>OU612060.1:61234474-62434474 GCA_914767635.1 Melanostoma mellinum | reverse complement strand
AAAAATCAATTTCGTGGCTTGAACTTGCTTCGCTTATGTCAGTTTGCGCCATAAACTGACAAGGCTTGTGGTGGTACTTTTCTTTTTTATGCTCCCTCCAATAAATTCATTGTAAAAGCTTCATTTCACTAGCAAGTCCCAACTGTTCTGAAGATAGTGTTACCTATATGGACATATGATCGGATATGTATACCAACATGGAGGGCAACTACTCTTTCAAATCATTTATCACCGATACCACAAAAATCCACCACAGAAGAACCAGGTCCCCCAATAAAAGTCAGCTCCCCCAAAATGTCACCATCAATTGACCCATTTAAGACGAATATATTAAAATTCTGAAATAATTCCAATAGTTTTTTTCCGTTTCCATTTATAATCTTATCTTTTGAGTGTCTTACTGCTCTAAATTGTAGACAAAAAATATTAATTTCATTTTCTATCTGTTTGTCTGCCTTACGCGCGTTGAAATCCCCAATAAAAGTATTATGTTATTAACATTTATGTTATTAAGTAAGTTTTCAAAATTGAAAAAATCTTGCTCCCAATTATTGCAATTAAGACAAATTGGCAAAACATAGTACCATTCGCACATTATTTTTATTTTTAAAGCAGCAAAGCCTTCGATAGTAAGAAAGCTACAGTTCTTAAAAGTATCCTCCAATTTTCCGCCCACGAGAATGTACCCGTGTAGCTGAAATCCAATATAGTTTATAACCAATGAAAAATTTTTCAAAATCTCCATAATTATCTTGCATTACATGTGTTTCAAAAAGGAAAAAATAATCAAAACTGTTTACATATTTAAAAAAGGAAGGAAAAAGTAATTTGTTTTTTAATCCTCCTACATTATACGATAACAAATTTAAAATACTTACAGGTGCTTCTCTAACATTATTTTTTTATTAAAATTCTGGCAGACGGTACTGTCTCATGCTCGTGCTAGATACTTCTTTTGTTGCATACCTTCAGGCAGTTGGTTATTTGTTGTTCTGTTCCCATGGTTGCTGCTTCTGCTGATATTCGATGTATTTGATGATCTTAAACGCTCTTCGTTTGACAGGTTGAACTCCGCATACAATTGTTTGAGAGCTTCGCAGCCATCGACTCCGTCATTTGACTGCAATAACCCCCTCTCTCTACACCAGTTAAAGATTCTCCCCTCAGCGCTCAGCCACCAATGTCTCACCTTTGATTTTGATGTCAACATTCGGTTTCCAATTTTTTATAGCCTTCCTCACACGCAGCAGTGATTGTCGTATTTTTCGTTGTTCCAATGGCAGGTCCCTATGGATGAACCAGGGTTGCGAGCTTATGAATAAAAAAATCCATAAGCTATAACCTAATATGTAGTAAGCTTCAGAATTGAAAAATGTTTAATTCACAAGCTAGTTTGTGATTAAGAATTGAGAAAGATTCAATTCATAAGCTACTAGCAGAATTAAGAATTGAGAAATATTCAGTTCACAAGCTAGTTTGTGCATTACGAATTAAAAAACATTCAATTCATAAGCTAGTAGGAGAAATAAGAATTGAGAAATTTTCAATTCACAAGCTAGTTGTAGAGTTAAGAATTGAGAAAGATTCAATTCATAAGCTTGTTTGTGAATTAAGAATTGGAAAATATTCAATTCATAAGCTAGTTTGTGAATTAAGAATTGAAAAATATTCAATTCATAAGCTAGCTTATGAATTAAGAAATATTCAATTCATAAGCTAGCTTATGAATTGAGAAAGATTCAATTCACAAGCTTGCTTGTGAATTATGAATTAAGAAATATTCAATTCATAAGCTAGCTTGTGAATTAAATATTTTCTATAAGCTAGCTTATGAATTGAAAAATATTCAATTCACACGACAGCTTATGTATTATCCGGATTATGAATTGGAAAACATTCAGGAAATTCATAAGCTAAGTTGTGAATTGATTTTTTTCCAATTCATAATAAATTCATAAGCTAGCTTATGAATTGGATATTTTTCAATTCATAATTCGGATAAGTCATAAATTAGCTTGTGAATTGAATATTTTTCAGTTCATAGTTCACAAATTAGCTTGAGAATTGAATATCTTTCAATTCATAAGTCATAAGCTAGCTTATGAATTGAATATTTGTCAATTCTTAAATCTCTAACTAGCTTACGAATTGAATCTTTCTCAATTCTTAATCACAAACTAGTTTGCGAATTGAATCTTTCTCAATTCTTAATTCTCCAACTATCTTATGAACTGAATTTTTCTCAATTCACAAACTAGCTTGTGAATTGAATATTTCTCAATTCTTAATTCTGCTAGTAGCTTATAAATTGAATCTTTTTCAATTCTTAATCACAAACTAGCTTGTGAATTTAACATTTTTCAATTCTGAAGCTTACTATTAGCTTATAGCTTATGGATTTTTTAATTCATAAACTCGCAACCCGGTATTGCCCCACTGCCATTGTTTTAGTTGTTGCTAGTTTTTGTTGTCTTTTATGATTTATTGTAAATTGATCTGGTGAAGTGACAGCCAGCGATCTTTTTGCACTCATTTACACTTAATGATTATAGTGTTTAAGGTAAAATTTAATGATTTTCAAATGCACGACACTTTAAATAATAGCTACTTAACTTTTCAATAATTTTAAACTTGGTTATTTTAAAGATAAAAACACTTTAATATGGAACTTTTTAACAAAGATGTCGCTCAATAAAAAGCCAGAGTTGCCATCCTGCAAAATATAGTTTCGGTTGGTCTTTGCTCGCGTGTGAAATTCTCTAAATTGTGAGACACGCGCCCCATTTAATTTGACTTAATTGTTCCATTCGGGAAAAACAATTATTAATAAATCGTCTAACCGTCAATCTTGTACCATTTTGTAGTTGAAAAGATTTGGATTTTTAATCCAACTTTTTGTACGGTTACGGTTGTTATCAACATTAACGAATAGATAGCATTAAATCCCCTTTGGGTATATAACTTGCTCGTATTTTTATTATTCATTTTAGTATTTCAGAACTAATCCTTGGTTTGGAAATTGCACCTCAAAATTTCCTGGCGCCCACTTATTTCCAGTACATGAAATATTATTTATTAAATAAAAATACCTTTCAATTAGCAATCGATCTTTTTATTCGCGCTACGTTATCGTTATCTTTGTAACCAAGCCTAGCTGAGCTATGCCTGTGGTGTCAGCAGCCTACCTGCTGAGAGTTACACTTTCGGTTATCAGCGCGTTTGACATTTCGTCTGTTTACCTTGCGGCGCATCGGTTGTGCATATTCTTTTCCTTGCGTTAAATTTCATTTATTTGATTTAATTAATTGGATTCGGTAAATCCAGTCACAATCGTTTCATCATAACATAAGTTTTTATGTAAATAAAAGTGCAAAACTTGCTAAAAAAGAATTGCCAAGCAATAAGGTATTTGACCAAACCATAAAATGCAAAACGTACTCTGCTGAAATGTAAAATGCAAATCAACAATAAGACAAATAATGATATGAAAAACAAAAATTCTGAATTGATACACCGCGAAACGATTTTTGTAGAAACATTTTTAACGGAATATAGTATAGGGGAGAGTGGGGCAAGAGGGGCCTCGGCCAAAAAGAACTAAACCAATTTTTAACATGGTTCCTAACTCCATTATATATTCAATAGCTAGCACTACTAAAAAAAACTTTCATTCCCCACACATCCTTTTGTTTCACTGAAAAACTGAAGTTCGTTCCGCTTTAAATGATGAAAGTTTAAAAATAGTCTATCTTTTTAAAAAAATCCAATTTGCAAAACCAATCCAAATCAACCAGTTGGTAATTTCAAACATTTTAGTAAGTTTAAGTTGTTTGTGATCGTTAGTGCTCCTTTAACTGCTGGAAATAAAGGTAAATAAATAATATTAAGGGAAATAAAAATATTTTTTGTAAAAAACTCTTTATGGGGCAAATGAAACCAGTGCGTTATGGGGCCGAATGAACTGGTAGTCCCTTTTGTCCCACTTCGTATTGGTTCCACTTTCAAAGCTAAACAGCAACCGAAGAAAAGTCTGTTTTGCTCAGTGATCCTAATTTTATGTACTACCTACCTATTTAGTAACTTCAGTTGTAATTAAACATTTGTATCTTTGAAGATGGTTCGAACATACGTTCGAAAAACGACTAGGGGTGCTAGTTGAACCAAACAGGATTTGAAAAAAGCTATGGACGCAATTAAATGGAAAGAGATGGGTTATCTCAAGGGTTATTTCAAGATTCCGAAATCCACAATCATTCGGAAAATAAAGTGGATACCAATGAAAAAAAAACTTGGAAGGTTCACAATAATCTTCAGCTCTGAGCAAGAAAAAGAATTAAATGGACATTTGCTAGACTTCGAACAATGATTCTTCGGAATGAGGACTTGCGATGTTCAAACTCTTGCTTATGAACTAGCCGAAACGAATAAAATATCCAATCTCTTTGATCACGAAACAAAGATGGCTGGCAGAGACTGGCTTTTCAATTTCCCAAAAAGGAACCCGGAAAACATTCAGCGCAACCAAGAACCGAGTTCAAGGTTCTAATAAGCCCGTCGTTTTGGCATACTTTGAACTTTTGATGATGAAATATACAAGTTTGTATATTTCTGCATATCTCTATACACAACCGTTCAACTATTCAGATTGTTCACTATGATGAAATTCAAAGGTTGAAGTATTAATTAAAAAAATTTTAATTAATGTTAAAAAAAATATTTGCCTCCCTTTTAGGAATAGAAAAAAATTTTGGAGTACCTTAAGCTTAAGTGGTCCTTCTTGCCCCACTTTCCCTACTAATCCATTATGTTTACCAGTTTAATAACTATCATCAGCAACTACATTGATCAGCTTACACTTTTTCTTAACTTTGAAGATCTTTTATTTCCCATTTGGTCATGACTCTTTTGTTTTCGTTTTCACTTTGATGTTTTTTCTTTTTTTGTTATTTACCTCCAAATTATAAATTTTTGGTTACTTGTAGTTCACCATTAATGAAATTTGGTTAATTTGATTTGTTTTGACAGCAAAATGCTTGTTTTTATTTCTTGTTAAATACTTTTTTTTTTTCTTTTATTTCATTTTTTATTTTCACTGTATATTTTTATAAACCGGTTAGTATTGAAATTGTATTAATCATGAAGTAAGGATTTTAAATAAATAAATAAATAAAACTAATTGTTTTTTTTTTTTTTTTAACCAGCCATTGGCGACTGGCTATCAATATGAATTGCAAATTGTTGCTCCGACAGCCCCTAGAACAGTTTTGACGTTTTAATAACGTCACGTCGGCGTTGGTCGGTTTCTGAGACCGCCCTACTGTACCGAAGGAGCTCTTCAACGTCTCCAGCAACTGCAGTGACGTCTCGGTTATAAAGGAGCCGTCGTTCCGCGAACTTACGGCAGACTTGGTAGATTAGCGGAACCGCCAATCTATCCTGAATCAAACGTTTCATGTCAAAATAGAGGAAAGCCTGGGCTGGGACAAATGCAATGAAGCGCGTGTTATGTATAGCTCAGAAAGTGTCATCGAAACCCTGGTGGCACTTACAGAAAAGCCGCCACGAAATTCTAGATACATATATATTATTCATGGGAACGAAAACGAAAAGGTTCCGATTACGTACCTGTTGTTTCCGTTGCCAATAAAACTACGAATAGGCAAATTAGGTATTAGCTATATGTGTTAAGGTACATTTAAGAATTAATAAAGGGAGTCATTTCATTACTTAGACACCAACTCGATAGCATTATTTCTATCGTAACTTAACTCGCGTTTTCTCCATTTATATTCTATGTTGGGGTAATAAGCCCCAAATATCAGGCCAATGGTCGATGTCGGTGTCATTGCTCTTGCAGTGTGACCACGAGTCAGTTTTATAATGAAGTTGTAAATTCTGTTTATATGAGCCGCGTTGAAAAGGACCTCATTAGAATAATATTTTGTGTACTCCGACTCTAGTGTTCGGTGCAATCCGAGACAGATACACAGACACTGTCTCTCAATAACCCGAATTTTTTCCATTTGAGACGCTGCGCTGTAACGTTAAACCACACAATGCACTCATTGACAAACATCAGTCTTCAAGTAGCCAATGTAGTAGAATCATATCGTCTTTGAACTCAACACAAGTTTTTGGGCTAACCAATGTGATTTCGTATAAATATTTTACAAATTTTGCTCCCTTATATAATTTTCAAAATGCTCCAAGAGAAGAATAACTATAAAATTAATAAGAAAGGGCCACCTTACTGTGCATTCTTTTACCGAAACTATCAAACTAAAATAATTGTACATTAAAACACGAGTCTTGTAGCATATCGCATATGTATATGTATATGTATACATATGCCCTGTCGATCCACCCTTTATAGCGTTTATTCGCAGTCCCACTTTAGTACAGACAACGTTTTAGAATACCTTCAAAACAAGGATTTCCACTTTGACGTTTATCTTTTTCACTCTTTATTACCCTTTCCTTAATACGCGTTGGCCAGCAAAAGTTGGAGTTTAGAGTTCACAGTTTATACCGTCTTTTGTCTCTGAAAGAAAACGCTGGAAGTGATACCAAACAAAGATATTCGAAATTTTGCATTTTTGCAACAATAATAAAAGCAACAACGAAAGGAAAGCAATAAGAACGAATGTCCTTTTTTTTAGTTAGAAAGTCGCATAACACTGCACGGCGCAAAAACTCGCAAATGAGCTTTACGACCAGGACGTGCCGTACAGCAAAGGACGACAAAAAATATATATGTATATATAGGTACTAAAAGCTAGGACGACCGGCTAAAACGAAACACACATCAAGGAGAAATGAAATATTATTATCATTTTCGTTTGTATCGCGCACTTTTGATTTGCCTGCAGGAAGTAAAATTTAGAGCGATTGCGGAGCTGTGGCAATGGTTGCGGTCGGTGATAGTGGTTGCAAAAGCGACTATGTCACTCAATTTGTTAGCTGTTTTATGTGACAGGTGAAATTGGACTTTGTTACCGTAATTTTATTATATACCTACATATATGAGCAAAGGAGCTATATGAATGAAAGTTTGTGTATTGTACTTTACTTTTTATTTCGTTTGTCGCCTTTTCGTGAAGGACAAATTTATGACTGATTTATACTAATGGGTATAGTACATTAATTTGGCTTTTTATTACCAAGTTATATGCTATAAGGCTTAATATGTTGGGAACGTATTTGGTGAAAAGCCTGGAATACTAGTTGAAATTTAGTGCATATATGTTATCTATACCTACGATTTGCAAACAAGAAATGAATGACTCAGTACATAAAAATTTGCTTTGGAATCTAAGCAACGATTTAGCGCTGAATGCTTTAAGTAAATCGATATGTATAGCTTTCAATACAAATCGATACAGAAAAAAACTCGTCTATGACACAGGAAGGGCGGAAAAGGGATACTTATGCTAGTTTTATAGGGACCATGTCCCGAGACGGAATTTTCACGTACCTACATAATCTTTGCCTAGATTTTCATTCTCATCAGGAAGGCGACGCGACGGTGGCATTTATTCACTTGAAAGTTTTGGTTGAAAACGAAAAGGAAGCTTTTTGTCTTTGGTCATTGCTCATTGTATACCAATAGAATCACAGTGCAAAGTAAATAGTTATAGGGTGTTTTTTCCAGGCGTGTAGTTTTCAAGAAGAAATATGATTTATTGTTATGAATTTAGCTTTAATATCAAGATAAGTGTTTTCCATTAACAATGATGTTCTGGCTCGACTAAATATCAATCGAGAGGCCCAATTTTCGATCACTATATGCAACATTTGGCGACTTGAGTTATATATAACGGTCTTTAAGACACTTTTAAAAATACAACTTTTCTAGTTTTCCAGTCATATGACTAGTCTTCGTCTTTATGTGTGCAAAGTGTGCAAAGAGCAAAGACCTTTACTAACAACTCGTACTTTTTTTTGTTTCATCCAAGTCAATAACTCTAACTGCTAGTATGGCTGGTAATTTTATTTAAATTTGAATTAGTCTCCTATTTTTCTCTCCTCTTCTTTAATCTTTTATAAGTCTAATACCCTCACCTTTCATTGGTGCCGGGGCACAGGGGCATACCAGGCAACTGTATGGTAGTACTAGCCAAAAATGGTACGACCACTTCCCTACGCTCAGAAGGGAACAATAAAGGCAAAGGCATACCTTTCAAGGAATACAAACACTAGATGGACTGAGAGTAACAACTGCCTTGCAACCAAAAAAGTTTGGCCGTGTGAAGACTCAAAACGCTCGAAGAGTTTGTTTGCCTGCTTGAATCTTGGTTCTACCATAGGTGTTCTTACGGGACACTGTCTAATAGTAAGACACGCTAAAAGACTTCGTGTGTTCTCCAATGATTTCTGAAGAAGCTGTATGGACGAAGAAAAGGAAGAAACCGTTCAAAACCTTCTTTGCTCATGCTCTGCACTACTTCATAGGAGGAAAATCTCGGTGAATTCTTCTTCGATGATACTAGCGACTTAGCTTACATAGACCCTTAAAGCCCTTCAAAATACATTAAAAGTTCCGAATGGTTCGACTAGCGGTTGATTAACCGGCTAGTTTCGTAATGGAAGATTAATGGGTGATCAACTCGTTAATCTTACATCGGGTTTCGGATATCAGTAGGTGGTTAACTTGCTGATCTCTATAGTATCACAATGGGCCCTTGCAGCCTAAGTGTGTCAGACAATGTACGTAGGTATTACTCATAGGCTGAGACAGCCACTTCCACCTAACCTAACCTAAGTCTTACCCCTAGTCAGACCTTTGTACCATTATATTGACTTAAAGTAAATAAATGGGGAGCGAGGAGCCCCGGGGCCTATCGCGATTCTTACAACCATGCCTTGAATGTTGAGGGAATAGAGATAACCTGCAATTTTCTCCCGGTTCCGAATGGCTAATCGAGAAAGAGCTTTTTATGGCAGTGAATTTACTATCGGAGCGCTTGGCAATTCCTCGCGATAGGTGATACCTGTGGAAAAACATTTTTGCCTCTGTTGGGACTCGAATCATGAGCCTACCGGTTAACAGGCAGAAACGATAAACATTGCGCCACACATTATATTGACCTACATGAAAAATTCGAACACAAGTGGAGTTGATGACAGTGTTGGCATTAATCGATTAATTTAATTTAACCTGTTTAGCCTAATAAATCCATGAACCCAATTCAACGTACCCGTAACAATAAAGAAAAATTATAACACAGATTTCTCAAAACATTTTTATTATATTCCAACTTTAAAATCAAATCTAACTCACTGAATTCTTAGTTTATTACAATTATTGCAAGTTAATTCCAATCAAAGAACCTCTTTACATTCAGATTTTTTTATATGTATTTAAATTACATTTCATTATAACTCTTTTTTCAAACAAGTTCGGAACAATGTTCGTCAGCACATTTTTCTAGTATTGAACCTTTTGCAGAGGGTGTTGCAGCACCTTTACAATCCAACATTATCCATTTTTTTCAGCAACTCCAAAGTATATCTTTGTTGGTGTATTTTAATTTCGCCTCGAAGACCATCTCGCTGAATCTCCAAACCCTAATATTATTTAATTGGACCACTATCAACAGCTTCAACTTGGAAACACAAATTTTCGATTGTGTTTTTCATAGTGGCTTCTTCAGAACAGGCTATTATCAAATCATCATTGTAAATAGATATTATGTTGATTTCATTTTGGTGATTCATGAAATAAATACAATTATCAGTTTTGCATCTTTGAAAATCCATGCCGTTCAAAATGGAATTGATTTTTACATTACAATATCTCCCAGCCTGCTTGAGTCCATATTCAGACTTTTTCAATCTGCAAACCTTATTCAAAGCATACACCGCGTCATCTCCACCAGGGTTCTGTTGGCCCTTTCGGCAACGGCATTTTGCATCGGGGTATAACTAACTCACTGTAGTTTCATAACGGATTCCATGTTCTTTAAATAAGTTTTCAAATTGTAATTTTTTTTTTATTTTATTCATCCATCAACTTAAAAAATATAGAACGATACAATTTGAGAATAAGATATGAATAAAGTTAGTGTTGAATGACACATCTAATTGAAAATTCATTGGTAGCTGATGTGGGGTGACAATCAGTTTAACTTAAAAAAAAGCAAGAATCGAATAATAATCTATACATATAAAAAAAAGTAACAGTTTGGCTTATCCTATCTAGATGGGGTTTTCAGTAATATATTGTGGTAAGCTTCACTTAACATTTAGTTTTTATTTCATGTCAATCGGTTGATAAAAAAAAGTTATGCCAATTCTTGGGGACGAAGTCACTGGCACACCTAGTAATTAATAAAAATAGAAAAAGAAAAGCATGTAACATCAATTGTAGGAAACTAAACAATTCTTTAGTATACTTTTTATAACATGATTTCATGGTTTGTTGTTTATTTTATTTATATACTATATAAATGATTCAATTTCATTAAAACTCAAAATAAATAACACCTTCAATCATTTATAAGTGGAAAATTGAAAGGTCTCTCTTATTAATAAGGGCAATTTATTGAAAATATTAGGAGCTGTATATGTGTAAAAATGAGTGAAATGTGTTTTATAAGCAAAAGGTACATTAACTAACAGTGGCGAGGGGTGAATAATTCCAAATGGTAACTCGAAGGAAACTTAGTCACCAACAAAAAAAAGTTTACTTAAATTTTTTTTAGTGCAATGTTTGTCTTCGCATCAAGCCAAAAAGTCAAGTATTTCAAACCAACTTTGCTATTAGGTAGAGCGTCATAACTTTTTTTTTTCATAAAACTAAGCTAATTGAAACTATTTGTTTCCTCTAAGTGAAAATCAGTAAAGCAACAGTCAACAGATATTAAGGACATAATCAAACCACTGAAACTTACTATCGGAAAACTTTTCAGACTTTTTGCACTTTTCAATTTTTAAAGCCTAAATTTGTAATATTTAAAAATATCACGAAAAGCACTAAATTAATTTAAATAAGTATTGCACTGCGTTCTGCTGGTAAACTGCGTTTTAAAAATAAAATACGGCTCATTGGGAACTGAATTCATTTAGGCCAGTTGTGCCACTTTAGAAAAATTCCAATTATAGTTTGCATTTTCTTTCAAAAATATGCTTTATGATATGAGATCTAATATCCCCACGCATATTTGTTATCAAAGTGGCAACCTTTGAGCTTTGACACATGAGTCTAGTGCAGAAACACATACAAATTCATGAAATAAGTCGGAGACCTCCGTGTTATTTTCTTGTTCTTCAAGCAGAAACCTACCTCTCAATCTGCAAACCTGCCATATAAATTTTTGTTTATAAGCATTTGTCCATGGGAAGAAATACATACGAAGGAAAGCGTTTTTTTTCTTTTATAAAACCAATATCATGCAAACACCGAAGTGTGCAGAAGCAATGCTGCACTGCAAATGAGTACTGGGCTACTGCGCCGGCGCTATATTCACGTGCTCAGACCTCAGAGCCAACGCTGCCACTTTGCTCCTTTAGCAGTAGATCTACTGCGTTTTGACCAAAATGAAAATCTACTGCGCAGCAAAACGAATCTGCTCCTTTTTAAAGAATTTTTAATTTTCATATCCAGAATTTGAAATGTGCTACTATGTTCATTCAGAGTCCATCCACCAAGTTTCTTAACCTGAATTTGCTTGTGGCTATCGGCTCAAACTATACTGAAAACTTTATACACAGACACTACACTAACACAGCATGCACAATTGCATATAGAGTACAGAGGAGAAAGGAGATACAACATACAACAAACAAGATCATACAACTTCTTTATTCTTTCTTTCTTCGTCTGAGATATAGAGTTTGTTGTCTATGGTCGGTTTTGTCTGTCATATGCTCTGTAATCTGTATTATTCGGCGATGCAATAGATACAATGTAGATGTAGACCGTAGATTCTTTCTTCCTTGTACAATAACAGCCGGCTAATTCAATCAAATACGTGCCGGCATTTCTAGCTTGTTTTCGCTGATAATTGAATGTTGAATCTGTTGTTTCCTTGTGTTTTAATCAATTTTTATAAACTAAAATGGACAAATTTCTTATTAGATCTAATAAGCCGAGGTAAATTTGCATTTTTAAAGGGTCTTCAGTTTATTTACTTTTGAAATATTGAATAGCACTAGCAGAAGCAGCGAGTCTCAGTCGCAGGTAAATAGTCCTAGGACAACAGAAAATAATGAAGTTCGTAGCATTGTTGAGGCTGGACCAAGCAAAAGATTTTCGTAAGTCAATATTATTATCAGCTACATATATTGATATTGTTAGTCTAAGAACAAAAAGATTTTTTGGGATCGGAGCGACTACAAAAATGAGTGTTTTTAGATGGGCTTATAAGTGTATGTCATTGGCAGGAGCAACAAGTGAACAGAATCGACCAAAACGTTTTGGTATCAGGTAAGGAAACTCTATCACGTTGCCAACAATTTGCTTTGGTAACATTATTATGCAAGAAACTTCATTGTGATTTCATTATAATATAAAAAAAACTATATAAAATACGCCCAATTAGAAAGTGCAAGGCTTTCGAATGTCATAGTCATTGACATGGTATGAAACAATGTTTCGAATGGTACCTATCACATTCGAAAGCCTTGCACTTTCTAATTGGGCGTATTGGGTTTATCTTCCACACGTTGGCTTTCAATGGAAAGTGTTATCAATAGGCTTTTGGAGCAGTGGCAACCATTGCAATACTATTTCAATTTGCAATCTTTCGAAAACCAAAATTCAACAACGGAAATTGCCAATTTTTTGATGAACCCGATAAATAAACTCTATCTTTTTTTTCTTTCATATGTGCTGAATTTGGTAAACCAGAGCAATAAGCTCTTTCAGAGCGAATCAACTAAAATTCATTTGCTTTATCAAGTAATGCTAGATTTATACCTTGCAATACTAAAAAATTTTATAAAGCTTGATGTAATAAGCGTGAATGTAAATTTTGAAGATTCTGCTCTGTATTTGCCACTTTCAGACATGTACTTTGGCACTCATTTTGAACAGTATTTCAATTCAAATGTAATTCTTGAGGAAGATACAATCGAAATTAAAACTAATTTATTAAATTTTTACAAAGAATTGTGTACCCAAATTTCAAAACGATTTGATTTCAACAACAAAAAATTTAAATTACTAAAATATTTGGATGTGGGCCAAATAGTGGAAGGCACTTGCAAATCAATTTTGCCAATATTGGAAGAATTTCCATTTTCAAATGAAAATGTTGAAAAACTGAATACTCAATGGAGATTTTTGTTAGGCAATAGAGATATTATGAATGAATACAACGATCCGTCTGATATCACAAAATTTTGGTCAAGAGTGGGTACAATTAAAAACGCGCTAGGTGAGCTAGTTTTAGCAGAACTTTCAAAATTTATGCTTTTGTTATGCTCATTGCCCCACAGTAGCGCAGCTGCTGAGAGAAAATTTTCATTAGTCAATTTGGTGAAAACTGATAACAGAAATTCTCTTACCACCTTAACACTGCAAAATATTATTTTAGCCAAAGAGCTTACAAATCCCAAAAAAGACTGTTGGTCTCCCTCGGATTCACCAGGGATTATTGATTTTTTCAATAAATTTAAGTTAGTGGATGGCAAATATGTAAAAAACCAATTTTTAACATGAAGCTGCCAATAGCAATAAATATTTTCCAATTGTGATTTTTGTTACCTAATTTAATTTTAAGATTTTTTTTTTGTTACTGTTGAGTTTGTTTTTTGAAGTTTTTTTTAAGTTATAGGTATTTATGAAAATAAATAACTGTTCATTTTAATATGTGATTTTTTGTTAGTTAAGTTGATTAGCTTTCATTTTGTTTTTTTTTTTTTGTTATTGTTGAGTTCCTGTTAAAGTTTGTTTTTTTTAAATAAAATGTACTTAAAGCGGATGGAATTTCATTTTTATATTATTTGTTGTATTTTGTAAAATCTACTGCGCTTTTGTTGAATCTACTGCGCTTTTTTAACATATATACTGCGCTCAACCGTCTATGAAGTGGCAGCGCTGCTCAGAGCACAAAGGTCAAAGAGATAACAAACAACAGATTTACCAAAAAATATGACGCTAGAGGCTAGAGGCTAGAACACCGGGTTATTTTCTTCCATAAAAAAGCATGTATTGAATAGAGAGGTGCCTAGCGCTAGGCTCTTCTCTGTTCAATACATGCTTTCTTATGGAAGAAAATAAGACGATGTTCTACCGTCATATTTTTTGGTAAAAGAAAAAAGAGGAGAGAACACAAATTTGTTCTATCCATATCCAGCAACAAGTTTTATAAGACGTAATATTTGGGGTTACCTTGTATGTTGCTAAAGTTTTGTGTTTTTTTTTATGGAGTGAATTGAAGAGCCAACATGTGTGTAGAATAAAACGGAAAGCAGAGTGGTAGCAGTGATGGGACTTTTTGGAAAAAAGTCCGAAGTAGATTTGAAACAAAAATGCAGTAGATTCAACTGTTCTGCAGTAGATTTTTCATTTTAAAACATAAACATTTTTTAACATAGATTCACATACATAAATAACTTAAAATAACAAAATAAACATTTTTCCTTAAAACAAATTCACATAAAAATTCATACACTATTATTAACATCAGCTTAAAAATAAAAAAAGTATTGCCAAAATTGCTAGCTATTTATTGCTTTTTTTTTAAATTAAGACAGATAAAAACTTATTGAAAAACTCTATAGGGCCCACAGAATCCGAAGGTTCCCAACAATCTTCGTTTACGTCGTCGATTTCCTTACACAGTATAACATTGTGTAAAGTGGTTGTATTTAATTACAAACAGAAACAACAAAATTGAAAAAAACTTATCCGTCAATTCAAATTTAAAAAACCAATAACGTGGTTTTCAAAGTGGGGTTTTAAGCTTTTACTTACAAAAAAAAAAAAACATTAGTTTAATATTTTTATCCGATAGTTGCAAGTTTATTGAACAGATGTTGAAATTCAGCGGTCAAAAAAATAGTAGGGATAGGAAAATCTACCTTGAAATGTTACGAAATCGAAAAATTAGGTCAAAATTTTTATTACAATATGTGGCTGAGTGTTCGTACCTTTAATTAGTATTTAGTTGCATGTCCCTTGTAAGCTATAACAGCAGTACAAAAACGTTAAATAGAGCTTATCAGGTTTCCACCCCTTCCCGAGCTTATCGAACTCCATGAGCTGTAACGCTTCGCAAAGGACTGTGTTGTTGCTTGGTTTACATCTAGAAGCATATTTTTTTACAGCGCTCCATAGGTTTTCAATGGGATTAAAGTCCGAAGACTGTGCGGGCCAATCCATCACTACTTTACTTTCCTGGAAGCATCTTCATTTACGGTAGCATTCAACTTCAGTATACGGTAGCATTACTTCCTGTATTATCCTAACATAGAGATGCTGATCCATAATGCCTTCAATCCGCATTATGGGTCCAACTCCGTAGAAGAAAAAACATGCCCAAACCATTATGATTGTAAAGTGTGGATTATATTCGGTGTTTGGAGGTCTTCTTACATATTGACGAGATCCTTTTCCACCCCTTAAAGCCTTGCGCAAACCAATGCGGTGAGATCGTACGATGCGATTGCGATAAGTCAAATCCCTATGCTTTAAGTCAAACGTCCATAAACGTCCATAAACGTTTGACTTAATGCATAGGGATTTGACTTATCGCAATCGCATCGTACGATCTCACCGCATTGGTTTGCGCAAGGCTTAAAACAATTAAAGTGTTTTCACTATCAACGCAATGCAAAGTGGAAAAATACCAATCTTTGAGATTGACAGCTGTCAAAGTTGTGAGAAGGTTGAAAATTTGTGCGCTCTTTTGAATTTTTTAAATTAAAACAAAAAAAGTTGATTTTATTATATTTTTGAAACTATAATTACATTTTATAAGTCTGTGTTCACACACGAAATACACAAAGGTTCAAAGGTTTGACCACTGGAAATACAAGGTACGATCTTATCCGATTTATTTTATTGGGGCTATTCGATCGTTTTAAATTGTAAGTGCTGCATATGCAATCGAAAAGAAATTTGCAAGATACTTCGCCTGACCATACATCAACGAACAAAAAATGCACTGTTGAAACAATGGCATCGGTTGGAACAATGTCGATTGCTCAATTAAAGGTCCTTTTTGATGAGTGCTTAACCCCGAAATTGAAAGACATCGCTACGAAAAAAGAAGTCCTTGCTGTCTCAAACGAGCTTCAGTTATTACGGTCTCAAAACGGCTACCTGCTTAACCGAATAACAAACATGGAAAGCTACTGTCAAACGTTAGAGCGACAAATTGAAATGTTGTCACGAAAAGACACCGAAAACACTGTTGTTGTTCATTTTCCGGCAGAAGGGAAAACCAATAAAGTTGACTTTGCAAAACAAACTTGTAAAGGTCTTCTCCAGCTTCAAGAAAATGCAGAATTACCTATAAGTCAAACACAAGAATTCACAAATCGCAATACAAATAAAACCACAGTTGTTTTGAAATTTCATCCCGGCGAAACCGCAAATAAAGTAATCGAAGCTACTCCGAAACTGAAAAACACCGGAATTGTTATACATCGCGAGCAAACAATTATAACACGGCAAAAAAGAACTGCACTGTATCAAATCAAAGCGAGGCTAGCTGAAATGTCACCAACAGCAAAGATTTATTTAAGAGGAATCAAATTGAACATTAATAATTTTGCGTTCACTTATAATCTGGCACGAGGGTTGGTTATAAAGAATGCAGAAGAAATGTCATTTATAAGAAACACGTTTGGTGAGGCTGGATTGCAATTCTTTGACATCAACAACAACATCAACTGTCAGAACTTTGCGACTGCAACGCCTGTACCGCAACAAGGAGAAACGAGTCATCAGCTGAGTCAACATTATATTTAGGATAGGGTTGCCGTCTGTCATTTAAATTTAAATATTTTATGCTATAATGTGTCTGGCCTAAGAAACAAACTGTTAATGCCAGATTTTTTTAAATTAATACAAAACTTTGAAATAATCATTTTTATTGAAACATTTCTTGAAGAAGGTACAGAAACACAATTTATTATGTATTTTAAAGATTTTACAGTCAAATTTATTCCAGCCATTAGAAATAATATTTTTGGTAGAGCTAGTGGCGGCTTGTTTGTTGCAATGAAAAATAGTTTGAAAAATTTTGTAAAAATTAAGTCGATTGATAGGAAAACAGTTATTGAGATTAGACATAGGCAAGACTCCTACTTCATTGTTCCGATATATCTCAATTGTAACAACTGGATTGATGATTTCAATGAAATGAAAACTTTTTTTAATGAAAATGAAATGCAAAATGTAATAATATTAGGTGATCTTAATGGGAGAATTGGACATTTTCAGAATTCAGCGCCACTGGTGCAAAATGTTTCACATGTGTTTGAAGGTGTAAGAAACTCTAAGGATGAGACGGTTAATAGATGCGGCAGGCAACTTTTAGATTTTATTGAAAATTTTGGTTTTATGGTACTCAATGGTACGACTAAGAGTGACAAAAATGGTGAACTAACTTTTGTATCGGGTCAAGGTAGTTCTGTAATTGATTATTGTTTAGCAAAAGGAAATTGGTTAAGTAGAATTGTAGATTTTGAAGTCCCAATTGCGAATTATTCTAGTCATCTACCAACAGTAACTTCAATTAAATTTGAAGATCAGACTTTGCTAACTAATAATTCAATTAAATGTATAAAGTGGATAGAAAACCGTGCTGAAGTATATAGGCGTACGCTTGATGCTCAGGTAAATAATCTACCATTACAAGATTATTGGAACTGTGAGCAGGAGTTAGATAGTATTTTAAACTGTGTAAAGCAAGCTTCTTTTGTAAAGAATAAGTGCAACAATGGTGGTGGTTTTGTAGCTGAGTGGTATGACTGGGAGTGTAGGAAACTGCGAAAAAAATCGTTTTCTTTTTTGAATTTATTTAGAAATACCAATTCACCATTTTTCAAAAAACTCTACTTAGATTCTAATAAAAAATATAAAAATTTATTAGTCAAAAAAAAGAAAACTATGTAAATAAAGTTGCTAATAGCATCTCAGTTTGCAGAGATTCAAAAATATTTTGGAGAAAGGTGCGTATACTTGGAGGGTGTAAAATTGTGTCTGCCGCAAGTATAGAGGTTGAAAAACTGGCCGATCACTTCAAAATACTACTGAATCCGCTAACTGACTGCCATTTGTTCCATTATGCAATGCCTCTAGTCTTAACTCCTGAATTGGATGGGCATATTACATTGCTTGAGTTGAAAAATACCTTGGAGCGCATGAAAAATCTGCAGGGATCGACGGTATTCCTGTTGAATTTTATAAATATTCAAGTGAACTCTTTTTGCAACATATCTGTAAATTTTTTAATAAGCTTCTTGAAGAAGAATTGATTCCAAATTCGTTTTTAAGAGCTTGGATCTGTGCAATTTTAAAAAAAGGGGATTTGCAGTTAGCCGAAAATTACAGAGGTATTTCTATTTTACCATGTCTTAGGAAAATATTCATCCATATTCTATACCATAGGTTGACAAAATGGGTTGAAGAGAATAATCTCCTTAGTATTTACCAAGCTGGTTTTCGTACAGGGCTATCTACAGTGGATCATTTATTTGTTCTTACAAGTATTGTCAAAAGATTTTTGGATAAGAAAAAGAAATTGTATGCGTTATTTGTGGATTTCAAAGCAGCATTTGATACGGTTAACAGAAAATCATTAATATATAAGCTTTCAACCTTGGGCATATCGACTAAATTCCTTAACCTATACAAGATCCTTATTACAGAAACCTCTGCCGCAGTGTGGAATGGTAACAAAATGTCTGATTTTTTTGGTACAAGTTCTGGTGTTCCTCAAGGGTGTAGCTTGAGTCCTATCATATTTGCTTTATTTATTGATGACATATCTAAAGATTTCCCTGGAGGAATAATGTTTGGTGAGACGCCAATAAAAATGCTTTTATATGCGGATGATGTTGTAATTCTAGCTGAAACCCCTAATGCTTTGCAGTTACAAATAAACAAATTGAAAAGATTTTGCGATTTATGGGATCTTAGTATTAATACCGCTAAATCTAAAATAATGATGTTTCAAAATTCTCAACGCCGTAGAACTGCACAAGAAAAATGGTTTCTAGAGCGAGAAGCCTTGGAAATTGTTAGCCAATACAAATATCTAGGGTTCTTAATAACATACAATCTTGACCTTCGTCCCCATATAAAAGAAAAAGGTGCTACAGCCAAAACTGCAATTAATCTTATGTGGAGCAAGTTTTTTTCAAACAAACATGTTAATGCTTCTGCCAAGTTTAGGGTTTTTGATGCAACCATTAGAACATGTCTGTGTTATGCAAATCAAGTGTTTGGGTACCAAAATATTGAAGATTTTGAAGCAATCCAAAGATTCTTTTTTAAACGTATCTTTAAACTAGCTGAATCAACTCCTACGTATGCTATTCACGTTGAATCTGGTATCTCACAAATATATCTTAAAAATCTAAAGGCAAATGCGGATTATATAATTAGAGTCATGAACAGATCGGATTCAAATCTTCAAAAACAAGTCATGAACTATGCGTTCCAACAGCGTTTATCTCCGTTTAAGGAATGGTTTGATCTGTCAAATAGTCACAGCACGCAATTCAACATTAATAACCTGAATTTAGTAAATTGGCGAGATATTTTCTATCGATGTATAGCAAAAATAGATGACTCTTTATATCTGCAAAATCTAAACAGAGCTCAGACATCCCCGTCCAGGCTTATTTACAGGGAATTTAATCATGTACTGCATAGCAGAAATTACTTTAGTGAAAAGCTTTCTCTCAACCAGATGAGTCTTATATTTAAAGCGAGGACGGAAATGCTCAACTTAAATTATAAACCACATAGAACTGATCTTAACCCTATATGTAGTTTGTGTAACCAGAATGGAATTGAAGATGTGTTCCACTTTTTAGCTGTATGTCCTATTTTAAAAGAGATCCGCAGTCTTTATTTTCAAAAGAGCATTCTTTCACGCGAAGATACAAAGCAGATTTTAAATGGTTATTTATGCTGGAAAACCCTTTGTCTCTTCATTAATCACGCCTTATATTACCGGAACAGATTTACAATAACGTAATACAAATATTGTGATAAACTATTTAAATATATGTATATTTTTAATTTTCTTTTTTGCTTTTGTTATTAGCTAGACTTAAATTTCAACCTTCTAATTTTTAATGAAAAACTCGAAACATGTCAATTGAGGCAGACGGCAAAATTTTTGCCATGCTATTATTCTTAAGTATCATTTAATGAAAAATTGATAAATTTATAGAGGAACATAATAAAGAATTTATAATAATAATAATAATAATAAAACCAATCTGTGCAATGCTTTTACTCACACTACTATTATTTTGACCGCAACTGTATGTACATTGTACATGTACATAAACTATAACAATTTTTTTCTCAAAATTGTTTTGTTCATTTTTAAGTTGCTGTTATAATATTTATCTAAAAAATATTGGTTTCCCAACAAAGACATAGTTCTTCAGGATTTTCATTATAGAACGGAAAAGACATTACAATGGCCAAAACGATGTCATTGTATACAGGTACCCTCTATTACTACCTTTGCATCTAAATACTTAAGAAGATTTAATTGTGTGTCATAAAAATTAAAATTATTTGACCACAAATTTCTACATAAAATTGAATCAAACATTTTTTTATTTCAAAAATTTTGCTTTCTTCAAAGTCGTGAGAAGCAATATATCGCTAGAACTCGATACCAAAATCCATATCCGCAAAGGAAAGATAATGTAAGGTACTTTCTAAACCTTCATTGGTACTGACTGAATCCATACTCATATAATTTCTTAAAATTTCAATGTAAAGACCTGTTTAGTTATAGTAAGAACAAAAGTGCAGTAGATTTTATTTAAAGGCAGTAGATTTATTTTTCGAGAAAAGTGCAGTAAATCTACTGCAATTGCAGTAAAGTCCCAACCCTGAGTGGTAGTTGTTAAAAAAATGTTGGCAGCGAGTTCATGTGTATGATTGTTTGATTCATGTTGCCAGAAGTCCTAAGATGTTTCGGATGTGAATTTCAAAAGGTAAGTCGGAAATAATCGACTTATATGGACGCTTCTCCACTGTTAACTAAGCTCATATTGTTTAAACGTAGATTATACATTTGATAGCTTCTGCTAGAAATATTTCCGCTTTGTTTGAAATATTCTCTTAAGACTTTGAAAACATATAAATGTCTCATTGGTAGAACTTGCAGTTCCATAAATAAAATCCAACTTTCAGCCAACCTAGTTTTATTTAAAAGAATTCTTATCAAATGCTTCTGTGCTATTAATAGAGGCAGAAAACTATCAGCATACGAACCACCCCAACTAGTTATACCGTATTACAGCTTCGAATTTGCAAGACCATAATAAATCATTTTTAGAAATTTTTGGGAGCAAAAAAGTTTTAGCAAATACATTTTTCGTGTGACCGATAACATATAGGTTTTGATCATTTGAATGTGATCTTTCCAGTTAAGGTTGTAGTCAATTACAACTCCCAAGTACTTAAACTGTTGAACTGTTTCAATTTTAAAGCAGTTATCTGAACATTGAAAATTTGGTTAAAAATTACATATGCCACACTTGTGAAAAGGTATCACAGGAAACTGTTTACAGTCATGGGCATGGATCCGCAAATCAAAGTCATAGACAATATTTTCTGATAATTCAAAACACATCAGTTTTGTTTTTTCACTTATAATTAACTAGCTGTGCCCGCGACTTCGTCCGCGTGAAATAGTGACTTTCGGCAGCATTCTTAATTTTTTAGGCTACTTATTTTGCAAATAAGACACATTCATGCGTTTTAGTAAACCATTGTTATATTATTTTATTTTAGTATATGTTTGCACACGACGTTCTTATTTTTTCCATCTTTTGCGAAATAAAAAGGTTTTGTGGGATTGATATACAGTACGGACTCGGTTTGCGCAACCCTCGATTCGCGCAACTCCTCGATTTTCGCAACACTAAAATCTTAACACGTCTTGACTCTATAAGCGCAACTTTTCAAAAAAGCTACCTCGATAAGTGCAACTTCATGTGTTTATTTATCCGTTTTCTATATTCACGTTCTTCTTTTGATTCTTTATTCCTGTGCCGTTATTTTACAGTTAGTTTGTCTGAATAATATTTCTTGCAAGAACATGAAAAGAACATAAAATGCATCTGTGTTTATTTGAGTGGGTTGCGATCTTGTTAGTGTTTAGGGGCGTTCAGGCTATCAAATCTGTTTATCAAATTTGTTGGATGAATAGTTTGACGGAAAATACTCATAGCGTTCACACTCATCAAACAAATTGTCAAACTCCCTTCTGATTTGAATTTTAACCATGGAGGACAAAGTAGGAGCAGCGCTTATAAGAAATAAAATTTTAAAAATGCAAGTAAAACAAAAGAAAGCGTGTTGGGACTAAAGACGTTAATTCCACTTTCAATGTACCCAGCAAAGAAAAAATAGTCTTTCCGTGCGATGTGTATTACTTGAAATTATTTGGGAAATGAAATTTCTAGCAAGTTTGACGAGTAGCGTTCACATTCGTAAAACTTGTTGTCCAACTTGCAAAAATATCAAAAAAATTTTAAATGCATCCAACAAATTTGACAAGCCACTTGATGGAGAGTTCACACTAACAAATTTGCTTGACAAACTCGACGCTTGACAAACAAATTGGATAGTCTGAACGCCTCTTTTAATAAAAATTCATACAGAAAATATGACCCAGTAAGTGCAACAACCTCGGTTACTGCAACTGCCCGAATTTCTATTAGTTGCGTTAATCGAGTCCGCACTGTACGTGATTCTGCCACATAAAATTGCCATGGGATTTTTTTCTAAACGAACACCTGCAACTTAAAGCGTCTGAGCCTTATTTATAATGTCCAATCAGTGGGAATTAAAGGAAAACGGGGAATCGAAACGTTTTCTCCTTTTTTCGTTCCAGTCATTATTAATGCCGCATCCCAGATGTGTAATTTGTAGCTGTGTACAATTCTGGATTACTCATTTTTGGCACTGGAACACCAATTTGCTGCCACTCCTAATAATCCTAACAAATTGAGAAACTCTATAGGGTATGATGTGACTTGCTCAGTGTCCATAATATTGTCTATTGATAGACATTCGCCAACGTCCCCCAATACGTCAAACATATTTTATGAGTTTATATGGTTAACTATCTCATTAGTCGGCGCCGAAATCGCCTTTCAAACAGCCATTCCCGATTGCCAATTATTATTTGAAGATCAAGATAGACATTTCTTCTCAGGTCTAATGTATTTTCGACAGTTTGACAGAAGTCACCCCGCAGTGAAAGAACTTTTATCGACCCAGCAGTCTTAAGGTTCCCGTTTACGGTGTCGATCCCGTAGAAATATAGGGATTACTTATTAAGCCTATGTCTTTCCTCAGGCTCTAGACTATCTCTTAATCAAATTCCATTTAAATCGGATTAGTTTTCTGGGCGGGAGATGGTAACAAAGAAACACGAACAGACAGAGTTAATTTTGGATTTGTAATATTAGTAAGGATGTCCATCTTCGGGTTCTAGACTATCTCTGTACCAAAATTCATATAAATCGGTTCAATAGTTTGGGTGGTAAATATAAACAAAGAAAAACAGACAGACAGAGTTAAATTCGGATTTATAATGTTAATAAAGTCTTCCATTCACGTGGGAACATGAGGGCGTTTCCGGAGGATGACTTGAAGTTTACATTACTCGGGAATAGTGCAGTATTCTAACGGTGGACATTTTTTGAAATGGGTGCTGTATTTTCCAAGTTCCCGTTCCCATGGGAATACAGTCCATCCTCAGGTTCTAGACTGTCTCTGTACCAAAATTCATATAAATAGGTTCAATGGTTTGGGCAGTTAATGGTAACAAAGAGAAATAGACAGACAGATTTAACTTCGGACTTATAATATTAGTAAAGACTCCCGTTCCCGTGGAAACATGGTGACCGTTCCCGTGAGGGATATGAGGATGAATAAAAGTTTATGTTGCTCAGGGATTATGGAGCATTCCAACGGTGGAAGAGTTTTTGAAATCGGTGCCATAGTGTCAAAGTTCCCGTAAACGTTTCTGCTCCCCTGGGAATATAGGGAATAAATATATGGCGTATGTCCTTCCTCAGGTTCTGAATAATCTTTGTAAAAAATTTAATTTAAATCAGTTTATTAGTTTGAGCGGAAGATGGTAACATAGAACGACGGACAGACAGAGCTACTTTCACACTTATTATATTAGTAAGGACTCCCATTCCCGTAGGAATATGTTTATGAATTAAAGTTTATGTTACTCAGGAATAGTGTAGCATTTTAACGGTGGAAAAATTTTTGAAATCGGTGTCGCAGTTTCTAAGTTCCCGTATACGTTCCCGTTCCCGTGGGAATTAAGGGATAAAATATATAGCCTATGTCCTTCCTCAGGTTCTGAGCAATCTTTGTACAAAATTTCATTTAAATCGGTTTATTAGTTTGGGCGGGTGATGGTAACATAGAACGACGGACAGACAGAGCTTCTTTCACACTTATTATATTAGTAAGGACTCCCGTTCCCGTAGGAATATGTGGATGAATTAAAGTTTATGTTAATCAGGAATAGTGTAGCATTCTAACGGTGGAAAAATTTTTGAAATCGGTGTTGTAGTTTCTAAGTTCCCGTATACGTTTTCGTTCCCGTGGGAATATAGGGATAAAATATATAGCCTATGTCCTTCCTAAGGTTCTGAGCAATTTTTGTACAAAATTTCATTTAAATCGGTTTATTAGTTTAGGCGGGAGATGGTAACATAGAAAGGTGATCAGACAGAGCTACTTTTGCATTTATAATAATAGTGAGGACCGGTTCCCGAGGGAATATTCGAATGAAATAAAGCCTATGTCCGTCCTTAAGTTCAGTCCAATCTTTGTACAAAATTTCATTTAAATCGGTTTATTAGTTTGGGCGGGAGATGGTAACATAGAACGACGGGCAGACAGAGCTTCATTCGCACTTATTATATTAGTAAGGACTCCCGTTCCCGCAGGAATATAAGGATGAATTAAAGTTTATGTTACTTTGGGATAGTAAAGCATTCTATCGGTGGAAAAATTTTTTAAATCGGTATTGTAGTTTCTAAATTCCCGTATACGTTCCCGTTCCCGTGGGAATTTAGGGATAAAATATATAGCCTATGTCCTTCCTCTGGTTCTAGACTATCTCTGTACAAAATTTCATATCAATCAGTTTGGTAGTTTGGGCGGGAGATGGTAACATAGAAAGCCGGACAGACAGAGGGACTTTCACATTTATAATATTAGTTAGGATTTGTGATAAATAAACCAACTTTTTAAGATTTCAATATCTTTTTCAATACGTAAAATACGAGTACTTTCAAAAACAGTACCTGATGACTCTTTGTTTTCTATTTTCAAATAAGGAGTGAGCGAAACGAAAAAACTACCGCGAAAACCTGCATTATAAAGTTTTGTAAGCAGAAGATCGTGGTTGACTAGATCGAAGGCTTTGGTCATATCTTAAAACAAACCCATAGTTGTTTTGTTGCAATTTAAACTTCCATAAAGTTAACTGCACACCTTTAAAACGGCATCTTCTGTAGACAAACCTGCTCTGAAACCAAATTGATTGTTACAAAACAAATTATAGTTGTCCAAGAAGGACAGAATACGAACCTTGAGTAGTTTGTCAAAAATTTTGGAAAAAGTGGAAACAGTGATATGGGACTAAAACAAGACATTTTTCTATTTCCTTTTTTAAAAAGCTTTCTTATTTCAGCACATTTGAGATGATCTGGGAAGCAACCTGAGTATATATGCAAAAACGGAACAATCGCAACTTAAACATGGTATAATAGTATTAGGCTTCAAGTTGTCTGAAATTTCAGTAAAATATTCATTAAAATGAGTGGAAATTCTTTGGGGATAAGCTTCAGATACTCCCTCAATTTCAATAGAATCAATTTTGACTGAATCTTTATTTTTACCTAGTATGCTATCAACCACTTTCCACTCTTCACGAATATTCCCTTTAACTTTAGAGAACCTGTCAGCATGATAATTATTACGTGTGTTATTAACTTCTTTATTAATCCTTTTGCATAGACTTTCATAGTACTTTTTGAGGTTATTATTATTTTGATGACTTTTACATTTTAAACTAATTTTCTTCTTTTTTCTTAGTTTGTTAAGGAGATAATTGTTCATCAAAGGTTTAATATGTTTCATTTTACCCGATTGCTTTTTTTGGAAAGTACTTGGAGCGATGTGCTTTTTAAAAGTGCTCAAAAATAAATCAAATGCAAAGGATGGATTGTTTTCAGAATAAACTTGGTCCCAGCATTCGAAAGTCAAGAACTCTTTTAATAATTTTTAGTTGATCCAATATTTATTAGCTGGAGCAATGATATTATTATTTGAAAAACTGTTATCAGAAAGGAAATTTAATGCAGTCATTTTATGATCAGTAATTTTCAAATCATAATCTCTTCCATTAAAAACTTTGTTATTGCTTCTATGAGATATTAGAAAAAAGTGATCTATACAACTCATAGAAGAACACGTCACGCGGGTAGGCTCGTTTACTAAGCTTTTAAAATGAAAACATTTATAGGAAAATCATGAAGTCTATAAATGCACAGCAAAGTATAGTCGATGTTCTCAAAAACAAAAGATAATTTGAGTACATCAGCGCTAGATAATTTCAGACACGAGTAATCCCACACTATCAAAATGTTGAAGGATTGAAAACTAAATTAATTTCTCTCCATACATTAAGTTTTTCTTTGGATTATGATATAATATTTTTCATTGAAACTTATCTGGACTCAACGGTTCTTAGCTCTGAAGTGATGAATGATGAGTACAAGATTTTCAGAGTAGATCATTCGTTAGAGAGTAGCAATAAGAAATCAGGTGGTGGGGTTTTAATAGTGCTCAGATCTAATCTAGAAGCTAAATACATCAAGCTGCGTGACTTAAATGTTGAGATGGTTTGGGTGGAAGTTGATCTCAAATCCATCATTGATCTTAAATCCATTATTTAACTTTATATTCCACTGAGATCCGATCCTTTATTGTACGAATCCTGTTTCAACAATATTGCAAATCTGATGGATCATGCGAAGCCATGTGATAAATTTATCATTTGTGGTGATTTCAACATGCCAGAGATCTCCTGGATGAAAAATGGAGACGAAAATATAAATTATTTTTACAAACTTCGTTGATCTCAATTTATGTCGACTTTATGGACAAAGTAGCAACACTCCCTTTGTTTCAGTTTAGTGGAATTCGGAACCAACTTCAAAGAAACCTGGAAAAATACCATCCAGCCATCGAGTTTCAGTTCGAAACATCAGCTCCTAAGCATGACTTCACAACTAACAATTTTAAATTTAAATTTGATTTTAAACCAGCTGACTTCACTGGGTTAGACATTAGACAATACACTTTCTGACATAGACTGGAACGTTAAGTTCCAAAATATGGACTTAAAATACATGATGGATACCTTTTATTCAACCTTGTTTGAGTGTTTTGCTTTTGTGCGGATCAGACCGAAAAGATACTCTTTTAGCGTGGTTCGGAGCTGAATTGCGGAAACTAAAAAACTATAAAACCTCTCTACACAAAAAATTGAAAAGGAGATTCTGTATAAATACTTACAATAGCTTCACAGTAGCCAGGAAAGAGTTGGCAAGAAAAAAATCGACTGCCTATGAAAGGTAAATCTTCACGGTTAAATCTAATTTAAAAACGAATCCCTCATTGTTCTGGAACTTTATTAAAAGGAAACGGAAACAGACATCAGATCCTTCT
The DNA here is from genome assembly GCA_914767635.1 of Melanostoma mellinum. NCBI lineage: Eukaryota > Metazoa > Arthropoda > Insecta > Diptera > Syrphidae > Melanostoma > Melanostoma mellinum. The sequence continues at coordinate 62,406,546 of OU612060.1, read as the reverse complement.
TCCCTCTCTCATGAAAACAAATTATCCACGAGTGACTCCGAGATTTGCAACACGTTTGCAGAATACTTTAAAACAGTTTACAAGTCCAGTGAGGATAATGAAGATGATATTTTCCTGACAACAATCAACACAAATATTTTATAAGGTCCGTCTTTTATTGAAAGTGATGTAGAAGCTGCTTGTCGGAAAGTCAAAGACTTTTTTTACCTGGCTATGATGAAATTCCTGGATGCATACTACGAAGATGCTCCAAATCTTTGTGTGGAGTCTATGCTCTCTTTTTAACAAGTCCATGAGTGATTCAATTTATCCCGATATTTGGAAGAAATCATTCATTTTACCCCTTTCCAAATCTGGATCTCGATCTATTGCTCCCAATTAAAGGGGGACTGCAAAACTGAGCTGTATTTCAAAACTCTTTGAATCACTCATGGTAAACTTAATGTCTTTTTATATAAAACCATATATTTCACCACATCAACATGGGTTTTTCGGTGGAAGATCCATTGTTTCAAATTTAATGGAGCTAACATCAAACATCTCTACAGCATTCGCGAATGGCTAACAAAATGATGTTGGTTACTTTGATTTCTCAAAAGCATTTGATCAACTGAATCATCGTATATTGATAAAAAAGTTGGATCAACATGGCTGTGTTGGTTCTCTTCAGAAATGGTTTCTTTCATACTTGAACCAAATACGTAAAATTTAAAACATGTTTTTCAACAGCGGTAGATATTACATCTGGTGTACCACAAGGAAGTCATATAGGACTTCTCCTTTTTTTATAATACATAAATGACTTGCCTGATGTGCGCATCACTCAAAGATTCTCCTCTACGCCGACGAAGCCAAGATATTTTTATCGTATTCAATTCCTACGGATTCTTCATACTTACAAAACGACTTTGATGTTCTTCTGAAATGGACACCGATTAATAAGTTATCACTGAACAATTCAAAGTGCAAGATTATGACTTTCTCTCGTAAGTCTTTGGATCACCAAGCGGATTTTGTGTTGAACGGGCAGTTACTAGAACGATGCGAGGAGTTCAATAATCTCGGTGTGCTCTTTGATCGAAAGCTTACTTTCAATGACCATATTGACTACGTAGTCAACAAAGCAAAATCAAGACTGGGAATGATTGAGCGTTGGTCGAAAGAATTTAACGACCCATATGTTACAAAGTCTCTTTATGTTGGACTCGTACGAAGCTGCTTAGAGTTCGCTTGTCAAATTTGGTCACCTACATATGCTACCCATATTCAAAGGATAGAATCAGCCCAGAAACAGTTTCTACTATTTGCACGTCGCGATTTAAACTGGATTGATCGCTTTTTGCTTCCACCATATCGTCGTAGGTTGTTGTTATTACAAATGAACACACTAGAAGACAGGAGGAAGGTTTTCCATTACTTAACAACGTTAAAAATCATCAATGGAGAAATATCGTCACCATATTTACTTTCCCTAATCAACGTACCTGCCCGTCGGACTCGAAACTATACAAATTTACACGTCAGCTTCCAAAGATGTAATTATTTAGCCAACGAGCCTCTGACAAGATGCTGCAGATTTTTTAACGATCAATATTCTGTTTGTGAAGTTTCAACGAGTGATTTAACAAAATTACGTTTGTTAAATTATTTGAAATTAAATTTCAGTTAGTAAGTTTAAGTTAAACCATGACTGTTAGTAGACTGTAGTTAATACAAAATAAATAAATAAATAAATAAATAAATAAATAACCACTTATCGCATAGACAGCTACACCTCCAGCTGGATACGACTCATTACAATTTGCAAAAAGAGTGTAACCATGTATATTATATAATTCTATCTCATTTTTGAAGATCCAAATTTCACTAAAAACAATTACAACTGGTAGAGTGGTGAGTTCATTTAGATGCACTAAGAAAATCGAAAATTTTTTTTTCATGCTACGTATATTCTGGTCTAAGCAAAAACCATAATCTACATAAGGAATAAAATCAACTGGGTAATTACATACAGAAACATTAGAAGGTGAATTAGTTCTAGCTATATTCATAACTAGCTGACCCGGCCAAGCGTTGCTGTGGTTAACGTAACATAAGGTCTGTTTCTTTACTTTGTGCTTTGTGGACAGAAATTCACAATCTGTCAAATTTTAAGGAGTGGGGGTAAAACTCTCTCACAAACTCTGACAACCTCTCTGAAAGAGCGTAATTGTCACAAAAGTAAAGAAACGGCTCGAAACAAAAAACATTCGCTAAACGTCAAAACAAAAAAGTAAAAATATTTCAGCTGTGAATGGAAAAGCGAACAAACTAATTAAAAACTTTTGTAAAAAATATTAGACTGAAGAGTATTTAAAGTGAGCAATAAAAAATCTCAACAATATTTAAAGTGAGCAATACAAATCAGTTTCAAATCATTAAAATCGGTGTTTTACAGCAAAAAGTGTCATGTGAGTTGAGTAAATTAGTGCTTGAACGCGAATTATAAGTGTTTTTATATTTTCAGTGATAAATAGCAATGGAATATCTTAATTTAATTTTGGAACTAACGGAAGAGACAGATGAAGATCTCTTACAAATAATCCTCGAAGATTCGGAGGACGAAGAAGAGCTCGTAATGCTTTTGGAGCTCAGCAGTAGTGGAAGTAGAGGAAGCCGAAACTGCATTGTGAACTACATCGAAAACATTGTTCCTATGTATTCGGAGTTGGAGTTCAGGACGCACTTTAGGATCAAAAGATCCCTCTTTGAGAGCCATTTTCCTAAAGTTGCGTCCTGATAAACGAATAAGTGCCAGTAAACACACATTGGTATTTTTATGGTTTGCCGGGCACGAAGCATGCAGCTATCGGGATGTGGGCGATCGTTTCAATCTTGCGATTTCCTCTGTCTGCAAAATAATCATCAGGTACATCACTTTTTTGAGTTCTTTGAGCCCAGCCACTATAAAATGGCCCAATGAAGAGGAGATGGAACGTACCAGCACGTTTTTCAAAAACAAAGCGGGATTTGCTAAGGCAATTGGTAAGAAAATTTAACTCACATTTCAAATAATGTACCTTACCAATGAACTGTTTCGTCACATTTAGGTTGTATAGAATAGAGTATAGACGGTACACATGTGGTCATCGATCCACCAGGAGTCTGTAAAGATGACTACATTGACAGGAAGGGCAATGTGAGTATTTGCGTACAAGCCGTCTTTAATGAACAGAAAAAGTTCATTAGTATTTCGGTGGGCTTCTCAGGGTCTTCCCATGACAGCTGGGTGTATCAAAACACGTCGGTTCCCGACAGACTAAATGCACTCCCTGAAGGTAAATGTTTTTGTTGTTCTACATCAGCCAGTATATAACTTCTTGTTTTTAGGGTACTAACTTTTAGGTGATTCGGCATATCCTTGTTGGAACCGTTTGATAACACCATATAGAGACAACGGGCATCTGACAAGTGCTCAAAAGAATTTCAATATAAAACTAAGCTCCTGCCGCGTAGCCATCGAGCACTCGTTTGGCATTTTAAAGCAGAGGTTTCGGCAGCTATATTACTGCAAACTACGAGGGGTCAAAAAGATATGCCACTTCATCAGGGCATGTGCAGTACTGCACAACATAGCTGGCGAAGATGACGTCGAATTTGTTCTCGAAGAGGAGCAAAATCAGAACATTGAGGAGAACATCCCATTGAGAGAAGTCACCAGAGGCAATGCTGTTAGGGATATGATTTGCCAACAACTAAACCAACTAACCAACCAGTGAGACCTTTTCATATAATGTTATGTTAATGTTATAACGTTCTTTTTTTTTTAATAATCATGTTCTGTTTTAGCTAAACTAAAAGCCCATCTCACTTTGTTTTAACATAAGCCACAGTATTCAAAAAGTATAAAAAGCAAAACAATAATAATAATAAAATACATATATTTAATTTGTAAAAATACATTCAATTCAAATTAAGCACAAGTCAATTTCATGTACATATCTAAATAATAATCTAAAATCTAATCATATAACTATGAAAAAATATATGAAATAAAAGTGGGACTAGAATGCTCTATTCTATCCCTAAGTCCGTCTTAAACATCGCAACCGTAATAAAAACGCATGACAACGGTGCCGCTACAATTTACATGCGCAACTATAAAACCAACGGGAGGAGATAGACCGAACAAGAAGAACAGAAGGAAAAACGTTTACAGTCAGATAAGAACAAGTCACGAAGCCGCTCACGCAACGAAAACGATTTAAAGTCACGAGTTACGAAATCTTATATCTAAACTGTTGAACCCTTTTTACTTTCTATTAACTAATAAAACTTATCCAAAAACTTAAATTAACTATAACTTTATTCAGAACTTAAACTAAAAGTGTCATTATCCTTTTACTATGCCTACAAATAAATCAATGAATTAACTAATTAAACCCAAGTGCTAAAAGTGTTCCTAATTTCTTATTTGTCTAGAAGTTAATCTTTACTTTCCCATCCCACATGGTGTCAGAAGTGGTCAGAAGTACCTAAATCCCTCGGTTCGGTTCGGTTCGGCTCGGCAAATCAATCAAAAAAAAAAAAAAAAAACAATTTACCTGCAATATACTACTTGAGAAAACCCAACCCACGATAAGTATCAATTATTTCTATTGTTTCAAAAAAAAAAAAAAAAAAAGACATGGACAATCTGCATGCACTTATTATTCAATTTTATTTATGAATTTTAAAAATTTATCTAAATTAACTACACGCCAATTGCAAGCAGCTCTCAAAGAAAGGGGTCTCTCATACAGGTATAACCTTAAGAAAGATTTGATTAAACGGTTGAAGCTGGCGTTAATGTCGGATGCAAAAAATAGTGATAACATTTATAACAATGAATCATCTGAGTTAGAATTTGAGACTGAAAATATCGAAAAGGACAGTAACGAAACAAACAGTAATATAAAGAAAAGTGAAATGCCTCAGAATAATTTTGTTTTTAAAGACGTTGAAGATGCGTTGGAGGGTTTCAATGGGGAAAAGGGGAAAAATATAAGTGATTGGTTGGAGGAGTACGAAACGATTGCGACCGTCTGCCAGTGGAACGATATTCAGAAATATCTATACGCACGTCGATTGTTAAGAGGAGCTGCTAAGTTGGCTGTTGAGTCGGAGAAAAACGTTCATAGCTGGAAAGAATTAAAGTCTCACTTAGAAAAAGAATTTGGTAAAGCAGTTTTCTAGTATCCAGATTCATCGCCAGCTGGAGACTAGAAAGAAAAACTATAGCGAATCATACTTAGAATACATGTTTGCAATGAAAGTAATAGCAAATAGGGGTAATGTAGACGAAGAATCGTTACTTGCATATATTGTGGCCGGTATACCTGATTCCATAGTTAACAAAACAATTCTATACGAGGCAAAAACATTTGAAAAACTAAAAACAAATTTTAAGATTTACAGTGAAATGAAACAACAAAAACAAAAATTTAGAAGTGATGAATCGGTTCAAAAGGTTAATACTCAACCACAGGCACAGGAACAAGTGTCATATCAAAAGCGTTGTATTGGCTGTGGAGCTAAAGGACACAATACTTTTAGTTGTACTCATAAAGACAAGGGTTCACGTTGCTTCAACTGCAATGACTTTGGTCATCTTTCGAAAAATTGCCCAAAAAAGACAGAGTTTCGGAATCCATTCAAAGTAAATAGGATAGCGTCCCCGGTCTTACGAATACCTTTAAGTGTTGAAGGAAACGATTTTGATGCAATTTTTGATACGGGAAGTGAACTTTGCTTAATAAAAAACTCTATCTTTGCTAGATTTAATAAAATTATTGACGGTTCAGGAACTCTTTTAGCGGGATTAGGCCAAAATGTGTTTAAATCAATTGGTTCAGTACAATTAAATGTAATTATTAATGGAATACATTGTTCCTTAACATTTGACATTGTCAACGACAACTGTATATCGGATGGTATCATTATAGGTACAGAAATTCTGAAATTTGCTAATGTGAAAATTGAAAATGGGGTAGTGAGGTTTGATTCAAAAGAAACAGTTGCCATAAATAATGATAAAGTGCTTTTTGAAAATGACATTAGTAAAATAGAGGTTGAAACGCTAGTAACGGAAAATAAAAAAGTTTATAACATAGAGACAATTGAAAACGCTAGGTTCAGAGAGGAGATTGTTAGATTGATGGAAACATATAAACCAATTAATCCTAAAACATCATGTGTTGAGATGAAAATATGTCTTGAAGATGAAAAACCGGTGTTCCATCGTCCAAGGAGATTAGCACCAAAGGAAAAAGAGATCGTCGCTAAACAAATATCGCAATGGCTGGATGACGGAATTATAGTGCCAAGTGTTTCTGAGTTCTCAAGCCCTATAGTTCTCGTGAAGAAAAAAGATGACACATATAGAATTTGCGTCGACTATAGAAAACTTAATTCTAAGATTCTGAAGGATAGGCATCCCCTACCATTAATTGAGGATATAATTGAGGATTTATTCGAAGTAAAAGTTTTTACAAGTCTGACCTTAGAAATGGATTCTTTCATGTAGACATTCATCCGTCATGTCGAAAATATACTTCGTTCGTGACACCTGATAGTCAATTCGAGTTTTGCAAGGTTCCGTTTGGCCTGTGCAACTCACCAGCCGTATTTCACAAATTTATCAACAATGTCTTTAAAGATCTTATAAGAAGAAAACTCGTGCACATATATATTGATGACTTAATTATAGCTTTTTTGAGTGAGGAAGAAAACCTTAATACATTGAAAGAGGTGTTTAACGTCGGAGCAAAAAACGGACTGTCTTTCAATTGGGACAAATGCAAATTTGTTCAGCGTTCAATTGCATTTCTCGGGCACATAATTGGAAACGGAACGGTTAAGCCATCCATCGAAAAAACAGAAGCGGTAAGAAAGTTTCCAGAGCCTAAAAACTTAAAACAACTTCAGAGCTTCTTAGGGTTGACTGGGTTTTTCAGAAAGTTTATTCCAAACTACGCGACGATAGCTAAGCCTTTATCCGACTTAACGAGAAAGAAACTGGCAACAGTTTAAGTTTCCATTTTTTCTGTTTTAAGAAAAAACTTTATATGTGTTAAGAAAAAATTGGGCACGACTGGGTCGCACGAACTTGCGATTGTGTTCTAAATACGATATCAAAATCTAAAGGCTGAGTTAAAGGTTTTGGTATTAGCTCTTCATAATATATTTTGTGGTACAGGGTTGCCAACTACACATTAATTATGAAAATTGAACTAAATCACGTAAAATAATGAAAAAATTAAATTAAATATTCCAAAGGTTTCAAGCAAAAATCTAAAAACGCCATTCTTTTGCAATAGCTTATACATATGAATGATGAAAATTTAATCAAAATCGTTGGAGCAGTTTTCCAAAAAACGGTTTTTTATTTTTCACTTTTTTTTAAAAACTGTTTTTTAAAAGTCGAGTATGCAAAGTTTTAGATCTTAATAAGAGTTGTTTTGACAAAAAATTTGAAAAAAATCAAAGTTATAGTTTTAAAGTTATTTCAAAATATCAAAATTTTTTAAAAATATTTTTAAAAATTTCCACAACTATATTTTTTTTAATATTGATATGAAGTCTTTTTGTAACAGTTTACGACTTTTAAATCTAAAGTTTCGTCAAGATCGTGTAAGCCATTAACGAGAAAGTCGGTTTTGAAAAAAACGGTACTATGGGAGGTACCGTTTTTAAGCTTTTTCCAAAAATTTTTTTTACATCATAAGAAAGAAAATCTAAAATTAATCCCTCACACAAAATTTTATCGAAATCGTTGGAGCCGTTTTCGAGAAAAATAAGTATTATCATATCGGTTGTATGGGAGGTACCGTTATTTCAAGACCTAGAGACTCAATTCCAAAAACCCCTCTGTAGACTGCTCCACAGACCCTAACTGCAAATTTTGAAGAAAATCGGTCAATTAGTTCAGGCTGTGGATCCATATACAGACAGACAGACACACAGACACACAGACACACAGACACACAGACAGACAGACAGAATTGTAGGACCCACTTTTTTCGTTTTCTCTATCATCGTAATGTCATATTTGATTGTTATCTCAAAATTTTTTTTCTGCACGATTGCAAGACTTGCCTTATAGTACCTATAATCGCAAGTAAAAATGGAAACTTAAACTGTTGCCAGTTTGTTAATAACTGTGCTACAAAGATGAATGGAGGCTTTTTGAGCTCAATATAATGTGCACAAGAATGTCGCATTCAAAGATTTTCACTGATACCAGTTTCTCAAAAATTGTCGACATGGTTTGATGTCGACTTTCCAATGGAAACGGCGTTAAATGGGAAATTTCTTCAAAAAAAAATTTATTTAAAAAAAAAAATTATACAGCTTGTGATAAATATCATTTGTAATCAGAAAATATATGCTTCATGGCTGTATGGCTATTAATATAGATGAAATCCCATAAATATACCAAGAGTTTCTGACAAAATCAGAAATTGGAAAATTCTTCGTGTATTTGGTAACGTTACTTCTATATGAATAGACATACAGCTACAAATTAAATATTTCCTGGTCACAAATTATATTTACCACGAAGCTGTCTCGTTATATTTTCAATAAAAAGACAATTTTTGAAAATTCCCAATCAAAAGTTATTTCACTTCAATAAAAATCTGAAATGTAGGAAAAATGTACCCAGTTCACTTACCAGATGTCGTTGGTGCCACTGTCTCGCAGCTAGTTCCAGCCCTGCTCATGAGCTGCTCCCTTGAAATGCCATCGGGCATGTGTTCTTCTATGAAATATTCGGGGTGTACCCCCCTCCTTTCACCCAAAATGCGGTCGAGCTCACAAGAACAAAATTTAACAAAAAGTTTAAAAACAATGTTTCTCAATTCAATTGAGAGAGTAGGTACATACCTCTCGAAGGGGCATATTAGTCTATCCCACCCCGTTTTGCTATTATGCAGCTTGGTTTGCTTGTAGCGGCGCTCCAGACTTCGGTATTTGCCCTGAACTTGGGCAACACTGAAGTTATACCCCTCCTTTTCCAGCTCGGCTGCTATAATGGTCCACATTTTTTTTTTTTTGCTTTTCAGGCTGCAAGTCTTTCCTACTTTGGGGAGCAACATTTCTAATTGAGCCAGCAACAATTTTGTTGGCGCTTCAACCCAAATGTCTTTGGTGGCATTCTCTTCACCATTCGTACCAACAGCTGCAATCTCTTCGTCACTATAACTCTCGTGTATTGCTGGAACTTCCGAAATTATAATGTTCGGAACGAAGCAATCATCTTGAGATTGCTCCAAAACATGTTGCTGTAGCTGTTCCTGGTAATTTTCGTCTGAAATAAAAGGAAAATGTTGGATTTTGAAAGAAATTGTTTTGCCATAAAATAAACACAAAATTCACCCACTCACCTGTTTGGATACGCCTAAAAGTGTTAGGCGAACACTGAATCTCAAAATTTTGCGCTTTCTTTTCCATTTTTTTAATTATTTCCTCAATTTATTCCAGATAATTCAATTTTTCAACTTGATACTTAACGCGCCAAACCGAAACTTCAATTTGTTCTTGTTTTTTTTTTCCAATTTGACAGTCCAACTTTTCTGCCCACAGAAATTTAGGTGGCAGAAATTCGCAGGGTGGGGAAATTTTTTACTCTCTCGTGAGCACTCTCTTTTGTGCACTGCTGTGAAAAATCGCTGTGCTGGAACGACATTTGACTGACTTTCACCGACTTTCGGTGCATTTCGTGCGAATTTTCAGTAAAGAAACACACCTATAAATTGAGATGTAAGCTATTCTATCTTTCAAGTTTGATCAAACTTGTGCAGTTTGATCAAATTTGATTAAAATCGGTTTAGTAGTTTAGGAGTCCATCGCGGACAAATATCGTAACACGTAAATTATATATATTAAGATATGTTTGCACCCAACGTTCTTATTTTTTCCATCTTTTGCGAAATAAAAAGGTTTTGTTTGATTGATACACGTGATTCTGCCACATAAAGTTGCTATGGGTTTTTTTTTCTAAACGAACACCTGCAACTTAAAGCGTCTGAGCCTTATTTATAATGACCAATCAGTGGGAATTAAAACAAAACGTTTTCTTCTTTTGTCGTTCCAGTCATTATTAAAATTTTTATAGTGCCGCATCCCAAATGTGTAATTTGTAGCTGTGTACAAATCCGGATTACTCATTATTGGATTACAGGAACACCAACTTGCTGCCACTCCTAATAATCCTAAGAAATTGAGAAACTCTATAGGGTATGATGTGACTTGTTAAAATAAATAAATAGGGTGGCGCAACAGAGCGAAGAGCCCCTGGGCTTAGCGCATTTCTCACAACCATGCCTTGTGAGGTAATGGAAGAGACAATTTTCTGCCGGTTCCGAACCGCTAATCCAGAAAGCGCTTTTCAAGGCAATGAATACTAACGGAGGACTTGCCAATTCCTCGCGAAAGGCGATACCCGTGAATTCACCAACATCCCATAATACGTCAAACATAATTTATTAGTTTATATGGTTAATTATCTCATTAGTCAGCGCCGAAATCGACGTTTCACACAGCCATTCCCGATTGCCAGTTTTTATTTAAAGATCAAGATAGACATGTCTTCTCGGGTGAAATGTATTTTCGACAGTTTGACAGAAATCACCCCGCAGTGAAAGAATTATTATCGACCCAGCAGTTTTAAGGTTCCTGTTTACGGTGTCGATCCCGCAGAAATAAAGGAATTACTTATTAAGCCCATGTCCTTTCTCAGGCTCTAGGCTATCTCTGAATAAAATTCCATTTAAATCGGATCAGTGGTCTGGGCGGGACATGGTAACAAAGAAACACGAACAGACAGAGTTAGTTTTGGATTTGTAATATTAGTATAAGGATGTCCATCTCCGGGTTATAGACTATCTCTGTACCAAAATTCATATAAATCGGTTCAATAGTTTGGGCGGTAAATATAAACAAAGAAATACAGACAGACAGAGTTAATTTCGGATTTATAATGTTAATTAAGTCTTCCATTCCCGTGGGAATATGAGGGCCGTTTCCGGAGGATGACTTAAAGTTTATATTACTCGAAAATAGTGTAGTATTCTAACGGTAGACATTTTTTGAAATGGGTGCTGTATTTTCCAAGTTCCCGTTCCCATGGGAATACATGGGAGTTTTTTCCTTGCGTACCTATATTCGATGACATTTTTCGTGGGACTATGATTGTTTGTTGCATCTGATAATTTAATTCTCTTAACGTAACACTGGTCTATGACTCACTCTTGCACATTTAAGTTCAAACCTTCACGTAACACCGAATTACAATATTCGTGTCCGTTGTCGCTTCTCAAACACTTTATTTTGCTCCCAGCTTGTTTTTCGCTTTCAATCATGAACTCTCGGAACATTTCAAAAGCCTTCGATTTGTGTTTATAAAACGATTCACAATGAACCTAGAAAAATCTTCAATAAACGTAATAAAATAAAGAGATCCACCCTGTGAAGCAACCATCATCGGTCCGCATATACCGGTATATGCACAAGCTCCAGAACATTTTTGGTGTAGATTTCTTTAAAACTAGGAAATGGGTTTTTCTTAGTTTTGCACATCGCACATGTGCTGCAACTAAAATTGGTGGAGGTATTTCCACCGTCAATCCACGTACCATATCTTTGTTTGACAGCATGCACAAATCATTACAGTTAAGATGGCCAAACCTGGGGTGCCACACTTCAAATTGCTTATCAAACTTGATTGAGACACCATTTACACGCTCGGTAAGATTTCTTAAAAACCTTACGGGAAAAATACCATTTTTTGGCAGTATGTATGGGAACATTAGCTTTAGTTTTAACAGCTGTCTCTTTGTCACTAAACTCTACAGTATTCCCGTTTTTATTATTTTACTCAATGGGAGAAAATTACCATGTAAGCTGGGAACAAATATGACATCGCGCAAAAAAAATGTCATAGAAACTGGATCGAGCTTGAACAACATCGGTACCTTCTACCTTTTGCAATAACACATTCTCCTGATGGTAAAACAACAAATTGATTAGATTGAACTATCGAAGTGAACTGTTTTTCATCATTTTTCATATGTGACGAAGCACCGCTGTCTAGAATCCAAACGTTTTGGTCTTCAGGTTTTGCCCATGCCGATGACGTAGACATACTTAAAACTGCTGCTACAGATGTCCTCTCTTGCCACACGCATAACATTTTCATGATCTCACCCTTCTTCATCTTTTGCAGAGGGTATTGCAGTTCGGGTTTTTCACTGCGTCTCCTCTCTTCCTCCAAAACCTTAACCTTCAATTTCTCGAATGTAGGTAACTTGACTCTGCTTTCTATGGCTATACTACAAATCTTTCCATATCATCAGTCAAACCGCACATTAGTAAGATACAAAGGAGATCTTCTGGCATCTCAACATCAGTCTCATGTAGGCTATCGATAATTGTGCAAATATTATTAATTTGACTTGCAAAGTTTTCCCTAGACCCAATTTTAAAGCGTACCAATTTCTTGAACAAATTTACCTTGCGAGCTGGTCCATCGCTGCATTATACAAATTGCCAAGAAGGACCCAAGCTTCTTTCGTATTCCTTCAATGCTTGATGTGAATGAGTTCTGATCGTTTTACGCATAGAGTTAAATATGCAAGGGCTTTCTTATCGACAGCTTTCCACTTCAACTTCTCGGCAGCTGTTGCTTCATCCGGACACTTAACCTCTACAGGTGACGTGAAATAATACCAAACGAAATAACACCAAATCTTAAATTTGGTCTTATTTCGTTTTTCGAAACGAAATAATACCAATTTGGCTTTATTTCGATTACCAAAACGAAATAATGCCAAAAAAGAAATGGAAATAACGCCAAATTTGTTTAAATACAAAATTTGGCGGTACTTCGTTTTCAAAATGGAAATAAAGCCAAATTTTTCATAAATTATATATATACTTTTTCAAAAACAATGGATTGAAAAGGTAGTTATATTTTTTTTGTTTGTATGTTAATATGTTTGATTTGAGTTGCATGGGAGTCCAGAGTTTGAAATTCGACTGGATGGATAAACAAATAAACATAGATATTGTTAACCATTTAACATAATGAAAAATTGCATGAAGAAAGTAAAAGGATAATAACTAGAAAAAATCCAAACTGACGATCAGATATGGAGAGTGAAAAAAATATTAAGCCATTACGAAAGGGTCAATTTGGGGAATCGAAAAATTCGCCGCGAAATTGCTACTGAAAAAACTAGGCAAAGTATAGAAGAAAGAAATCTAATCCAAATCATCAGTTTGGATTTAGAAATAAACATTCCACGATGGACCAAGTTCATAGAATAACGTATGCAGTTGAAAAAGCATTAGAAGAAAAACAAGTATGTTCGGCTTTATTTTTAGATGTTGCTCAAGCATTCGACAAGGTATGGCATGAGGGGCTAGAGTACAAACTGCAAAGGGACCTACCCAGGCAGTTCTACGAAATACTAAAATCTTATATCTCAAACCGACTCTTCAGAGTACGGTATGATCAAGAGTATTCAAAGCTAAGTAAAATACAAGCCGGTGTTCCACAAGGAAGCGTCCTAGGACCTACCCTGTATTTGCTATATACAAGGGATATTCCAGTGGATAACAACACCATTATGGCTACTTTTGCAGATGATACCGCAATTTTGGCATCCAGTAAGTGCGTCGTCAAGGCTGCTAAGAAATTGCAAAATGCCGTCGACACCGTTAGTGATTGGACCAAAAAATGGCGTATCAAGCTCAATGAAGCTAAATCTGCACATATAAACTTTACAAATAAAAAAGTTAAGCTACGTTCAAATATTCATCAACAATCAAGCTGTACCTTACACCAATACGGCCAAATACCTTGGGATGAATTTGAATGCAAAGCCAAAATGGAAAGAGCATATCAAAAAGAAAAGGGAAGAGCTCAACTTGAAGTATAGAAAAATGTACTGGTTACTGGGTAGAAACTCTGACTTATATGTCGAAAATAAAATAAGGCTGTATAAACAAGTACTTAGACCTATTTGGATCCAATTATAAGGCTGTACAAAGAAAACAAATACTGATATCATCCAAAAGTTCCAAAACAAAGTCCGTCATGGAATATTAAATGCACCATGGTATACAAGAAATAGCGGTTTACATCGTGGCCTACAAATAGAAAAGGGTACAGAAATCGTAAGAAAATATGCTGTATCACATAATCAGCGACTGCATAGTCATATCAACTCTGAAATGGAGTCCGTATTAAATACGAGAGGCAATGTTCGGAGATTAAGAAGAACCAAGCCACACGAGCTAATGGTCTAAAAGTCATGGGAAGCATTAAAAAAGTTTAAGCTTCCCTTAAAGCGATTATTTTATTGAGAAAGAAAAATCTGTTGTCGATCGTTCATAGATTGGTTGTGATTACGAGGAGTTTTAAGTGAGGCAAGAATCCCACAATTGGCTGTTTGTTAATACTTGTGCTACAGAACTTTTTACGCTAAAAATGGCTTGTCAATTGCCATTTTTCGAGCATCTAGAAAATGAAAAAGAAAAACTGTTGAAAACCGATTTGGGGTTTCGATAATAATTGTTTTTAATATTTTAGTAATATCGCTGTAGGTATAGTCAGAATGACAGTAGGGAGCTTTGAGGATTTCTCATGTAACGTGAGGCTCACGTGAGGTCGAAGTGAGGCGACGACGCACCATTGTGTTTTTACTTTTAAAAATTTTCAGGGTCTTTCAACACTAGGACAGGCTTTTGAAATAAAGATTAGTTGCAGTTGAGCTCCTGGCGATCCAACGGCAGCTAATTAGACCCTGTAGCAGGGTACGGATACCGGATTATCCAGCCCTTTATATACAAGGGACTCCTACAGGCTTTACAGTTAACTTCCCAACAATTTACAACAACAACCAAAAAACAACCAAAAGCCTTGTTCTCACGTTTGATGACTCTAGCTAGCGAGAAAATGAAAATTCATCCGCTATGTCAATAATCTTAGCTCTGGCGAACTGTTTGTTATATCGGATTTAAGATGGATTTCGTATTTACTAACGCAACCCGTGGCGTAATGGTTAGTATGTCCACCTGCTAAACCAGAGGTTCGAGGTTCGAATCCCAACAGAGGCAAAATGCAAAAATGTTTTTCC
Organism: Melanostoma mellinum; assembly: GCA_914767635.1. NCBI lineage: Eukaryota > Metazoa > Arthropoda > Insecta > Diptera > Syrphidae > Melanostoma > Melanostoma mellinum. The sequence goes on along the minus strand of OU612060.1, from coordinate 62,391,385 downwards.
ACGGGTATCGCCTTTCGCGAGGAATTGGCAAGTCCTCCGTTAGTAAATTCATTGCCATGAAAAGCGCATTCTCAATTAGCCGTTCGGAACCGGCGAAAAATTGTAGGTCCCTTCCATTCCCTCACAAGGCATGGTTGTGAGAAATGCGCTAGGCCTAGGGGCTCCTCGCTCTGTTGCGCCACCCTATTTATTTATTTATTTAACGCAACAAAGAAAATTGAGTTGAAAGGGCAGTTTAACTTCACCCTCCTCTTAAGGTATCTTTCAACCAAATTTTTTGAAAGTCTAGACGGCTGTAGACATTGGACAGCTGGCTTAAAAAATATCCAACTAAATAAAGAGTGTCAATGTTTACATGGGCAAATTAAACTTAACACAAGTGATTATTTTACCTACAGCAATTTGAAAAGTAGAAATATAAATGCAGAGTCGTACCTACACATTATGAGATAAAATTTTGACGAAGCACGTCCTGTTATCTAACGAGATTGTCTTGTTTGATGGACAAACGCGGCAAACAATCTCGTCTCTTAGCCACTCCTTTTTTTTAAACACTGAAATGGTTTTAGAAGGTGAAAAGTTTTATCAACACATTGAAAGATCTTAGCCGACACTCGATTAAACCAACACGATAAAAATATAAAAGTGCATACTATACTTCCAATAGCACTCTGTTCGTGTCAAAACACAGTTTCATAAACCAACCAAGTAAAAAGAACCCAGCCCAATGAAGAGCTTTTGCGTACACACATTGTTCTTTTGTATGATTTTTTGGCCAGCAGTTCTTGGAGCTGTTTGGAAATTCGATCTGTATTCGCAAAATGAAATTGCTGAGCTTAATACTGTTTCGCCCGATCATACAATGGAAACTGTTCTGTCTTTGGCAAATCACTGTAATAAATTAGAATGTCTTCCACCAAATTGTCGCTGCTCCGATACTAAACTCGATGCAAAAATTGCAACAAACAATATTCCACAGGTTACATTTGATTGTATTGCTCTTTTTGGTTCTAACATTGTTTTTCTAATTGCAGCTTGTTACAGTTACTTTCGACGATGCCGTCACTGCGCTCAACTATGAGTATTTCGAGAAAATGTTTGAAAACATTCGCAATCCTGATGGCTGTGATCCTAGTGCTACTTTTTACTTCTCGCATGAATACACGGACTACACCAAAATACACAACCTTTGGGCAAACGGACATGAAATCGCGCTACACTCAATCACTCATGGGTTGGGAACAACATACTGGAAAGAAGCAACAGTGGAGTTGTTAGTTAAAGAATTTGGTCAGCAGCTTGAAATGGTCGAACATTTTGCAAATATCGATAGAAATGATATCAAAGGAATGCGAATGCCACATTTTCAAATTTCGGGGAACAATTCATTTGAGGCTGCGAAAAAGATAGGATTGTTGTACGATAGTTCGTGGCCAACCTCCCGTTTTACCGACACTCCACTATGGCCTTATACTTTGGACTTCAAGTCAATACAAGACTGTCCAATAGGAGTATGTCCGGATGCTTCTTTTCCGGGCCTGTGGGAGAACCCTTTGGTTGATTGGGAGGATACTAAAGGTTATAAATGCGTTATGTTGGATGGTTGCATAAACCTGCCAGGGGATAATACTCAAGAGCTGCTTGATTGGATGATAAGCAATTTCAACAGGCACTACCTAAGGAATCGCGCTCCGTTTGGAGTTTATCTGCACTCGGCTTTTTTCCAGAAGGGTTCTCATTACTTTAAGGCCTTCAGAGAGTAAGTAAAACAAGAGAAAAGAACGACTCGTCATTTTATTTAATAATTTTTTGCTCTTAGATTTATTCGCTACATGAATAAACATCCGGATGTTTATCTCGTTTCTGCATCAAAAGTTATAGAGTACTTGCAGAATCCGACAGAAGACAAACCGTTCACTGATTGTCCGAGAAAGCATTTGCCGTCTTGCCATGCCAAATCATGCCAGTTGCGCAGAACTGATAATAGAGATGAGCGTTTTATGAGTGTTTGTGGTTCTTGTCCCGATGTTTATCCTTGGTTGGATAATCCCCTTGGAACTTATTGAGGTTGACATTGAGTTTTTAAGTAAATTGCTATAATTATTTGTCATAGACCACGATTCTATTTTGTAGTGTTTGTTTATTGATTCTATCCAAGGACGTAGCCAGACAATTATTTTGGGGGAAGTTTTATTTATTCAACAAACAATCAATACAATCAGTGTGTACCATTTTGAATGGTTTATGTAATAAATAAAAATAATACAGCCCATTCTAGCCCAAAATCAATCAAATACGAATATTTTCATTGGGATTATGGTACTATACTATGTACATTGTACATAAAGGGGTTTTCAACAGGAACGCTACAAAAGTAGAGCGACACTGACAGTAAACGACGCCATATTTCTCTTCAGTAAGGTTTGCCAATTCATGATGAAAAGATAAACGAGCCAACAACGAGTCGAGATTATTAAAATTTGCTACCGAAATTCGGAGTCAGTGGCCTCAACGTTAAGAGCACTACGTCCAATTTATGATCGTCATAATCGTCCTAGCAGATCAACAATTAAGCGCCTAGTGGAAAAACTTGAATCCACAGGCACAGTACAAAATGTTCCCGTGCCAGTGAAACAAAGAAGTGCCCGTAGTGTCAAGAATATTGCTGCCGTTGATTCAGTTGCAGAATGCCCAAATGTGTCTCTCACACGTCGCTCTTAAGCGTTGGGCATCTCCGTGACGTGATCGTTGTTGCGAATTTTGCGAAAAAATCTTGGCCTACATCCTAACAAGATTAATTTGACGCAAGAACTGAAGCCGCTTGACCACCAGAAGCGTCGTACGTTCGTGAATTGGGCTGAGCAACAACTTGAAAATGATTCAGATTTTCATCGAAAAATCATCTTCAGCGATGAGGCTCAATACTGGCTGGATGGCTTCGTCAATAAGCAAAATTTGCGGTATTGGTCAGGCAGCAATCCACTCGTACTCTATGGGTCATCATTGCATCCCGAAAAAATTACGGTTTGGTGTGGTTTATGGCGGCGCGCCGGGGTCATTGGGCCGTATGTACTTCCTCCGTGGCTATTAAAAGCGGCACGTTACTGTGAATGGGGATCGCTACCGTTCAATGATAACCGAATATTTTTGGTCCCAATTGGATGATATGGACTTGGAGGACATGTGGTTCCACAGGACAACAAGTTTGGAGAACGTGTTACCTCACGAAATTGTCCAGACGCTTGGCCGCCTCGGTCGCGCGATTTGACGCCTCACAGTGGCCCGAATTGACTTTTTTGGTTGCAAAAATCATATCTCTTAAACGAATAAAGATATTGACTCAATTTTTTTTTCCGCAAACTGCTGGAGTAAGTAAGATACAGCTTATGATTAAAATCAATAAAAACTTTATGTAGACTATATTTGTCTTTCTATCAAAAATGGCGCTTTGTACATGGCTATCCCCTCAACATCAACAACTTCACCAGCTCCTCTAACACCAAAGCCTCAATTCAGGCCTCGAAAAAATCGAAGACGTCATCGTCTTAAAGATAATTATTATGACGAAGACTATGAGGACGACTACTATGAAGAAGACCGGAAAGCAAACAGGAGAAGGAAGCATCGGTCACGTACCCGTCGTACATCAGAATACGATGACCATTACGAGGAATACGATGCCCACTTGTGATGAAGAATCTCAGTAAGTAAACCAAGTATTCACCGAAAAAGCAATAAAACATAATCATGAATAAACTTTTTTAGGCTTGAAAAACGTCCTAAAAATAAAACTCAGTTCAAATATGAAGAAGGCTAATATTATGGAGATGATCGACTGACAAGACGACCCAGAGCTCATCCAAAGGCCGTTGCAGTGGGAAAACAAGGTGACCAACATCATGAACGGACAAATAATTTTTGAGAGTCTTGTAGAAAAAGCATTTGATTTTTTTTTATGAAAAGCAGTCTTTTAATATTAGCCGCGTTTTATTATCACAATGATCCAATCCGGATCAGATCTTGATAATAAAACAGCTTTGGATCATCATATTTCCAGTTGGAAGTTGTGAGAGACTCGCTCTCTCAACTGACTTTTCAAAAGAGTTGCAGAGTTGCCCTTCGAACTTTTTTTTCAATGGTTAATTTTTTGTTCTTTTTTTTAGGGAAATATGATACTCATGCACTTTGTCAAATATATATTTTATTGCACTAATTCTTATTAATTTCACGAATATATGTTTTGTTTTGTAAAACTTTCTCATTATGTCATGTATTATACAAAAATGAATAAATGTGAAGTTTCTCGCTATCTATCTAAAATATATTTCATTTCACACAGATAAAAATGTTCAAGTGGCAGTACTGTTGTTATTGGATATATTGGAAATGATACCAACGTTTTCAATGGAAAGTCTCCTCTTGTGTGAAATAGAAGAACTAATTTTTAGATCACAAAAATAGATCCAACTAAAAAGCAGGATCTCGCTTTGTTGTTTTAATGCAAGTAAATCAATGATCCGATCTGGATCATCGTGATAATAAAACGCGGCTATTGTTAAAGACAACTTCAAACTAGCTATAAGCTATATCCCTATCATCTGCTTTGCTATCTACGAATTATAAGAATATTTTTTTAACGTAGTAATTAATCATGATTCATGATCCGTAAATGTTATTTGATAATAAAAACATAGAATTTACCGAATCTACATTTGCTTTCCCTTCATTTTAAATGGAAAACGCATTTTAACCAAATGACTACAAGCTACATATTACGAAGAATGGCTGGGTGGGAAGAAGAATATGTGCCACTGACACCAAAGCTGTGCTTAAGGTTGTACTCAACCTCCTTACTAAGTTGAAAGTGAAAACTTGGTCGAAAGACTAAACTCGTTGAATCTTGTTTGTATTTCAATTACGCAATTTGTTGTTTGAGCACATAAAGGTTTTTCGACTAACCTTATGGATAGCGCTTGGTCTACTGGAGTCCACTTTCCACAATGAGGGTTTCAATTAGCGATTGTACCTGTAAAGAACACAACCATAGACGGCATTGTTCTCTGTTGTTCTGTGATTTTCGTACTGCCCAAGCTGCAGTGGTACCCGTGGCGTAATGGTTAGCATGTCCACCTGCTAACCCAAAGGTTCGAGGTTCGAATCCCAGCAGAGGCAAAATGCAAAAATGTTTTTCCACGGGTATCGCCTTTCGCGAGGAATTGGCAAGTCCTCCGTTAGTAAATTCATTGCCATGAAAAGCGCATTCTCAATTAGCCGTTCGGAACCGGCGAAAAATTGTAGGTCCCCTCCATTCCCTCACAAGGCATGATTGTGAGAAATGCGCTAGGCTCAGGGGCTCCTCGCTCTGTTGCGCCACCCTATTTATTTATTTTTATTTTTAAGCTGCAATTGATCTCATGAAATTATAATTCACATTTTCACTTACTTACATTTTCTCACTCCAGAAACAAATTCCTTTCTTTTTTTATTAGTAGATTTTGTGGGTTGTGAGTGTTAAAACCGATGTGCAAGTATTTCGTGCACGTTTGCTAATGCTGGCTCCCCAGACCCCAGCTACTTTTAAGACATCAACTATTGCATCACTTTATGGTGTCTGTGTTAGAATTACTGGTGCGTCGGGCAATCGCGAGAGATCAATTAGGTTTTTACCCAATCCAAAAATACACAATCGAAAATGAAATTTGATTTTTAAAACTATTAAGTGGCTGTTATCTGTCAAGCTCTAGAAACGATGCAGCCAACGTTAAGAAAAAAAATTTTTTCTGATCTAAGTTGTTTTATTATCAGATCTGATCCGGATCAGTGATCAGATCACAAATGATAGTAAAACACGGCTAATATTGTATTTATGATTTGAAAAAAAAAAAAAAAAATAAAGAAAAAAATTGAAATTGAATATACAGATTCAAATGTTTCAGAATATTATCGAAAATTCCAGTAATTAATTGTTCTCGAATATTCTCGACCTTTTCATTAAATTCTTTCCTCGAACATTCACGACATGGTATTTGTTAAATGATACTGAATGATACTGTAACGCGAACCCAACATTTAATACCAATTTCCTAATCGAAAACGTTCAACCGAAAACACAAGCAGCAACACTAGTGTAAGTGTAGAAATATACCAGAAGGAAAAATGTTTGACAGGGAGGAGAGTGGAGACTATGTGGAAATTACTGGAGAGTTCTATATGAAATGTCATTCGACATAAATAGGCCGCCCGAGGCAACCAGAGGGCAGTTTTTGATTATAGAGTGATAAAGTTAGGAGTAAATTGTTGTATACAAGTGATAGTCCAAAAGTCGAGTTGAGATCGAATAAACTATAGATACTGAATAAAAGTGGTAGAAATAAATTGAAAAGTGAAGTTTTAATTTGCGAACTAAGCGCACGTTATAATACATTCATTTATTTGTCATCCATCATTAATCATTCACTAATTCATTATTCTAGTTCAAATTTCCGCTTGAAGGCTTCTACACCCTCTGTTTCAAAAATAACCGAAGCTTTTCAAAATAAAAACAACCAGTATACATTCTGAGATAATTCCTTTTTATTATTCAATAAACTCTCCTTTCACTTCGATACACTTCTTTGCACGCGCTCATACAATTTGTCAAATGTGTCGGAAAAGTCCTTTTTAGGAACCTTGTTTAGTTCGTAGGTCGCCGCTTTTTTACTTATTTGAGTAAAATTTATTTTCAGTTCTGATTATATTTTTCTTTCAAAAAAAAATTTTAAATTTTTTTTCGGGGCCCTAGGCAATTGTCTATTCTGCCTACTTGTTAATCCGGCCCTGCGGCGTTGTTAAACTTCTGATATAACTGTCGAAAGAGAGGTCGACGCCCGGCATTGATTGTGTCTTCACTTTTAAACGAAATATGTCGGAGTGACTCATTCAGAAGTTTCTGCTTTTTGACTGCTGAAGTCCACCGTTGACTCTGTAACTTGAATTAAATCTCTTTGACTTTCCCAAAAAGTTCTGGCAGGCCAATGAGATGCAAGCGATCAGTCATAACATGCAGATCATTACGGCGCTAATTTTGACTTAAACGACTACATTAGCCGCGTTTTATTATCACAATGATCCAATCCGGATCAGATCTTGATAATAAAACAGCTTTGGATCATCATATTTCCAGTTGGAAGTTGTGAGAGACTCGCTCTTTCAACTGACTTTTCAAAAGAGTTGCAGAGTTGCCCTACGAACTTTTTTTCAATGGTTAATTTTTTGTTCTTTTTTTTTAGGGAAATATGATACTCATGCACTTTGTCAAATATATATTTTTTTGCACTTATTCTTATTAATTTCACGAATACATGTTTTGTTTTGTAAAACTTTCTCATTATGTCATGTATTATACAAAAATGAATAAATGTGAAGTTTCTCGCTATCTATCTAAAATATATTTCATTTCACACAGATAAAAATGTTCAAGTGGCAGTACTGTTGTTATTGGATATATTGGAAATGATACCAACGTTTTCAATGGAAAGTCTCCTCTTGTGTGAAATAGAAGAACTAATTTTTAGATCACAAAAATAGATCCAACTAAAAAGCAGGATCTCGCTTTGTTGTTTTAATGCAAGTAAATCAATGATCCGATCTGGATCATCGTGATAATAAAACGCGGCTATTGTTAAAGACAACTTCAAACTAGCTATAAGCTATATCCCTATCATCTGCTTTGCTATCTACGAATTATAAGAATATTTTTTTAACGTAGTAATTAATCATGATTCATGATCCGTAAATGTTATTTGATAATAAAAACATAGAATTTACCGAATCTACATTTGCTTTCCCTTCATTTTAAATGGAAAACGCATTTTAACCAAATGACTACAAGCTACATATTACGAAGAATGGCTGGGTGGGAAGAAGAATATGTGCCACTGACACCAAAGCTGTGCTTAAGGTTGTACTCAACCTCCTTACTAAGTTGAAAGTGAAAACTTGGTCGAAAGACTAAACTCGTTGAATCTTGTTTGTATTTCAATTACGCAATTTGTTGTTTGAGCACATAAAGGTTTTTCGACTAACCTTATGGATAGCGCTTGGTCTACTGGAGTCCACTTTCCACAATGAGGGTTTCAATTAGCGATTGTACCTGTAAAGAACACAACCATAGACGGCATTGTTCTCTGTTGTTCTGTGATTTTCGTACTGCCCAAGCTGCAGTGGTACCCGTGGCGTAATGGTTAGCATGTCCACCTGCTAACCCAAAGGTTCGAGGTTCGAATCCCAGCAGAGGCAAAATGCAAAAATGTTTTTCCACGGGTATCGCCTTTCGCGAGGAATTGGCAAGTCCTCCGTTAGTAAATTCATTGCCATGAAAAGCGCATTCTCAATTAGCCGTTCGGAACCGGCGAAAAATTGTAGGTCCCCTCCATTCCCTCACAAGGCATGATTGTGAGAAATGCGCTAGGCTCAGGGGCTCCTCGCTCTGTTGCGCCACCCTATTTATTTATTTTTATTTTTAAGCTGCAATTGATCTCATGAAATTATAATTCACATTTTCACTTACTTACATTTTCTCACTCCAGAAACAAATTCCTTTCTTTTTTTATTAGTAGATTTTGTGGGTTGTGAGTGTTAAAACCGATGTGCAAGTATTTCGTGCACGTTTGCTAATGCTGGCTCCCCAGACCCCAGCTACTTTTAAGACATCAACTATTGCATCACTTTATGGTGTCTGTGTTAGAATTACTGGTGCGTCGGGCAATCGCGAGAGATCAATTAGGTTTTTACCCAATCCAAAAATACACAATCGAAAATGAAATTTGATTTTTAAAACTATTAAGTGGCTGTTATCTGTCAAGCTCTAGAAACGATGCAGCCAACGTTAAGAAAAAAAATTTTTTCTGATCTAAGTTGTTTTATTATCAGATCTGATCCGGATCAGTGATCAGATCACAAATGATAGTAAAACACGGCTAATATTGTATTTATGATTTGAAAAAAAAAAAAAAAAAATAAAGAAAAAAATTGAAATTGAATATACAGATTCAAATGTTTCAGAATATTATCGAAAATTCCAGTAATTAATTGTTCTCGAATATTCTCGACCTTTTCATTAAATTCTTTCCTCGAACATTCACGACATGGTATTTGTTAAATGATACTGAATGATACTGTAACGCGAACCCAACATTTAATACCAATTTCCTAATCGAAAACGTTCAACCGAAAACACAAGCAGCAACACTAGTGTAAGTGTAGAAATATACCAGAAGGAAAAATGTTTGACAGGGAGGAGAGTGGAGACTATGTGGAAATTACTGGAGAGTTCTATATGAAATGTCATTCGACATAAATAGGCCGCCCGAGGCAACCAGAGGGCAGTTTTTGATTATAGAGTGATAAAGTTAGGAGTAAATTGTTGTATACAAGTGATAGTCCAAAAGTCGAGTTGAGATCGAATAAACTATAGATACTGAATAAAAGTGGTAGAAATAAATTGAAAAGTGAAGTTTTAATTTGCGAACTAAGCGCACGTTATAATACATTCATTTATTTGTCATCCATCATTAATCATTCACTAATTCATTATTCTAGTTCAAATTTCCGCTTGAAGGCTTCTACACCCTCTGTTTCAAAAATAACCGAAGCTTTTCAAAATAAAAACAACCAGTATACATTCTGAGATAATTCCTTTTTATTATTCAATAAACTCTCCTTTCACTTCGATACACTTCTTTGCACGCGCTCATACAATTTGTCAAATGTGTCGGAAAAGTCCTTTTTAGGAACCTTGTTTAGTTCGTAGGTCGCCGCTTTTTTACTTATTTGAGTAAAATTTATTTTCAGTTCTGATTATATTTTTCTTTCAAAAAAAAATTTTAAATTTTTTTTCGGGGCCCTAGGCAATTGTCTATTCTGCCTACTTGTTAATCCGGCCCTGCGGCGTTGTTAAACTTCTGATATAACTGTCGAAAGAGAGGTCGACGCCCGGCATTGATTGTGTCTTCACTTTTAAACGAAATATGTCGGAGTGACTCATTCAGAAGTTTCTGCTTTTTGACTGCTGAAGTCCACCGTTGACTCTGTAACTTGAATTAAATCTCTTTGACTTTCCCAAAAAGTTCTGGCAGGCCAATGAGATGCAAGCGATCAGTCATAACATGCAGATCATTACGGCGCTAATTTTGACTTAAACGACTACATTAGCCGCGTTTTATTATCACAATGATCCAATCCGGATCAGATCTTGATAATAAAACAGCTTTGGATCATCATATTTCCAGTTGGAAGTTGTGAGAGACTCGCTCTTTCAACTGACTTTTCAAAAGAGTTGCAGAGTTGCCCTACGAACTTTTTTTCAATGGTTAATTTTTTGTTCTTTTTTTTTAGGGAAATATGATACTCATGCACTTTGTCAAATATATATTTTTTTGCACTTATTCTTATTAATTTCACGAATACATGTTTTGTTTTGTAAAACTTTCTCATTATGTCATGTATTATACAAAAATGAATAAATGTGAAGTTTCTCGCTATCTATCTAAAATATATTTCATTTCACACAGATAAAAATGTTCATGTGGCAATACTGTTGTTATTGGAAATATTGGAAATGATACCAACGTTTCAATGGAAAGTCTCCTCTTGTGTCAAATAGAAGAACTAATTTTTAGATCACAAAAATAGATCCAACTAAAAAGCAGGATCTTGCTTTGTTGTTTTAATGCAAGTAAATCAATGATCCGATCTGGATCATCGTGATAATAAAACGCGGCTATTGTTGTAGCAATGGTGCGAGTAAGGTTCACGATAAGTAATTCTCTCATAATTCATGATTTGTACGAGTTCATAAATACCTTATGCTGACAGTTCGTCTGAGCTGATTTCGTAGCAGTGGTTAACTATCAAAAAGTCGAGCTAATTGCGATTGATGTTGCGATGCGGACAAAAAACTAACTTTATGGTTTTTTTTCTTCATTTTTTCAGTTCATGCTAGTATTTCCCCCACCAGTGATAAGGTTTTACTGTCGGATCCTCTACACATCTTGAATAGGATATTCCTCCTTAACTTAAATACAATAAACCTTGACTACAATAAACAAGTTGAAGTTGAGTAAAGTTAATGAATATAAGCAAGTTGGAGCGAGCGTGACCCGTATGTGAATTTTATTTAGACTCCCTTTCAGTAAATATTCCAATTCTCCTCTAAGGAACTATTATTTTACATACAATCCGAATTCCATGGCGTATATATTCTCTATTGTTAATGTCAGTTCAATTAAAGAATCTTCATGCTCCAAGCTTTGAAGAATGCCGTCGTCTTGCAGTCAGGGCAAGGAAAGCTATGTGTGTAGAGAAAGAAAAATGAATAGAAATGGATTGTCAATTTATACCCCATATTATCCTGCCACGAACATCATGAACATTAATTGAACTCAAAGCAAGGAAAACTTCCCAATTGATTTATTGCATTTGCATCGACTCGTCCTTTATCCAGTTCTCGAGTCTTGCGTGACTCTTACTCCTTGTAAAATGAATGCAAGAAATAAAAAAATGTAAATGACAAAAAGGAAATGCCTACACATCCGCATACAGTGCTGCAGAGAAAAGAAGCAGCAGCAGCGCGCGTATACATTCCTTTCCTTTTTGTGACAAGGATCATTAGTTACATCCTTAGCTTAATATGTGTACTGAGGGCGGAAGGACATAGTCACAAGAAAAATAGAAAACTATTCTTTTCAATTTCAAACCCGATTTACTTTCCGACTTTTAGTGTCGCAGTGCTGTGACAAGCCCTTAATAGTCCTGCCAGCACCCTTAATGTACATGCAACGCAGCAGCGCAACACACAGCGGACGCCGAAATGGAATTTCAATGAAATGCTAATTTTAGTCAAAGTCAAGGATAAAGGATATGCAAAGCATGATGACATGGCAAATGTTTAAGCAAATGCAGATATATGTGTATTTATATATAAAAAAAATTAAGTTACAGATGTTTGGGCCTAGATTTCAGTTTAGTTCTTCCATTTCAGTCTTGTTTGTTTCTCCGATATATACGCTAGAGGTCAGGTTTCTTCTGAACGAAAGAAGTGTTTGCAGAAGGGAGAATGGAATATTGGTTTGAAATTATAACAGTTGTTTTGTTTTTCTAAGAAATGTGGCATGAGGCAAAACAATCTTGAATATAGCTAGAGTTGATTCAAGTTTTGGTAGAGTACTACGTAGAATGCTCAGTAGACAGTTTTAATTTAATATCGTACTATCTAGTTTCGGTACAGGGGTAGGTAGGGGTAGGGGGTGTCCCTCTCAATAAGCAAAAAGTGCAAACAGGTGTTTCTTCCACACTTTATACTCAAGTGCTTTCAAAATCTACCATTTTTTTGTCTTGTTTTTTTGTCAGAGACTTTAATCTAAAGCCTGAGAATGGTACCGGTTTTTTTTTAACCGGATTTCTCGTTAATGGCTTAAACGATTCTAACAAAAAGTTATATCAAATAAGTAAAAGGAAGAAAAACTAGTTTTTTAATAAATTTAAAAATAAAAAATCGATTTTCATTAAATTTCCAGTGTTTATAAGTATGTGTAAGAAAATGCTAAATAGTGGTATTTTTAGATTTACGCAAGAATCTCTAGAATATTTAATTTGATTTATTTCAATATTTTTTGTGATTGTATTCAATTTACATAATCAATGTTAAGTTGGCAGTCCTGTACCACCAAATATATTATGAAGAGCGTGAAGCCTTGTACTCCGACTCAAGACTTTGATATTATACTACGCACATAATCGCGAGTTCGTGCGACCCAGCGTCGTGCCCATTTTATTTTAATTTCTGTGTTTTTTGGCACTGTGCTCTGAGTCTTACACACTATAATTGTGTAAGCCAGGCATTGTCGACAGCTATCACTATTTTCGGTTGCAGCCTGAACCGATCTATCCAAGTTGTTAGCTTGAGACAAAAACCAGGACCGAGAAGAATTTCAACGTCTCTGCTGTAACATTGAACCACACGGACACCCATATACAATCATTGCCCTTGTGAGTTCCAAGGGGAAAATGGCTTTCACGTCACAATTAAATTGTTTGTGTAGTACAGTAGCACTTGTAACTAGTAGTACTTGACTCTCGCGCGTGGATTCGAGAAGTTCTCACATTTTGTTCAGCGAGCCGTTGCGACTGCCGAATACTGAACTCTCGCGCGGGTCTTTGAGAGGTTTTCATGTTTTGTTCAGTAAGCCGTTGCAAACGCTCGGTACTCGACTCTCTGGCAGCTATTGCAAAGACAATTTTCAGTTTCAGATGAAGATTCTTTATTTCGAAATATTTTGTTGGCCCTGGCCAGGGAATTGTTTCTAGAAAGTTGAGATCTTGATCTTTTGGGCATTTTAAAATGATAAAAGAAAAAACCCTTTTGAACTAAATAAAATTACCTGTCATATCTTTGAGCTACTTGCAACTGCCTAATATAACAACGTTCACAACTACTACCCATTCACTAAAATTAAGTCATAAAAATTACTCAAGTAATTTCTTATATCTGTTCTATATATATGAGTCTAGTTCTGAAAAGAACTTTTTGAATGGGTCTAGTTACCTACTCAACGAATTATTATCAAGCGACAATTTTTTTTAATTCCGCACTCTACCATTCAGTAGGGAGCCGACCGCGCGAGTGTGCCACGCGGCATGATCATTTCGTGATCTTAACCCACCTCCAGTACCTCCGTGCTCAAATCGGTGCAGTAGTTTCGGAGCTTATTTGAGACAAACAAACAAACAGTCAAACCTTTCCTCGTTATAATGTTAGTAAGAAGTAAAATTATTAGCTATCCGAGTTTTGGTAAGGAACTCCATTCTTTTTTTTTTCAAAACTAAATATACCCTTTGTCACACAGGAATTTTTTTTTAACTAAATATAGCCAATGTAACTCATGGATAGTGTAGCTTTCCAACGGTGAAAGAATTTTTCAAATCGATGCAGTAGTTTCGGAGCCTATTCGAGACAAACAAGCAGGCAATCAAACCTTTCCAAAATAAAAGTTGGGACTTATGTCCTCGCACCATTCTTCCATCGTCAGCCCCAGATCTTCAATGTTTTTTAGGTGGGGCAAATACTGAAAAATGCCGCCCCTACCAAACCTTGTTTATTTTTACCTTTATCATCTTTATAATTTCATCAGATGTCCACAAATGTATTGACAACTGGACATAAGCTTTCCAGAAATTATACTTCCACCGCTGTTTCTGCGCTTATCCTATTTATTTACAAACGTGAAGGATATACAATTATACATTTTATACTGAGCACACGGTAGGACTTAAAATAAAAAATTTTTAATTGTAACAAAAATCAAATTAATTATTGCATTTGTCAATTGTAATTACAATTTTATTCTTCGAGTTTTTTGTTCAGCAAATAAATCTATAACCTTGTCATAATTTAATTCGTGTGCAATTTGATTTTCTAAAGCTAAGATTGCAAGACTGGATAAACGCTCCTGGCTCAAAGAAGATCGCAAATAATTTTGTATTAGTTTGAGCTTGCTAAAACTTCTCTCACAGCTTGCGGATGTAGTGGGATAAAAGAGTAAACTCGCAAGGCAATACAAATATTTGGAAAAGCATCCTGCAAATCATGCGCATAGATCTGTTGCAAGATAGAGAAACCGTTAGCTTTTTCTATGTCACTCAATAAAAGGAGTTTGCTCTTTAAAAACGAGCAAACTCCGTTTGTAATTTCTGATATGGTTCGATCAAATACCATAATTATTATTTAGAAAATAGTTGAACAGGTTGGAGTGTTTGTAATTCGTCTTCACATATCTCATGGAAATGTTTTTCATGTTTTGGAATTCGCTTGTTTTACAAAATAGGGTCAACACCACTTTTTTCAGAAATTTTTCTAGCCTCATTTATCCAATAATTCATTGGATTAAGTGCAAATTATTTAATAGGACATTCACAGTAACATGTTTCGCAGACCATCTCGTCTGACAACTTCCTTTTAAATTTGGCTTAACGTATTTTTTCATAATGTCCCACTTAGTACGCTTAGTAGTGGAGCAAACAAAAAAGCAATATTTTTTTTGAACCAGTAAAAAAGTGTTAATAGTTTCCTGGCATGATGAGGCAGAATGAAGACCTACAAGATTTAAGGAGTGAGCCAAGCACGGTACGAACTCGGCCAGTTCATTTCTTTCTGCAATCCTGACTTGTAATCCTTTATGGATGTCGACCGTATTGGACCTATTAACCAATATCATAAGATTGGCCACGACATTGTCCAATATCTAAATCATCAACAGCTAATTTGTCTAAAATCTGTTGACAAATTACCTCTCAAACTTCTATGAAATCAATGAAACTTTCTTTTATTTCACACACATCACCAGTTCTTTTTACATATCGAATAACCTGGCTCATTTGTTCTGTATGGGATACATCTGGAGTGCAGTCGAACATTATCGTGTAGTATTTGGCTCCTTTGATCTCATTTAAAATGCTATTTCTAAATGTTTTTGCCATTATATTTGATACATAAATATGATACTCTTTTTTAAATGTTCTAATTAAAAACTTTAGAGTTGAATTATGTTTGACGAGAGGGAAATTAAGTTCAATAAGTTAACTTGACTAGGCTGAGGACTTTGTGTGATGAGGTCGCTAAGAAATTCTTGGGACCCGCGAAAAGAAAGGCAATTTGTGGATACACAATACAGCATCCATATTCCATAACAATACGCAGGATCTGTCTCAGTTTTTCTTTCTCTGAGTGAATTAATCACTCAATAGGCGTATTTTTTTCAAAAGACTTATATACATAACATCATTTTACATGCAAAGCAAGCAATAACAACATCCCCGACAACCGATGTTATGGATAAAAGGATGGTGAAGATTTGGTCGGGGATAGATTTTTGACGTTTAGTCGAGAATCGAATGAGTTTTTCGACTTTTCATTTTTTAATGTTGGTGCGTCTAGAGACTTTCATGTATCTCGAACAAAAGCAAAATGGGTGGCAAAGGGTCTGTTTTGAATGTGTAACTTTATAAAATCGTATGCGCACTCTTGCACTCCGCAATTCAGCTGCTGAAAATTTTTAATTTTTAGAATTTTATTGATTTCAAGAGTTAGGTTTGTAAATTTATATAAAGACACATAATACAAAATAATAGCAATTACTATGGGTCCACACGATATTTCAGAAGCAATTAAACTGAGCGAAATTAACAATGTTATTAAATTGAAAATTTACACTGGCTCAATTGAAAAAGCAAACAAAATTTTAAGGAATTGCTCAAAACTGAAAGGCACAGGTGCTTACGTCCAGCGGAATCTGACAAAACAGATGCAGTTAAAAAGCCGAATTTTACTAGGCTACCGTCGAGGAATCATATCTCATAAACCAAATGAAAAAGTACGATTAAAAAACAACAGGAAATAAATCATTTTATTCAAACTATGATAATATTCTTAAAATAAATCAAAACGATGGAGAAGAAGAACTGCAGCGAATGTTTGGCAAAATAAGCTTTGAAGCTGTCAAAAATACTATGCTGTCAACAACAACTACTTCTGGGCGTCAAAGTGATCGTACTAAATTAACGAGCACTGCACCACCAGGGATGTCACCTAAACCAAATTTTAGTACTTAAGTACGAAACTGAGATTTAGAAGCCGTCAGCCAAAATACTTTTAGTTCTAAAACTTTATCGTACAACATAGCAGGTCTCAATAGCAAAATTCTTTTTACTGATTTCTTTAATTATATTAACACATTTGATTTGTTTTTCCTATTTGAAACACATGTTGTTTATGAAAACTCTTATGAATTTAAAAGTCTATTTAATGGATACAAACTTTTTTGGAACGCCGCAGTCACAACATCAACTAGAGGACGTGCAAGCGGAGGAAGCATACGGAATCAAAACAACACTACTAAACATATATGATTTTGTAGAACTGGAAGGCACTACTGTAGTAAAACTCTTACAAAAAAAATTAAAATGTTTATCTTTCCGGTTTACATTAATTGTAACAAGCGGAAAGAAGATTTTGCAAAATCAAGCAACTTAATGAATCACAAGGCCAGTAAAAGCGTCATTTTAATCGGGGATTTCAATGCCAGAATAAGTAGTATGCAAGTACACACCGCACAACCTTTAAACAGTACTATTATCCCAACAACAAGCCGACTGTCTAAAGATGATATCTGCAATCAAAACGGTCTTGATCTTTTGGAAATGCTGCAAATGTATGAAAGTATCGTTCTAAATGGTTGCACATATGTATCTCTGAGTCTTTTTTAGTTTATGAATCCATCGAGTTGTTTTCAAAGGAAATAATATCGTGTATAAGAAACTCTTTAACGTGGCAACCGTCTGGAATCTGGATCCATTACAAAATTCAAAAATAAGTGGTTCGATAAAGAATGTATGAACGCCCGAAAAAAACTATTTACTCTTCTACAAGCACTTTGTAACTTTTATACCGAGGAACTAAGAAAATGGCACGTTGACTCAAACGCCAAGTACAAGCAGTTGTGTCGCACAAAAAAGGCTGAATTTGAAAATATGCAAGCAAAATCGTTAAGTTTGGCTAAACATTCAAAAGACTTCTGGAATTAAGCTAAAGAAATAAAATGGATCCAACTTTATAATTGGGGAATAATTATTCCTTCCTTAAGGACTGGTGGATTGCATAGTGGCAAAATATTGGCGATAGCTGTGGAGAAGTTATCCAATTTGATTTGAATAACTTAGTGCAACTGAAAGAGCAGCTTTACAACGTAGGTAATTCAAAAACACGACGACAATGTGCGGGAAAAATTAGTAACAGAAGCTAAGCAGTCTGAGAGCAGAATAATGTACTCACAACTCAATCATAACCTGCTGAAGAATAATTATTTTTAAGACAAACTCAACTATAAAGAAATATCGCTAATATTCAAATCTAGATGTGAACTCTTAACCTTAAATGGCAGTGGTCTGTTCTTTTATTCTGTTGTGGCGTTCCTAAATGCAAAAAAGTTACCATATGTAACATCGATGTCGTTCCTAAATGCAATGTTGAACTGTCAGAATGTTACGTTTCGTAACTTTTTCCAACTCATCTCTTGGGACTTGAGTTTCGATGTTGATCTGTCAAATTGTTTTTGTTTACATTTTTGTAAGTGAATGAATAAAAGTTGTCGGTTAGTTGCCTTGCCCGTATATTTAAAAAAAAAAATATGGATATTTGTTTATTTTTGTTTATATCAGAAATCTGAATCATAATCCGACTCGATTACCCGATTCTAAGTGGAAACGTGGTAAAATAGAGTAGCCATCACAGAGTAGATAGTAGATTTCCAATGCGGCTACTCTGTGGTAGCCATTGATGGATATCGTTTTGATGCAACGTGTTCATTGATTGAGTTCTTGCATACTTGAATTGGAGAGAGACGCTTATTAGCTGGAATTGATCGAATTCTTCGAATATAGAACCTTGGAAAAAGAATAGATAAATAAAGGTAAATAAAATTTATTAGAATTCTAGACACAAGTTACATGTTTTGTTCTTTCAGGAACGTGTCGGCTGTTGGCCCTTACAATTTTTGTAAATAAGGCGTTTCTTAGTAGCAAAGAAATCAACCTGGATGCATTACTGCTTGTACTATGGTTCCAGTGTGTGATCTACAGTTTGCTTCGCTATTAGTCGATTGCGGTATGTTCATCCGAATGCGATAAGTTTTCCTGAAGGAACTACACTGTGCATAGACATATTTCGGAAAGTAATGTGAAGATGAATGGAACTAAGTGACAATGAACTCGTCCCAAATGTTGCTAAATTTGATCGAGAGCACTTTTATCCGCAGGAGCAAGTCAAGAAATAGATTGGTGAACGTGGTTTGATGGCTGTTGCTTTGCCGGAAGAATATGGTAATTTGTTAATTGAATACCTATATTTTGGCAACTTATAAATAAATAAATAGGGTGGCGCAACAGAGCGAGGCGCCCCTGGGCCTAGCGCATTTCTCACAACCATGCCTTGTGAGGGAATGGAGGGGACCTACAATTTTTCGCCGGTTCCGAACGGCTAATTGAGAATGCGCTTTTCATGGCAATGAATTTACTAACGGAGGACTTGCCGATTCCTCGCGAAAGGCGATACCCATGGAAAAACATTTTTGCATTTTGCCTTTGCTGAGATTCGAACCTCGAACCTCTGGGTAAGCAGGTGGACATGCTAACCATTACGCCACGGGTACCACAGGCGCCCCTATAGCTCATGTTCATAGTTCGAGGTCTACCTACTTAGTCGTAAATTTCCTAAATTAAGCGGTTTCTTATGTTGGCAACACTAACACAGAATTCAATCTGTGAGATCGGAGTTCAGGCAACTTACGAATTGAATATTTATTAAGGTGGCACTGGTTTGGATACTATCGCCTAAAGTTCTCACCATTTGACAAAGTTCCCTGCGGAGATAACTTCAAAGTCGGTGTAAGTGATGTTATCAATCTTGAAATTTAACCCGATTCGACTGGGGCATATGAGAAAATGAGAGATGTAACTATGAAGATTCGGACGATAGTAAGAAAGCTCAATAGTGAAGATTTTTGAGCCTCTCTTTATAACGCATGCGGTGGGCTTTTAAAAATTTTTTTTTTGTTTTTTTTACTGTAATTAGCGTTTCTTAACAAAAACTAGGCCAATGTTTTATTTTTGAAATTAAACTTTTTGAAATTTAATTAAAATAAAGCAATTTAAGAATTCCGTAAGTGTGTAAAATGTAGAAGAGGTGTATATTAAACTGAACAAATGAAGTTGTTGTTTTTTGTTGGGATGATTATCCCTTCTCTTTTCTATTTCTATTCGGTTCTTGGATTATGTAGCGTGATTAGTGAGCTCTACTATTCAAACCGTCTCTATAACTGCTCTGAACACTACCGCCTATGCCATTGCAATGGATGAAACTGTTGTTATTATGTCTATATGAATAATTCATTGTATCTTGGACCTTTTCTGGTATTTAGTAATCAGAAGCTTTGAAGGGTGATCGATATGTACTACATGGTACCAAAGCATGGATAACGAATGGATATATAGCAGAATCGGGGGTTCTGTTGGCAACAACGTCGAAAGCACTCAAGCATTGCTGGACAAGCTCTCGGCATAGCTCAATCCTCCCTCGAGCACAAATAGAAATGGAACAACAACACATTAGAGCAACGATATCGCAAAAAATTTAACAATAAAAGCTAAACGGTTTTATATAAATTGACTTCTTATTCTATCACAACTGTTTTTTCCTTTAAATTGTTGCTCGTGCTTTGGTCGGTTCTTCTTCCTCTTCAACTACTTCAACTTGTGACAAGAGCAACAAATTAACAGAAAATGTAAATCGGACTTGGGTTACAAAGGCTTTTATTTCAAGATTGCTGAACAGCCCAATTTGTTATTTTTGAAATATATTTGGGTTATTTACTTTTGAAGTGAAACTTCTTATGCGACTTGCAAACATGAAAGCGTTACACTTCCGTGTTAAACGTATTATCGATTGCATACTTTTTGGCACTGCTAATAAGTTGCTGTCATCAATCCCGCACCATTCATCACAACGATTTCATTGTAGTAAAATGTTTTTTTCGGTGGGAATATTTTGAAGAAAATTATGTCTGTGCGTGCGAAAATTATTTCAATTGCTCAGTGAATAATCGATCAGTGTTGTGTTTTCTTTTCTTCTCCAATGAAATGATAGAAAATATTTAATGCAGTTTCTTTTAATTTGTTTAATATATGTATGTATGATGTACGTAGATAAGTGCTTACTAAATGTGTAAATCGATTAAGTTAAATTATTCAAACAAAAAATAATTTGTAAAGCTTCTCCTCTCGCTTGACTGCGGAATTTTATTTGGAAGACAATAACAAATCAGAGCTTTTGGTAATAAGATGAAAGATGTTATTAGAATTTTAAGATAGTAGTAAGTATATACATAGTAGTTAGTGCAGGCATAATCATGTATATACAAGCAATTTCCGTTTAAGCCCGGCTCAAAAATGTTTATCATGTCTAAACATGTTATCATGTCTAAATATGTTTGATCATGTCTAAACATGTTTGTTCATGTCTAAACGTGTTTGATCATGTCTAAACGTGTTCGATCATGTCTAAGCATGTTTGATCATGTCTAAACATGTATGTAAGTGTTCTCCGTCTTCGGCTTAGATGTTAAGACTAAGGTCTTCATTAGTCTATCAGTCAGCTTCCACTTACACTAGCCAATCAACGGTTTCAGAAAGGTTCCTGGTATTGTATTCCATACATAAGTATGGATACAATACCATACATCCTACCATACATGATACATACATACATCTTCAAAGTCCTTCTAATCTCCACCAAAAAATAAAAAAATTGTTCTTATGGTGTTAAGTACCTATCCCGTGAAAGCTAACTCCGATCCATTTCTTTTCTTTTTCTTTTAAAGAAACAATATGAGTTCACTAAAAATCAATTTCTACCTCTTCCTGTTTTCATTTCCAGATTGGGAAGTTTCACTTCTACCGCGCGGAGGGACTCCACGCACTATTTTTTCTTTTTTACTGTCAATCTATAGAAAAAGCGCGAATAAAAGTTAAAATTAGATCAACAAATACATTTCATTAATTATTTTAAATTTTTCGAAAGTTGATATATTTAAAAAAATAAATTTACGATTGGAAAACCAATTTGTTGCTGTATTTGACAATGATGGTGCAGTTACTGTGAGGGATGGAGCAATTTTGTGCAAGAATGTCCTTGATTGTTGTGAGTTTTGCTAAAAACAAAATTTCAAGATTTAGTACTTTACAACAAAAGTTTTTGAAGAAGATAAAGTATGAATTCTAAGTGTGAAGCAGTTACTTATTTGTTTATATTTTCCAATAGCAACTGCTTTCGTGAAGCTAAACCAGGAGACCTGCAGAACCCTTGGACTACCGGAGAGTTTGGCCGCAGGTTTAGATGGGTTTAGAACAGAGGCAATTGAAAACAACGACTCAGCATTGCCCAGTACCAGCCAAGCAAGCAGGGCGACTACAAGCGTTTTCAGTGCAGAACAAAATTCATTGGATTGTACACCACCAAAATTGAAATGGACTTCGGAGGCAACTAAAACGTCAATCGAAGTGTATAAAGGTTAACATTTTCTGTTTGACACTCTCCTCAAGAATGAAAGGGTTTGGCAAATAATGTGCAACGAGATGGCACATGTCACATCAACTAAAATTTTTCCTTTAATTGTTTATTATAGGAATATAAGGAAAAGTGTGAGGAGAATAAGGAATAAATCAAACAACAAATGGAAGAGAAGCGATTAATGTCCGAAAGACATCTTGAAGAAGCAAGGGAGTCACGAAAAACATTTGAAAAACTTATGGAGAAATTCATAGAGAAAATGTAAATATGTTTTTGAGTGGTTTTTTTTTTATGAACCTGAAAAAGTAAGAAAAAAATTTTGAGACTGAAACACATAACTGTTGTAAAACAAACTTTCGTTTTGTATATTGTCAATTATTAGTATTCAAAAAACACAAATTACATAATAAGTATTAAAAACCTATAACAGTTGTTTGATACATTATTTCTTAAGCTATTCTTTTGTTACAAATGGAATCTCTTTTTGTGTTGCCATCCAGAGCACCGGCTTCCAAGTCTTCGTTGTTCTGGTCGAAAGAGGTTTGTTGCAGAGTTGCCCCTTGCCCTGCCTTCATTCATATAACTTCCTCTCCTTACTTCTTTAAAATCAAGGTAAATATTGTGCAGAACGCAACATGCCAAGATTGTTGAGGGTATCCAATCGGTCCTTGTCATATCAAGGTCCCTCAGGCGACGAAACCTGCCAAACAACATTGCAAAGCTGTTTTCGATGACAACTCTCACAGAAAGCATGCTTTTTGTTGAATTCAACTTATTTAGATGTTAGTTTTCTTCTTTGAAGATATGGTGGGATGCACCAGCTAAGGCCTTGTAAGCCTTGTCCCCAAGTATGTATTCTCCATTCGGAAAATATACCTTCTCGTTAGTTTGCACCTGAACAAATATGTCGCTGTTTTTGAAAACTCTTACATCGTGTACAGAGCTTGGCCAACCAGCATAACAATCAATGTATTTCATTTTGTAATCACAAATACATTGCAAAGTCATAGAGCAATAGGCTTTCCTATTGGTATAAGCTCTTACTTGTGATTTTGGTGCTTTGATTGGAACATAAGTTCCATCAATGTCACCGATCAAATTTTTAATGGGAGAGTTAGAGCCAAATTCATTTTTCAAAACATTCATTTCTTGGCTTGTAGGCCACTTAATGAATTTTGGAGCAATTTGATTCAAAGCGTTAATTACTCGTATAAAACAACGAGACAAATTGCTTTTTGATAAAAATCAAAACGCTCACTGACCGATCTGTAACAGAAGAAGTCAAAATTAAAATTAAATATAAAATAAATACATATGCAAATGTACCTATCTGTAAGAATCAGGTGCAGCCAGCAGCCATACAACAGCTAGGAGTTGCTGTTTAATGGGAATTTGGTTCCTTCCCTTGGCATCTACTTTCCACTGTTGACTTACCTCGCGCAGAACGAATTCGAACGCATGTCTAGTCAATCTAAAGTTTTCTTGGAATTGCTGCTCATCACCCCACAACTAACTCTGTATAATTAACAATTTTTAAAATTTTCCTGCGCTTTGATGTTGACGTTGCTGCTGCGTTCAAAAACATTTCTTCATCAGACTCAGATGAAGAATTTGAGTCACTTTCTTCAACAAATTCATCCGCTTTTCTTTCAGTCTGAAACAAAAGTTTGTTAAATTCTTACTTTTTTAAAGATTTCTTTTTGACATACCGCATCAATTCGTTTTTTGAATTCTTTCAACAAATTTAATCCAATAATTTTGTTTGCATCCATATTTTTTATGTTTTTAAAGATAACGAAGAATAAAAAGAACGTAGTACTTCTTTCGTCTTTGGCACTTTATTTTTCACAAATTTTTTTTCTTGTTTGACAGTTCAACAAAATGTAACATCGAGTCGTTCTTAAATGAAATAATGATTTTGTAACAAAGTCTAACATACACATCAACAACGATGATTCAAGACACTACAGCATCGCGTAACATCGAAGCCATTTAGGAACGCACCACAGTCCATACAACGGAAGTTTCCAGCTATTCTGTACCCTCTGTAACATAAAAGCAAAAGAAGATAACTTTCATTTTATAAGCATCTGTCCAGTATTTCAACCTCAAAGACGAAATTTCTTCAAGAAAAACAGCTCTCCATTGAATGAAATATTAGACTTATTAAATGGTGAAAATTGGAAATTATTGTACTAAATTCAATTTATAAATATCGATATCTATTATGCATTTAAATCAATTTAGGGAAATTTAATTATAAAAATGTACAAATGTATAAACTTTGCCAACTGAGCTGACGGCTACGCCAAAGCTTCAAAATTCGTTATGTTTATTCAAACTGTATTGAAATGTTTTTAAATAAAATGAATTACTTACTTACTTACTTACTTACTTACTTACTTACTTACTTACTTGCTAACTTACTTAATAGCAATTAAAAAAGGTCTTTTTAGTGTCTGAAAGCACTTTTTGCATATTTTTTTTCACATTTTTCTGTGAATGTTGACATTTTTTTCAAAGGTAACCTTCCGATGACAACACGGGTGCTATAGTACCCCAGGCCTTCTTATTTTAACTGTAATTTTGTTTTCGTTTCACTTTTCTTTCTGTCATTCTATGTATTTGTCATTTAATACCTAAGGTCTGAGTTACTGATGAGCAGCCCCCGCGGTAGGCCCCAGTTTTTGATACAGCGCGGATACGGTATGCACTGAGGTTGTATACAACCCCATGTTGTTATTCACGTATGCGAACATTTTTAGGGAACATTTTTTTTGTTTATATCGGTACGTTTATAAAATGGCATCCACTAGTCGGGAAACTGTCAAAAATTCTAAAAAAAAAATGTTTAGGAATATGAGCATGATGGAATGGAGTCAGGTTCAGACGATGATTGCTCAGATATAACTGATCATAATTCAATGCAATCTGAAATGGATGATGTTATATGTGGTCAATCATCGGATGAAGAAGAGCCGCTTATAGAAACATCGAAGAAGATTTTGAAAAGCAAAAATGGTCATTTGTGGAGAAAACTAAAGGCATTAGGTTTACAACTGACCAAACCTCATATGGAGCGACGTTTAGATCAACATCTGCCTAAAGAATAACTGAAGGAATAAAGGGGGTTCTAGGACACCCCATGAAGTCCAATGAAGGTGAGCCCCCTCTTAAACTTTAGAGGCAATCGCGGTATGGACTTTGCTCAGGGAAGCAAGACCGCAAGACCAAGCTTTCCTGTTATAAATGTCAGTGTCCTATATATCCTGAGCACAGAAAAGAAATTTGCAATAATTGAATTTGACTTATTTTTTTTTATGTGAATATATATTTTTTTTTTATGAATTTCTTTTTTACTGTTTTTGTCAAAGTTTAGGAGTTGTTTGTTTCAATAAAAATAGTTTGCAGTCTGTAAAAGTATTTTTTTTATTTTAATCCTGGCTGGGGTGTTATACCACCCCTGGTGTTGTTTTTGTATATTTTAAATGTGTTGTTATCGAAAGGGTAATTGTTTAGTATCAAAAATCAAAAACACACAAGAGAAACTCCCTGTTGCCTTTGCGAACGGACCTATTTATGACATTTCTAAACTAACAAAAATCGGGAAAAAAATTGTTTACCTGCATTAATTTCATTACGGAATATTTTTATTTTCCACTCTATACAATTGCTTTGAGTTTTTAACAAACATTTTTTGCGTTTTTGTGCGAATTTGAAAAAAATCATTTGTTGACTTATTGGCTTGACAACTGATCAAGAACACCAACCCACAAATAAAAAAAACGAAGCGTTTTTTTTGGATATCATGTTATGTACCTACATAACATCCTTGTGAAAAAAAAAACACGCCTAATGTCTTGATCAATACTCTCGTATGATTTCATTTGCTGTATCCGTGTTTTCCACTCGATCACATTTTCTTTGTACATTTGAGTTATATCGTGTTCTCTCTGAAACTTTTTTCCAATAAATAAATCCTGAGAATACAATGCAAATGTGGCAGTAGAAGAGGGTTTCTGGTAGATCTTGCAACAAGAACAAAAAATTGCATTTATTTTAGAATATGAAAGCCAAAATCTTTATTTTCTTTCGCCATTAGCAAAGATCCTTTACCACATAGAAGATGTTAAGTGTCTGCCATTGCGTTTAGTAGATGGCGTATAGAAAAAAGTTAAAAAATAAAATTTCACCGCTCTCAATTTTTTAATTTATTTTTAAAATTAATTATTAACTTTTTGAATTTTATTTTATTTATTTAGGGTATTTTAGGTAAGGTTTTCCAAAGCGTAAGGATGGAAAGGTTTGGTTAAAACAAAAAAACAGTTGTATGAGAGGGGGGTCTATATTTCTCCGTGTAGGCGCGAGGGGCAATTTTATATGAAATTTACTTCATTTCTTAAAAAATTATTAAAAATCAACTAAGCCACTTACTTTCTCATACTTTAGTGTTTTTGAAAGCTATTGCTTTGTTCTTTAATAAAAATTTGAATTTGAGTTCACTTAATGAAAACTTTTGGAGAAATCAATCCTCAAAGTCAAAATTTTGAAAAAAGAAAATATTTTTTTCTTAATTAATTTTTTTTTCATAATTTAGCCCCGCAAAGGGCCATTTTTTCTTTTCTTGTTCAATGCTTTTATTAATATTTACTCAGAGCAAAAAACAGAACAAAAAAATTTTTCTTGGTTTAAGAGAAATTAAAAAAAAACGAAAGATACTTTTTTCCAGAAAACAAAATGTCGTTCATTTCCCGCTAATTGAACATTTTTCCTTGAAGTGAAATATGAAATGTGTTTTAAATAGCATATAAAACAAAGTTAAAAAAAAAAATTGTATGATCTTAATTTTAATATAAATTATAAATAATTATTAAAATTTTAGAGTTATATTTTAATTATATTAGTTTTAAGTTAAATTTTAAAACTAAGACCTATAAATTGGTCTCAAAGGACAGCACATATACTGATTTGTGCTCTAGATGCTATTTCTGGTCAAACGTGTTGATGGATCCAAATAAATATGGTTTTTTGCCAAATAAATACTCGCGAATTTTTCTACGTGCGTTCAGTATGCAAACAAACATATATCAATAAGGGATGCATCAATTCTT
Source organism: Melanostoma mellinum (assembly GCA_914767635.1). NCBI lineage: Eukaryota > Metazoa > Arthropoda > Insecta > Diptera > Syrphidae > Melanostoma > Melanostoma mellinum. The sequence continues at coordinate 62,364,121 of OU612060.1, read as the reverse complement.
ATATAAAAGAAAGAACTACACATCAGCATGCTTCCCACCTAAAAAAAAAACTTCGAGCCGTTAATTTAACTGATTTAAGTCTCTTTGAATTGTTGAAAATTCAAAATTTGGCAAAAAATCACATTTTTTCGGTTCCATCAACTCGTTTGAGAGGAAACAGCTTTTAGAGCACAAATTAGTATATGTGCTGTCCTTTGAGATAAAATTTCAAGTTTGTAATAGGCCTTAGTTTTAAAATTTAACTTAAAACTAATATAATTAAAATATAACTCTAAAATTTTAATAATTATTCATAATTTATATTAAAATTATGATCATACAAAAATTTTTTTTTTAACTTTTTTCATATGCTATTTAAGACACATTTCATATTTCACTTCAAGGAAAAAAGTTCAATTAGCGGGAAATTAACGACATTTTGTTTTCAGGAAAAAAGTATCTTTCGTTTTTTTTTAATTTCTCTTAAACCAAGAAAAATTTTTTTGTTCGGTTTTTTGCTCTGAGTAAATATTAATAAAAGCATTGAACATGAAAAGAAAAAATGGCCCTTTGTGGGGCTAAATTATGAAAAAAAAATTAATTTAAAAAAAAATATTTTCTTTTTTCAAAATTTTGATTTTGAGGATTGATTTCTCCAAAACTTTTCATTAAGTGAACTTAAATTAAAATTTTTATTAAAGAACAAAGCAATAGCTTTCAAAAACACTAAAGTATGAGAAAGTAAGTGGCTTAGTTGATTTTTAATAATTTTTTAAAAAATGAAGTAAATTTCATATAAAATTGCCCCTCGTGCCTACACGGAGGGATATAGACCCCCCCTCTCATACAAATTTTTTTTGTCTTAACCAAACCTATCCATCCTTACGGTTTGGAAAACCTTACCTAAAATACCCTAAATAAATAAAATAAAATTCTAAAAGTTAATAATTAATTTTAAAAATAATAAAAAAATTGAGAGCGGTGAAATTTTATTTTTTAACTTTTTTCTACACGCTATCCAAAACACATTTCCGAAAATTTCATGAAAATCCATGGACTGGCCTTGGGTTCCTAGGTTTTGCCTTTTTTATGTCTAACGGTCCTCCACTATAAAGAAAGATCGTTGTTGGTCAGTAACTTTTTCCACTCGTTGCCAATTGCCTGTGTCCGTCAAATTAAATCCGGATATTTTATCTGACTCATATTGCGGGGACTTAGATCCTTCTTATTCCGACTTTGTTTTTCTGGTTCTGGTAGCTCTTCGCACATAGATAAAGATTTTGAAGTTTGCATTGTGAAATCAGGCTGTGAAAAATCATGATCCTTTTGTTCTTGCCCAAGAACATGTGAGAAACATCCTTTATTTCAATATCAACTTCGGAAGATGTTGCAGACACTGGCGGATCACCCCCCTGTGAAGCCAATTTTTCATATTATCTGCACATTGTTTTCCTTACATCTTCTTATATTAAGCATTTTTCCTACATCCGTTCCAGATAGTTTTTTTCCTAGCGCGCTCATAATTACAAACTGTGAACGAAAATATTCGATTACACTAATGAAACATTTCGATCTAAAAAATATTTTTAAAGTGAATCGGAAAACAAGATCATTGCATGGAATAATAAAATTTTCAACTCAACGCAAAGTAGTTTTACTATACTTACGATTTGACTACAATTTCACTAACACCACAATTTACAAGCGGAGAGATGATATTGATCTTTTAGGTGTAACAAGAGCAGTCTTAATCATGGACGGACACGGATAGGTACTTATAGTTATAAAAAAAAGTGAAAAGCGATCGATGAACTGTGATAGATTTATTGATATGAAAATAGCACAATCAGTGTGCTGATCGACAAGAAAGTACAAAAAAATAATAATGATAATAAAATGCGATCTGTCCACTTTGCATATCCACCATACAAGAGCAACTACTGTACAGCAATGGCGACATATCCATTCAGACTTAAATCCGACAAACATAGTATCGCGTGGAGCGCGACCGTCTGCACTGATCGAATCGGACTTGTGGTTTTCAGGACCTTCATTTTTAAGAGACAGCAAGGGAATTGCCCACGTTCACATTGCGACATTACGCTTATTCATGAAAATATTTTAGAGCAAAGGAACGTTAAAATCGTTCTCTCCGCACCAGCGGGATCCGACTTTATCGCCAACATCAAATATCACTCAACGTATATCAAATTAAGAGTAATTTGTCAACTTGTGATGCTAGTTTAGCTTAGTTTCGGTAATCATACATACGTCGGCAAGTTGCGTTGGTGTTTTAAAACGCAATGAAAATGGTTGATCGTTCTAAGCCTTTTCCGACAGCGCAACCGTTCACCTCTAATTTGCGGAAGCAAAGGCACTGTACAGTTTATTTATCGCTCATTTGTGTCTGATTCATAGGCAGAGCGACAATCACCTCTGACTAACCAACAGCAGCCATTATTGTGCAACCACCTTCTCTGGAAGTTTTACCGCGTTTCCTTCGTGCTCCGTGTTTTGAGCCATCCATGCCAATCGGGCGATTGAGACCTAGACATTCCTTGGAATGGGCCAAATTGGTTGCCTTTTCTTTTCCGTAGTTGCTGTTTGAGTTTTTTTTTATTTACTTATCAATGGTTTGGTGTCTCCAACAAGCCCCGATAATTGCCAGGGTTTCCGTCTCTACTGCAGAAAATGCATTTCAGCAGGTTCTAATCTTCGAACCTTGCTTTCCCGAGCTCACACTGTTTGTCTTTGTTGTCCTCTAGACGCTTGGCGCACCTCTACTGCATCATTTTGCAACGATTGCTTTCAAGAATGTCTCCAGGCCTGTTTGATTTTTTCAACTTTACGACATTGTAGTTTAGGATGGGGTTTACTCGAGATCGTCACCCGCAAAACTGACAGGTTCTGCTAAGAGCTTCCTGGGATCAGAGGTATGGCTTACTCCTTTCAACAGAACGGATTTCGATTTTTCCGTGTATACCGTTTTCTTCCAATAAATAATTTACGGATTAAACTTTGCTGATTCACTGTCTAGTAGTGAATCATATTGTAATGTACACCCAACATTTATACCAATTTCCTAATCGAAAACGTTCAACCGAAAACACAACTGGCAACACTATAATGGAATGGTATAAAGGAAGACGTCGTTTGTGAGTGAGTGTGTGTGTGTGCAGAAATACCGGGAGGAGAATGTGTCTAGACATCATGGTTCATAGCAAAACTACTAGAAAGCTCTGGATGTTTCACACTTTTCACACTGCTATATAAAGAGGCCGCTGACGCAACCAGAGTCAGTTTTGATTATAGAGTGATAAAGTGAAGAGTAAATGGTTTACAAGTGATAGTCCAAAAGTCGAGTTGAGATCGAATAAAGATAGATACTGAATAAATGAGGTAGAAATAAATAGAAAGGTGGAGTTTTATTTTGCGAACTAAGCGCACGTTACAATATGTATGTCTGTACCTAGCCGTCTGATACTAGAATTGTTGCCTATGGCGGCCTTACATATTTTCTTTTTTTTTTCGTCCAAACCATCTTATGCAAAACACCCTGTATATTGGATAGTTTTATTTTGACAACAAACTCGTTTTTTGGCATGATTCATCAATTTTTTTTCTTCAGCATAGGTGCATTCATTTATTTTTGTATTTTTATCCATTTACTTGACCAGTTGCTTTGTGTTTCTCTATCTGAAGTTTTGTGTAAGGGTTTTACTTTAAATTTGTTTTTGTTCTCAAACTACAATCACAATCGCATTATATTGCCATTTAGATGTCTTTCTCATGTATCGAGAGCGACACTTCCAAAAGCTCTGCTATCTAAATTACCAGAAGACATCCTGCCACAACAACAAAAATTATCCGGAAAGATTTCCTTTGAGAAAAGCATGCACAGAGTGCCTCCATTATTGAGTACAACTACACATACAATATAAGTGCCTGTACTTAGAGAGGAGATATTCGAAAATCTGCACCTTAAGACATCGTTGTTGCTGCGGTAGACGACTGAAACAGTTTACTCTCGACAGGATACACTATGCAGATAAGCAAAATGAATTCTTTGACAGGATAGTGTCTATGGACCTGTTTACCTGAATGCAAAAAAAAAATAAAATAAATATAAAAATAGAACATAGAACTTTAGATTAGTATCAAGCAGACACATGTTCAAGGACATGCTCGTATGTAGCACGTAATTATTCTTCTCTCATTGATAGTCCAAGCACTTGTCTGTTAGTGCATTCCCGAGAGTCACCATGAGAGTGTGAGTCTGTGAGTCGTCGGACAACGGACATCGTTTGCAAAAGCGTCTAGTTGGCGCATTCTCACAGCTGGTATCATCCTAACAAATGGATACCCGACCCACTCAAGTGAGGATGAAACAAAAAGAACCTCCACCCAATCAAGGCACTAGAAAGGTTACTCTAACTCTCTTGGCTCTTCCATTAGCTTCTTATCGTTATCCTGGGAGAAGCATCACATCAAAACGTTCTGGTTCTGCTTGTAAAATTCTCAAAAGGTCTTCCATTAGTATTAGATAAGATAACTTCCTGTGCATACTCGTATGTGATGTGAAGTGGAGATGTTGCCTTCCGTTTGATTTTGCCTTCTCGCAAGGAGAAGCGAGCATTCTCTTTGGAGAGCGCTAATGGCGAAGGAATTCTTCTCCACGGCTTAACCATAAAATGTGTTCGAGCTTCGTATTGAGATCCGGCAAATGCAGAGTCACTTCCACCCCATATTTTAGTTAGATATAGGAATGGTGATGGTGTCCTACTACACTCTTTGAATTCGCGCAAAGGTGGAAGTAGAAGTACAATTTAATAGGTTTGAAAGGTACCGCCCTGGTACGTGACTTTGTCACTAAGGGGCGTATACCAGAAGATTTTACCCAATTCTACTGTGCGGGGCAATGTCAGAGAAAAGACGTTTTGGGCTTTCTGAGCTCGTTGTGATACAAACCAAATGTAACTTGAATGCTGTTGATGTTTGCATTCTTCATCGTGCAGGACCATATATCTAACAGTCTTGAGTATTTTCACACAAGCTATAATAAAATGATTCGTTAAAATTGGTTGAATTTTTTTTTAAGGATTTGTCTCCACAGTTTTGTTGTTTTGCTTGTTTTTCAGTTAAAGTGCCAATTATATTTTTAGAATTCAAGCGCACGCGCGCCGGCCTTTCATTCCCCTGGAGCAGATGGTTTATTTGTTCATAAAAAAGATTTTGCTGTATGAGACTCTTCTTATTTTTTGATTAATAACACTATTGATAATGCGAACACCAACAATATTCATCGGCGCAAATGGCCAGCCACTTGAAGATTTGCCCCCATGAAAAATTACACAGAATCAGCAAATAGTAACGTTGTTAAGTAGTTCTTGAAATTATAGTTATTATTTTTCAATTTTTCATCAAAATGCACCCAGCAAATGAAACGTCAAAATTGTTTTGAATTTTGTATTTCCATGGTTTGCAAATCAAATTAACTTCTTATTAATTTTTCAATTCATTTGTAAAAATAAATAATAAGAAAAAAATTCTTTTTCCTTGAGCAAAAGCTGTGTCGCACGAACTTGCGATTGTGTGCTAAATACGATATCAAAATCTTAAGGCTGAGTAAAAGGTTCAATTATTCGCTCTTCATAATATATTTGGTGGTACAGGGCTGCCAACTACACATTAATTATGAAAATTGAAACAAATCACGCAAAATATTGAAAGAAATTAAAGGAGACAGCTCATTTTTCGATAGAGCCTGGGCCAGGACTAGTACCTAGTAGTAGTGTAGCTGATACAGTTATTTCAAGACCCAGAGACCCAATTGCAAAATTCCTCTCTAGGCTGCCCCACGTGCCCTAACTGCAAATATTGAAGAAAATCGGTCAAGCAGTACAGGCTGTAGATCCATATAAAGACAGACATACAAAATTGTAGGACCCACTTTTTTCGTATTCTCTATCATCGTAATGTCATGTTTAATTGTTATACCTTAAACTTTTTCTGCACGATTCAAAACCTGCCTTTTGGTAGCTACCGATAATCGCAAGTAAAACTAGAAAATTGAATTCAGGTGGCAGCTTTTTCTTAAAATTTAAATGTCTCTGAATTGTGATCATATAAAATTAAACTATTTATTCATAGATTCATAGGAAGTATTATTCTTAAGCAGGTAGGGAACCCCCACTGAACCAATTGAAGCCCTGAGTAAATTTCAGGACGTTGCTCAATGGGAGGTTAGATAGATAGATTAAGGGGACGGGTAGAGCTTTCTCAGCTCCGGGCACTGCGGTGTCTGAATAAAACCTATAGTGCCAGCCCATGTGAGGTTTCATGACAGTTCTCCTGATCCTGAATTGAACCAGTAGTTAGCAATCTTCTGTGGGTGAGTGAGTTTGAGTTTATATAGGGGGATGATCTCATAGTCAAGTATTTGCTTTCTAAGGCGGAAAAGTGGTGGACATTCTGTAATAATGTGCAGATATGTTTCTTCATTTTCGAGGCATAGTCTACAGATGGGGTTCGCTACCAGCCTCATTTGGTGAAGATGTTTCTTTAAAGAACAGTATGTTTGAAGGTGCTATTATTTACACCGCAGATTGGTTCAGGTCCGACGAATGGTTTAGATGCGCCGTCTTTAGCTAAGATGTCTGCCTTCTCGTTGCCTTCATAGCCTTTGTGTTCTGGGATCCAGTTAAGGATTACAGTGTTCTTCCTTGCTAGTTCAGAGATTGACATGACCGTCTCTTGGACTGGTTTGGATCTTATGACAGGTGTGCTCAACGCCTTTAGTGCAGCTTGGCTGTCTGTGTTCGATGAACAAATTATTCTCGAACATTCGTTAATGGCAAAGACTTCAGATTCGAAAATGGACTAGTGACTGCCCAGACTTAATGAGAAATCCGTTCTGGGACAGTAGCTGAAAATGCCGGAACCTATACCAGTTTCCATTTCTGAGCCGTCCGTATATCAGACCATATCTTGCCTTGAAGGATGAGGTTTTGTGTTTTCCCAGTCTTTCCTAGGGGTGATGACAATGGAGAAGTTGAGTTTGAAGTTGTTCATGGGAATAATAACATCCAAGCACATACTAAAGGTATTAAGTTTTTCTAGACTTTCCATTATCGATAGATGCCCTTTCGGGTATGGATGTTATTTTGGCGCAGGGACATAACTCCTCGGGTCATAAGTCCAAAACTGGATAAAAAGTAGATTATGGACTTATATCCCACTAATATGGGACATAAGTCCACATTTTTTTTTATTTTAGCTGAGACATAAGTTCACAATTTGCATAGAATCTCAATTTTTCGATTAATAATAGTAAATAAAAAGCCTTATGAAATACAGTTAGAAAACCAAAGGTTGTTAGAATACCGCCGCTCTTCAAATTTATAAGCCAAAAAGTTTAAAAATTTTAGTGTTTTAAAAAAATAATATATGATTGAATTGCTAAGTAAAATGCTAACTTTCTATATAAAATTTCTTTATTTTATTAAAACTTATTTAACCCCCTGAAAAATCAGAAAGCGGAATAAGATTTTAATTCTGAGAACTAAGAAAAATAATAGTTAAAATTCGCAAAGTAGAGATATGGTTTTCCGGAACTCGGAGATAATATTTTATTTTTAGAAGTTAGTAAAATTCCTTTAATTCCTTAATTTTAATTTCTCAAACTCTCAAAAATTAAAATTTTTTTAAATTTCTTTTTTAAACAAAGGAATTTTACTAACTTCTTAAAATAAAATATTATCTCCGAATTCCGGAAAACCATATCTCTACTTTGCGAATTTTAACTTTTATTTTTCTTAGTTCTCAGAAACAAAATCTTATTCCGCTTTCTATTGTTTTTCTCTTATTTTATTCAATCTTTTTCTGTTTGAGGAGAACAAAAGAAAGCAGAATGATATTGTTTTTTAATTTTTTTCTTTTTCCTTTCCCTGCTACATTAACATTTTTCTACAGTTTTTTGCTTATAATTTCGAAGAGCGAGCGGCGGTATTCTAACAACCTTTGGTTTTCTAACTATAAGACATTACGCTGACTCCTTGACATATGGTAGCCCTGCCTCTAGTAATTAGAAAAGAAAAGATCCGTAAAAAACACGTTTTTATTGTAGTCCAAATTTCTTTTGATTGCCATTTTTTTGGAAAAGTTTCATCGCCCAAAAGTATTGTATTAGCATCAAACAAAACATGATAAATGGGAAATAAGTCCAAACATTTCTTTTATGGACCTATGCCCCACCGCTGTGGGACATAGGTCCATAACCCAGTTTTGGACTAATGTCCCACTAAAGTGGGACACAAGTCCATAATGGACTTATGTCCCGAGGAGTTATGTCCCTGCGTTTACAATGACGTTTAGAGCGTATGTTGGTGTTGTACGCATGCATCCAGTAATGCATGTGGTTGCCAATCTTTAAATCTTTTCAAGTTTTTGGATTGCCGTTATTTCTTTTGTTTTTGTCCACCATACAACTGCTGCGTACGTTATTGTTGGTCTGACATCATGATCCCAAGGTATTTTGATTCATTTGAAAATGGTATTGTTTCCCATAGAGAGTGCGGGGTAATAGAAGATTAAGTTTTCTTCTTTTTGTAAATGGGACATTAACTGTCTTACGGGGATTGACAGAGATACCTTCATCTGAGCACCAGCTTTGTACTGTGTTGAGAGCTATCTGAAGTCTTTTTGATATTAGTGTTCTGATGAGCCTTGTATGACAATACAATTGCTAGATCATCTGCAAAGCCCACTGCATACTAGATGCCTTGGGTTGCAAGTAATCTTAGTAGGCTGTCTACAACTATTGACCAGATGAGTGGTGAGAGGACTCAACCTTGTGGGCAGCCTCTTGTTGTTAGTGTTGAAATTTCCACTTCTTCGATATTGCTGTGGATAATTCTGCTGTTTAGCATTGACATTCTCCAATTGCGAATAACTTGTGGAACGCTGTGATGCCTTAGAGCACGGTCTGTAGACACAAAGGAAGTGTTGTTGAAGGCTCCTTCTATGTTGAGAAATGCTACTACGAAAATTTCCTTGTTATCGATACAAAGTTCGATTCTAGTAACTAGGTCAACGCGATTTCCGTTGTTTTCCCTGGTTGATATGCGTATTGTGATGTGGATAGTGGGTGGGTAACTGCATAATTGCTTATCCCGGATGTGTCTATCAATGACCTTCTCCATACATTTAAGGATGAATGACATTAGACTGATTGGCCGAAAGGATTTAGGGCTTGGATCCAGATTCTTTCCCGCTTTTGCAAGCAGATAACTGTTACTCTTCTCCAGCTTTCTGGTATGTAACCAAAAGCTGGCTGCATGTGAACAGTTTTGATAGAATGGGAGCAATTATGGCCGCCCCGTAGGGTAGGAAAGATGCCGTCTTCCCCAGGAGCCTTGAATGGTTTCAATGATGAGATTGCCGATTTGATGACATTGGTGTTGCAGATTTGTCTGGCCGTTGTCAAGTCTTCCCTAGATGGAAACATAGGCTGATCCCTTTGGGATGATAGGTTTATTGCTGGGTCTATAATGACTTTTTTAATTTCGTTATTGTATTTGGTGAGAGCAGTAGATTAAGTTTGCCAGTCATCATTGCGTTTTGCTTTGTTGAAAAGCTTCCTTACTCTCGATCTCAATTTCTAAATGTTGTTGCTCTACCAAGACCAAGGGACTTGCCTTTTAGTTGATCTTGTTTTCGGAGGGCATTTGTCCTCAATGGCAGTTATGGTAGAGTTTTTTGCGTAGTCCGCAAAGAAATCTAATTTAGCTATTGATGTTTGGGATTTTGTCTTTTAGAGAATTTTCCGGATCTGTTTTGTACGAGACCCAGTCTGTTTTTCTCGTTTGACGATATGTTAGACAATTACATCTTGTCTAACATATACATATGCTTGTTTCTAATTTAAAGCGTATGTGTCTATGATTTGAGCAGGATGGTTCGGAGGACACCCTCCAGTCATAGACAAGGTTTTTAGAGAGAGATGAAGACAATGTAATGTCTAGGACTTCTCTTCTAGTTTTGGTGACAAATATGGGTTCATTGCCGATGTTTAAAGTTTCTTTAAATAATATAGTCAACTCACCTCTTTTGTTTAAGTCCTTACTTCCCCACAGGGTGTGATGAGCATTTGCGTCGCATCCTAGAATGATCTCCAATCTGTTTTTCTGCGCGTGCTCAAAAAGTTTTATTACCTGTGGACGCGGGCAAGGTGTAGAGTCTCCAGGGAAATATGCTGAGGCAACGATAATTTCCTTGGAGTGACCGATCCTCACTATTGCTGCCGTTAGATCAGCGCATACAAATTCTGTCAGTGGGAAGATGGGTAGGTTATTATTAAAAATAAACATGTTCTAGGTCTACTGGCTGAGGTTGAATATAATATTTTACCTGTAGGTGTAGTTAGACCGAAGATTTTACCACTCGAGTTGATCCATGGTTCTTGCACGAGGGCAATGTCAAGCTTGTTTTTACTCAGCGAGTTGGTTAAGACCGCTGAGGCAGCCTTGGCGTGTTGGAGGTTGATTTGGACAGCCTCCATGTTAATTTCTGCGGAATGGGGCTTTGCAATAAGAGCTACCTATATTATCACCCCGTTTCCCGGCTTGGGGAGACTTCCGGGAACTTCTCGCGTTCGTAGATGCCGGTATTAGGGCTCTACGGAGTTGCGACGTGTCTTGGTGTTGGGTGTGTCTTGAAGTGCCGGGTTTGGATAGTTTGATGGGATGGAGGAATGATTTTACCTATTCAGATGCTCTAGCGGTCTCCTGAACAGGATTTACGGGATTGGGAGTGAGGGAAGGGTTAGAGGTGGAGGGTTGAGTATGAGAGGGAGGTGGTCTTTCCGGCTTTTCATCTTTTTTAGCCTCGGAAGTGGATTCTGGCCTCAGGCTGGGATTCTTTTTGATCCAGAACTGAACCCTATTGAAGTTGAAGAACGGTCTGCAGTTCAGACTTTCAAGTAGGGATACCCATCTTTCAACCATCGATATTGTCAGGGCAAGACCTTGAGAGTTTGCCACCCTCCTAAGGACTTTCCAGTCTTTAGTTCGGAGGGCTTGATTTTGGATTCTTAGCCGTTTCAGAGCATCTTCTGCTGTGTTGTTTGGGCCAGGGAAGTATGCGGTTGCCACACATGGTTTCGGAAGGTCTTCACACTCCACCATTCGCAGCTTGGCATTTTAATGTGGCGAAATTAGTTTGATTGTTTTTGCCAACCAGTCTCTACTAGTCGCATCTGAGCACTTCATTGTAAGCCATCCTGAGTTGTGCGAGCAGCCCAGAAATCTTATCTGTGGACCCTCCTCAGTGATCTTATGCAGCTCACTAAGGATTGCATTTTCCACTGCTGTGATTTGCACATTTTCAGGATGGCTATTTGGATAATCTTCGGTAATTATCCGAACTACGATCGTACCTGCAACCTCATTGAACAAGGGAGCGTTGATTTTTGCTTTCTTCAGGAAATTCGTTTCCGGACCTTCTTCTTTTGTCAGAAGGGTCTGAGTTGTCTTTCTATGGACTTGAGAGTACTGTCTCTAACGCTGCGTCGTATGGCAGTTTTTCCGCTAGCAGTCTTCTCAAGTGTTGTTTTTGAGACGTGGTTAGGCGCCTCCGCTTGATATTAAGCTTTTCAAGCTCTAATCCCCACATGTATGGATATGACTAAGATGAAACTGGAATTTGCCGCAAAACCATAGTTCTTCACCGTTAGTGACTGAGCTATTTGAGATGGGCCCTCAGCCTAGTAGATCATCGGCACAGTACGGTTGACACCTTGATGCCGGCCCATATGAAGGCAAAGGATTAGATTCGGGTAGAAGAAGGGGATAGAAGAGAGGGTGAGTGGAGGGGTGGAGGGGGTTGGATCGTCTCTTAGCTTCGCTGTATCTCCCCTTTGACCTTTCCGGCATGGGCGACCCTGCTGGCATCAACTCTAGTCATATACCCAAGTTGAGACCGCCGATATAGCTTGTTAGTTCTCAGATTCAACTACTCAAGCCCTCCCACCACGGCAAGGTGAACGATCGTCGAGAGAGAAAATGGGAGGTTAGAGATGTCATCCATTCGTCGAAGAAGTATTCTCCGAGGGTTTTTTTCTACCTCATCTTGTCATCCTCTACATAATTCGGATGTTCTAATGCCCATTCTCATCATGTGGGTACCCAACGAGTTGTGGCCCGTGAAAATGCCAATCAACAGAGAGAGCCGAGGTTCGACCCTAAGTACAAAAAACTCTTTCTGTTAGTCTGTAAGTAAATAAGTAAGTAAGTAAACAAAAGTTAGTTAGTAAGTAAGTAAGTAAGTAAGCAAAAAAGTAAGTAAATAAGTAAGTAAGAAAGTTAGTAAGTAAGTAAAAAAGTAAGTAAGTAAGTAAAACAGTAAGTAAGTAAGTAAGCAAAAAACTATGTAAGTAAGCAAATAAAAAAGTTAAGTAAGTATGTAAGTAAGTAAGTGAAAAAGTAAGTAAGTAAGTAAATACGTAAATAAGTAAGTAAGTAAACAAAAAGTAAGTTAGTAGGTAAATAAGTAAATAAGTAAAATAGTAAGTAAGTAAGTAAGCAATTAAAAAGTAAATAAGCAAGCAATTGAACTTTAAGTTCAACTTTAATTCAACTTTAAATTTAACTTTAAATTTAGTTTTAAATTCAACTTTAAATTTAAATCTAAATCAAACTTTGAATTAAACTTCAAAGTTAATTTTAAATTCAACTTTAAATTCAACTTTAAGTTCAACTTTAATTCTAACTTTAATCTTACTTTAAATTAAACTTTAAATTCAACTTTAAATTAAAATTAAAATTCAACCTTAAAATCAACTTAAAATTATGAACTTAAAAATTCAACTTTTAATTCAACTTTAAATTTAATAATTTATTAATTGGAACAATAGCAAAAAAAGTTTTTGTTATTGTTTTTATTTTTGTCCTGGAGTTGGAACTTTTATTAAAAAATAGGATTCTTAAAAGAAATAAAATAAATTTCTTAAAAGAAGTGTTTTAAGATCGTAAAAATCACCACAACTCCTAAGTTTAGCATTTCGCCCAGGTACGGCAATGGGCTCATCAGCTAGATGTTGCCGTACCCTTCTAAGACGCAAACTTGTTCGGAATACACCGACAATAAGCGAATATACAAGACATATGACACTTAAAAAGGAAACAAAATGTTTGCCTTGGTTTGGCTTTAAGTTATTAATTGGAACAATAGCAAAAAAAATTTAACTTTAAATTCAACTTTGAATTCAACTTTAAATTTAACTTTAAATGTAACTTTAAATTCAACTTTAAATTCAACCTCAAATTTCACTGTAAATTTAACTTTAAATTCAACTTAAAATTTAACTTTAAATTTAAACTTAAATTCAACTTTAAATTTAAACTTAAATTCAACTTTAAATTAAACTATAAATTCAACTTTAAGTTCAACTTTAAATTTAAATTTAAATTCATTCTTAAATTTAACTTTAATCTCAACTTTAAATTTATCTTTAAAATTAAACTTTAAATTCAACTTTTAATTCAATTTTAAATTTAACTTTAAATTCAACTTTGAATTCAACTCTAAATTTAATATTTTATTTTAAATTCAATTTTAAATTCAACTTTAAGTTAAAATTTAAATTCAACTTTAAATTTAACTTTAACTTTGAATTTTACTTTAAATATAACTTTAAGTTTAACTTTAAATTTAATCAAAACTTTAAATTTAACTTTAAGTTCAACTTTTAATTCAACTTTAAATTTAACTTACAATTCATCTTTAAATTTAACTTAAAATTCAACTCTTAGTTACACTTAAAATCTAACTTTAAATCTAACTTTAAATTAAACTTTAAATTAAACTTTAAATTTAACTTAAAAATTTAAATTACAATTCAACTTTAAATTCAACTTTAAATTCAAATTTTAAATTTATATTTAAATTCAACTTTAAATCTTACTTAAAATTTCACTTTAAATTTAACTTTAAATTCAACTTTAAATTAAACTTTAAGTTCAACTTTAAATTCAACTTTAAATTTAAATTTAAATTCATTTTTAAATTTAACTTTAAATTCAACTTTAAATTTAACATTAAAATTTAAATTACAATTCAACTTTAAATTCAACTTTAAATTCCAATTTTAAATTTATATTTAAATTCAACTTTAAATCTTACTTAAAATTTCACTTTAAATTTAACTTTAAATTCAACTTTAAATTAAACTTTAAGTTCAACTTTAAATTCAACTTTAAATTTAAATTTAAATTCATTTTTAAATTTAACTTTAAATTCAACTTTAAATTTAACTTTAAATTCAACTTTTAATTCTACTTTAAGTTTAAATTTAAATTTAACTTTAAACTCAACTTAAGGTTCAATTTTAAATTCAACTTTAAGTTCAACTTTAAATTCAACTTTAAATTCAACTTAAAATTTAATTTTTAATTTAATTTTATTGCAACTTAAAATTTAACTTTAAATTCAATTGTAAATTTAGTTTTAAATTTAACTTTAAATTTAATCTTAAATTAAACTTTATATTTAACTTATACTATAACTTTAAATTCAACTACAAGTTTAGTTTTAAATTTAATTTTTTATTTTACTTTGAATTTAACGTTAAGTTTAACTTTAAATTCAACTTTAAATTAAACTTTAAATTTAACTTTAAAGTTAACTTTAAATTCAAATTTAAGTTTAACCTTAAATTCAGCTTTAAATCCAGATTCACGTTTAACTTCAAATTCAACTTTAAATTTAACTTTAAATTCATTTTTAAATTTAACTTTAAATTTAACTTTAAATTTAACTTTAAATTCAACTTTAAATTCAACTTAAAATAACTTCTAATTCAACTTTTAATTAAACTTTAAATTTAACTTTGAATTCAATTTTAAATTCAACTTTAAATTTAACTTACAATTCAACTTTAAATGTTGCTTTAACTTCAATTTTCAATTCTACTTTAATTTTAATTTTAAATTCAACTTTAAATTGCACTTTAAATTTAACTTTAAAATCAACTTAAAATTCAACTTTAAACTCAACTTTAAATTCCACTACAAATTAAGCTTTTAATTAAACTTTAATGCGACTTTAAATTTAACTTTAAATTCAACTTTAAATTCAACTTTGAATTCAAATTTAAATTAAACTTTTAATTCAACTTTTAATTTAACTTTAAATTTAACTTTTAATTCAATTTTAAATTCAGCTTTAAATTTAACTTTAAATTGAACTTTAAATTCAACTTTAAATTTAACTTACAATTCAATTTTAAATACTACTTTAACTTCAATTTTCAAATCAACTTTAATTTTAATTTTTAATTCAACTTTAAATTACATTTTAAACATAACTTTAAATTCCACAACAAATTTAGCTTTAAATTAAATTTTAATGCAACTTTAAATTAAACTTTAAATTCAACCTTAAATTTGATTTTAAATTTAACTTTATATTTACTTTAAATTCAACTTTAAATCTTACTTTAAATTAAACTTTTAATTCAACTTTAAATTAAACTTTAAATTTAACTTTAAGTTCAACTTTAAATTCCACTACAAATTAAGCTTTTAATTAAATTTTAATGCAACTTAAAATTTAACTTTAAATTCAAATTTAAATTCAACTTTAAATTCAACTTTAAATTTAATTTTAAATTTAACTTTAAATTTACTTTAAATTCAACTTTAAATTCAACTTTGAATTCAACATTTATGAATTCAACTTTAAATTCAACTTTGTATCCAATTCTTAATTTAACTTTAAACAAATTTTAATTTAACTTTAAATTTTACTTTAAATTCAATTTTAGATTCAACTTTAATTTTGACTATGACTTCAACTTTAAATTCAACTTTATGTTTAACTTTAAATTTAACTTTAAATTTAACTTTAAATTTAACTTTAAATTCAACTCTAAATTCAACTTTAAATTCAAATTTTAATTTAGCTTTAAATTTTACTTTAAATTCAATTTTAAATTCAATTTAAATTTGACTATGAATTCAACTTTAAATTCAAATTTTAATTTAACTTAAAATTTAACTTTAAATTCAATTTTATATTCAACTTTAAATTTAACTATGACTTCAACTTTAAATTCAACTTTTAACTCAAATTTTAACTTAGCTTTAAATTTTACTTTAAATTCAACTTTAATTTTAACTTTAAATTCAACTTTAAATTTAACTCTAAATTTAACTTTACATTTAACTTTAAATTTATTTTTAAATCTAACATTAAATTAAACTTTAAATTCAACTTTATATTAAAATTTTAATTCATTTTTAAATTTAACTTTTAATTCAACTTTAAATTCAACTTTTTATTCAACTTTAAATTAAACTTCAAATTTAGCTTTTAATTAAATTTTAATGCAACTTAAAATTTAACTTTAAATTTAACTTAAAATTAAATTTTAACTTTAAATTTAACTTTAAATTTAACATTAAATTTAACTTTAAATTCAATTTTAATGCAACTTAAAATTTAACTTTAAATTCGACTTTAAATTTAATTTTAAATTTAATTTTAAATTTAATTTTAAATTTAAATTTAAATCTAACTTTAAATTCAACTTTAAATTCAACTTTAAATTCAACTGCAAAATCAACTTTTAGTTTGATTCAAAATTAAAATTTTACCTTAAATTCAACTTTAAATTCAAATTTAAATTCAACCTTAAATTCGACTTTAAATTCAAATTTTAATTTAACTTTAAATTTTGCTTTAAATTCAATTTTAAATTCAACTTAAATTTAAATTTAAATTCAACTTTAGTTTCAACTTTAAATTTAACTTTAAACTCAACTTTAAATTCAAATTTAAGTTTAACTTTAAATTCAACTTTGAATTTAACTTTATAAATCTTACTTTAAATTCAAACTTAAATTAAACTTTAAATTCAGCCTTAAATCTAACTTTAAATTCAATTTTAAATTCAACTTGAAATCTAACTTTAAATTCAACTTTAAATTAAACTTTTAATTCAACTTTAAATAAAACTTTAAATTTTACTTTAAATCTAACTTTAATTGAAAATTAAATTCAACTTTAAATTTAGCTTTTAGTTTAACTTTAAATTTAACTTTAAATTAAAATTTAGATTTAACTTTAAATTCAACTTTTAGTTTAACTATAAATTTTATCTTTCAATTCAATTTTATTTTAACTTTAAATTTTACTTAAACTTCAATTTTAGATTCAACTTTAAATTTGACTTTAAATTCAACTTTATATTTAACTTTAAATTCAACTTTTAATTTATCTTTTAAATTCAACTTTAAATTCAACTTAAGATTCAATTTTAAATTCACCTTTAAACTCAACTTATAATTTTTAAAGTTAAATTTAAATTCAACTTTAGATTTGATTTTTAACTCAACTTAAAATTCAACTTTAAATTCAACTTCAAATTTAACTTTTAATTTAATGCAACTTAAAATTTAACTTTAAATCAAACTTTAAATTTAACTTTAAATTCAACTTTAAATTCAACTTTAAATTCAAATTCAAATTTAGCTTTAAATTTAACTTTAAATTCAACTTAACTTTTAACTTTAAATTCAACTTTAAATTTAACTTTAAACTTTACTTTAAAGTTAATTTAATTCAACTTTAAATTTAACTTTAAATCAAACTTTAAATTTAACTTTAAATTCAACTTTAAATTCAAATTTAAATTCAAATAACTTTTAATTTTATTTTAACTTCAATTTTTAATTCAACTTTAATTTTAAATTCTACTTTAAATTAAACTTTAAATTCAACTTTAAATTGCACTGCAAATTAAGCTTTTAATTAAATTTTAATGCAACTTAAAATTTAACTTTAAATTCAACTTTAAATTCAACTTTAAATTCACATTTTAATTCAACTTTAAACTCACATTTTAATTTAACTTTAAATTTTACTTTGAATTCAATTTTAAATTCAACTTTAAGTTTAACTTTGAATTCAACTTTAAATTTAACTTCAACTTTAAATTAAACTTAAAATTTAACTTTAAATTAATTTTTAATCCAACTTTAAATCTTACTTTAAGTTCAACTTCAAATTTAACTTTTAATTCAATTTTAATGCAACTTAAAATTTAACTTTAAATTCACATTTTAATTTAACTTTAAATTTTACTTTGAATTCAATTTTAAATTCAACTTTAAGTTTAACTTTGAATTCAACTTTAAATTTAACTTCAACTTTAAATTTAGCTTTAAATTTAACTTAAAATTTAACTTTAGATTAATTTTAAATCCAATTTTAAATCTTACTTTAAATTCAACTTGAAATTTAACTTTTAATTCAATTTTAATGCAACTTAAAGATTAACTTTTAATTCAATTTTAAATTTAATTTTAAATTTAAATTTAAATCTTACTTTAAATTCAACTTTAAATTCAACTGTAAAATCAACTATAAGTTTGACTTAAAATTTAAATTTAACTTTAAATTCGACTTTAAATTCAAATTTTAATTTAACTTTAAATTTTATTTTAAATTCAATTTTAAATTCAACTTAAATTAAAATCTAAATTCAAGTTTAGATTCAACTTTAAATTTAACTTTGAACTCAACTAAAAATTCAAATTTAAGTTTACTTTTAAATTCAACTTAAAATTTAACTTTATAAATCTAACTATAAATTCAAATTTAAGTTTAAATTTAAATTCAACTTTAAATCTTACTTGAAATTCAATTTTAAATTCAACTTTAAATCTTACTTTAAATTCAACTTTAAATTAAACTTTTAATTCAACTTTAAATTTAACTTTAAATTTAACTTTAAATCTTACTTTAATTCACCCTTAAATTTAACTTTAAATTTAACTTTTAGTTTGACTTTAAATTTAACTCTAAAATTAAAATTAGATTTAACTTAAAATTGAACTTTTAGTTTAACTTTAAATTCAACTTTAAATTCAAATTTTAATTTAACTTTAAATTTTACTTAAAATTCAATTTTAAATTCAACTGTAAGTCTAACTTTAAATTCAACTTTAAATCTAACTTAAAATTTAACTTTAAATTCAACTTTAAATCTAACTTTAAATCTAACTTTAAATCCAACTTTAAATTCAACTTTAAATCTAACTTTAGATTCAACTTAAAATTTAATTTTAAATTCAACTTTAAATTCAACTTTAAATTCAACTCTAAATTCAACTTTAAATTCAAATTTTAATTTAATTTTAAATTTTACTTTAAATTCAATTTTAAATTCAACTTTAAGTTTACTTTAAATTCAACTAAATTTAACTTTAAATTTAACTTTAACTTTAAATTAAACTTTAAATTTAACTTTAAATTTAACTTTAAATTCAATTTTAAATTCATTTTTAAATTCAACTTTAAATCTAATTTTAAATTTAACTTTTAATTAAACTTTAAATTCAACTTTAAATTTAACTTTAAACTCAACTTTAAATTTAACTTTAAAAATCTAACTTTAAATTCAACTTTAAATTTAACTTACAATTCAACTTTAAACTCTATTTTAAATTCAATTTTAAATTTAACTTTAAATTTAACCTTAAATTTAACTTTAAATTTAACTTTTAATTTAACTTTTAATTTAACTTTAAATTAAACTGCAAATTTAATCTTAAATTTAATTTTAAATTTAACCTTGAATCTAACGTTAAATTTAACTTTTAATTCAACTTTAAATTCAACTTTAAATTCAAATTCAAATTAAGCTTTAAATTTAACTTTAAATTCAACTTAACTTTAAATTCAACTTAACTTTTAACTTTAAATTCAACTTTAAATTTAACTTTAAACTTTACTTTAAAGTTAATTTAATTCAACTTTAAATTTAACTTTAAATCAAACTTTAAATTTAACTTTAAATTCAACTTTAAATTCAAATTACTTTTAATTTTATTTTAACTTCAATTTTTAATTCAACTTTAATTTTAAATTCTACTTTAAATTAAACTTTTAATTCAACTTTAAATTGCACTGCAAATTTAGCTTTTAATTAAATTTTAATGCAACTTAAAATTTAACTTTAAAATCAACTTTCAATTCAATTTTAAATTCACATTTTAATTTAACTTTAAATTTTACTTTGAATTCAATTTTAAATTCAACTTTAAGTTTAACTTTGAATTCAACTTTAAATTTAACTTCAACTTTAAATTTAACTTTAAATTAAACTTAAAATTTAACTGTAAATTAATTTTTAATCCAACTTTAAATCTTACTTTAAATTCAACTTGAAATTTAACTTTTAATTCAATTTTAATGCAACTTAAAATTTAACTTTAAATTCAACTTTAAATTCAATTTTAAATTTAATTTTAAATTTAAATTTATATCTTACTTTAAATTCAACTTTAAATTCAACTGTAAAATCAACTATAAGTTAGACTTAAAATTAAAATTTAACTTTAAATTCGACTTTAAATTCAAATTTTAATTTAACTTTAAATTTTATTTTAAATTCAATTTTAAATTTAAATTCAATTTTAGATTCAACTTTAAATTTAACTTTGAACTCAACAAAAAATTCAAATTTAAGTTTACTTTTAAATTCAACTTAAAATTTAACTTTATAAATCTAACTTTAAATTCAAATTTAAGTTTAACTTTAAATTCAACTTTAAATCTTACTTTAAATTCAACTTTAAATCTTACTTTAAATTCAACTTCAAATTAAACTTTTAATTCAATTTTAAATTTCACTTTAAATTTAACTTTAAATCTTACTTTAATTCACCCTTAAATTCAACTTTGAATTTAACTTTTAGTTTAACTTTAAATTTAACTATAAAATCAAATTTAGATTTAACTTAAAATTGAACTTTTAGTTTAACTTTAAATTCAACTTTAAATTCAAATTTTAATTTAACTTTAAATTTTACTTAAAATTCAATTTTAAATTCAACTTTAAATTCAACTTTAAATTCAAATTACTTTTAATTTTACTTTAACTTCAATTTTTAATTCAACTTTAATTTTAAATTCTACTTTAAATTAAACTTTAAATTCAACTTTAAATTTCACTTCAAATTTAGCTTTTAATTAATTTTTAATGCAACTTAAAATTTAACTTAAAATTTAACTTTAAATTCAACTTTAAATTCACATTCTAATTTAACTTTAAGTTTAACTTTGAATTCAATTTTAAATTCATTTTTAAGTTTAACTTTGAATTCAACTTTGAATTTAACTTCAACTTTAAATTTAACTTTAAATTAAACTTAAAATTTAACTTTAAATTAATTTTTAATTCAACTTTAAATCTTACTTTAAATTCAACTTCAAATTTAACTTTTAATTCAATTTTAATGCAACTTAAAATTTAACTTTAAATTCAACTTTAAATTCAACTTTAAATTCACATAAATCTTACTTTGAATTCAATTTTAAATTCAACTTTAAGTTTAACTTTGAATTCAACTCTAAATTTAACTTCAACTTTAAATTTAACTTTAAATTTAACTTAAAATTTAACTTTAAATTAATTTTAAATCCAACTTTAAATCTTACTTTAAATTCAACTTCAAATTTAACTTTTAATTCAATTTGAATGCAACTTAAAATTTAACTTTAAATTCAACTTTAAATTCACATTTTAATTTAACTTTAAATTTTACTTTGAATTCAATTTTAAATTCAACTTTAAGTTTAACTTTGAATTCAAATTTAAATTTAACTTCAACTTTAAATTTAGCTTTAAATTTAACTTAAAATTTAACTTTAGATTAATTTTAAATCCAATTTTAAATCTTGCTTTAAATTCAACTTGAAATTTAATTTTAAATTTAAATTTAAATCTTACTTTAAATTCAACTCTAAATTCAACTGTAAAATCAACTATAAGTTTGACTTAAAATTTAAATTTAACTTTAAATTCAACTTTAAATTCAAATTTTAATTTAACTTTAAATTTTATTTTAAATTCAATTTTAAATTCAACTTAAATTTAAATTTAAATTCAAGTTTAGATTCAACTTTAAATTTAACTTTGAACTCAACTAAAAATTCAAATTTAAGTTTACTTTTAAATTCAACTTAAAATTTAACTTTATAAATCTAACTATAAATTCAAATTTAAGTTTAACTTTAAATTCAAATTTAAATCTTACTTTAAATTCAATTTTAAATTCAACTTTAAATCTTACTTTAAATTCAACTTTAAATTATACTTTTAATTCAACTTTAAATTTAACTTTAAATTTAAATTTAAATCTTACTTTAATTCACCCTTAAATTTAACTTTAAATTTAACTTTTAGTTTGACTTTAAATTTAACTCTAAAATCAAAATTAGATTTAACTTAAAATTGAACTTTTAGTTTAACTTTAAATTCAACTTTAAGTTCAAATTTTAATTTAACTTTAAATTTTACTTAAAATTCAATTTTAAATTCAACTGTAAGTCTAACTTTAAATTCAACTTTAAATCTAACTTTAAATTTAACTTTAAATTCAACTTTAAATCTTACTTTAAATCTAACTTTAAATTCAACTTTAAATTCAACTTTAAATCTAACTTTAGATTCAACTTAAAATTTAATTTTAAATTCAATTTTAAATTCAACTTTAAATCTTATTTTAAATTTAACTTTTAATTAAACTTTAAATTCAACTTTAAATTTAACTTTAAACTCAACTTTAAATTTAACTTTAAAAATCTAACTTTAAATTCAACTTTAAATTTAACTTACAATTCAACTTTAAATTCTATTTTAAATTCAATTTTAAATCTAACTTTAAATTTAACTTTAAATTCAACTTTAAATCTAACTTTAAATTTTACTTTAAATTAAACTTTAAATTCAATTTAAAATTCAACTTAAGACTTAACTTTAAATTCAACTTTTAACTTTAAATTCAATTTTAAATTCAACTTCAGATTCAACTTTAAATTAAACTTTAAATTTAACTTTATAAATCTAACTCTAATTTAACTTTAAATTTAACTTTACATTCAAATTTAAATTTAACTTTAAATTCAACTTTTAATTCAACTTTTAATTTAATATTAAATTAAACTTTAAATTCAACTTTGAATTTTACTTTAAATTGAACTTTTATTTCAACTTTAAATTTATCTTCAAATCCAACTTTAAATTTTACTTAAACTTCAATTTTAAATTCAACTTTAAATTTAACGTTAGATTCAACTTTAAATTCAAATTTTAATTTAACTTTAAATTTTACTTAAAATTCAATTTTAAATTCAACTGTAAGTCTAACTTTAAATTCAACTTTAAATCTAACTTTAAATTTAACTTTAAATTCAACTTTAAATCTAACTTTAAATCTAACTTTAAATTCAACTTTAAATTCAACTTTAAATCTAACTTTAGATTCAACTTAAAATTTAATTTTAAATTCAACTTTAAATTCAACTTAAAATTTAACTTTTAAATTCAACTTAAAATTCATCTTAAGATTCAATTTTAAATTCAACTTTAAACTCAACTTATAATTTAACTTAAGTTAACTTTAAATTCAACTTTAGATTTGATTTTAAATTCAACTTTAAATTCATTCAACTCAATTCAACTTAAAATTCAACTTCAAATTTAACTTTTAATTTAATGCAACTTAAAATTTAACTTTAAATTCAACTTTTAATCTAACTTTAAATTTAACTTGAAATTTAACTTTAAATCTTACAAATTCAACTTTAAATCTAACTTTGAATTCAACTTTGAATTCAACTTTAAATCTAGCTTTAATTCAACCCTAAATTCACCTTTAAATTCAACTTTGAATTCAACTTTAAATTTGACTATGAACTCAACTTTAAATTCAACTTTATATTAAAATCTAAATTCAAATTCTAATTTGTTATAAATTTTACTTTATATTCAATTTTAAATTCAACTTTAAATTTGACTATGACTTCAACTTTAAATTCAACTTTAAATTCAAATTTTAGTTTAACTTTAAATCTTACTTTAAATTCAATTTTAAATTCAACTTTAAGTTTAACTTTAAATTCAACTACATTTAACTTTAAATTTAACTTTAAATTCAATTTTAAATTCAACTTTAAATCTAACTTTAAATTAAACTTTTAATTCAACTTTAAATTTAACTTTAAATCTTACTTTAAATTTAACTTTAAATTTAACTTTTAATTCAACTTTAAATTTAACTTACAATTCAACTTTGAATTCAACTTTAAATTCAACTTCTTATTGAACTTTTAATTTCACTTTAAATTCAAATTTAAATTTAACTTTAATTTCAACTTCAAATTCAAATTTGAATTCAACATTAAATTTAACTGTGAATTTAACATTAAATTTAACTGTTAATTAAACTTTAAATCCAACTCTAAATTGAACTCTAGGTTCCACTCTTAATTAAACATTAAATCTAACTTAAATTTAACTTTAAATTCAACTTTAAATTCAACTTTAAATCTAGCCTTAAATTTATCTTTAATTCAACTTTAAATTCAACTTTAAATTCAACTTTTAATTTAACTTAAAATTAAATTTTAACTTAAAATTTAACTTTCAATTTAACATTAAATTTAATTTTAAATTCAATTTTAATGCAACTTAAAATTTAACTTTAAATTCGACTTTAAATTTAATTTTAAATTTAATTTTAAATTTAATTTTAAATTTAAATTTAAATCTAACTTTAAATTCAACTTTAAATTCAACTTTAAATTCAACTGCAAAATCAACTTTAAGTTTGATTCAAAATTAAAATTTTACCTTAAATTCAGCTTTAAATTCAAATTTAAATTCAACCTTAAATTCGACTTTAAATTCAAATTTTAATTTAACTTTAAATTTTGCTTTAAATTCAATTTTAAATTCAACTTAAATTTAAATTTAAATTCAACTTTAGTTTCAACTTTAAATTTAACTTTAAACTCAACTTTAAATTCAAATTTAAGTTTAACTTTAAATTCAACTTTGAATTTAACTTTATAAATCTTACTTTAAATTCAAACTTAAATTAAACTTTAAATTCAGCCTTAAATCTAACTTTAAATTCAATTTTAAATTCAACTTGAAATCAAACTTTAAATTCAACTTTAAATTAAACTTTTAATTCAACTTTAAATAAAACTTTAAATTTTACTTTAAATCTAACTTTAATTGAAAATTAAATTCAACTTTAAATTTAGCTTTTAGTTTAACTTTAAATTTAACTTTAAATTCAAATTTAGATTTAACTTTAAATTCAACTTTTAGTTTAACTTTAAATTTAACTTTCAATTCAATTTTATTTTAACTTTAAATTTTATTAAAACTTCAATTTTAAATTCAACTTTAAATTTAACTTTAAATTCAACTTTATATTTAACTTTAAATTCAACTTTTAATTTATCTTTTAGATTCAACTTTAAATTCAACTTAAGATTCAATTTTAAATTCACCTTTAAACTCAACTTATAATTTACTTTTAAAGTTAAATTTTAATTCAACTTTTGATTTGATTTTTAACTCAACTTAAAATTCAACTTTAAATTCAACTTCAAATTTAACTTTTAATTTAATGCAACTTAAAATTTAACTTTAAATTCAATTTTAAATTTAACTTTAAATTTAACCTTAAATTTAACTTTAAATTTAACTTTTAATTTAACTTTAATTTAAAATTAAATTTTACCTTGAATCTAACGTTAAATTTAACTTTTAATTCAACTTTAAATTCAACTTTAAATTCAAATTCAAATTTAGCTTTAAATTTAACTTTAAATTCAACTTAACTTTTAACTTTAAATTCAACTTTAAATTTAACTTTAAACTTTACTTTAAAGTTAATTTAATTCAACTTTAAATTTAACTTTAAATCAAACTTTAAATTTAACTTTAAATTCAACTTTAAATTCAACTTTAAATTCAAATAACTTTTAATTTTACTTTAACTTCAATTTTTAATTCAACTTTAATTTTAAATTCTACTTTAAATTAAACTTTAAATTGCACTGCAAATTTAGCTTTTAATTAAATTTTAATGCAACTTAAAATTTAACTTTAAAATCAACTTTAAACTCACATTTTAATTTAACTTTAAATTTTACTTTGAATTCAATTTTAAATTCAACATTAAGTTTAACTTTGAATTCAACTTTAAATTTAACTTCAACTTTAAATTTAACTTTAAATTAAACTTAAAATTTAACTTTAAATTAATTTTTAATCCAACTTTAAATCTTACTTTAAATTCAACTTCAAATTTAACTGTTAATTCAATTTTAATGCAACTTAAAATTTAACTTTAAATTCAACTTTAAATTCACATTTTAATTTAACTTTAAATTTTACTTTGAATTCAATTTTAAATTCAACTTTAAGTTTAACTTTGAATTCAACTTCAAATTTAACTTCAACTTTAAATTTAACTTTAAATTTAACTTAAAATTTAACTTTAAATTAATTTTAAATCCAACTTTAAATCTTACTTTAAATTCAACTTCAAATTTAACTTTTAATTCAATTTTAATGCAACATAAAATTTAACTTTAAATTCAACTTTAAATTCACATTTTAATTTAACTTTAAATTTTACTTTGAATTCAATTTTAAATTCAACTTTAAGTTTAACTTTGAATTCAACTTTAAATTTAACTTCAACTTTAAATTTAGCTTTAAATTTAACTTAAAATTTAACTTTAGATTAATTTTAAATCCAATTTTAAATCTTACTTTAAATTCAACTTGAAATTTAACTTTTAATTCAATTTTAATGCAACTTAAAATTTAACTTTAAATTCAACTTTAAATTCAATTTTAAATTTAATTTTAAATTTAAATTTAAATCTTACTTTAAATTCAACTTTAAATTCAACTGTAAAATCAACTATAAGTTTGACTTAAAATTTAAATTTAACTTTAAATTCGACTTTAAATTCAAATTTTAATTTAACTTTAAATTTTATTTTAAATTCAATTTTAAAATCAACTTAAATTTAAATTTAAATTCAATTTTAGATTCAACTTTAAATTTTACTTTGAACTCAACAAAAAATTCAAATTTAAGTTTACTTTTAAATTCAACTTAAAATTTAACTTTATAAATCTAACTTTAAATTCAAATTAAGGTTTAACTTTAAATTCAACTTTAAATCTTACTTTAAATTCAACTTTAAATCTTACTTTAAATTCAACTTTAAATCTTACTTTAAATTCAACTTCAAATTAAACTTTTAATTGAATTTTAAATTTCACTTTAAATTTAACTTTAAATCTTACTTTAATTCACCCTTAAATTCAACTTTGAATTTAACTTTTAGTTTAACTTTAAATTTAACTATAAAATCAAATTTAGATTTAACTTAAAATTGAACTTTTAGTTTAACTTTAAATTCAACTTTAAATTCAAATTTTAATTTAACTTTAAATTTTACTTAAAATTCAATTTTAAATTCAACTTTAAATTCAACTTTAAATTCAAATTACTTTTAATTTTACTTTAACTTCAATTTTTAATTCAACTTTAATTTTAAATTCTACTTTAAATTAAACTTTAAATTCAACTTTAAATTTCACTTCAAATTTAGCTTTTAATTAAATTTTAATGCAACTTAAAATTTAACTTTAAATTCAACTTTAAATTCAACTTTAAATTCACATTTTAATTTAACTTTAAGTTTTACTTTGAATTCAATTTTAAATTCATTTTTAAGTTTAACTTTGAATTCAACTATAAATTTAACTTCAACTTTAAATTTAACTTTAAATTAAACTTAAAATTTAACTTTATATTAATTTTTAATCCAACTTTCAATCTTACTTTAAATTCAACTTCAAATTTAACTTTTAATTCAATTTTAATGCAACTTAAAATTTAACTTTCAATTCAACATTAAATTCAACTTTAAATTCACATAAATTTTACTTTGAATTCAATTTTAAATTCAACTTTAAGTTTAACTTTGAATTCAACTTTAAATTTAACTTCAACTTTAAATTTAACTTTAAATTTAACTTAAAATTTAACTTTAAATTAATTTTAAATCCAACTTTAAATCTTACTTTAAATTCAACTTCAAATTTAACTTTTAATTCAATTTTAATGCAACTTAAAATTTAACTTTAAATTCAACTTTAAATTCACATTTTAATTTAACTTTAAATTTTACTTTGAATTCAATTTTAAATTCAACTTTAAGTTTAACTTTGAATTTTATTTTAAATTCAATTTTAAATTCAACTTAAATTTAAATCTAAATTCAAGTTTAGATTCAACTTTAAATTTAACTTTGAACTCAACTAAAAATTCAAATTTAAGTCTACTTTTAAATTCAACTTAAAATTTAACTTTATAAATCTAACTATAAATTCAAATTTAAGTTTAAATTTAAATTCAACTTTAAATCTTACTTTAAATTCAATTTTAAATTCAACTTTAAATCTTACTTTAAATCTAACTTTAAATTCAACTTTAAATTCAACTTTAAATCTAACTTTAGATTCAACTTAAAATTTAATTTTAAATTCAACTTTAAATTCAACTTTAAATTTAACTCTAAATTCAACTTTAAATTCAAATTTTAATTTAATTTTAAATTTTACTTTAAATTCAATTTTAAATTCAACTTTAAGTTTACTTTAAATTCAACTAAATTTAACTTTAAATTTAACTTTAACTTTAAATTAAACTTTAAATTTAACTTTAAATTTAACTTTAAATTCAATTTTAAATTCATTTTTAAATTCAACTTTAAATCTAATTTTAAATTTAACTTTTAATTAAACTTTAAATTCAACTTTAAATTTAACTTTAAACTCAACTTTAAATTTAACTTTAAAAATCTAACTTTAAATTCAACTTTAAATTTAACTTACAATTCAACTTTAAATTCTATTTTAAATTCAATTTTAAATCTAACTTCAAATTTAACTTTTAATTTAATGCAACTTTAAATTTAACTTTAAATTCAATTTTAAATTTAACTTTAAATTTAACCTTAAATTTAACTTTTAATTTAACTTTAAATTAAACTGCAAATTTAATTTTAAATTTAACCTTGAATCTTACGTTAAATTTAACTTTTAATTCAACTTTAAATTCAACTTTAAATTCAAATTCAAATTTAGCTTTAAATTTAACTTTAAATTCAACTTAACTTTTAACTTTAAATTCAACTTTAAATTTAACTTTAAACTTTACTTTAAAGTTAATTTAATTCAACTTTAAATCAAACTTTAAATTTAACTTTAAATTCAACTTTAAATTCAACTTTAAATTCAAATTACTTTTAATTTTATTTTAACTTCAATTTTTAATTCAACTTTAATTTTAAATTCTACTTTAAATTAAACTTTAAATTCAACTTTAAATTTCACTTCAAATTTAGCTTTTAATTAAATTTTAATGCAACTTAAAATTTAACTTTAAATTCAACTTTAAATTCAACTTTAACTTCATATTTTAATTTAACTTTAAATTTTACTTTAAATTCAATTTTAAATTCATTTTTAAGTTTAACTTTGAATTCAACTTTAAATTTAACTTCAACTTTAAATTTAACTTTAAATTAAACTTGAAATTTAACTGTTAATTAATTTTTAATCCAACTTTAAATCTTACTTTAAATTCAACTTCAAATTTAACTTTTAATTCAATTTTAATGCAACTTAAAATTTAACTTTAAATTCAACTTTAAATTCAACTTTAAATTCACATTTTAATTTAACTTTAAATTTTACTTTGAATTCAATTTTAAATTCAACTTTAAGTTTAACTTTGAATTCAACTTCAAATTTAACTTCAACTTTAAATTTAACTTTAAATTTAACTTAAAATTTAACTCTAAATTAATTTTAAATCCAACTTTAAATCTTACTTTAAATTCAACTTCAAATTTAACTTTTAATTCAATTTTAATGCAACTTAAGATTTAACTTTAAATTCAACTTTAAATTCAAATTTTAATTTAACTTTAAATTTTACTTTGAATTCAATTTTAAATTCAACTTTAAGTTTAACTTTGAATTTAACTTTAAATTTAACTTCAACTTAAAATTTAACTTTAAATTTAACTTAAAATTCAACTTTAGATTAATTTTAAATCCAATTTTAAATCTTACTTTAAATTCAACTTGAAATTTAACTTTTAATTCAATTTTAATGCAACTTAAAATTTAACTTTAAATTCAACTTTAAATTCAATTTTAAATTTAATTTTAAATTTAAATTTAAATCTTACTTTAAATTCAACTTTAAATTCAACTGTAAAATCAACTATAAGTTTGACTTAAAATTAAAATTTAACTTTAAATTCGACTTTAAATTCAAATTTTAATTTAACTTTAAATTTTATTTTAAATTCAATTTTAAATTTAAATTCAATTTTAGATTCAACTTTAAATTTAACTTTGAACTCAACAAAAAATTCAAATTTAAGTTTACTTATAAATTCAACTTAAAATTTAACTTTATAAATCTAACTTTAAAATCAAATTTAAGTTTAACTTTAAATTCAACTTTAAATCTTACTTTAAATTCAACTTTAAATCTTACTTTAAATTCAACTTCAAATTAAACTTTTAATTCAATTTTAAATTTCACTTTAAATTTAACTTTAAATCTTACTTTAATTCACCCTTAAATTCAACTTTGAATTTAACTTTTAGTTTAACTTTAAATTCAACTTTAAATTCAAATTTTAATTTAACTTTAAATTTTACTTAAAATTCAATTTTAAATTCAACTTTAAATTCAACTTTAAATTCAAATTACTTTTAATTTTACTTTAACTTCAATTTTGAATTCAACTTTAATTTTAAATTCTACTTTAAATTAAACTTTAAATTCAACTTTAAATTTCACTTCAAATTTAGCTTTTAATTAAATTTTAATGCAACTTAAAATTTAACTTTAAATTCAACTTTAAATTCAACTTTAAATTCACATTTTAATTTAACTTTAAGTTTTACTTTGAATTCAATTTTAAATTCATTTTTAAGTTTAACTTTGAATTCAACTATAAATTTAACTTCAACTTTAAATTTAACTTTAAATTAAACTTAAAATTTAACTTTAAATTAATTTTTAATCCAACTTTAAATCTTACTTTAAATTCAACTTCAAATTTAACTTTTAATTCAATTTTAATGCAACTTAAAATTTAACTTTAAATTCAACTTTAAATTCACATAAATCTTACTTTGAATTCAATTTTAAATTCAACTTTAAGTTTAACTTTGAATTCAACTTTAAATTTAACTTCAACTTTAAATTTAACTTTAAATTTAACTTAAAATTTAACTTTAAATTAATTTTAAATCCAATTTTAAATCTTACTCTAAATTCAACTTCAAATTTAACTTTTAATTCAATTTTAATGCAACTTAAAATTTAACTTTAAATTCAACTTTAAATTCACATTTTAATTTAACTTTAAATTTTACTTTGAATTCAATTTTAAATTCAACTTTAAGTTTAACTTTGAATTCAAATTTAAATTTAACTTCAACTTTAAATTTAGCTTTAAATTTAACTTAAAATTTAACTTTAGATTAATTTTAAATCCAATTTTAAATCTTGCTTTAAATTCAACTTGAAATTTAATTTTAAATTTAAATTTAAATCTTACTTTAAATTCAACTCTAAATTCAACTGTAAAATCAACTATAAGTTTGACTTAAAATTTAAATTTAACTTTAAATTCAACTTTAAATTCAAATTTTAATTTAACTTTAAATTTTATTTTAAATTCAATTTTAAATTCAACTTAAATTTAAATTTAAATTCAAGTTTAGATTCAACTTTAAATTTAACTTTGAACTCAACTAAAAATTCAAATTTAAGTTTACTTTTAAATTCAACTTAAAATTTAACTTTATAAATCTAACTATAAATTCAAATTTAAGTTTAACTTTAAATTCAAATTTAAATCTTACTTTAAATTCAATTTTAAATTCAACTTTAAATCTTACTTTAAATTCAACTTTAAATTAAACTTTTAATTCAACTTTAAATTTAACTTTAAATTTAAATTTATATCTTACTTTAATTCACCCTTAAATTTAACTTTAAATTTAACTTTTAGTTTGACTTTAAATTTAACTCTAAAATCAAAATTAGATTTTACTTAAATTTGAACTTTTAGTTTAACTTTAAATTCAACTTTAAATTCAAATTTTAATTTAACTTTAAATTTTACTTAAAATTCAATTTTAAATTCAACTGTAAGTCTAACTTTAAATTCAACATTAAATCTAACTTTAAATTTCACTTTAAATTCAACTTTAAATCTAACTTTAAATCTAACTTTAAATTCAACTTTAAATTCAACTTTAAATCTAACTTTAGATTCAACTTAAAATTTAATTTTAAATTCAACTCTAAATTCAACTTTAAATTCAAATTTTATTTTAATTTTAAATTTTACTTTAAATTCAATTTTAAATTCAACTTTAAGTTTACTTTAAATTCAACTAAATTTAACTTTAAATTTAACTTTAACTTTAAATTAAACTTTAAATTTAACTTTAAATTTAACTTTAAATTCAATTTTGAATTCAACTTTAAATCTAATTTTAAATTTAACTTTTAATTAAACTTTAAATTCAACTTTAAATTTAACTTTAAACTCAACTTTAAATTTAACTTTAAAAATCTAACTTTAAATTCAACTTTAAATTTAACTTACAATTCAACTTTAAATTCTATTTTAAATTCAATTTTAAATCTAACTTTAAATTTAACTTTAAATTCAACTTTAAATCTAACTTTAAATTTTACTTTAAATTAAACTTTAAATTCAATTTAAAATTCAACTTAAGACTTAACTTTAAATTCAACTTTTAACTTTAAATTCAATTTTAAATTCAACTTCAGATTCAACTTTAAATTAAACTTTAAATTTAACTTTATAAATCTAACTCTAATTTAACTTTAAATTTAACTTTACATTCAAATTTAAATTTAACTTTAAATTCAACTTTTAATTCAACTTTTAATTTAATATTAAATTAAACTTTAAATTCAACTTTAAATTTTATTTAAAATTTAACTTTATATTTTACTTAAAATTAAACTTTGAATTTTACTTTAAATTGAACTTTTAATTCAACTTTAAATTTAACTTCAAATCCAACTTTAAATTTTATTTTAACTTGAATTTTAAATTCAACTTTAAATTTAACGTTAAATTCAACTTTAAATTCAAATTTTAATTTAACTTTAAATTTTACTTAAAATTCAATTTTAAATTCAACTGTAAGTCTAACTTTAAATTCAACTTTAAATCTAACTTTAAATTTAACTTTAAATTCAACTTTAAATCTAACTTTAAATCTAACTTTAAATTCAACTTTAAATTCAACTTTAAATCTAACTTTAGATTCAACTTAAAATTTAATTTTAAATTCAACTTTAAATTCAACTTAAAATTTAACTTTTAAATTCAACTTAAAATTCATCTTAAGATTCAATTTTAAATTCAACTTTAAACTCAACTTATAATTTAACTTTAAAGTTAACTTTAAATTCAACTTTAGATTTGATTTTAAATTCAACTTTAAATTCATTCAACTCAATTCAACTTAAAATTCAACTTCAAATTTAACTTTTAATTTAATGCAACTTAAAATTTAACTTTAAATTCAACTTTTAATCTAACTTTAAATTTAACTTGAAATTTAACTTTAAATCTTACAAATTCAACTTTAAATCTAACTTTGAATTCAACTTTGAATTCAACTTTAAATCTAGCTTTAATTCAACCCTAAATTCACCTTTAAATTCAACTTTGAATTCAACTTTAAATTTGACTATGAACTCAACTTTAAATTCAACTTTATATTAAAATCTAAATTCAAATTCTAATTTGTTATAAATTTTACTTTATATTCAATTTTAAATTCAACTTTAAATTTGACTATGACTTCAACTTTAAATTCAACTTTAAATTCAAATTTTAGTTTAACTTTAAATCTTACTTTAAATTCAATTTTAAATTCAACTTCAAGTTTAACTTTAAATTAAACTACATTTAACTTTAAATTTAACTTTAAATTCAATTTTAAATTCAACTTTAAATCTAACTTTAAATTAAACTTTTAATTCAACTTTAAATTTAACTTACAATTCAACTTTAAATTCAACTTTAAATCTTACTTTAAATTTAACTTTAAATTTAACTTTTAATTCAACTTTAAATTTAACTTACAATTCAACTTTGAATTCAACTTTAAATTCAACTTCTTATTGAACTTTTAATTTCACTTTAAATTCAAATTTAAATTTAACTTTAATTTCAACTTCAAATTCAAATTTGAATTCAACATTAAATTTAACTGTGAATTTAACATTAAATTTAACTGTTAATTAAACTTTAAATCCAACTCTAAATTGAACTCTAGGTTCCACTCTTAATTAAACATTAAATCTAACTTAAATTTAACTTTAAATTCAACTTTAAATTCAACTTTAAATCTAGCCTTAAATTTATCTTTAATTCAACTTTAAATTCAACTTTAAATTCAACTTTTAATTTAACTTAAAATTAAATTTTAACTTAAAATTTAACTTTAAATTTAACATTAAATTTAATTTTAAATTCAATTTTAATGCAACTTAAAATTTAACTTTAAATTCGACTTTAAATTTAATTTTAAATTTAATTTTAAATTTAATTTTAAATTTAAATTTAAATCTAACTTTAAATTCAACTTTAAATTCAACTTTAAATTCAACTGCAAAATCAACTTTAAGTTTGATTCAAAATTAAAATTTTACCTTAAATTCAGCTTTAAATTCAAATTTAAATTCAACCTTAAATTCGACTTTAAATTCAAATTTTAATTTAACTTTAAATTTTGCTTTAAATTCAATTTTAAATTCAACTTAAATTTAAATTTAAATTCAACTTTAGTTTCAACTTTAAATTTAACTTTAAACTCAACTTTAAATTCAAATTTAAGTTTAACTTTAAATTCAACTTTGAATTTAACTTTATAAATCTTACTTTAAATTCAAACTTAAATTAAACTTTAAATTCAGCCTTAAATCTAACTTTAAATTCAATTTTAAATTCAACTTGAAATCTAACTTTAAATTCAACTTTAAATTAAACTTTTAATTCAACTTTAAATAAAACTTTAAATTTTACTTTAAATCTAACTTTAATTGAAAATTAAATTCAACTTTAAATTTAGCTTTTAGTTTAACTTTAAATTTAACTTTAAATTCAAATTTAGATTTAACTTTAAATTCAACTTTTAGTTTAACTTTAAATTTAACTTTCAATTCAATTTTATTTTAACTTTAAATTTTATTAAAACTTCAATTTTAAATTCAACTTTAAATTTAACTTTAAATTCAACTTTATATTTAACTTTAAATTCAACTTTTAATTTATCTTTTAGATTCAACTTTAAATTCAACTTAAGATTCAATTTTAAATTCACCTTTAAACTCAACTTATAATTTACTTTTAAAGTTAAATTTAAATTCAACTTTTGATTTGATTTTTAACTCAACTTAAAATTCAACTTTAAATTCAACTTCAAATTTAACTTTTAATTTAATGCAACTTAAAATTTAACTTTAAATTCAATTTTAAATTTAACTTTAAATTTAACCTTAAATTTAACTTTAAATTTAACTTTTAATTTAACTTTAATTTAAAATTAAATTTTACCTTGAATCTAACGTTAAATTTAACTTTTAATTCAACTTTAAATTCAACTTTAAATTCAACTTTAAATTGCACTGCAAATTTAGCTTTTAATTAATTTTTAATGCAACTTAAAATTTAACTTTAAAATCAACTTTAAATTCAATTTTAAATTCACATTTTAATTTAAATTTAAATTTTACTTTGAATTCAATTTTAAATTCATTTTTAAGTTTAACTTTGAATTCAACTTTGAATTTAACTTCAACTTTAAATTTAACTTAAAATTAAACTTAAAATTTAACTTTAAATTAATTTTTAATCCAACTTTAAATCTTACTTTAAATTCAACTTCAAATTTAACTTTTAATTTAATGCAACTTAAAATTTAACTTTAAATTCAACTTCTAATCTAACTTTAAATTTA
Organism: Melanostoma mellinum; assembly: GCA_914767635.1. Classification (NCBI taxonomy): domain Eukaryota; kingdom Metazoa; phylum Arthropoda; class Insecta; order Diptera; family Syrphidae; genus Melanostoma; species Melanostoma mellinum. Next base: position 62,328,150 of record OU612060.1, on the reverse strand, counting down.
ACTTGAAATTTAACTTTAAATCTTACAAATTCAACTTTAAATCTAACTTTAAATTCAACTTTGAATTCAACTTTAAATCTAGCTTTAATTCAACCCTAAATTCACCTTTAAATTCAACTTTAAATTTGACTATGAACTCAACTTTAAATTCAACTTTATATTAAAATCTAAATTCAAATTCTAATTTGTTATAAATTTTACATTAAATTTAATTTTAAATTCAACTTTAAATTTGACTATGACTTCAACTTTAAATTCAACTTTAAATTCAAATTTTAGTTTAACTTTAAATTTTACTTTAAATTCAATTTTAAATTCAACTTTAAGTTTAACTTTAAATTCAATACATTTAACTTTAAATTTAACTTTAAATTCAATTTAAAATTCAACTTTTAATCTAACTTTAAATTAAACTTTTAATTCAACTTTAAATTTAACTTACAATTCAACTTTAAATTCAACTTTAAATCTAACTTTAAATTTAACTTTAAATTTAACTTTTAATTCAACTTTAAATTTAACATACAATTAAACTTTGAATTCAACTTTAAATTCAACTTCTTTTTGAACTTTTAATTTCACTTTAAATTCAAATTTAAATTTAACTTTAATTTCAACTTCAAATTCAAATTTGAATTCAACATTAAATTTAACTGTGAATTTAACATTAAATTTAACTGTTAATTAAACTTTAAATCCAATTCTAAATTGAACTCTAGGTTCCACTCTTAATTAAACATTAAATCTAACTTAAATTTAACTTTAAATTCAACTTTAAATTCAACTTTAAATCTAGCCTTAAATTTATCTTTAATTCAACTTTAAATTCAACTTTAAATTCAACTTTTAATTTAACTTTAAATTTGTTAGAATATACTTGTTTATAGAATCTACTTTTGTTTATTTATATTGTTCAAGCAATCTTATGTTTATGTATATGTTTTTATAATAAAATTTTATATCAAATCTTGTTCAATCTTCAACGAAATAAGTCCTTTTAATTAGAATCTGGAACAAACTATTTCATAGCTTTCCAATAGGTTATGGGCCCAGGATCGCTGGACAATATAATTGTGAATTAAAGGAAATATTTTTGTTCGAAGAATCATGTCGTCGATTCCAGCAATTGAAAAATTAAAAGGGCGTGAAAATTATGAGGATTGGAAATTCGCTGTTCAGAATTTTCTGGAGCATGAGGATCTTTGGGAAAGCGTTCTCGGGACAGAAAAAGAAGCTAAGAAAATTTCGAAAGCGAAAACGAAGATAATTTTATTGATCGATCCTATAAATTTCGTTCATGTCAAGACTGCAACTACAGCAAAAGAAGTGTGGGATCGCTTGGAAGCTGCTTTTGCCGATAGAGGTCTTACACGAAGATTGGGTTTGTTATCAACTTTAACGAACACGAAGTTGAAATCTTGTGATTCTGTGGAATCGTATGTGAACAAAATTATCACAACAGCCCATAAATTGAGTTCAATTGGAATGGAAGTATCCGAGGAATGGATAGGATCATTGTTATTAAATGGGCTTGGAGATGAATACAAGCCAATGATCATGGGCTTGGAAAGCTCTGGGGTTCCAATAACGGGAGACTCAATAAAAACGAAACTGTTACAAGATATCAAAGATGATGTTTGTGAATCTGGTGGTGATCGAATGGTTTTCTTTGGTAAAAATTCAAAAAAGGAACCATTTCGCAAGACTATGCAACGTCGCACAACTGAATTCAAATGTTTTGAGTGTAAACAGAAAGGACATTACGCAAAAAATTGCCCAAACAAACGTAAGACTACAAACAGTCATGGAAGGCAGGTGTTTCTTACATCGCTAATGGCAAGTGTTAATTTGGAAAATCGACATGAATGGTTTATTGACTCGGGAGCTTCTGAGCACATGACGAATCGGAAAGATTGGTTAAGGAATTTAACTATAGTCAAGAAGGAAGAAGTAACCGTTGCGGATTCTTACAACTTGAATGTAGAAGCAAAAGGCGATATCGATCTGGAAATTGTGGTCGAAGGCAAGATTAAGACAGTTACCGTAAAAGATGCTCTATACATTCCGAAGTTATGTGCAAATCTATTATCCGTCAGCCAAATGACAAAAAATGGTTTGATCGTTGAATTTAAAAATGATAAATGTAAAATTTCAAACAAAAGTACATTAGTTGCAACTGGAAAAAGATGTAATGGTAAGCTCTTTAGACTAGATATTCCAAGGCAAATGGAAAATTCAATAAATATGCTTGCGGAGAAGAAAATATCTTACGAGTTATGGCATCGAAGACTTGGCCATGTAAGCTATGAAACCATGAACAGGATGAAGAAAGAATGTGTGAATGGTCTAAATTTCAGTGATGTGAAAAATGAAAAATGTGTCAAATGTATCGAGCGTAAGCACTCAAGAAAATCTTTTCCTTCATCAGAATCGAAAACAAGTGAAGTTCTGGAACTTGTTCATTCTGATATCTGTGGTCCAATAGAACAGAAGTCACTTGGTGGAGCCTATTATTTTTTGACATTTTTGGATGATTTTTCGCATAAAGTTTTCGTCTATATTTTGAATTCAAAGTCTGATGTGATGGAAACGTTCATTTCGTTCAAGAGTTTGGTTGAAAACCAAACAAACAAGAAGATAAAAACATTTCGAACGGACAATGGCGGTGAATTCTGCAATCATGCATTTGCCAGATATTTAAGCAAATGTGGGATAAGGCATCAAACAACAGTTGCGTTTACCCCTCAACAGAATGGCAAAGCCGAAAGAATGAATCGTACTCTCTTAGAAAAAGCTCGGTGCATGATTTCTGATGCTGGTGTTGAAAAACATTTTTGGGGTGAGGCGTTGTTTTATGCGGCATATTTGGTAAATCGGATACCAAGTAAAGTGACTGAAGATTTCAAAACACCTGAAGAGATCTGGTCAGGCAAAAAACCAGATTTATCTCATTTGCGAGTTTTTGGATCGACAGTTATGGTACATGTTCCTAAGGAAAAAAGAAAGAAGCTAGATGTTAAATCGATTAAATGTGTTTTGACTGGTTATTGCGAAGACTCAAAGGCATACCGAGTATATGATCCAAAGAAGAAAAAGCTTATCAAATGTTGTGATGTCATTTTTTTGGAAGATCAACCATTTGGAAAGGTAATTTCTGAAAACAAAGCTAATAATTTTTTCTTGTCTCTCGAAGATTGTTCAGTGGGGGCATTTGAAGAGAATCAGGATTGTATTTCTAATATCAACTGCAATGAAGACTTCAGTATTAGTGAAAATATTGAAAGCAGAGATGAAGATCAAACCAGACCTGATAGAAATGTAGAGGAAGTTTTTGAAGAAAATCCAAAACATTTTACTGACCCAGCCACCTCATCGAAGTCTGTTAGAAAATCGGAAAGAGTCAAGAAACCGACAAAATTTTTCACAAACCTAGCAAATAAAAAGAAAAATGATGACGAACCTCTTACATACGAAGATGCTATTTCAAGCAAAGAAGCAGAATATTGGAAAGAAGCTATTAATAGTGAATATGCTTCTTTATTAGCTAACGAAACTTGGGAGTTAGCTGATTTACCTCCGGGCAAGAAGACATTGAGTACCAAATGGGTTTTCAAAACGAAGTCAGATCTCGATGAAAATGTCATTCGGTACAAGGCTCGACTTGTGGCAAGAGGTTGTAATCAACGCTATGGGATTGATTATGAAGAAACATTTTCTCCCGTTGTAAGATATGATTCCATCCGATTCTTACTGGCCTTGGCAGCTCGAAAAGATCTCGAAATAGAGCAAATGGATGCGATAACTGCGTTCTTACAAGGCGACTTAACTGATGAAATCTATATTAAACAACCGGAAGGTTTCGAGAAGGGAGAGAAAGTGCTTCGATTAAAGAAATCAATCTATGGATTGAAGCAGTCTTCTCGTATATGGAATCTGAAGTTGGATAAAGCGCTGAAAGAATTTGGAATGAAGCAATCAAATTTGGATCCATGTATTTATTACCAGCATGTCGATGGAAAAACGTTGATTGTTGCCATTTATGTTGATGATTTGCTCATCCTTGATAATTATTCCGAATTGAAACAACAATTGAAATTAAATTTGATGAATCATTTCCAAATGAAAGAAATTGGTCCTTCAAATTCTTTTTTGGGATTAAAATTAACAAGAGATAAGAAGAATGGTTTCATCTGGATTGACCAAGAAAGTTATATTTTGAAAATGATTGACAAATTTGGATTAACTAGTTCTAATGAATGCTCAACACCAATGGACATTAATCAAAAATTAACCAAGAAGATGTCACCTCAGACTGAAGCTGAATGTCAAGAAATGTATAATGTACCTTACCAAGAATTAATTGGCAGTCTTTTATTCACAGCACAAGTTTCAAGACCGGACATAAGTTATGCGGTTAACTATCTAAGTCGATTCAACCAAAATCCTGGAAAGGCCCACTGGATAGCGGCAAAGAGAGTATTGCGCTATCTGAAAGGAACTTCAAACTTGAAGATGTGTTATTCAAGAACAAAAACAAGTAAAAGTTTAGTCACCGGATATTGTGATGCCGATTATGCTGGCGATGTTGATGAGCGTAAGTCCGTCACAGGATATGTTTTTAAAATGCAAGGTGGAGCAATTTCCTGGTGTTCCCGGAAGCAGCCAACGGTAGCTTTATCGACTACCGAGGCTGAATATATGGCCATGAGTACGGCAATACAGGAAGCATTGTGGCTCAATGGTCTTCAACGTGAATTTCTCCCAGAAGATAGAGAAAACATAATTTTGTTCTGCGATAACCAAAGTGCTATTTGTTTATCATCCACGAATGTTTATCATGCTAGGACAAAGCACATTGATGTTAGACACCATTTTATCCGTAATGTAATTAATGATAAACTTGTCAAGATTCAATATTTGCAAACTTCACAAATGATTGCTGATAGTTTGACAAAGTGTCTCCCAACTGAAAAGTCAAGCTATTGCGCAAAATCAATGGGTTTAGTAAAATAGATTCTAGTGGGGGTGTTAGAATATACTTGTTTATAGAATCTACTTTTGTTTATTTATATTGTTCAAGCAATCTTATGTTTATGTATATGTTTTTATAATAAAATTTTATATCAAATCTTGTTCAATCTTCAACGAAATAAGTCCTTTTAATTAGAATCTGGAACAAACTATTTCATAGCTTTCCAATAAAATTCAACTTTAAACTTTAACTTTTTATTCAACTTAAAATTTAACTTTAAATTCAACTTTGAATACAACTTTAAATTCAACTTACAATTCAACTTTGAATTCAACTTTAAATTCATCTTCTAATTGAACTTTGAATTTAACTTAAAATTCAATTTTAAATTTTACTTTAAATTTAACTTTAAATTCAATTTTAAATTCAACTTTAAACTTAACTTAAAATTAAAATTAAAATTTAACTTTAAACTTAACTTTAAATTCAACTTTAAATTGAACTTTAAATCAAACTCTAAATTTAACTTTAAATTCAACTTTAAATTCAATTTTAAATTCAACTTTAAACTCAACTTATAGTTTAACTTTAAAGTTAACTTTAAATTCAACTTTAGATTTGATTTTAAATTCAACTTTAAATTCAACTTACAATTCAACTTAAAATTCAACTTCAAATTTAACTTTTAATTTAATGCAACTTAAAATTTAACTTTAAATTCATCTTTTAATCAATCTTTAAATTTATCTTGAAATTTAACTTTAAATCTTTCTTTAAATTCAACTTCAAATTTAACTTTAAATTCAACTTTGAATTCAACTTTAAATCTAGCTTAAATTCAACCCTAAATTCACCTTTAAATTCAACTTTGAATTCAACTTTAAATTTGACTATGAACTCAACTTTAAATTCAACTTTATATTAAAATCTAAATTCAAATTCTAATTTGTTATAAATTTTACATTAAATTCAATTTTAAATTCAACTTTAAATTTGACTATGAATTCAACTTTAAATTCAACTTTAAGTTCAAATTTTAATTTAATTTTAAATTTTACTTTGAATTCAACTTTAAATTAAACTTTAAATTCAACTTTAAATGAAACCTTAAATTCGACTTTAAATTTAACTTTAAATTTAACTTTAACTATAAATTTAACTTTAAATTTAATTTAAAATTCAACTTTAAATCTTATTTTAAATTTAACTTTAAACAAAAAAACTTTTAATCTAACTTTAAATTTAACTTAAAATTCATTTTTAAATTCAACTTTAAATCTTACTTTAAATTCAACTTCAAATTCAACTTTAAATCTAGATTTAATTCAACTTTAAATTCAACTTTGAATTCAACTTTGAATTCCTTTGCGCGGCAGACACCTTGACGTGGTGCGGAGGCTTAAGTTTTTCAATGACTCACCTGCTCAACCGATCTAGTTAAAAGCTGGATAGGATGAGCAATTGAGGAGTTAAACGAACTAAGAGCTGCCAACCCCCTAAGCCAGGGTGTAATGCGATCCGTGCCCATTGGTTGGTTTGCAGTCAGGGGGTATACCGACTGTAATATAACGGAACCTTCGTGACACCAGGTCGAATCACGAAGTAACTTAGACCTTACTGTGTTATGCGGAGCTCTGACACAGCTGACCTATTTTCTCTAGCTACTCGTGGGAACATTATGAAAAGAAATAACAACAAAAATTATTATAAAAACTTTTATCTTCCGCAGGGAACATCTGCAAGAGATATGGCGGATCGTATGGAGAAAGACTTCCGGGGTGACAAACCTGTCATCAGAGATCGTGCCAATAGTAGGGAGCAACCTAACACCAGCAAGAGGAGGTTTTCCGAGCTAGTGTATAGGGCAATCCCAGACGCAAGTAAGAAGCCAGTGGGTGTTACCACTGACAATTCTGAGGAAGAAAGTGCTAAAAGAGCAATCTCTGAAAGGACCCTTGGGGAAACCCATAAGTCTAGCACTACTATTCCAAAGAAGAAAGTATGGAAGAGGAAACCCATCCCTCGTCCGGCGCTGGGTGAACCAGGTGGTTTGGACGATCCTCACAGACAGGGTCTGAGTGGTGCGGGAGTAAAATGGTACCTCCGATTTATCAAGCAGGGCTTCTCGAGGTTAGAATCGAGGAAGAAGGTCGACGAAAGGAAGTTGGCACAAGCAGAGGGCAGACCGGTAGAAAGCTGTGGAGGTAAGAGAGACAGTAAACACATATCTCCCCCCCAGCAGGCAGCCCAGAAGAAAAGAAAAACCGTGACCGAAACCGAGACACATGCCTCGGTCAGCAAGGGCCCGGTAGCAACAAGCAGGGCAGTCTCTTACGCGGCGGCTGCCAGAACCATACGGGTTGCGATTTTACCGAAGGAGTACCCCCGAATCACTCTCTCGCAGAGTGAGCTCTCTAAGCTCGAAGACGCAATGGTGGACGAGATGAGGATAGGGTGGGAAACGGAGATGAAATTTGAAGGCATTTCCTTCAAACCCGGTATGATTCTAGTAGATTGTACCAATCAAGAAACAGCAGACTGGATCAGGAAGACAGTCCCGAAGCTGAGTGGGTGGAAAGGTTGTGAGCTTACCACAAGACAGGGGGACGACATTCCCAAGCCATATAACATCACAATCTTCGTACCAAGAAGCAGTGGCCAAGATCACGGCATGATTCTTGCTCTGATAAAGCAGCAGAATGGTGAAATGAATACCCAGGTTTGGAAGGTTCTTTCCTGCAAGGAAGAGGGTAATGGCCAACTGCTAAATATTGGCATAGATGAAAAATCTGTGGAGGCGATTGTCAAAAACAATCACAGTATCCACTACAGATTTGGTAAGGTCCAGGTACATGGCCTGAAAAAAAGAAGTGGTATAGAGGACAAGCCGCCTACTAATACCAATCCCATCAGCACTCTGCCAACTCCCCAAATCCCCAGTTCACCCACCCACATCCCTTTGCAGGAGAAACAGGAGACATCTCCGAAACATCTCCCAGCAAAATCCATCCCAATTCTATCCCAATCCCTTATTCTACCATCCAGTCCACTACCTAACCCCATTCCAACCCTATTCCAATCCCCTATCCTACCACCCAGTTCTCTACCTACCCCTATCCCAGCCCCCAAACCATCATCACCAATAAAGGTCATGATGGACATACAAGAGGAAGAGGAAGAAGTTCCCCTCACAACAGAGGAGGAAAACGACCTGTTAACAGGTCCGGGGGCAGAAACCCCCGAAGAAGAAGATTTTTAATGGAGGTACGCGGGATCAGTACCAAGCTAGTCCAAGTAAATGTTCATCATGCCATAGCAGCCTCAGCTATCACAGCGAGGAAAATTACGAAAGAAGGCATTGGACTAGCACTGATCCAAGAACCCTGGACCTATGGGGGACAAATTAAAGGTCTATCCATTAGAAATACGAAGGTAATATGGGATAAAGAGTCAATCTCTCCTAGAACAGCAATTATAGTAAGGAACGATATTAATCATTTCTGCCTTTCAGAGTTTATGACGAGAGACCTGGTTGCAATCCAGGCCTCAATCAACATCGGAGGCCAAACCAGGTGGGTGGTAATCGCATCAGGGTACTTTCCGGGAGATGAAGCGAACATTCCTCCCGCTGAGGTAAAGAAACTGGTAGATTACTGCCGGAGGAAGAAGTTACCAATACTGGTAGGTTGCGACGCAAACGCACACAACACCATCTGGGGAAGTACAGATACGAATCAAAGGGGTGAGTACCTTTTAGAATTCTTTTTAGAAAAATGCTTAGAAATTTACAATATAGGGAATACTCCTACCTTTGTTACTAGAAATAGGAAAGAAGTACTAGATATTACCTTCGGTTCTACAGTCCTGAAAAACTGTATCAGTAACTGGAGGGTCTCAAATGAGCCTTCTCTATCAGATCACAGGATAATTGAATTTGTTCTAGATGGAATTCTTTGTGGGAATATTCCTAGGAGAAATCCAAAAAGAACCAACTGGGATCTATATAGAGACAATCTCACATACAACATAGGAAATATATCCACTAACAGGGAACCCAAAAGTTGTCTGGAGCTTGAAAATGCGGTAAGCGAGCTTAATACAGCAATGATTGATGCATATGAATCAAGCTGCCCCCTAAGCTCCGCAAACAAGAAAACAGATGCCCCCTGGTGGAATAAAAACCTAGAAGCGCAAAGGAAGAGGGTAAGGAAACTCTTCAACAGTGCAAAAAGTAACAGCAACTGGCATGCTTACCATGCGGAACTTACAGCCTATAGTAAGGAAGTGAGGAAAGCAAAAAGAAGAAGCTTCGTAGACTTCTGTGAAAGCATAACAACAACCCCGGCAGCAGGCAGACTTCATAAAGCCCTTTCAAGGGAAAAGTCACAAACCACCATGGCCTTGAAATACGCTGACGGCAGTTTCACAGAAAATGAAGAGCAAAGATCGCTTCTCCTGCTTAACACTCACTTCTCTGGAAGCATACTAACAACAGGATATGATAGACCTATGCCTGTGCACAGTACTGATAAGCAAGACTGGAAGACAGCAACGATAGTTTGCTCGAAGAAGAGGCTAGAATGGGCACTAAGTACCTTTCAACCCTTCAAAACTCCAGGGGTAGACGGAATCTTTCCCGCATTATTACAAATGGGAAAAGAAGTGATTCTACTACACTTACTCAAAATTATCAGAAGTAGTCTGGCTCTAGGGTACATACCTAGTCCATGGACGCGAGCAAAGATTATCTTTATACCAAAAATAGGTAAGAAAGACACAACTCATCCTAAATCTTTCAGGCCAATAAGCTTAACATCCTTCGTACTGAAAACCATGGAGAAGGTGATCGATAACTTCTTAAGATCAGAAATTCTAGTGAGTAATCCACTAAACACCAGACAGCATGCATACAGAGCAGGTAGATCTACAGAAACTGCCTTATACCATCTCTCAACCACTATCCAAAAAGTAATCGACTCAAAGGAAACAGCGATCGGATGTTTCTTGGATATTGAGGGTGCCTTTGATAATACCTCACACGAGGCGGTTAAAAAAGCACTTCAGAGGAAGGACACTCCGATTACAATAATAAAGTGGGTTAGTGCAATGCTCAGTACAAGAACGGCAGAAACACACTCTAATCAAACGATTCAGAGAATAATCACTACGAGAGGCTGCCCACAAGGAGGGGTCTTGTCACCTCTACTTTGGAGTCTAGTAGTAGACGAATTATTAGAAAAACTAACCACGCAAGGCATAAGATGCATTGGCTACGCTGATGACATCACATTATTAGCCTGCGGGAAATATGAAGAAACCCTATGCGATATAATACAGAGGGGTCTGGCAATCACGAAAAAATGGTGTACAACTGTAGGACTGAACATCAACCCCACAAAAACTACAATTATACCATTCACCAGAAGAAGACTCCTACCACACATGAAAGACATTACACTGGATGGAGTAACCATAGTACCCACAACAGAGGTCAAGTATCTAGGCGTGATTCTAGATAGTAAACTCCTGTGGAAAAAACAAGTTGAAGCAGCTACTGAAAAAGCTAAGAAAACCTTAATGATATGCAAAAGTATAGCAGGAAGATCATGGGGTTGTAAACCGAGCATTATTCGGTGGATGTACCTAATGATGGTAAGACCTATCCTTACCTATGGAGCGGTAGTCTGGAACAAGAGAGTGGACCAGGTGACCACCAGAAAAACATTAGAAAAAGTACAAAGACTTGCGTGCATATGCATATCAGGAGCAATGAGAAGCTGTCCAACTGCAGCTTTGGAAGTATTGCTAAACCTGACACCTTTGCACCTGGCAATAAGAAGCATCTCAAATGCAACGATAGCTAGATTTGCCAAAGAAACTGAGTGTGTCCTGAAATCTAGCGAAAGGAGCATAATATCGAAAGAGTTAGCACTCATTGACTTTCCTCGGGATAGCAAAACCAAGGAATTCAAATTCGATAAACTCTTCAGCGTTGAGCTAAGTAACAAAAAGGCATGGCAAGGTGAGAAAGAGACCTACTCAATGAAGACCCATGCAATAAAATGGTACACAGATGGCTCAAGAACAACTGAGGGAACTGGAGCAGGAATTTTTGGGCCAAGAGCAAAAATTTCAGTACCTATGGGAAGAATGTCAAGCATATTCCAAGCAGAAGTCTATGCAATAGGCAAATGCGCGGAAGTAAACATTGACAGGAAATATAACAACAAACATATTGCAATAATGACGGACAGTCAAGCTGCAATTAAGGCCCTACGATCCTACACAATCTCCTCAAAACTTGTCAGCGAATGCATTGACAAATTGAACAAACTGGGCAGTAATAACAAGGTTACAATCTACTGGGTACCAGGACATGTAGGAATCATAGGCAATGAACAGGCAGACGAACTGGCAAAGACAGGAGCCGGATTACCACTCAATGGACCGGAACCTTTTTGTGGAATAACAGAAAGCCACATTAAGAATGAAATCAAAAAGTTGGAGGAAGACAACAGAGCTAAATACTGGAATGACCTCCCAAAGATGCGCCAAGCCAAACTTCTACTTGGCACTTTCAACAAAAAACGTTACAAAGACGTAATAAAACTGAACAGAAACAATGTTAGAATGCTAGCCGGGTTTTTAACCGGACACTGCAGGCTAAGAAAACATCTAAAAGTACTAGGCATAGAGAGCGACGACCAATGCAGATATTGCAATGAACAGGAAGAATCTCCTGATCACCTCCTAGGTGACTGCGAAGCTCTAATACACCAAAGAAAGAAGTACCTAGGATCCTACTATGTAGAGGAGAGGGAGCTAAAACTCCTAAGCGTAACCCAGATACTAAGTTTCATCAAAGGAACTAGTCTGGATGAAGTACTTTAATTAAGGAATATCACTTAAGAAGTAGGGGGTACAATAGATCTAAACAGGTCGAGGTACATTACAAAACCCCAATTTTTCATTCATTCATTCAACTTTGAATTTGACTATGAATTCAACTTTAAATTCAACTTTAAATTTAATTCTAAATTCAACTTTAAATTCAAATTTTAATTTAACTTTAAATTTTACTTTAAATTCAATTTTAAATTCAACTTAAAATTTGACTATGACTTCAACTTTAAATTCAACTTTAAATTCAAATTTTAATTTAACTTTAAATTTAACTTTAAATTCAATTTTTAATTCAACTTTACGTTTAACTTTGAATTCAACTTTAAATTAAACTTTAAATTTAACTTTAAATTCAATTTTAAATTCATTTTTAAATCTAACTTTAAATTCAACTTCAAATTTAACTTTTAATTTAATTTTAATGCAACTTAAAATTTAACTTTAAATTCAACCTTAAATTCAATTTTAAATTTAGTTTTAAATTTAAAGTTAAATTAAAAGTTTAATTTAAAGTTAAATTTAATGTTAGATTTAAAGTTGAATTTAAAGTTGAATTTAGCTTTAAATTTAACTTTAAATTCAACTATAAATGCAACTGTAAAATAAGTTTGACTTAAAATCTAAATTTAACTTTAAATTCAACTTCAAATTCAAATTTTAATTTAATTTTAAATTTTACTTTAAATTCAACTTTAAAATCAAACTTAAATTCGACTTTAAATTTAAGTTTAAATTTAACTTAAACTTTAAATTTAACTTTAAATCTATTTTTAAATTCAACTTTAAATCTAACCTTAAATTTAACTTTAAACTCAACTTTTAATCTAACTTTAAATTTAACTTTTAATATAACTTTAAATTCAACTTTAAATTCAACTTTCAATTCAACTTTAAATCTAGCTTTAATTCAACCTTAAAATCAACTTTAAATTCAACTTTGAATTCAACTTTTAATTTGACTATGAATTCAACTTTAAATTCAAATTTTAATTCAACTTTGAATTCAACACTGAATTAAACTTTAAATTAAATTTTTAATTTAACTTTAAATTTTACTTTAAATTCAATTTTAGATTTAACTTTAAATTTGACTGTGACTTCAACTTTAAATTCAACTTTAAATTCAAATTTTAATTTTACTTTAAATTTTACTTTAAATTCAATTTTAAATTCAACTTTAAATTTGACTGTGACTTCAACTTTAAATTCAACTTTAAATTCAAATTTTAATTTAATTTTACATTTTACTTTAAATTCAACTTTAAGTTTAACTTTAAATTCAACTTAATTTTACTTTAAATACAACTTTGAATTCAACTTCTAATTGAACTTTTAATTTAACTTTAAATTCAATTTTAAAATTTTACTTTAAATTCAGCTCTTAATTCCAATTTAAATCCAACTTTAATTTTAACTTTAAATTCAACTCTTAGTTACACTTAAAATCTAATTTTAAATCTTACTTTAAATCTAACTTTAAATTTTACTTTAAATTAAACTTTAAATTCAACACTTTAAGTTCAACTTTAATTTCAAATTTTAATTTAACTTTAAATTCAATTTTAAATTCATTTTTCAGTTATACTTTAAATTCAACTTTACGTTTAACTTTCAATTTAACTTAAACTTTAAATTTGACTTTAAATTTTACTTTTAATTTAACTTTAAATTCAATTTTAAATTCAACTTCAAATTCAACTTTAAAGTAAACTTTCAATTTAACTTTATAAATCTTACTTTAAATTTAACTTTAACTTCAACTTTAAATTCAACTTTAAATTAAACTTTAAATTTAACTTTAAATTTAATTTTAAATTCAACTTTTAATTTTATTTTAAATTCAACTTTAAATTCAACTTTTAATTCAACTTTAAATTTAACTTACAATTCAACTTTAAATTCAACCCCAAATTCAACTTTTAAATTAATTTTAAATTTAAATTTTTATTTAACTTTAAATTGAACTTTTAAATCAACTTTCAATTCAACTTTAAATTAAACTTTAAATTTATTTTTAAACTCAACTTAATATTCAACTTTTAATTTAACTTTAAGTTTAACTTTAAATTAAAGTTTAAATTCAACTTTAAATTAAAATAAATTCAACTTTAAATAAAACTTTAAATTCAACTTTGAAATCAACTTTAAATTTAAATTTAAATTTAACTTTAAATTTAAGTTTAAATTCAACTTTAAATTTAACTTTAAATTTAACTTTAAATTTAACTTTAAATTCAATTTTAAATTCAACTTTAAATTCAACTTTAAATCTAACTTTAAATTCAACTTTAAATTAAACTTTTAATTCAACACTTTAAGTTCAACCTTAATTTCAAATTTTAATTTAACTTAAAATTTCACTTTAAATTCAATTTTAAATTCAACTTTCAGTTTAACTTTAAATTCAACTTTAAATTTATCTTTCAATTTAACTTTAACTTTAAATTTAATTTTATATTTAACTTTAAATTTAACTGTAAATTTAACTTTAAATTTAACTTTAAATTTAACTTTAAATTTAACTTTAAATTTAACTTTAAATTTAACTTTTAATTCAACTTTAAATTTAATTTTAAATTTAACTTTAAATTCAACCTTAAATGAACTTTGAATTTAAAGTTCAATTTAAAGTTAAATTTAAAGTTGAATTTAAAATTGAATTTAAAAATATATTTAAAGTTTAATTAAAAGTTGAACTAAAAGTTTAATTTAAAGTTGAATTGAAAGTTAGATTTAAAGTTGAATTTAAAGTTGAATTTAAAATTGAATTGTAAATTAAATTTAAATTTAAAATTAAATTTAAACTAAATTTAAAGTTGAATTTAAACTTAAATTTAAAGTTAAATTTAAATTTAAATTTAAAGTTGATTTTATAATTGAATTTTAATTTAAATTTAAAGTTTAACTTAAAATTGAATTTGAAGTTGAATTTTTGGTTGAATTAAAGTTAGATTTAAAGTTAATTTAAAGTTGAATTTAAAGTTGAATTTTATGTAAAATTTAAAGTTTTATTTAAAGTTGAATTTAAAGTTAAATTTTAATTTTAATTTTAAGTTGAATTCTAATTTTAATTTAAAGTTAAATTAAAAGTTAAATTTAAAGTTGAATTTAAAGTTGAATTTAAAGTTGAATTTAAAGTTTAATTTAAAGTTGAATTTAAAGTTGATTTAAAAAATAAATTTAAAGTTGAATTTAAAGTTAAATTTTAAGTTGAATTAAAAGTTAAATTTAAAATAGAAGTTAAAGTTAAATTTAAAGTTGAATTAAAAGTTGATTTTAAAGTTAAATTTAAAGTTAAATATAAAGTTAAATTTAAAATTAAATTTAAAGTTGAATTTAAAGTTGAATTTAAAATAAAATTAAAAGTTGAATTAAAAGTTGAATTTGGGGTTGAATTTAGAGTTGAATTGTAATTGAATTTAAAGTTGAATAAAAAGTTGAATTTAAAGTTGAATTTAAAGTTAAATTTTAAGTTGAATTTAAAGTTAAATTTAAAATTGAAGTTAAAGTTAAATTTAAAGTTGAATTAAAAGTTAATTTTAAGTTAAATTTAAAGTTAAATATAAAGTTAAATTTAAAATCAAATTTAAAGTTGAATTTAAAGTTGAATTTAAAGTTTAATTTAAAGTTCAATTTAGAGTTAAATTTAAAGTTATATTTAAAATTAGATTTATAAAGTTAAATTAAAAGTTTAATTTTAAGTTGAATTTGAAGTTGAATTTAAAATTGAATTTAAAGTTAAGTTTAAAGTTGAATTTTAAGTTAAGTTTAAAGTTGAATTTAAAATTGAATTTAAAGTTAAATTAAAATTTAAATTTAAAGTTAGATTAAAAGTTGAATTTAAAGTTAAATTAAAAGTTAGATTTAAGGAATTTAAAATTGAAATTAAAGTTGAATTGTAAGTTAAACTTAAAGTTGAATTTAAAGTTTAGTTTAAAGTAAAATTTAAAGCTGAATTTAAATTTGAATTCAAAAATAAATTTAAGCTGAATTTAAAATTGAATTTAAAGTTAAATCTAAAAATAAATTGAAATTTATTTTAAGGTTGAATTTTAAGTTGAATTTAAAGTTAAATTCATAGTCAAATTAAAAGTTGAATTTAAAGTTGAATTGAAGGTTGAATTAAAGTTTAAATTTAACTTTACATTTAACTTTAAATTAAACTTTAAATTTAACTTTAAATTGAACTTAAAATTTAACTTTAAATTCAACTTTTAATTCAACTTTTAATTTTATTTTTAATTTAAATTTTCATTTAACTTTAAATTTAACTTTTAAATCAACTTTAAATTCAACTTTAAATTTAAATTTAAATTCAACTTTAAATTCAACTTTAAATTTAACTTTAAATTTAACTTTAAATTAAAGTTTAATTTCAACTTAAAATTAAAATTAAAATTAAATTTTAAATTCAACTTTAAATAAAACCTTAAATTTAACATAAAATTTAACTTTAAATTCAACTTTAAAATCAACTTTAAATTTAAATTTAAATTTATTTTTAAATTTAAGTTTAAATTCAACTTTTAATTTTACTTAAAATATAACTTTAAATTCAATCTTAAATTCAACTTTAAATTTAACTTTAAATTGAACTTTAAATTCATCTTCAAATTTTACTTTAACTTCAACTTTAAATTCAACATTAAATTCCACTTTAAATTTAGCTTTTAATTTAATTTTAATACACCTTAAAATTTAACTTTAAATTCAACTTTAAATTCAATTTTTAATTTAATTTTAAATTTAAATTTAAATTTAACTTTAAATTTAACTTTGAATTTAAATTTAACTTTAAATTTTACTTTAAATTTTACTTTAAATTTTAATCTAATTTTTAATTTAAATTAAAATTTAACTTTATATTCAACTTTAAGATCAACTTTAAGTTTGACTCAAAATTAAAATATAGATTTAACTTAAAATTCAACTTCAAATTCAAATTTCAATTAAACTTTAAATACAAAATTAAAATTCAACTTTAAATTCAACTTTAAATTCAACTTTAAATTTACTTTAAATTCAATTTTAAATTCAACTTAAATATAACTTTAAATTCAACTTTATTTTCAAATTTAAATTTATAGCTTTAAACTCAACTTTAAATTCAAAATTAAGTTTAACTTTAAATTCAACTTTAAACTTAGTTTTATAAATCTAACTTTAAATTCAACTTTGAATTAAATTTTAAATTAAACTTTTTATTCAACTTTAAATTTAATTTTAAATTTAACTTTAAATCTTACTTTAATTCAACCTTAAATTCAATTTTGAATTCAGCTTTAAGTTAAACTTTAAATTAAGCTTTTAATTTGATTTTAATACATCTTAAAATTTAACTTTAAATTCAACTTTAAATTCAATTTTTAATTTAATTTTTAATTTAAATTTAAATTTAACTTTAAATTTAACTTTAAATTTAAATTTAACTTTAAATTTAATTATAAATTTTACTTAAAATTTTAATTTAACTTTTAATATAAATTAAAATTTAACTCTATATTCAACTTTAAAATCAACTTTAAGTTTGACTCAAAATTAAAATTTAAATTTAACTTAAAATTCAACTTCAAATTCAAATTTAAATTTAACTTTAAATACAAAATTTAAATTCAACTTTAAATTTGACTATGAATTCAACTGTAAATTCAAATTTTGATTTAACTTTAAATTTACTTTAAATTCAATTTTAAATTCAACTTAAATTTAACTTTAAATTCAACTTTATTTTCAGCTTTAAATTTAACTTTAAACTCAACTTTAAATTCAAATTTAAGTTTAACCTTAAATTCAACTTTAAATTAAGTTTTATAAATCTAACTTTAAATTCAACTTTTAATTTAATTCAAAATTAAACTTTTAATTCAACTTTAAATTTAACTTTAAATTTAACTTTAAATTTTGACTTTAAATCTAACTTTAATTCAACCTTAAATTCAATTTTGAATTCAGCCTTAAGTTTAACTTTAAATTCAACTTTAAATTTAAATTAACATTTAACTTTAAATAAAATTTAAAATTTAACTTTAAATTCAATTTTAAATTCAACTTTTAGTCTTACTTTAAACTTAACTTTAAGTTCAACTACTTAAAATCTAACTTTAAATTTAACTTTAAATTGAACTTTAAATTAAACTTCTACTTCATTTTAAGATTTTACATTAAATTAAACTTTAAATTCAACTTTAAATTCAACTTTAAATTCAACTTTAAATCTAACTTTAAATTGAACTTTAAATTAAACTTTATACCTAACTTTAAATTTAACTTTAAATTCAACTTTAAATTAAACTTTAAATTTAACTTTAAATTTAACTCTAAGTTCAACTTTAAATTCAACTTTAAATTCTACTTTAAATTCTACTTTAAATCTAACTTTAAATTCAACTTTAAATCTTACTTAAATTTAACTTTAAATTTAACTTTAAATTCAACTTTAAATTTAACTTTAAATTCAACTAACAATTAAACTTTAAATTCAACCTCAAATTCAACTTTTAATTTAATTTTAATGCAATATAAAATTTTACTTTAAATTCAACTTTAAATTCAATTTTTAATTTAATTTCAAATTTAAATTTAAATTTTACTTTAAATTCATTTTTAAATTCAACTTTAACATAAATTTAAATTCAACTTTAAATGTTACTTAAAATTCAACTTTAAATTTAACTTTAAATTCAACTTTAAATTCAACTTTAAATTTAACTTTAAATTCAACTTACAATTCAACTTTAAATTCAAACTAAAATTCAATTTTTGATTTAATTTTAATGCAATATAAAATTTTACTTTAAATTCAACTTTAAATTCAATTTTAAATTTAATTTCATATTTAAATTTAAATTTAACGTTAAATTCTACTTTAAATTCTTTTTTAAATTCAACTTAAATTTAACTTTAAATTCAACTTTAAATATAATTTAAAATTCAACTTTAAATTTAACTTTAAATTCAACTTTAAATTCAACTTTAAATTTAACTTTAAATTCAACTTACAATTCAACTTTAAATTCAACCTCAAATTCAACTTTTAATTTAATTTTAATGCAATATAAAATTTTACTTTAAATTCAACTTTAAGTTCAATTTTAAATTTAACTTTAAATTTGACTTTAAACTTAAGTTTAAATTCAACTTAAGATTTTACTTTAAATTAAAATTCAAATTTAACTTTAAAATCAACTTTAAATTCAACTTTTAATTTAAGTTTAAATTCAACTTTAAATTTAACTTTAAATTCAACTTAAATTCAACTTCAAATTTAACTTTAAATTTAACTCTAAATTAAAGTTTAAATTCAACTTAAAATTTACCTTTAAATTCAACTTATAATTCAACTTTAAATTCAATATTAAATTCAACTTTAAATCTAACTTTGAATTTTACTTAAAATTCAAATTTAAATTCAACTTTAAATTCAACTTTAAAACTTACTTTAATTCAACCTTAAATTCAACTTCAAATTCAACTTTTAGTATAACTTTAAATTTAACTTTAAATTCAACTTTTAATAAAACTTTTAATTTAACTTCAAATTCAATTTTAAATTCAACTTTAAATTAGACTTTTAATTCAACTTTAAATTCAACTTAAAATCTTACTTTAATTCAACCTTAAATTCAACTTCAAATTCAACTTTAAGTATAACTTTAAATTTAACTTTAAATTCAACTTTTAATTTAACTTTAAATTAACTTTAATATCAACTTTAAATTCTATTTTAAATTCAACTTCAAATTAATTTTTAAATTCAAATTTAAATTCAACTTTAAATTTAACTTTCAATTCAATTTTAATTTCAACTTTAAATTCAACATTTAATTTAATTATAAATTTAACTTTAAATTCAACTTTAAATTCAACTTCAAATTCAACTTTAAATTCAACTTTAAATGCAAATTTAAATTAAACTTTTAGTTTAGCTTTAAATTTAACCTTAAATGCAAATTTAAATTCAACTTTTAATTAAACTTTAAATTAACTTTAATATCAACTTTATATTCAATTTAAAATTCAACTTTAAATTTAATTTTAAATTCAATTTTAAATTTATCTTTAACTTCAATTTTAAATTCAACTTTAAATTTAACTTTAAATTCAACTTGAAATTCAACTTTAAATTTAACTTTAAATTCAACATTTAATTTAACTTTAAATTTAACTTTAAATTTAACTTTAAATTCAAATTTCAAATTTAACTTTAAATTCAACTTCAAATTCAACATTAAATTCAACTTTAAATGCAAATTTAAATTCAACTTTTAGTTTAACTTTAAATTTAACTTTAAATGCAAATTTAAATTCAACTTTTAATTTTACTTTAAATTCAACTTACAATTCAACTTTAAATTAAAAATTAAATCTAACTTTAAATTTGATTTCAATTCCATTTTAAATTCAACTTTTAGTTTAACTTTAAATTTATCTTTAAATTCAAATTAAAATTCAACTTTGACTTTAAATTCAACTTTCAATTTATTTTTAAATTCAACTTTAAATATAACTAACAATTCAACTTTAAATTCAACTTCAAATTTAGCTTTTGATTTAACTTTAATGCAACTTTAAATTTATTTTTAAATTCAAATTTAAATTTATTTTTAAATTTAACTTTAAATTTAACTTTTAATTTAACTTTAAATTTAACTTTAAGTTCAACTTTTTATTCAACTTTTAATTTGACTTTAAATTTAACTGTAAATTCAATTTTATATTCAACTTTAAATTCAATTTTAAATTCAAATTTGGATTTAACTTTAATTTTAACTGTAAATTTAACTTTAAATTTAACTTTAAATTCAACTTTAAATTAAACTTTAATTTATTTTTAATTTCAACTTCAAATTCAACTTTAAATTCAACTTTAAATTTAACTTTATAAAAATAACCTTAAATTTAACTTTAAATTCAACTGGAATCCCTCAAATTTACTGCACAAACCTCAAAGTAAATGCGGACTTCATTATTAAAATAATGAGATACGGAAGCTCAAATTTACAGAATCAGCTTCTTAAACACGCCTTAAGATGCGATTTTTCACCTTTCACAGAATGGTTAGATCTAGCTGCGGAACTACATAGGTATGGTCCTTAACTTAACTATTGAAAACGTAAACGACTGGCAATATAAATTTTACGATTGCATCTCACAGGTAGATCAACGCTTTTATGAAAGTTTTTTCAGCCGGGCGCGTTTGTCTGGATCTAGAAGTCTATATAGAACGTTAAATACTCTCTTGGCGCAAATAACTATTTCTGTAAGAATTTGACAACATATGAAATCAGCACAATTTTCAAAATGTGAACGGAGACACTTTGCCTCAATTTTGTGCTTCACAGACCAGATCTAACAGTGATATGCAGTCTCTGTAACCTCAATGTACCGTAAGACATTTTCCACTTCCTTGCAACATGCCCAATTTTAATTGAATTTAGGAGGTTATTTTTCTCCAAGAGCTTTCTCACATTGAAAGAGGATTCTGAATTTTTAAATGGCTCATGTGGTTGGAAAACTCTATCTCAATATTGTATCCATGCCTTTAAGTATCGCAACAGTTTTATTGAATTTTTTCAGCTCTCAAACTTTACCTTTAATCTTTAATCAAATTATCTAATATTTAAATATGTATATTATTATATTTATTTTTTTCTTTGTAGATTAGATTTTTATTTCCATAAATAATATTTACACTATCCATTATGAAATAAATATCTTTAAAGCTTGGCTTTTTGCCGTCTGCTTGATTGACAACTTATTATATTTACATACATTTACTTTTCTTCATTTAAATTTTTTTTTCATCTTTTTAACATAAATGTTTAAAAAAATTCATTTATAATTCTGCTAATGCTGTTTTACAATATTGGAACATTACCGGAACTTCCATTTCATTTAAATATTGTATTAAAAGCTCATTAGATAAGAAATCACTTCCAAATATCTGTCTTCTCGTTTCTCGTAATACAGGGCATCTACCGATAAATTGAAATATGTCCTCTCGTTCTCTCATGTTACACATTTCACACTGCAAGGGTAAATCTTCACAGAATGAAGATGAGATTAAGGAGTTCACCTCGTATTTTAAACGTTGTCGCAATTTGCTCAGTCGTGTATTTATCACGGAAGTAATTCCTATGGTTAAGGTTGTGGTTCAATTTACTGTATAACATCCTGTAAATGGAGCTTTCTGCTTCAGCTGCAAACACCGCTCTACAGGGTGTCCCGTAATTCGTTTTATATACTTTGGGATATGATTCTTGGTCATATTCTAAGAAAAAAATTGTTCCACTGTAAAGTCCGTTTCTCAAGTTTGACATCACTTTTTGACAATTTAAAAAAAGTCTAACTTTGGTGTACCCTAACCTGTGTTAAATTCGATATCTCTGTCAATACAGATGATAGAGACCTTATCTTAGACTTAATTTTTTAAAGAAATAACAATCTTTAAGACTGTATTTAAGTTGAGCTTTCATAGGTTAAGGGTTGCCAGATTTTCAATTTTAAGTGGTGTACAAATTTTCTTCCCCAAACAAAGTTTTGACTTTGAGGTCATTTTTTCGCAGAAAATACCTGATAAGCATAGAGTTTCTTTATTTTTTACAGATGAACAAAACAATAAAAAAAAAACTTTTTAATAAGTGCACTCAAAAACCCATACATTTTATGATACTTGGAAAAAACTAAAACAGGTAAAAATTCTAATTTTGTCTTTTTTACGGTTTTTTATTGCAACAACTTGCAAAGGGAGCAGTTTTCCAAGAACTTTTAGTAGTTTGTTATGTATTTTATACAAATACAATTATAAGAAGTGCTCAAAGAGCCCTCCTTCGTTTTGAATCCATGCCAGAGCCCGTTTTTGGATTTCATTGTGGGTGTTTGCTGTCGATAACTCTTGTCTTACTTGTAGTCATGTAATCTTTGAAACTGTGTTAAAATTTGACTCCTGTAGGCTAAGGGTTGCCAGATTTTCAGTTAGGATAAAGTTCCTGGTATCCTTTGTTGTGCTTTTCTTCAATTTCCATTAAAAAACTCATACAAAAAAAAAATATCTGCGCATTCTTCTCTCGTAAATGAAAGCATTTCAAAAAACTCTCTGATCAAACTGCAATCGTGACTTAATTTGACAAACTTATTAACAAATTTATTTTCTTATTCTTTTATACGACTTATTTACCTATTGAACATTCATACCCCAAATTTAAAGCAAACACCCACAATGAAATCCAAAAACGGGCTCTGGCATGGATTCAAAACGAAGGAGGGCACTTTGAGCACTTCTTATAATTGTATTTGTATAAAATACATAACAAACTACTAAAAGTTCTTGGAAAACTGCTCCCTTTGCAAGTTGTTGCAATAAAAAACCGTAAAAAAGACAAAATTAGAATTTTTACCTGTTTTAGTTTTTTCCAAGTATCTTAAAAAGGAAGGGTTTTTGAGTGGACTTATTACTAAGTTTTTTTTTTTATTATTGTTTTGTTCATCTGTAAAAAATAAAGAAACTCTATGCTTATCAGGTATTTTCTGCGAAAAAATGACCTCAAAGTCAAAACTTTGTTTGGGGAAGAAAATTTGGACACCACTTAAAATTGAAAATCTGGCAACCCTTAACCTATGAAAGCTCAACTTAAATACAGTCTTAAAGATTGTTATTTCTTTAAAAAATTAAGTCTAAGATAAGGTCTCTATCATCTGTATTGACAGAGATATCGAATTTAACACAGGTTAGGGTACACCAAAGTTAGACTTTTTTTAAATTGTCAAAAAGTGATGTCAAACTTGAGAAACGGACTTTACAGTGGAACAATTTTTTTCTTAGAATATGACCAAGAATCATATCCCAAAGTATGTAAAACGAATTACGGGACACCCTGTATAACGATCATCAACGTTGGAAATGAGCTGATATAAGGACGGCTTCCACATTCTGTAATTATCTGTTGCTAGTTCTATATTTGCTTCTTCTGCTAATTCTGTCTGTTAAACCAACCTGATTTGTTATTAACAGCTTGAAGTGCTGCTATTTTCGGGAGACGCTCATCGCTCATTTCCAGAACATTACATATGTAATCAACATGTAGCTTTAAGGTCTTAATAAATATGGGAGAGATAATATTTTCTAGCATTACCATGTAGTTAGGGGCGTTTTATGGTAGTCGAAATATCCTTTTGATATAAAACCGGAGGAGTTGTTCTGCGATTTCATATTTCTTACTACCCCAAACTTGAGCTGCATACAGCATTGTGGATTCTGCTACGTCTTCAAATATTTTGAATTTGCTGCTGTGGGCTATATGTCTGTTGCTAAATATTTTAGTCCATACAATGTTGATGGTAGTTTTTGCTTTTTGTAATTTTTCTTTGAGATGTTTTTCCATGTTATTATTTTTTGTAATAATCACCCCTAACTATTTGTATTCGTTTACTACTTCAATTCTCTCATTGTTAAATGTCCAATGTGCCCGCCCACTTGCTCTTCCTCCACCTCTTCGGAATATCATAACCTTCGACTTCTCTAAATTGACAAACGCATCTTGTCTGTTTCCATGTTTTACAATATTCGCTAAGTTTGCTGATCATAAGTTGCAGAGACTCTGGCGAGTACGCAAATAAAACTATATCGTCCACGAAAAGGAGGGCTTTTATGAGCGTTCCCGCATATTCAATTCCTCCCGGCAAACAATCGGTGACATCATCGAAGAAAAGCGCAAATAAACTTGGGCTAAGCATGCAGCCTTGCCTTACACCTGTCCTCGTTTCGAACAATTTTGAAATATTATCTCCATCCCACACAGCTGATTTGGTTTCCATGTAAAGATTTTGTAGAACACGCCCAAATTTAAAAGACATTCCCATGCCATACATCTTGTACATTAATGCATTTCTGTCAATCGTATCGTATCGAAAGCCGCTTTGAAATCGACAAAAAAAACATATAGTTTCTTTTTTTGGGATAAAAATGAATCCGCTATACTTCGCAGGATAAAGATGTTATCTATAGTTGAATATCCTTGTCTGAATCCAGCTTGGAATTCCTTGATGAGATTTTTAGACTCTATCCACAATCTGAACCGGCTGTGCAATATTGATGTGAATATTTTGTATCATGAGTTGAGAAACGAAATTCCTCTATAATTAGCAGGGTCCATCGTGTTGCCTTTTTTAAAAATAGGAAAGATGAGTGCCTCCTTGAATTCTTGTGGTATTATGCCGTAGACCATTATGTTATTGAATATGTTTAATAGCTTGTTAACGAGCCCTTCTGTACCAAACTTATAAACGACGGTATTCTATCAGAACCGGCTGCTTTTCCATCCTTCAGACTTTTTATGGCTGCAGATACTCCTTCAGACAAGATGCGTTGGTCTTGTGACGAAACGTCACACTTTTTACTTTCGCCGCCCCAGAGCCGAACACACATACAACGGCTATGCTACAAACCATCTACACGAATACGATAAAAAAAATTCTGTGTGCATTTTATTTCCTTTTTATCAGTTCACATCCACTTATCACCACAGAAATGATAAGTAGATGTGAAATCGACCCCAGAAATGGAAGAGAAATCACGAGCTCACATTGGCTGTGGGAATACCACTCTGATCATTTGCGAAAGCTTTCTTTTCTACCGACTGCACAGTCAATTTTTGATTCGTTTTTAATTGGCATTATATTGAGGATGGACCCAGGAGGCACATCCCAAATCTAAGGTCCATTAAATATCGAATCTACCGCCCCATTTGACTTTTATAGTCACCGTCTCCGCCCCGAATATTGAACATTGTGTTTGAATTAATTGGCCTTATAAGTGTGTATGGACCCAGGAGGAACATCACATTCATAAGGTCCATTAAAAAGTAGCGACTAAAAAACCCCTAAGCAGCACATTGCATTTTGGTTTAATTGGCCTTATATTGCGGATGGACCCAGGAGGCACATCTCAGTTCTAAGGTCCATTGAATATACCAAAATCTGCCGCCATATCGACTCTAGTAGTCTACCCCGTTCCGCTCCCGACATATTTTGGTTTTATTTGGTTTTATATTGAGGCTGGACCCAGGAGGCACACCTCAACTCTAAATCCATTAAAGGTACCAAAACCGCCGTTCGTTTGACTTTAATAGTCAACCCTAGCTCCCGTGTCAATAAAGAAACTAGTTCATTCGGCCTCACAACGTCAGGACCCAGTGGGCACTATGTTGTAAGGTCTATTTATAATAACTAATCTTTGTTTATCCCAAACTTTAGCACATCGCGACCAAACGACCGACCGCCAGGTGCTGCAGCAAAGATTGCACCTAGTACAGCCAGCATAAAGGCAATCACCGACCTCGCCGCAATACCGTCGTCCGGAAAGTCTAAAAAGGTGAAAAATAAACAAGACCAGCCGGCTCTTCATATATACGTATTCATTTTCTTTGTTTTTATTAACGTAGCTAACGTAGAAAAACTCGGCCCTTCAGGCATAATAATTCACTTTCTATTTTTCGAGCAATTAACGTAGATGAAAGATTACATTAACGTAAAAAGAATATCATTGTAAGCAATATTGTAAGCTCTCCGTTTTGAAATTTCAAGAGTACATTAACGTACAAAGAATATCATTGTAAACAATACTGTAAGCTTTTCGTTTTGAATTAGGATAATAAAGAAAATCTCTAAGAAACATTTGCCGTGTCGGAGTTCTCCTTTATTACGCAAGAAGTTAGACCGTCGCATCCCAAGTCTTCTGGCTTCCTTGGGAAATACCCTGGCCCGCTGAGTCCTACCCCAGCTGGGAAACCAAAGAAGCATCACAAATTGGCGCCCGAGCAGGGACCTTGCTGAAGGTTCACTTACCAACCGACCGTGACCTGGAACCAACGCATCGTCCACCGACCGATTCCGAAAACGACCGATTCCGAAACCGACCGATTCCGAACCCGACCGATTCCGACTCACCAAATTTTGATATGGCAAACATCGAGAAAGACCCTGACTTGTCTGACCACTCTTCCGACCGCTCCGGAGAAGAACCAAGCCCGTACCAGAACCTCGGCTTTATTTACTTCTTAAGGAAACCTGAACTCATTGAGACACTGAGTTTACGGGGACAAAGCACTGAAGGCAACGTGCGTGAACTACGCCAACGTCTAAGCCAGCATCTAAAGGAGTTACGGATGCATAAATCGACGCAGAACTTGTGTGAAGAGTGGGAGCAGAAAATCGAAGCCCGCAACGACGCGGACGACGCGAATATCGACCAAGGAAACAACGCATCATTGAACGCGGATGCTAAGCGACCGATATACCAATCCAGTCTCCAAGTACCAGCTTTACAGCTTCCAGGGACGTCGACGTCACAAATGGTGTCACGGCCGCGTCCTACCCCGCAACAGTTTGAACGCGCCACTTCCGCCCCTCCGACCAGCCGTCACCCCGACATTGGGATTGCTTATGGTAATTTGCCAGGCCCCCAGTTCCCGCACCGGTTCCCCTTAAGCTACGAGGCTGAACTGATGAATGTCGTACGGAAGTGGGGTCTTTGGTTTGATTCCACTGGCAAGCCACTGGAGTTTTTAGAAAGGGTTGAGGAACTAGCTGAATGCTATGAACTCCCCCTGAATAGTATGGTGCGTACCCTCCCCGAAATTTTCAGAGGTTCCGCTCTGGAATGGTTACGTATCAACCGTGAGAACTTCCACGATTGGCAAACGTTCCGACAAGCGTTCATACAGTATTTTCTACCGGCCAGATATTACCACAAGCTCGAGGACGAGATCATGAGGAAGCACCAAGGCCCACGTGAAAAAGCCAAAGATTATATCAGAGCGTTTTTGTATTTAATCCGGCAACATCCGCGTATGACGGTCACCGATAACATCGACCGAATCTACGACAGCCTGCGACCCGAATATCGACTCTATGTCAAGCGGCGTGATTTTGATACATTAGATGAGTTGAAGGAGTTGGCGGATGAACATGAGTTTATCCGGCACGTAGACCGAACCGTCCGCCCTGCCATACCCCAGACGTTCAACCCCACACCGATCCCTCGCATTCAGATCCAGCCGCGGTCGAACCCACAGGACTGCAATGCGGTAGTACCTTCCACCCTGCGGCCATATCCAAGCTCACCGTACGACCGAGCGACACATTGTTGGCGGTGCAAGCAGAGGGGACATAACCAGAAAGAGTGCCGCCGTCCGTTCCGCTTGTTTTGCTTCTTTTGTGGTGAAGATGGCCGACTAACAAAGGATTGTCCGTGCCACCGCAGTCCGGTTGCAGCCGCTCGATCTCCTATCGCGGATGACCCTCGGTTGTTTGTGCCGATCAAAACCCCAAGTCGCACATACTACGCGCTGGTCGACACAGGTTCCACCCGTTCGTTTATTGGAAAAGATTTGCGCGAAAAATGCCGGAAGATGGGAATGCTTGCTCGCGATCAGGCTCATGTCATTGAGTTAGCCGACGGACGTTCAGCATACACTTCGGAGCATTACACCATCCACTTCAATTTTAATGGGCAAACACTGTCTGGAGAAGCAATGTATATGCATACCCTTGCCGAGGATGCCCTATTGGGTATGGATTTGCTAGGCAAAGCCGGGTGTAAGCTGACGTTAGGTGGATACGAAGTAACATATTGGAGAGACCAAACTCGAAGAAGTACCGACACACTGTGTGCCCGTACAGTAACGCCAGCTAAGCATTATAACCTCCGCCGCCGCCCGTGGCGACCGCAAAAAGGAGAACAAGTTTATAAGCGTACACGAGTATTGTCCTCCAGGCGAAAGAAACAAAGGACCAGCGATTAATACTCGCGCTCATGTGAGAGACCTCAAAATTTTCCCCGCCGAACCCGATCTAATTGCAGATAATTCGTCTAAATTAAATTCGTCCGCCAGTGTCAGTCGTAAACCAGCCGCCGTCAACGAAGGAGTCAGTCGCAAACCAGCTGCACAAAGGAAAAAGAACAACAAAGAAACTAGTCCATTAGAATTTATTCTGGTGCCAACAGTCAAGGAGGTAAGTTCAGTGTTGGAAAATTCTGAGATCAGTAAAATTACTTCGCGCATTCCCTCCCCTCCAGAAAGCAGACTTCGAAAAACGGACCCCGTATACCAAGAAATGACCGACCAACAAGGTAACACCAGGCGCACCGTCCAAAATCCACGTGCTAGTCACGGTACCGGAGCTTCCTACGATCCGTTCAGCAGACGCCGTACTCAACCCGCAAGACGGTGCCGTGACTTAAGGCCAAGTGACATAAGGCCAAATTTGAATGGTTGGCCTTATGTCACTTTGCGAAAGCGACATAAGGCCAAATTTTAGGAGTTGGCCTTATGTCACTTTCCCATAGCGTCATAAGGCCAACTTTTTTTGGGACATAAGGCCAACTGTTCAATTTATTGTTTGTTTATGCAGTATGGATTGTTATCAACATCCAGCTTTTTACATATTGCGCTCATTAACATTCTTCTTCTCAATTATGTAAAAATTGATCTTTTGGAAGGCCCTTTCATTTTTCGCAAGACAATCATGTAAGCCTACTTCCCTAACTTATATTTGAGCAAAACAATTTTCCGTTATTAACTTCATATCATAATTTTGCTTGATGGACGTGAGGCATTGTTTTATAAAGGAAGATACAGTTATAATTAAAAATGCGAGTGCATACATACAGAATATTTTTAAGTATCATTAGCCGTGTTTCATTGGGAATTTTCATATTCACTTCACTAATACGCTCAATAAGACGCTGTACTCACTAATGCAACTCTATTCCACCTCTAGACCTCGAATTTTTTACTTTTACTTTATTTTAAGCTCAAAACATAAAGATTTGAAAATAAAACTGAAAAAATATTTTTAAAAAATTCCCGGCGAATGTTTTGTAAAAGCTTTTTAACTTATATCTTTAAATTAAACTAATTGAAAGCATATATCTTTGTATCAATGATACTTAAAAATAATCTGTATGTATGCACTCGCATTTTTAATTATAACTGTATATTCCTTTATGAAACAATGCATCACATGTATTTAATCAGAAATACAATTCATAACAGAGGACTGCACTCTCATTATCTTGCTGTCCACTTTTATATATGAAAAACAATAATCCAATTCTCTGTCCAATTTGCAGACAAATTGTGACGAATAACACCCACATTTTTTTATAATTGTAAAAAGTATAAGATCTTTTTTGAATTGTTGTCAATTTCTTTTGACGTATCGTTTATTTTTATTGGTATTCTTTTATGTCGCTGTTGGTTATATATATGACTTTCTTGTTTAATAGTAATATAATGAAATACTATTACAATATACACTTGAATATTAAACCATTTTTCGTCTTTTGTTTGAAGTTATGGAATATGAACTTTGTTCTTGGAATCCAGGTACAATCACTTCTGAGTTCTGAGTGACATAAGGCCATATTGGCCTGCGCGTGTCATAAGGCCATATTGGCCTTATGACACTTTGGGAAAGTGACATAAGGCCAACTCCTAAAATTTGGCCTTATGTCGCTTTCGCAAAGTGACATAAGGCCAAACATTCAAATTTGGTCTTATGTCGCTTGGCCTTAAGTCACGGCACCCCGCAAGACCCCAATCCCCGGCTCGTTCAGATCATAAGGTAGGAGTCAGGTTGGAAACCCCGCCACCTGGTAAAACGACCACGCGTCGCGTGAGCATTAAAGAGAGCGACAAGCCAGGAGCTCAACCCATCCGACCCCCACCGCCGATAGAAGAACACATGGCCTCGGTCCGCGATCTTAAGGACAAAGCAGTTGAGCTATGGACCAGCCGGATGAAGCAGCCGAGCAGCAGAGACTCGCCAAGTAGCCCACCACTCGAACGTGCTGCTATAGAGCGGGCTCCAATGGAATGGATACTCCAACCTCTAGACCTCGATCCAATAGAGGTGAGGCGGAGGGCGGTAATACAGGCTGCTACAAGAAAAATGGATTGGGCTCGGCAAAAGGGCCGACCCGCGAACCGCCCGATATACAGGAGCATATCCTACCTTGCAGCATAGTAGCCATCTATGTGCGGTCACCATCAGTCCAGAGGGCCCCCGAGGTCCTGTTCGCCGTAGGTTGCAGTTTGACCCAATCTGCCTTGAGCCCAAATTGGTCCCAGCAACATCAACCACTGCTCCCTGCCAGCGAAGAGTTCCACAGCCGAGTTCACATCCGGAAACCCATGGAGGAAGACCGGAGTCGCTCAAAAACGTCGAGAGAGGGTGCGGCGCAGCGCGTTGCATAAACGGGAAGCCTCCGATACGGCCGATGTGTCCCCGATGGACGTAGAGAAAATCATTTTTTTTTTTTGCCTAGAAGCTTACCTGCATTGTTTTTTTACTTGAATTGTTTTTTTTTTTTTTTCATTAAGGATTGCTTATTTTTGTTATTTGTTTTTTTGACATTCATTTTGTTTTCTATATCAATTATTTCTGAATTTGTTCTTTTTATTATTAAATTGAAGTTTTTAACGTTTTTGGAAAAAAAAAATAGAAAAAAAAAACAAAACAAAAAAAAACATACAAAAAAAAAATAATAATAAATAAGCGTATGAAAAAAAAAACTTCTTCCAGTAAGGAGATAAGCCGAGGAGGTTCTCGTCTCCAAAAGTAAGGGGGGCCTGTGACGAAACGTCACACTTTTTACTTTCGCCGCCCCAGAGTCGAACACACATACAACGGCTATGCTACAAACCATCTATACGAATACGATAAAAAAAATTCTGTGTGCATTTTATTTCCTTTTTATCAATTCACATCCACTTATCACCACAGAAATGATAAGTAGATGTGAAATCGACCCCAGAAATGGAAGAGAAATCACGAGCTCACATTGGCTGTGGGAATACCACTCTGATCATTTGCGAAAGATTTCTTTTCTACCGACTTGCACAGTCAATTTTTGATTCGTTTTTAATTGGCATTATATTGAGGATGGACCCAGGAGGCACATCCCAAATCTAAGGTCCATTAAATATCGAAACTACCGCCCCATTTGACTTTTATAGTCTGTTGGAGCCTAATTGAAACGAACTCAACTTTACTTCATCCAGTGCGTGACTAGAAAAAAAGAACTCGAAATTTTTGGCCCATCACCAGCAGCAAGGCAGTTTATTTCGACAACTGAACTAACAATCATATTCATATCTTATGCTAAGTAATGTTTCGATTCCATTATATTTACAATGGTTAACATATGGGAAATGTCTAAAAGCTTGGTTAAGTGTTGCCGCTTATATATTAGAATGAATGTTCAAGTACAAACTATGTAATTTGGCAAGTAATTAATTCAACATGACCCCTCAAATATATATACTTTTGTATGATAAAAATATATCTGTTATCTTCTTAGTTAATTTAAAAATTCAATAATAATTATAATAAAGCCAACTTCTTACAATGGTGCATGTGCTTATTTTTATTTAGATTTTTAGTAAATATATCCGCAACCATATCACCGGTTGGAACATAATTTAACTTGATTAAATTTTGATTGTAGACTTCACGCACATAATGAATTCGAATATCTATATGCTTACTTCTAGCATGATAAAAAGGGTTTCTAACAAGTTGTTGTGCACTTAAATTATCCCCATTTAGATTAGTCGGGCCATCAATTAGATTCAAAAAACCAAGCTCTTTAATAAAGGTTCGCATATAGACCACTTCCTTTGATGCTGACGATAGTGCCATATATTCGGCCTCTGTACTGCTTAAAGCCACAGATGGTTGTTTTCGTGACTCCCAAGATACTGGTCCTCCACCGAGAAAGAGCACGAAACCGGTATAAGATTTCCGGTCATCACAGCTGCCAGCCCAGTCTGCATCAGCATATGCATTTAAGGGATCTGTAGTTTTTCTGAAAGATATGTTAAAATTTTTAGTGTTAGCTAAGTACCTCAGAACATTTTTAGCCGCTGCTATATGCTCTACATGGGGATCCATGTTAAATTGTGCAAGTTTGCTGATGGAATGCAGAATGTCCGGTCTAGTTGATATGCCCAGGTACATCAAGGAACCAATTAGTGACTGGTACACCTTAGGATCAACCTTACGACATTTGGAACAGTCACTGCACCTCCTTAATTTGAATCCTGGTTCTAATGGTGTACTGCATTTTCTAGTCTCCAACATATTATAACTTTGGAGCAAATCCAGAATAAATTGGTGCTGAGTTAAATTAATTCCATTTGTTTCAGCGTCTCTGCTTATCTCCATTCCCAAAAAGAAATCAATAGCACCTTTGTCGACCACTTCAAAGTGCTGTCCAATAAGAAATTTTATTTCTTCTAATCTCTGAAGACTGGAACACGCTATTAATAAATCGTCCACATAAGCTCCAATTATGGCGATTACACCTCGTCGATTTATAATATACACGCATGTATCAGATGTGCATTGTGTGAAGCCAATAGTTTTTAGAGTTTCATCCAACTTTACATTCCACTCTCTGCCGGACTGCTTACGTCCGTATAAAGATTTCTTTAATTTGCACACTTTATTCGGGTTATCAGGATTGACAAATTTTTCGGGTTGTATTATATAAACGTCTTCTTTTAATTCACCGTTTAAGTATGCAGCGGTAACATCTATCTGGTGCAATATCAAATCAAAATCCACGGCAATGGCAAGCAACAACCTTATCGAAGAATATCGCACAACGGGCCAGAAGGTGTCATGGTACTCGAGACCAAACTTTTGGCTGCAGCCTTTTGCCACCAGCCTAGCTTTGTACCGTTCGACGTTTCCATTTTTATCACGCTTTATATTAAACACCCATTTTGTTCCGATTACCTTACGATCAACTGGAAGATCCACTAGGTCCCAAGTATCATTATGTAAAATTGAATTATACTCTGATGTCATAGCTTGTTTCCATTTGTCACCATCGTGTCGATTAAGAGCTTCTTCAGCAGTAGTTGCATTCACAAGAAATTTTCCAGATTGTAGTATTGAAAAGTTCACAGACGTAGATCTTCGTTTACCTGAGCGCAACCAACAGCTCTTCATGTTTTCTTGTACTAAACCATCTTTCCTTGGCCTGTTTAATTCGTTGTGTTCAATCCCTTTCTCAAGTGGTACGATCAACACGTCGTCGTTTATAACTTCATTATCACTTACATCCGATTCTCCTGTTCTTTGGATGTCACTCAAAAAACTAGCCTCACCTTCACCATCACCACCAACAACAATTTCAGGGCTTGTATCATACTCATCAATCACATTTCGCGCACCGCTCGTATCATCTGCAACGCATTCGGTTTTAACTGTTGGCGATCTCATATTATGATTTTGTTTTACGAGACCTGGTTGTTGTTTATCGACTTCTGATTGTAATATCAAATCGACATTTTTGCAGATATCCTTATTAATATGCTCCAAAAATCGAACGTCTCGACTCTTAAAAATCTTTTGAGATCTCGGCTCATAAAGGCGATATGCCTTAGATTCGATGGAATACCCTATCATAATACATTCGGTAGCTCTCTTTTTAAACTTTGATTTAATTGGGCGCTTATCTAACATAAACGCTTTACATCCGAAAATTCGTAGGTGTGATACATTAGGCCTTCGACCACTCCATGCCTCATACGGCGTTTTATCACTTAAAATCTTTGTAGGTGATCGGTTGCGTAGATAAACAGCCGTGTTTATCGCTTCTGCCCAAAGGGAGTCTGGAAGTTCTACATTCAATAACATGCATCTTGCCATTTCGACAAGAGTTCTATTACACCTTTCGGCTACCCCGTTCTGTTGAGGGGTGTATTGAACTGTTAACTGGTGCCTTATGCCTGCATTCTTCAAAAAACAATTAAATTCTTTACTGACATATTCGCCACCGTTGTCAGTTCTCAAAATCTTTACTTTCTTTGACGTTTCGAGCTCAACTAAAGCCTTGAAGGTTTTGAATGCATTAAATACTTCATTCTTATGCTTTAAGAAATAAACAAATATTTTCCTGCTGTAGTCGTCAATGAACAAGGCAAAATAGCGAGAACCCCCAACAGATTGTGTCCGCATCGGACCGCAAATATCACTATGTATTAGTTCTAATAATCCTTTACTTTGCTTCATTGAGTGTTTGGGGAATGGAATAGCACACATTTTACTCTTCAGACAAACTTCACATTCTATGGCATCAGGATGGTCTGATTTTTCCAATCCCATAACCATTTGCTTATTGCATAACGAACTTAAACTTTTGGCATTTAGGTGTCCATATCGTTCATGCCATTTTACGAACTCGCTGTTAAGACCTTTATTAATGTAAAATAGTTTTGAACTTTGCCCCTTAAATA
Source organism: Melanostoma mellinum (assembly GCA_914767635.1). Classification (NCBI taxonomy): domain Eukaryota; kingdom Metazoa; phylum Arthropoda; class Insecta; order Diptera; family Syrphidae; genus Melanostoma; species Melanostoma mellinum. The sequence continues at coordinate 62,292,966 of OU612060.1, read as the reverse complement.
AATACAGATCACCTACTTTCTCTGCACTCAACACAATCTCCGCATTTTTATTTCGAACTATAGCTGCTTTATCATTGAACTCTACTGTATGCTCGTTTTGTGTGGCTTTACTCATTGATATAAAATTTGCCTTTAAGCTTGGAACAAACAAAACTTTCTTCAAAATAAGTTTATAGTTCTTTGTTTCTATCAAAACACTCCCTATCCCAGATGACTCAATATAATTATCAGCTGCCAATTCAATCCTTTCTTTGTGATCTCTTAAATCAGTAAACCTGCAGCATAAATGACAGGTCGCTCCACTGTCAAGAACCCATGTATCTTTATCAAGTGTTGCCAAATGGGCGGCATTAAGCAATGCGAAAGAAGTTGTCAACTTATTTCTCGAATTACATGTTGCTGCAAAATTTGCTGCTGGACAATTTGATGCATAGTGCCCTCGTTTGCTACATTTATAACACTTACCGCGAAATGATTGCTTTTTACTCATTTTATTCCGTTGGTTTTGTGTGTCATGCCTTTGATTGGAAAAAAATGCAGATTCCCCGTTGTCTGTAACAGTCACAGCATCGCTCTCTCGTCTTTTCCACTCTTCCATTAGCTTATTTTTTAATACAGCTGTCGATGGTAATTCATCTCTGGTCTCAATGGCGATAGTGAAATTGTCAAAGCTCTTTGGGAGGCTCGATAATAAAATTATAGCCAACAATTCATCCTGCAATTTAACATCTATTTCAGTCAATTTATCAGACACACTAAAGAAATTATTTAAATGATTTGAGATAGATTCATTTTCAGGCAACTTAAGGTTTAATAATTGCTTGAAAAGTGATACTTTTCTTGCAGGACCACTAGGCCGATGAACGTCTTCGAGTTTCTTCCATGCATCACGAGAATTCTTAGAATTCTTAATATGCAAAAGTTGTGATGTTTTCACACAAAGAATTATAGTCGCTAATGCCTTCTCGTCTTTCTGCTTCCAATTCAAGATCTCCTCTGTCGTTGATGCTGGTGCTGCTGGCGCCGATATTTCCCCAGAAACATAACTCCACAAACTACTATGGATGAGAACTGATCTCATTTGTATAGCCCATGCATCGTAGTTGTCATCACATAGTTTCTCAATTTGATATAAACCCGATCCAGAACTCATCTTTGTTGGATTTAAAAAAATGCAGCAAGAAGGAAAAAAAACTTATTACACTTTCAACTCATGTAAGCCTGGGCCCATAACTTTTGTTGGAGCCTAATTGAAACGAACTCAACTTTACTTCAGGCAGTTTATTTCGACAACTGAACTAACAATCATATTCATATCTTATGCTAAGTAATGTTTCGATTCCATTATATTTACAATGGTTAACATATGGGAAATGTCTAAAAGCTTGGTTAAGTGTTGCCGCTTATATATTAGAATGAATGTTCAAGTACAAACTATATAATTTGGCAAGTAATTAATTCAACATAGTCACCGTCTCCGCCCCGAATATTGAACATTGTGTTTGAATTAATTGGCCTTATAAGTGCGTATGGACCCAGGAGGAACATCACATTCATAAGGTCCATTAAAAAGTAGCGACTAAAAAACCCCTAAGCAGCACATTGCATTTTGGTTTAATTGGCCTTACATTGCGGATGGACCCAGGAGGCACATCTCAGTTCTAAGGTCCATTGAATATACCAAAATCTGCCGCCATATCGACTCTAGTAGTCTACCCCGTTCCGCTCCCGAAATATTTTGGTTTTATTTGGTTTTATATGGGCTGGACCCAGGAGGCACACCTCAACTCTAAATCCATTAAAGGTACCAAAACCGCCGTTCGTTTGACTGTAATAGTCAACCCTAGCTCCCGTGTCAATAAAGAAACTAGTTCATTCGGCCTCACAACGTCAGGACCCAGTGGGCACTATGTTGTAAGGTCTATTTATAATAACTAATCTTTGTTTATCCCAAACTTTAGCACATCGCGACCAAACGACCGACCGCCAGGTGCTGCAGCAAAGATTGCACCTAGTACAGCCAGCATAAAGGCAATCACCGACCTCGCCGCAATACCGTCGTCCGGAAGGTCCTAAAAAGGTGAAAAATAAACAAGACCAGCCGGCTCTTCATATATACGTATTCATTTTCTTTGTTTTTATTAACGTAGCTAACGTAGAAAAACTCGGCCCTTCAGGCATAATAATTCACTTTCTATTTTTCGAGCAATTAACGTAGATGAAAGATTACATTAACGTAAAAAGAATATCATTGTAAGCAATATTGTAAGCTCTCCGTTTTGAAATTTCAAGAGTACATTAACGTACGAAGAATATCATTGTAAACAATACTGTAAGCTTTTCGTTTTGAATTAGGATAATAAAGAAAATCTCTAAGAAACATTTGCCGTGTCGGAGTTCTCCTTTATTACGCAAGAAGTTGGACCGTCGTATCCCAAGTCTTCTGGCTTCCTTGGGAAATACCCTGGCCCGCTGAGTCCTACCCCAGCTGGGAAACCAAAGAAGCATCACAGTCTACAAGTTCATCGTGGAAAGCAGGCTGTGCAAATTGTACCAATTGCGCCAGAGACATGTGATTCAATAGTTGACAATAATAAGCTCCCAATGCGTCACAATTAAGACTTCGACTGATGACGTATATCTTGCCGTTAATTTTTAGGGCTTTCTTCCAGAACTCACGACTATTTTTGGAACTAGGCAGACTCTTGGCTTCATTCTCACAGTAAATAACCTGTTTCTCCATACACAGCGCCTTGAATTTTCGGTTATGTTGCAAATATAATTGTCTCGCTGACTCATCATTCGGTCTCCGATACCGATTTAACCAAGCATAAGATTTTTTTCTCAAATTCATGCAGGATGAATCAAACCCTGGCTCCTTAAACAAACCTCTTCTATTGTACTGGTTACAAACTGGTGCCGCTGCCTTGATACAATCCTCAATGCTCTTCAGATCGCGACATTCTTTTGAATTCAGCACTAAATCCAATTTCAACCTGAAGTTAGCTGCCATGGACGCATTCCATTGTAGTTTTGGCATGAACTCTAGTTTCACATTTACATCATTTTCGATTTCTCCGATATTGCAAGAAATGACAACTGGCATGTGATCTGAATAAGGTACTTGCCCTACTTCAAAATCAGTAATCAAGGAATTCCAATTCCCTCCTACCAGACCGTAGTCGATGACTGAGCTTCCCTGTTTTCCAACAAAAGTATATTCACCATGTTTATCCCCTTCATTGGTACCATTAAGAATTCGAAGACCAATGGAGTTACATAATTCCAATAATTAATTTCCCCTACTATTTTTAATTGAATCCTTTGAATGTCTGCGATAGCTTCTCATCTCGTTTTCCACTTCTCCAGATGTACCCACTCTTGCATTTAGATCCCCAACCACGAACCAATAACAGATTTGAAATTGCTCCACACATCATAAAATCTTTGATTTTATTGAAATCCGTTTCCCAATTACTGCAGTTAACATAATATGGTAGAATACGAAACACTTCCTCTTCTATTTTTAGATCTACACACCAAATATCATCAAAGAGCTTAAATTCAAAGCCACTATTCCACAATTCCGTTTTTATTCCGAATACGCATCCACCACTTGCTCTCCCCCTTGCGTGACTTCTTAAAGGAGGAACAATTTGAAGCTCGTAGTTCAGGAACTTGTTTACATAACAGGAACTGTTGTATTCAATTAAATGCGTTTCGTATATGAAAATCAGTTCAAATTTGTTTATAAAATTAAATAAATAACTAAATGAATTCTTATTACTAAGGCCAGATGTGTTGTACGATAAGAGTTTACATTTTTTACTAAAATTTTGAATTTCAACATTTTTACTTTTCTTAGTATACAATTAGACTGGCAGACGGCATTAATATTAAAATAAGTTACTAGGCCTCATAACAGTTTGAGCACCTTTTGAAGAACCACTGGGATTTGTATTGGTTTGATCTCGAACGCATCCATTACTTCTGTCATCCAGCATTTGACTTAACAATGACATTCCACACTCGCCGTCACAAATTAAATTGTTTTCGGAGTCATAAAAAAATGCTTTATTACCAACGAGTAATGATTGTCCGCGGAGTGTGTTTTTAATGATTTGTTTTTCTGCCATATTTCAGTTTTTAGTGATGCTAACTTTTTTCTTCGTGCTCGTGACGAAGCCGGTAGATCATGGTGTAGATAGATTCCAGTGTTTCGCAGTGTTGTAGAAGCTCTTAAGAGACGTCTAACATCCTCATTTTTGTTCATTTTGACGATGACATTTGCTGTGTTGTTGTTATTAGATCTCAAGACCCTCGTTGTTGCAATGATGTCTTCGTTGGTTTGCAACAGGTCTAAGTAACATTTTTTTGCTTTTTCACCGGCATCTTCACCTCCCCCTATCGGTAGGTGCATGAAGACATTTTTTTCATTGGACTTCGACTGTAGAATCTCAACCTGGCGCTCCAATGCTCCGCAACTTGCGCCTACAAGTCATCGTTCGCTTTTTTTAGACTTTGGAACTTTTTATGGAACCTCTCAAAGTGTACTTTGGTGGGCATATCATCAAGAATTTTTGCCAGGGCTTCCTCGATCAACTTTTTGAGATCCGTAACTCCATTGTACCAACTGGTGTTTTTGTACTCTAATTCCCGACCCATCATTCCTAGCTGACTCAAGTACAATTTCTTTGTGTGGCCTTTTCTGAGATTGCTGTGCGGATTTGCAATAGTTCGATAATGGTGGCGTTCGATTCATTTTGTGTACCGCTACAGATTTTACTTTTGCAGAATTTAACAATATAAACGAGTGGACTCACCAAAATTTTTATGACAATCGTAAGTAAATAATTGAGGCAAATTAAGCACAGAATTTTACAATTTTGTTCCATCTTAAACAGTACAAAATTCTAAGAGTGACCGCAGAATTACGCTGTACTTTTGCACAACAGGGCTGCCAATCCTCCTTTTTTCTTTGTATATTCTGTATTATCAATCAATCGGCAGACGGCTAATCAATGCCATGCTCCTTTCTTTTGTTGAACTTTAATTGTTAATTGTACTTAAGTTGTTAAATAAAGAACTAATAATAATAATAATTATAATAATAATAATAATAATAATAATAATAAATACTAAATGCATATGACTTTGAAAAAATATTAACAATATTAAAAAATATATACAGGGTGTCCGGTAATTCGTGTTTTATCCTTTGGGGTGTGATTCTTGGTCATATTCTAAGTAAAAAATTGTTTTACAGTAAAGTTCGTGTCTCTACTTTGACATCACTTTTTGACAATTTAAAAAAGGCTAACTTTAGTGTACCCTGACCTGTGTTAAATTCGATAGCTCTGTCAATACTGATGATTGAGACCTAATCTTAGACTTAATTTTTTTGTAAAAATAACAATCTTTAAGACTGTATTTAAGTTGAGCTCTTATAGGCTTAGGATTGCCAGTTTTTCAATTTTAAGTGGTGTTCAAATTTTCTTCCCCAAACAAAGTTTTGACTTTGAGGTCACTTTTTTCAGAAAATGCCTGATAAACATAAAGTTTCTTTATTTTTTACAGATGAACAAAACAATAAAAAAAAAACTTTTTAATAAGTGCACTCAAAAACCCATACATTTTATGATACTTGGAAAAAACTAAAACAGGTAAAAAATATAATTTTGGTTTTTTTACGGTTTTTTATTGCAACAACTTGCAATTGAGTAGTTTTCCAAGAATTGATTGTTTTAAGACAATTTTTATGACTTTGCACTGATGAAAAGGGTTGAAAGTGTATTTGAGCTGCTTACAAAATCCTAATTGACTTACCTCTTCTCAGGGAAATTTTTGGGTCATGAATGTGAAATGGGTCGTATAAAAGAATAGGAAAACAAATTTGTTCATCAGTTTATCAAAATAAATCACGATTGCAGTTTGATCAGAGAGCTTTCTGAAATGCCTTCATTTACGAAAGAAGAAAACGCAGACATTTTATTCATATATGGGTTTTGCAATGGAAATTCAAGAAGAGCACATCGAAGATACCAGGAACCTTATCCCAACAGATGATTTGGCAGCTGTTGAAATCGATCCTTCCATTAGCATAAGACGCTTGGTTCTACAGTATAATGTTTCCAAAGACAGAATCTCCAGAGTACTGCATGGCGAAAATATGCATCCATCACCATACACCTGTACAGGAACTACTTCCGCATTATTTTGTGATGAGAATCGAATTTTGTAACTGGTTGCTACTTGCTAGAGAGAAGCTTGAATGACAACCACTTTATAAAAAGTGCTCCTGTTCTGTAACTATCGCCTCGATAAAAGGAGGCGATAAACGGTGGAAAATGGAACGAAATCCTACTAAATTCATAGAATTTTAGGGTACACCAAAGTTAGCCTTTTTTTAAATTGTCAAAAAGTGATGTCAAAGTTGAGAAACGAACTTTACTGTAGAACAATTTTTTCTTAGAATATAGACCAAGAATCACACCCCAAAAGATAATGCACGAATTACGGGACACACTGTATACTAAAATTATAAATGATTGACATTTCAACTGTCAAAGTGAAAGTGTAAACCTTTTTATAGCTCCTAGTTATTTTTAAATTTAAATAAAGTAATAGTTGATTTAAAAAACCAAAGTGCGCAAAAAAAACTCAGCTGAAAACTGTTTTTTATTAGTAATAAATCAATTCGCGAGAAATTCTTTGTCTGGACATCAAATATCTTAGATGTACCGCAAACGTCCTATAACTGAAATTTCACCAGAACATAACACCACCAGCAAAAAGATCCCGGTTAGCAAAACACCCATAATGGAAGTAGGAAATCTCTCTGTTGCAGAATTAAAAACTATCCTCAACGATACGCTGGCCGAAAAACTCAAAGATGTAGCCATTAAAAGTGATCTAATGACACTCTCGAGTGAATTAATTTTGATAAAGGCTATCAACACACAATTGAACAACAAACTTATGGTTATGACAGAGCGATGCGAGCTACTTGAAACACAATTGGAAATATTGTCACGCAAAATGAACGAAAAGTCTATTGTGGTACACCTTCCTTTAGACCCACAAACCGATGCAATCCAATTTGCAAAACAGACTTGCAAGGGGCTTCTGAAGTTAAATGAAGGTGAAAACATTGACGTTAAAAGTGCCCGGCAAATACGCACAAACAACACTCAACGAGGCACTGTTATCATGGAACTTGTGTCAGCCGATGTTACCGAGAAAATTATAGCCACCGCACACACGCTTAAAGGTTCCGGAATTAGTGTATTTCGCGAACAATCACTTGTGTACCGCAAAAAGAGACAATCTTTAGTTGCTCTAAAAAACAAATTGATGGAGATTAACCCAAAAGTGAAAATTTTAATAAAAGGAGACAACAAGGTTGAAATAAACAACCACCTATTTGTTGACAAAATGTCACGAGGCTTGATTGTCAAAACCACAGCTGAGTTGACATTTGTTAAGGAAGCGTTTGGTGACAGTTGCTACGAGCTCTTTGACTGCAGCAAGGGATTGAAGTTGGCTCCGGTTTCAGATGTCCCATCTTTCTCTGAACTACAACGCGCGCCACCTGTCAGTCGGATGAAACAACATGTTGCTGCAAAAAAACAATAGGTAAATACTGTCGTCTGCCAAAATCAATTCAATTTTTTAAATTTAAACATATGCGCTTATAATATTACTGGCCTCAAGAGTATTGCTGCAAGCAGATTTTTTCAACTATTTGCAGCAGTTTGACATTATTATTCTTATAGAGACATTTGTAGAAAAAGAAAACGAAAATCAATTTTTAAAATATTTTAAAGACTTCAAGATAAAGTGTACACCTGCAGTACGAACAAATCTGCACGGGCGAGCCAGTGGGGGTATGTTATATGGGATCAAAAAAGTTTATTGGGTAAATATGTTAAATTTAAGATAATTGAAAGAAAAATTATTTTTAATGTGGTTTGTAACAACGTAAATTATTATATTATTCCTGTGTACTTAAATTGTAACAATTGGCAAAGCGAATTTGATGATCTTGTAGATTTTATGAATAGCACAACATTTGAAAATGCAATGATCATTGGGGACTTAAATGCTAGAATTGGTAAAAATCAGAATTCATCTCTTTCATATTGCTTACAATCGCAAGTTGCGTTAAACAATAACAGAAATTCTAAAGATGAAATTTTCAACAGCAATGGCCGAAAATTAATGGATTTTTTTGAATTATTTGGGTTATTTATTCTGAATGGGGCTTCAAACAGTGATGCCTCAGGTGAATTTACATTCGTTAGTGGTCAGGGGCAGTCAGTTATTGATTTTGCTGCGTTGACGGATAATTTCTTGAATGCGTTCGAAGATTTCGAAGTTGCTTTGGTTAACTTCTCGGGTCACTTCCCAATAGTTGTCAAATTAAAGTTTACTGAAATGGTCAGGCAAGCTAATCCTCCCAACCCGAACAAATTCAGATGGTCAGATAAAAATGCACCTCTTTATAAAAGGCTTTTAAACCACCACTCCCAGTCCCTGCGACATCAATCAACTAACACGATTGAGGAGACGTGTGAAAATTTGGTTCGAGTCATTAAAGCTTCAGCCCCCTTCGCGCTCATGAGCGCAAATACATTCATACCTATTAACAAATGGTTTGATAAAGATTGTAGAGAGCTCCGGAAGCTTTCTTTTACATATCTTAAGCTTTTCAGATCAACGAACTCTCAGTTTTTTAAAAATATCTACCTCCGCATTAATGTAGAATATAAAAAGATGTGTTCAGATAAAAGAACTGATTATCTCAAAAAACGGGCAAAAAGCCTGGAAATTTTTTTATTGGAAGGACTCCAAACTTTTTTGGGATACTGTTCGTGAACTTGGTGGGCGAAACGATCGTATGAAGTACTCCTTGGAAGCTGATATGCTAGCAACTCATTTTAAAACTCTACTGTCAGCTGACGAGGACCTTCATACTTTTGACTACGCATTACCTAACTCAACGGTTACTGAACTAGACGCGGATATTTCGCTTTACGAATTGGAAGCAACATTGCATAAGATGAAGAACAATAAGGCTCCAGGCTTAGACGGTATTCCAGCTGAGTTCTATAAAAATAGTACTACCGACTTCAAAACTCATCTTGTTACTTTTTTTAACAGATTATACAAAGAAGCGTGTGTACCTAGCAGTTTTAATTCAGCCGTGATTTTCGCTATTTATAAGAAAGGTGATGCAAATGTTGCAGAAAATTATAGAGGAATTTCGATTTTGAATTCGTTAAGAAAAATTTTCTCTGCAATTTTAAATGAAAGGCTTTCAAACTGGGTTGAGGGGAGCAATCTTTGCTATTTCCAGTATCGCAAGAAAGTTCATTGAAAATAAAAAGAAGCTGTACACGTGCTTTATCGATTTCAAAGCTGCCTTTGATAAAGTCAATAGACAAGCTTTAATCTACAAGTTATCATGTTTAGGTCTATCGCGAAAGTTTCTTGCAATCTATTCTAAATTAGTTTCATCGTCAAATGCAAAGGTTTGGGATGGGTGTGAGCACTCGAGTACATTTGAAACAACAGCAGGTGTTCCTCAAGGATGTGTCCTCAGTCCACTACTCTTCGCGCTGTTCATCGATGAAATCAGTGACCTTCTTCCTGGCGGAGTTCTTTTTGCTAACACATTGATTAAAGTCTTGCTATATGCAGACGATTTGGTTATGTTTGCTGACAACCCATTTTCACTGCAGTTGCAAATAAACAGACTCAACTCTTTTTGTGAGACCTGGGGTTTGCATATCAATTCAGATAAAACTAAAATTATTTTTTTTGAATCGAGAAGCACTAGAAGACTCCCAGAAGAAATATGGTTGCATAATTCCACACGCATTGAGGTTGTGCAAGAGTTTAAATATTTGGGAGTTCTGTTGACTTACAATCTTAGCTTTGTAAAACACGCAAATGAAAAAAGCAATCAAGCTAAACTAGCCCTAAATATGATGTGGACAATTTTTTTTTCCAACCGAAGTATTGATTTGAAGTCCAAATACCGAGTCTTCAATGCAACGGTTAATACATGTATGTGCTATGGTGTACAAGTGTTTGGATATATTAAACTTGAGGCTTTCGAAAGTCTACAAAGACATTTCTTCAAACGTTTATTTCGGTTACCAAACTCAACCCCAAATTATGCCATATATGTAGAGTCCGGTATAACACCTATATATGTACATACAAAACCTTAAAGCTAACGCAGATTTCATTGTTAAAGTAATGAATAGAAATGATACCTGTCTGCACAAAATAATTTGGAAAAAATTGCTTCAAACCAATGCCTCTCCTTTCCGGGAATGGAATGAGCTAGCACTAAGGCATGACTCTTCTCTATATTTGACAGAATTAAACGTTGATGATTGGCAAGTTCAGTTTGCAGATGTGATCGCAAAAGTTGATCATAAAATTTTTATAGAAAATCTCTCTAGAGCAAATTCGTCTCCGTCCAGAAATATCTACAGGCAGTTAAATCACCAAATAACTTCGCATGCAAGCTATTTTCGAAGAGAATATTCAGCTGTCGAAATAGGGACCATTTTTAGAGCTAGAGTTGAAATTTTACATCTTAACTACATACCATACCGAGATGATCTACCGCAAAATTGTAGTTTATGCAACAGAAGAGAGAAAGAAGATATTTACCACTTCTTGGCTATTTGTCCAATGTTACAGGAAATTCGTCGTTTATATTTCCAGGAGAGTTTTATGACAAGATCACGACTTTATGAGGTTTTGAATGGGTCTCTGGGTTGGATTACTTTGTTTAAGTATTGCAAACATGCGCTTATTTATCGCAACAGTTTCCCATAAGTCATCGAATTTTCTTTTTCAGTTGTTGCAGTTTCTTTTATACACACCGTTTTATATTCTAAATTGCTTTTTGTTTGTGTTTCAAATCACGTAAAATTGAATGTTACATACCATTTAAAATTGATTATTCTTTTGTGTTTCAAATCACGTAAAATTGAAAACTTTATGCTGTTATAAGTATCTGTTAGAGAAAAAGTAAAACGTAGGAACACATCCAGTTTAACAAGGTTTTATTAAGCAACTGAACTTACAATGCGTAATTCAAGTGACAAGAAGTATTCCAGAATAAAGAAAGCTTTACAAAATACTGGGAGAAAGGTACTGTGTTGCCAATGCTGTATTATAAGTACAATTCAATTTCTAATACTACCTCTCAAAACAGTGCCTTTATATAATATAATTTTAATTTTAATTTGATAATCCAAGTTTCAAAGATAAATATTCATGTTTTGATTTCAATAAAATTTTTGTTAAAACATCTGCAATCATATCATTAGATGGAACAAAATTTAAAGTTATTAAAGATTTGTTATAAATTTCTCTTATATAATGATATTTGGTGTCAATATGTTTTGACCTTGAATGAAAAACTGGATTTTTAACTAAGTTCTGTGCGCTCAAATTATCACCATTTAGTACAGTAGGACCTCTCAATGCGGAACTGAATCCAACCTCTTCAGTCAGACGCCTCAAATATACTGCTTCCTTTGTAGCTGCCACCAACGCCATGTATTCCGCCTCAGTACTACTGAGAGCCACCGTCGGTTGTTTTCGAGACTCCCATGATATAGAGCCGCCAGCAAGCATGAAGACATACCCAGTGTATGATTTACGATCGTTTACACAATTAGCCCAGTCTGCATCTGCGAACCCATGAAGTGCTTCCCCAGTTTTTCTAAATGATAGAATATAATTTATTGTATTAAAAAGATATCTTAAAAGATGCTTAGCTGCTGCTAAATGCTCTTGACAAGGTTCAATATTAAATTGAGCTAATTTGCTTACTGCATGTTGAATGTCAGGCCTAGTCGAAACTGCCAAGTATATTAAGGACCCTATAAGTGACTGATATTGCTTTGCATTGACTCTTTTGCTGTTCGAACTATTTTCACATTTCCTTAAGACATCTCCTGGATTTAACGGAGTACAACATTTTCTTGTAGACATCATATTGTGGTTAGCTAAAAGATTCCGGATATATTGTTCTTGAGAAAGGCTTATAGAACCGGTCTTCTTATCTCTTTCAATGCCTATACCCAAGAAAAAATTTATAGGACCTTTGTCGACGATATCAAAAGCTAAACTAATTGCATGTTTGATGTTAACTATATGATTTTTCTTTGAACATGCAATTATAAGATCGTCAACATAAACAGCAAAAATGTTTTTGTATCCATTTTCGTTCTTCGTGTACACGCACGTATCTGCAGAGCAACGTTTGAACCCAAGAGACTTCAGTGTTCCATCCAACTTACTATTTCATTCGCGCCCGGCTTGTTTCAGCCCGTAAATAGCCTTCTTCAATCTGCAAACTTGTTTGCTTTTCGAACAGTTTTCAAAATTCTCGGGCTGCTCCATATAAATCTCCTCCTTAACTTCACCATTCAAATACGCCGATGAAACGTCAACATGATGTACTTCGAGATCATATTCCACGGCCAATGCTAAGATTAGACGAATGGTGGAGTATCTTACAACAGGCGAGAATGTTTCCGTATAGTCAAGTCCGAAACGTTGGCTGCAACCCTTTGCAACAAGTCTTGCTTTATGTCTAATAGGTTTTCCATCTTTATCATGTTTTATTGTAAATACCCACTTTGATTTAATAGCATGGCGATTGGATGGTAGATCGACGAGATCCCATGTCTTATTATTTTGTAGAGATGTGAGTTCATTTTCCATAGCTTGTTTCCATTTATGAGCATCAGATCTATTTAGAGCTTCTTTTACTGTTAATGGGCTGTCGCACAACTTTACATCGTTCATGAAGTAGTTATATTTAACTTCCTTCAAACGTGGCCTAAGTAATCTTGTATCTTTAGGGTTCTCTTCACAATCATTATTCTCTACATCTACACCAACATCATCGTTTACACCCAAGCTATCACCCTCTGCAGCATCCTCTTCATTCTCGGCAACATTGACTTCAACTTCAGCAACATATTCATCTTCGCCATCATCATCTTCTCCGCAATCCGTTTCATAAGAATCTTCACTATCATCTGAGCAAAAACTGATATACTTCTTTATATTTTTAGACATTTTCTCCCCGTTTGACTCATTATCTTCAAAATTCAAAAGCACCAGATCCTCATTCTTCTTTTGTCCAATGTTTATGGAATTTTCTACAAATTTTACATCCCTACTCTTACATATATTCCTCGTCTTCGGATCATAGAGCCTATATTCTTTGGACTCACTAGAATAGCCAACCATAAAACATTCTACACCTCTGGCTTGAAATTTAGACTTTCCCCGGTGTTTATCTAATTTAAATGCCTTACTGAAAAAAAGAAAAATAATAAAAGAATTTATTGTTTTCTTGTGGAGTGTTGATTTTTAAAAATCAAAATGAAAAGATCAAGTGACCTTCACTCCTTATGCGTTTCGCCCAGGTACAACAGTGGGCTCATCAGTTAGATGCTGTTGTACCCTTCTAAGACGCAATGTTTGGTCGATGTTTGTCGACACATATATAAAGTTTACAGTGCAAACACACTGTAAACTTTATAATTCTAGGGGAATGGGATTGCATTCTTGCACCTAGAGAGGGGTTGCCCGTGGTCTGGCCGATGTTTATTGAAAAAAGTGTTTGCACTGTAAACTTTATATATGTGTCGACAAACATCGACCAAACATTGCGTCTTAGAAGGGTACAACAGCATCTAACTGATGAGCCCACTGTTGTACCTGGGCGAAACGCATAAGGAGTGAAGGTCACTTGAGCTTTTCATTTTGATTTTTAAATGCCTTACATCCAAAAACACGAAGGTGTCCAACATTTGGTTTAATCCCATGCCAAGTTTCATATGGAGTCTTACAGTTAAGCAATTTCGTTGGAGAACGATTACGGATATACACAGCAGTGTTAACTGCCTCTGCCCATAGAGAATCGGGTAATTTACTATCTAAGAGAAGACACCTGGCCATTTCTATCATGGTTCTGTTTCCACGTTCAGCAATACCGTTTTGCTGTGGAGTGTACTCTACACTTAACTGTCTCTTAATTCCCTCTGTGGCTAAATACTTTGAGAACTCGGAGTTGACATACTCCCGCCCGTTATCGCTTCTAAGTATTTTAATTTTGTGAGAAGTTTCACGTTCAACTTCAGCTTTAAATCTTTTAAAAGCATCAAAAACATCAGACTTTGCTTTCAAAAAATAAACAAAAACCATTCTACTGAAATCATCTATAAACAAAGTGAAATATTTCGCTCCCCCTAGCGAATTGGTCCTCATTGGCCCACAAATATCTGTGTGAACTATTTCCAGGATCTGTTGACTTCTTATCTCATTATGTTTTGGGAACGCTGAACTACATAACTTCCCTTTGTAGCAGACTTCACAGTGCATTTGTCTAGGAGCACTAGGCAACTGTAATCCTCTGACCATTTCATGTTTATATAAATCATGCAAACTTTTATAGTTTAAATGGCCAAAACGTGCATGCCATAACAAATAATTATTGTCTAATTTACTCATGCAAAATACTTTCGAATTATGTTTCATTTTCAACAAATAGAAATCATCACATTTTTCTGCATGCAAAACCAGATTATTTTCCTCATCATAAATGTTTGCACCGTCGCGTCGTTACGAAACTGAACAAAATGATTATTCTCAGCTGCTTTACATATCGAAATGAAATTAGTTTGCAATTGCGGAACGAAAAGCACATTTCTCAATTTAACCGTACGATCATCTGTAGCAATTACAACGGTCCCAATTCCCTTTGATTCTATGGAAAAATCAGCCGCTAACTGAATTTTTTCTATGTGTGAACTAATCGACGTGAAAAAACTTTCATTACAGCACATATGACAAGTTGATCCGCTATCAAAAACCCAACTGTTTCTATTAAGAACAGAAGAACTGTGCATATTAAGCATGGCAAACGATGACGTCACGCTTTTATGAGGAGAGCTTTTAGGTGCTGTACATGATGATGCATAGTGTCCCCTTCTATTGCAATTGTAGCATTTGCCTTTCAATTGACGCTTATGTTTTTTATCATGTACCTTTGGCTGCTGTTGAATGAGAAACGCTGACTCACTTATCGCTTGCGGATTGTCATGTCTCCGCTTCCCTTCTTCTAAAAGCTTTGTCTTTAGCACACTGGTAGGAGGTAACGAATCTCTCGATTCAATCGCAACCACAAAATTTTCAAAGCTTTTAGGTAGGCTAGATAATAGAATGATCGCAAGCAACTCATCCTGAAGCTTAATATCAATTTCGATTAGTTTATCGACCGTATCAAAAAACTTAATTAAATGATCGGATACCAAACCACCCTCTTCTAATTTTAACGCCAAGAGGTTTTTAAAAAGTGTTACCTTTCTAGCGGGGCCGCTTGGCTGATGCACGTCCGTTAGTTTATGCCATGCTTCCATCGCCGATGTCGAATTTTTGATGTGACCCAACTGTGCCGACTGTACGCACAGCAAAATTGTTGCAAGAGCCTTCTCATCCTTCTTTACCCATGTAGAAATTTCATCTGCATTCGCACCGTTAGCTTGCGCCTCAGGTTTAGGGCTGCTCCCCGAAACTTGTGACCAAAGCCCAGAATGTATGAGGACTGACCTCATCTGAATTTTCCAGCAATCGAAGTTATCATTCGAAAGTTTATCAATTTGATACAAGGATGAACTCATTTTGCGTCAAATTAGCTATTAATTTTTACTTGCAAATTTGATTCAAATCAATATTTGTCACGATATTTTTATATCAAAAAAATTTTATACTTGTTAATTAAAAACGTGAGCCTGGGCCAATAACCTTTGTTAGAGAAAAAGTAAAACGTTGGAACACATCCAGTTTAACAAGGTTTTATTAAGCAACTGAACTTACAATGCGTAATTCAAGTGACAAGAAGTATTCCAGAATAAAGAAAGCTTTACAAAATACTGGGAGAAAGGTACTGTGTTGCCAATGCTGTATTATAAGTACAATTCAATTTCTAATAGTATCTAACTATGTAGGTACTTTTATCAATAATTTTCTTTGTGATTCAAATCATGTAAAAATTGATAGAATGCTTACATTAAAGTTTCAAATCGCTCGAAAACTGTTATTTCATTTTTGAATTAAAAATGCATATAATTTATGCCATACCAAATCTTAATCTATTCAAGTAACTATAGTATGTATATATATTTTAGTAGTATTTATTTTTACATTTTTCCTATTTTTTAATTCTTTAAAAATCATACGAAATGTCATTTCAGGCAGACGGCAGTTTTGCCATGTCCTTATTCTTAAAAAAACCTAATTGTTAAACTATTGATGAAATAAAGAATTTATCTAATCTAATCTAATCTACTAAAATTAATTATACTATTTGCTTAATAGTTCAACACATCCCAATTCTATTGCTAGAAATGGAAATATTTTTAGTGCCTCTAATGGTTTCTTCAATTTCTGAATTGACAGGAATGTCCGCTTCAGTTATTCCATTGGATTTTGTTAATAAACCTTGGTTTAGCATAATAATTTTTATGAATTTTATAATTCGTTTTACTTTACACTTCTTTGGAATTAAGTTAACTTTGAGTTAATGTTTTTCCCTTCCGATCAATAATTCAAATAAAGAGTTTCTTAAAAAGTAAATTCCTAAATCTATCTTCGCATTACCCTACCTGTTCTACCTGTTTGCAAAGTGTGTATCTTGCAGCTTGTGCAAGATATCCCATTTCTTTCCGGCGGTCGTCGTCAGTATCCGAAACTTTATCTCGTGGGAGACACTAAGCGTACCTCGTTCATAGAGATAACTGTGTCAGCATTAGAATGAAAATAATGTGGTCATACACTGTTAACTTGCATATAATGACCACTGGCCATCATGATTAGTCTCGCTGCAAGACAAAACAATTTTAATTACGTCCTTGCAATTGCTGTCAATAGCCTTCGAATTTGTCTTTCCAACCATACCTATGCTTTCGGTCCATAAACAGAAACACGTATGATGTTTTTTCGGAAGAACTCAAATTGTCTGTCAAAGTAATGAAGGAATGATAATCTTTTATTTTTATAGTAGCAAGCAAATGCATTGACTTTCCATCTAAGAAGTGGTTTTTTTTTGTATTCCTTTTCCTTAATATTCATAACTGAGCGCCAGTGTTAATAAAAAAGACCTTGGAGTCTTCTTTTCTATCAGACAGCTACATATAATACCTTCCACTTTTATATACCACGACCTTTTATCGAAAACATCATATGTATTATGTGCCCAGCAGGGCCGGATTTAGACTTGTGCCGCCCTTGGGCACTGATGAAAATGCCGCCCTATGACTTAAATTTAATTTTAATAGTTTTGATATCTTATTTTTTAAGAATTAGAATAAATAATTGAAATTTATTATGTTTTATATATCATTTATTTTACATTATGTTTTATTTATATTTATTCTTTATTTACTTATATATTATATTATTTATTATATACTATAGTAAAATAAAAAATATTTGTACTTTTCTCTCGCCTAACTTTTTGAATTGCAGAATGGTCGATTAAATCTTCACAATCTAAACGTTGAAGCACATCTGGTTCTTTGCATAGGATAGCTAAGCTATTGAGTCTATTTGCACCCATTGTAGAACGCAAATAATTTTTAACTCGTTTAAACAAGAAAACGATCATTCTGCACTGCAGTATGTTACGCCTAAAATTATGAATATACTGTAACGTGCGCTTAGTTCGCAAAATAAAACTTCACTTTTCAATTTATTTCTACCACTTTTATTCAGTATGTATACTTTATTCGATCTCAACTCGACTTTTGGACTATCACTTGTAAATAACAATTCACTCTTAACTTTTTCACTCTATAATCAAAACTGACCTCTGGTTGCCTCGGGCGGCCTATTTATACCGAATGACATTTCATCTAGAACTCTCCAGAAATTTTCACATGGTCTCCACTCTCCACTCCTATCAAACATTTTTCCTCTTGGTATATTTCTACACTTACACTAGTGTTGCCGCTTGTGTTTTCGGTTGAACGTTTTCGATAAGGAAATTGGTATTAAATGTTGGGTTCGCGTTACAATACGATAAGCGATTTCTACGTTTGGAAAATCGGTGTAGAGGTCGTTTGAATGCAAAGTTTCAAAAGATCAGAAGGTGAATTTTTTTCCATTTTTTTTTTGTGCAATGAGCATCGAAGTGCACAAATCTTCTAGCGAGAACTCAAGATCTGAACAATACATTTCTCTTAAACGTTTAGCTCGCTTACGAGTTTCCCTATTATCTAAATCATCAAATTCAATGATAACCGAGAATTTTTCTTGAATCTTTTTATACGCTGTACATCTTTTACGCAATTCAGATCCCAGATTGTCAAGAATGACATTAAAAGTATTAAATTTAAACTGGTCTCGACCTGACAGCTGCAAATCTCTATCTCGTGTTTCATCAGCATGTAATTTTCTCTTTCTTTGTCGGGGAACTGTTATTTTAAAATCTTGAATTTCTGAAATTTTTATAGAATTTTTTTCATAGATTTCAAATTCATTTCGCGTATCAGCAACGACTTTCATCAAAGTATGATAATCATCGATTACATCAGCGATGCTACAATCAATTTTTTGCAATCTTTGGCTGACAGCATTAAATCTTGAGAGTAAGAAATGCCAAAGTATCTGCATAAATGCTGTTTCAAGTCGCTCCAACTGAATTCAAATACCTTTAGCTTCTTGCCGTGTAATTGTATTTTCTTCGATATCTTCTTCAAGAATAATCAAAGTTTCAGTTATTTCAACAAAATGTTGATTAAGTGGTTCAACCGCTTCATAACGAGCTGACCATCTGGCAGACAAAGGTTTTAACGCAATTCTTTTTTCAGCATGAGAGTGTAAGACTTCCCAGCGATGCGGCGATGCAAGTTGTATGAAGTTTGTATTGTATTTAAGAATTACTCTGCTTCTGGGGCGCATACTACTGCTTGAATTAGTAATAGGGTCCACACACTACGCATGCATGCATGCGCAATCAGAAGATGTTGTAAAGATGTCAAGCCAAAACTCCGCTGCTGCTCTTCTCTTCATTCGAATTTTATCACTTTTCTGTGCAATTTTGCCCACACACCACACATGCATGCATGCGCAAACAAGAAAATATCAGAAAATTCTGATTTTGCTCATGCTACATGCACAACCACTCAGTCAAAACCATACACCTATAAGGTAATTATATCAAAAAAAAATTTAAATTTTGCCGCCCTAGAAAATTTGCCGCCCTGGGCACTAGCCCCGACTGCCCCTAGTGTAAATCCACCACTGGTGCCCAGGTACCTTCCTTGGAAACTTATTTTCAATTTTTCCATTTCTGTGCTGTATTAAACTTGAAAAGCCTGTATGTACGAGCGCCATTTTTGCAGAGAAAGTCCATAAATAATTTATCCGTTAGAAGTCACCGCCATCGTTCGCTCCGTGTCGCCGGTCGTTCGCTATGAATGTTCAATGCACACCAAGCTATAAAAATACTATTTTTATTACTAGCAGGGATACGAACATATATTTCATTCACTCTGCTTTCTTGCACTTTAATGTAAGAGTTCTTTCGGTTTTTATTGAACACAGTGTCAATACTGTATAGACTTGGGGATGTACATTGTACAAGTACATGCCTCGTTCTATACTAGGGCGATAGCCTGTCCTTTTTCGTGCTGCAATTATCCTTGTGAAATATTATGTAAGCTCCCATAAAATTTTAAGTCAAAATGACACCATAGCTTTACAGGGTATATCCTGCCTAGACAGACGGAGCTTCAATGTTCTTGTTGATATTATGTCAACGACAGGTCGCATAAAATGCGAATTGCCTTGTAGTAATTCTTTTTGCATCAACTGCGGACGGTCAACTTTTTTTTCCCATTTAAGGACAAACAGTAAGAGGATGTAGCTCGAAGCTCTGTTGGGTTTTCGACTTCATTAATTTGCGGGCATTTAGACCGATTTTATTGACACGTTGTGTTCGTTGATTTTGAGACTATGGTGGATAAATTGGTTTCAGAGCGTTACCAGCTTTATGTGGTATGTCGAGGTGATTGGGTGTTCAGTTGGGCACATGGATCAGGATAATTTCTTTGTTTGTATCGCTTTCTTAATAGCTGTATAGGTCCAAGGCTTACAGTGTTCGGATGTTATCTTATGATGGTGGTTGTTTGTTAAAGTAATTTGAGATCAAAAAGTATGTGCGTCATTTTATTGACCGAATTAACATTTATTGTGCATAGTTTTATTTAGCAATTTGTACACGGAACGTGTTACTGAATATTGAATGAGCTCTGTCTATGGTCCTGGACAGCTTTATGAGTCATAACAACTTTGAAAGTATAGAGGGTGTGGAATGTTTATGTTTTAATCGTTACTCAAATGATCTGAGTGGAAGTGTTTTATTTACAAGAGTAGGTAGGCAAGTAATTCCTTATTGCAACGTCAACGTTGATGTACGGATACAATTTTTTTTTAGCGATTTCGTTAATACGTTTTATATAAATGCCTTTATACCTAGATTGTTTCTTCAATAACTTCTTTATATTTATTTTTATAACAAATTCCCAATTCTTCCTTTCGTTCACTGTTTCTTACAAGGTAGTTGCGGTATTACACTAGCATATAGTAAGGTGTCAATTTTGCGATGTAAATATGGTATATGGCACACATTTATGTAAGGGTGATAGCCATATTTATATGGCAGTATTTGTATGTTGCCATAAATATGTCGGTGGCTCAATAGCACTGTAAATAGCATAGTATTGTCCCAAAATAAAGTTCGTATCATATACATAAACTAGTCTAGCTAGTTTAAAGCGTAGCTCACAAGAAATCGTCAAGAAACTAAAAATTGTGAGAACCACTCGTTGGGATAAGCTGAGGATTACCTGAAAGTCTTAAGCTTCCCTTTTCACTTCCATGGGAATGTTGGGATGAAATATAGGTAATCTCTGTGTAACTAAGGGATTATGTAGCATTCTTGTGTTGAAATCGGTGCAGTGCATTATGGCCCGTGGCAATAAGACTCGTGGGTCTTAATTCCTCTTTGTTTTGGAAATAGGGCCCACGGGGGTTATTTCTATGATGAAATGACAGTAAGAGCCGGGGGCCTTAGTTCCTTTTTCTTCGAACTCTAATATCATTTTGTATTGGAAAGAAGTCACACCGTTTGCACTTTAATTTATTTTCAATGTGAATAAACTGGCACAGGGACGCAACTCCACTGACATAAGTTCAAGCTTTGATTGTGGATTATGACATACCAAAGAGGAACACACGTCCATAAGAAATGTCTTTGGAACTATACATCATATACCTAGTACCTATATGTCTAGTGCGGTCAGTTCGCGTGAATTTCAAGTTCAACCATTGTATATATAATCTATAGTACTATCATCAGATGATAGCTTTTTCCGAGATCTTTATTCACCGAGTGGTGCGCTGAAATCGCTTAAGCAAAGAGACACAGACAAGAGAGAATTAAGCGCTTAAATCTCAAAAAGTGCCAAGGGAACCATAATCAAAGCAAAATATTTAAAGTGGGGACTGGGGAGGAGACTCGAAAACACAAGACAACGTACAGAGCGCGGGTTCCCAAACCATGGGTCGCGACCTAAAATTGGGTCGCCAAGCCATTTTCGGTGGGTCGCGAGCATATACTGATATTCGGAAAAAATTCTTATAATTTGAAAAAAAAAATATATATATATACAATATACATATATATAATATGTATTAAATAAATCTTATGCTAGCATATGTGTTGTGTCGCCATCGCTTGTGTGTATTTTATAAGAGAGCGAACACATTTGTCTTTTATAATACACAGACAATCAGTTGCAACACAACACAACTCAAAACACTACAACAAACAAGTGTGTTTGTTTCTTTTGTTTTAGTATAATTATCACCCTTTTATTTAATAAATATTGTGTTTCTATTTGCAAAAATTTGTAAAAATTGTTCAAAAAAAGTAAGGCACTGGAATTTTACTTTTGTTAAAAATGTTTGACTAGGGATTTATTTTATTAGGAACAATGGCAAAAAGAAAACATTTTGAAGATTATTTAAAATTCGGTTTCACTTGATTGATCTCAAATTGCATCGAAAAGGCTAAATGTGTTCTTTGTAGTAAATCTTTTGTTTTATTCACATGTGCGGTGGTGGTCCAGAGGAAACACGATAAATCGTTTCTTGAAACTAAGAATAGAAATTCAAATGTTTTTAGACATGCGAAAAAAAACGAATTTTCAGATATAGTGAAAAATTATGACTGGTTGATTAAGGTTACATATTTGGCAGATATATTCGAAGAATTCAAAAAATTGATCCTCAAATTACAAGGACATGATATCACTATAATTCAATACAAAGATCATTTGCAGTGTTGTGTGTGAGATCCAAGCCAAAAATGAATATGCAAAGGAAGAATTAGAAAACCTTATCACCAATCACCTGATTTATTTACAACAGGAGATTGCTACATACTTCCACGATAATGTTCAACTCACACCAATCCGAAATCCTTTCTCTGCAAATCTAATTGTTTCTGAAATTCCGAATACTCTCAAAAATGAATTTATTCAATCAAGAAATAATTCTTTGGCTAAAGATAATTTCGAAACTACGTCATTGATTGACGTTTGGTGTAGTGTGAGAGAAGTTTACCCAAATTTATCGAACAATGCTTTAAAACTGTTAATACCATTCGTTTCGACAGTTTGTAAATACCAAAACCAATTCAAGGAATAAATTGGATGTAAAACACGATATGAGACTGGCCCTGACAACGACATTCCCTAGAATTGATGAATAGGTACCTAAATGTCAATATCAGGTTCTCACTAGGAAACTAGTTGCAAATATAATTATTTTTTTAATGGTTATTAATTTTCAAATATGCTATGTATATTTACATATATATATAATTGTATAAATATATTGCATATAAGAAACATTCTCTTTTCAATTGAATAAATTTGGCACTTTATTTATTTAGGTTTGTTTTGAAGTTATTGCCATTGCGAACTTTGAAAGTAGATTTCTAGAAAATTCTTAAGTATGTACCTAATATGTATACGGAGAGGTTTATAATTCAACATTTATTCAAATACATTGGGTCGCAGAGTTTTTCCAAAACTCCAATTTGGGTCGCTAGTTCTGAAAGGTTGGGAATCACTGGTATAGAGAATCAGAAATCTTATGGTTAAGCAAAGCAGAATAGGTGTGAAAAAATAATTACATGAATTGTTTTGTTTTTCTTTTAGGGTGGGGTACCTATAGTTATAGGAAGAACTTTCAACGAAAGATTTAAGGAACATAAACCAAAAATCAACACAAGATCGACATACGCACAACATTTAATTGACTACAATCATAACTACACCAATTTAAATAATAACCTGAAACCCTTACACATATTCAGGAAAGGAAAGATTTTGGACGCAACAGAAGAATTCGAAATTTACAAAGCATATAAAATAGAAAAAGACAACCTTCTAAATGACAAATTAACATTAAAAACTAACCCGCTATACGAAACCGCAATAAAAAAATATTTAGAAAAAAAGAGGACAACAATAGAAATAATAACAACAATAACATCAAAAAAAACAAACGTAAACTAATAACCCAAAGATAATAACAACTAAAATATTCAGAAGAAAGAAGACAGCAATAGAAATTAATAACAACAATAACAAAAAACAGCTTACAAATAACCCAAAGATAATAACAGCTAAAATATTCAGACAAAAGAAGACAACAATAGAAATTATAACAACAATAACAAAAAACAACTCAACGATAAAACACAACAACAGCATAAGGCATAAAGAAGAAAAACGAACAACATCAACATTACACCAAGTTCGCGCCCGAAGATGGACTAAGTCCGAAACGCGTCGCTATAATTATATCATTTCTCATTTGTGAAAATTATTATTTTTAATATAAATCTATAAACCAAAAATCATTGTGTATTTTATTGTACAAAATATTTTATGGTAAAATTCATTTAACACAAATCGTAGACAAAAAAACAACAAAAAATGGTACATACCTATAGTGGTGGTAGTAGGTCAAGAAAGATTTTATGTACAATAGAACAATTGAACATCTGATCATACTGTTCTGTTTGAGGTACTGAAATTTCAATTTGAAGGGATAAAATGAAATTGCTACGTTGCAAGAAAATTTCATTTCAAATTCATGAAAAATTGAATTTTGTATTAATGAACAGACATTTTTTTGTTTTCAATTTATCTTAATATACATTTTATATAAATTACGTATCACAATGTTTGTCCGCGATGGACTCCTAAACTACTTAACCGATTTTAATCAAATTTGTACACCGTGCGCAGTTTGATCCAACTTAAAAGATAGGATAGCTTATGCTGGGTTTCCACATGTCACTGAAATGACAGAGTTTGACAGATCAAAATCTTGTCAGTAATTGATACCATTGCCAGTTCATTTCCATTTGTGTCATCTACTGTCAAAAAATTTGTTTTCATTTCATCATCCCATGAATTATATTTCATGTCCCGATTCTTATAGAACTTGCTGTTGGAGTTCCAAAGGTTTTCAAACACAACACCTCCACGTTGCTTACAATTTTTATGGAGGATTCAACACTCCACTCCGTCGTTGATTTTCTCTGCCTTCGATTTTTTTCTTTTGAATTTTGTCCATACCATAGTATTATTCATTTATGTTTTCTCGTTACTTCATTGACAAAAGATTCAACACGATGCCCAAAAAAAATATCGATGTCAGTGAATGATGGAGTGACATTTCGTTTGTCAATCAGCCAATTTCCACTTGTCATTCAAATTTACTGCCAAAAAATTACCCACGCTGTTCGTCAGTTCAATGACTGTCAATTTTTGCAATTTCCACTCGTCATTTTTCTCGATGACAGAAAACTAGGTCATTCATCACTAAAAAAATGCAAGTGGAAACCTAGCATTACATCTCAATTTATGATCGACCACCACATGTTACTCAGACTAAAGTAAAGTTTAAATTTGAAGTAAACAAAATACATTGAATTTTACTTTTTTTAATTTTTGGAGTAAGTATAGCCGGCTACGTGTTACTTGACTTAAGTATAAATTAAATATAAATGAAATTCATTATCTATCTATCTATATATATACATATAAAATAGGTTGTATGTATTAATGTATGTATGTCCGGTGTAGACTCCTAAACCACTCAACGGATTTTAATAAAATTTTTAGGGAAGACAAAGTTTAGTCCAGAGATTGTTCCTGTCAAGGTTTGATCCCCATATTCCTACAGGAACTTGGTTAAACTGCCAGACAATTTCTGCACTGTTCTTCAGAAAAAAAAATGAATTGATTCAGAGTATTTTTCCGGATATACAGAGTAATTACTTGAATCATAATTGGCTCAGTCATCGGGCTATTTTGGCAGCTAAAAATGTTGATGTTGATGAAATTAACTTCCAGATACAACAGCTGTTACCAGGCGATCTGATGTATGATGTCTATTAAATCAATTGATACTGTTGTTTTGTTAATGAAAATGATAGTGTAAATTTTCCAGTTGAATTTTTAAATTTACTAGATTTACCCGAAATACCACCAAATAATATTCGATTAAAAATTGTTTCAACTATTATTCTCCTGCGGGTTTTGAGTCCACCTCAATTAAGCAACAATACACGTTTGGTCATTAAAAAGATCACCGTAAATATTCTTGAAGTAATCATTTTAACTGGAAAGTTTAAAGGAAAAGTGGTCCTGTTGCCACATATTCCAATGATACCGTCAGATTCTACCATACCCTTCAGAAGGTAACAGTTTCCAATTCGTTAAGCTTTTGCCATGACTATAAATAAGTCTCAAGGCCAAAAACAATGTCCATTTGTGGTTAAGATTTGGAAAATTCATGTTTTTCTTATGGGCAGCTATAGGTTGCATGTTCAAGTGTAGGAACGCCGTCGAACCTATTTGTGTTAGCGAAAGACAGGTTAGCCAGAAATATTGTGCACCGATTAGTCCTTAATTAAATTGAAAATAATTAAATTGAAAAAAATTTATAATTCAAAATAATAAATATTATTGTTTGAAGATTTTAAACTATCCGCCCTACCTACCTCATTTA
Source organism: Melanostoma mellinum (assembly GCA_914767635.1). NCBI lineage: Eukaryota > Metazoa > Arthropoda > Insecta > Diptera > Syrphidae > Melanostoma > Melanostoma mellinum. The sequence continues at coordinate 62,266,761 of OU612060.1, read as the reverse complement.
TAAGTTTAACTGTCTCATGTTATTTATGTAATATACTCATTTCTTACAAACTTGAATAAAAATAACAAAAAATTTTTGATCTAATTCTTTTGTTTTGATTCTTGCTTTATATCAACTGCACGAAAATTTTGATCAATTGTGTTCAAAGTCCTTCCCCTTCAAATCGCAAACCAGTAAATTTTTATACCAGCTTTAACGTTTCCGTCTTCTTTCAGATTCAATATTCAATGGTAGGTCTAACTTATTATCCAAATTTCAGTCTGTGTTTCGAGCTCACCACAGTTGTCAAACTGAGATGATTAAAGTTATAGATAATATTCGAAATCAATTTGGGGTATGATTCTTGGTCAACTTCTAAGAAAAAAATTATTTTACAGTAAAGCTCGTTTCTCATGTTTGACATCACTTTTTGACAATTTAAAAAAAGGCTAACTTAGGTATACCCTGACCTGTGTTAAATTCGATATCTCTGTCAATACTGATGATAGAGACAGGAACACCTTCTATATATGGATGAAGACATGAGCAGGAGCACATTTCACACTACCATTAAATAGTACTTGGATGTTCTTGTAAAACATTTCCTGGATGCAAGTTTTTGTATGTTTATGCACAAAATCATTCAGCTGGTAAACCAACAAACATTTATGAAAAGCTTCAATTCGCACAATCTTTGAGAAATCATAATCTTATAATACCTGCCTTCAACTACTTGAATTCATCACGCCTCTTTTTTGTACATGCAACAAAACTTTAGAATTTCTTACCAGTCACAATTAAAAAAATTATTATAAGATCAAATTTTGAGACGGCCCACAGTGGCCCGAATTGACTTTTTGGCTGCAAAAATCATATCTCTTAAACGAATAAAGATATCGACTCAATTTTTTTTTTTACCTTATTGGAAATTTCCAAGGCTATAAGGTGTGTAAATTTAAAAAAAAACATTCAGAATCTGCTGTTGAAATAAAAAGTTGTAGTTAATGTGGTTAACATAATTGGTATACTATGTGAAAAAGGCTAAAAGTCAGTTTATGAAGTAATTTGAGTATGATTTAAGTAAAACAGTGGGAAAAAACGAAGACAGAAAAAATTATTTTTATATGTGAAAAAATTTTTTTGTCACAATTGGTTGTATTTTTTTTTTTGTATACAAATATATATACAAGTACTATATAAAATCACACTTATAAGTATTTGTAAAGTATTTTATTGAAATATTATTTAGGATCCATTTCAGCAAAACAAAGAAATAACATTTTTCATGACTTTTTTCTTGCGCTTGAAAAAAAAAAACTCAGAAAAAATTACTGACAAAAATTACTCAAATCAAATCTCTCTAGCTTAGTGTTATGCAACTCTATGCAGCTGAGTTTTTGGTTGTAAGTGAAGGGATATATAAGGATTCATTTACCGTCCATTTCGCCTTAACAACTGTTAAAAACTTTTTTCATACTCAATGTAAATTTGAAAAAGTGCGCAAAAAGTGATATTTCGAAGAAAACTAAATTTAGTATTTCAAAAAACTTACAACTTTTACTTTTTTTTCTGATCATAGCAATAAACACATATATCAAGGAAAAAAACAAAACAAGGTTTAACAAACCCTCTTTTCCTAGGTTTTACTCTCAAAGTTAATAAAAAATATTTTTTTAAATGTTTTTTCTAAACTTAAATATTTGTCAACTTTGACAAGCTCAACAAAGCGCACCGATCGTTCAAATGAAATAATTTTTTCGATTACTAAAGCTCCAAACATTTGTTAATTCATAAAGTTTAAGAGTTTTGCATTATAGACCCACGCGAAAAATGAATTTTGCAAGCACTTTTGTCTAAACGGGCCACTGTGCCGCTGTAAAACAACACTTTAGCTAGTGATTTAATAATAGTAATTAGAAGATAAATTTAATCAAAATGCCTTCACTGTCTTTTAACTAAAAAAAAAAGAAAAAAAAGTTCTTTCGAGAAAAACTAATAGAATTAAGGAAGGAATAATAATATTAGCAATATATGAGAAAAGTAATGACAATCGCGATAGATGTTTTTAAAAAAAGACTTTATTGTTTGAACGGTTGACTAGGACTGACTTCTTACTCATTCCATAATTCTATCAAAGCGTTATTCCTATTCAGTTTTAATTCCATTAATTAGTATCAGCAAAATTGCACACTCGTTCGTTCATGATAATGAGCTTAAAAGAACTTGGTTTCCGTGGGAAATCAAGTTTGTGCAAAAATAGATGGGGCGGCATAATGTAACCTATAACCTATGTATATCTTTTCATTTATTAGATAGAAAACACGTGGAGTATCTCAACTACAAAACTCTCTTTTTCTGTTTCCTGTTTTTAAAAATTTATGTTTCTATACATTCTTTATCTAGCTATAACTAAGCTCATATTATTGAATTTACTATTTAATACATATATACACTAGGTCTGGTCAACTTAGGGCTCGAGCTACGGCACCGAGCGAGTCTGCTAGTAATCTACATATCAATCCATAGCAATCTTATCTACAACCATTTTATTATTATTCTTTTTTAATTTAATGTAAATATTGTTATTAATGACCCACCGCTCTCTGCTTTGTTTCATTCAATATTGGATGTACCTACTTTTATTGTGGATGTACATACATAATTGTTAAACCCAAATGATCAGCATGCAAATCTGAGGTCCATAAAACTTTTACATCTTAAAAAAAAAAAACCAATCACAATGTTTCAGTTATAACAAACAGTTAAATATTCCCGTACACGTACTTTCTTCGCAAATTATCACCAAGTTTGATGATTTGATTAGAGATTTCAACATCACCTTTCCAAAACAAAGATCCCAGCATTGCAACCCTAACGTATTCCTGTAACCGTACACTGTAATGACAAACAATTTTCTAACGCTGGCTCTACCACCAAAGGGCAAAATAATGAGATTGAGATTTATTTGCATTTAGGTGATGACACCATCGAATCGTGCCTAGGATGATAACAGTGCAGCTCAGACAGAAGACTCAATTTTGCTTAGTAAGGGAGAATCCTTAAGGACCGCAACGCACCACCGCACTGCCGCGCCGCACAGCACCACGCTGAGCTTACTCACAGTGATAGTGATTTGCATTTGAAAGTGATAAAATAAATTCCGGTCCATGGATCCGAATGACGTTGGTGAAAGTACTGGTTTCCTTCACCCTACATCCCTTTGAACCATAGTGGAAACGTGTGCGTGCAATTTTCGGGCGAGGAGTTAGATTCTAATTTAACCAACAAACGCAGAAACCCTGTGAGCCATTCTTAGCTGTTTGGGGAATTAACTAAATTGTTTTTCGAATTGAATTCAAAATTTATTTGTGGCTGTCGAGACAAACGTTGGTAGTGAAAAGCTCGCACGGATTCGATATGTATTCATGAATCGGGATTTTCAAGTTTTGCTTCTATTGCAACCAATATCCCATGAGATTGTCATTAGTGTAATGTTAAACCAATTCTTTGTGCTTTCAAAATTCGACTCCTTCTAATCATGAGTCAGACTGACCTTTATATTGGCTGGAATGAATCTAATAGCGCGTAGCAGAGCAGCACAACAGTTTTTAATCAGATTATTTTCAATTTCGATTTAATAGAAGACTCCAATCGTTGATGACAAAAATACGTGTGTGATGGCCCGTGTACATAGTATGGCTATTGTGTGATAGTTTACCTAAGTAGAAGCTAACTTTGATATAACATTCTTGCAAGCACACAGAAGTATGAAGACGATGAAAAATGCTTGCTGGCTAATGATATTTTGCTATAGGTACTTTTGATCTTTCTTTCTATTATTTGTCGAATGTGAGTGGAATAAAATATTGGTTGGAATTGCTGATGAGAACGACACCATTTGTGATGTAGGTAGTCTTAGTAACGTTTCACAATGGTCAATGGGTTACGAACTTGTGGACAGGGTTGGGACTTTACTGCAATTGCAGTAGATCTACTGCACTTTTCTCGAAAAATAAATCTACTGCCTTTAAATCAAATCTACTGCACTTTTGTTCTTGCTCAGCCGTATTTATTAGATTTCGCTATAACACGCTCAAAACGCAAAATAGTTATGCAGTGAATAGGAACTTATTAAAACTTTATTCAGTGAATAAAAATCCTTATTTATAATCCATTTCATCACCCATTATAGTTATTCATACCTTTTGTCAAAATCATAAAGAAATTCTCTAATTTGGTTTCTCAATGGTTAAAACTGACAACAGAAATTTGTTTTTGTTTATATTTTCTTAGCTATGGAAGATGAAATGTAGGTCACACAATGTACGTTATTCTATATATTTATGTACTTCTATATTATTCTTTCGCTTTAATTTCTAGTTGTTTTGTTAACGTTTCGCAACTGGAAAACTTGTAAGAAACCAATATACAAAAAAGGAAAACAACGCATATTTCTTTCAATTGAAACACAATTACTACATCCAAATTATTTATAAAGTTAATGTAATTTGAGTACATTTCCATTTTAGTTATAGTTAAATTCTCCAAGTTGTAAATAAACCACTGAATGAAAACTCAATACTCAAAATCAAGTGAAATTTATGCGCTAAAACACGCTTAAAACACGCATATCAGTTCTTATTCACTGACAAAAATTGATTATAAATACGATTTTTGTTTTATTCAATGATTAAGCGTGTTTTAAAGTTGTGCGGAGTTTATTATGCGATTATAGATGCGGTTGACTATGTATAACTAAACAGGTCTTTACATTGAAATTTTTAAATATTATATTAGTATGGATTCAGTCAGTACCAATGCAGGATTAGAAAGTACCTTACATTTGTCTTTCCTATACGGATATGAATTCTGGGATCGAGTTCTAGCGATATATTGCTTCTCACAATTTTGAAGAAAGCAAAATTTTTGAAATAAAAAAATGTTAGGTTCAATTTTATGTAGAAATTTGTGATTAAATAAAAAAGCGTTTTAATTTTAATAATACACAATTAAAACTTCTTAAGTATTTAGATGCAAAGGTAGTGATATATTCTCTATACAATGACCTCGTTTTGGCCATTGTAGCGTCTTTTCCTTTCTTTAATTTGATTTGATTGAACATTTTGAAGAACTTAACATTGTTTGGAGGTCTTTGTTGGGAAACCAATATCTTTTAGATAAATATTATGATGCTGTTGACATAACAGCTTTTAGGGTCAAACTTAAAAATGAAGAAAACACTTTTGGGAAAAAAATTTAATAGTTTATGTACATATATGTTAATTTTATGATCACTGCCACATAGTAGTACCGCAGCAGATCGGAAATTTTCGACAGTTAGTTAAGTGAAGGATAAACTTCGCAACAAATTGAATATAACCATACTTTAGAAAATGCTATACCCTGTAAGGAAATGGACGACCTAAACAAAGATTGTTGGGAACCTTCGGATTCCGTGGGCCTTAAAGAGTATTTTAATAAGTTTTTATTTGTCGACGGACAATAAAAAAAAAGCAATAAATAGTTAGCAATTATGACAGTACTTTTTTTAATTCAAAGCTGATGTTCATATAAGTATATGAATTTTTAAGTGAATTTGCTTTGAAGAAAAATGTTTATTTTTTTATCTTAAGTTATTTATGTATGTGAATCTATGTTTAAAGTTGTTCATGTTTTGAAAATGAAAAATCTACTGCAGAACAGTTGAATCTACTGCATTTTTATTTCAAATCTACTTCGGACATTTTTCCAAAAAGTCCCATCACTGCTTGTGGAGTGTCGGATCATTTAAATTATTTGATGTGTTGTTAATAGTTTTTTTTAGTTAGTTTAGTAGACTTCTATTTTCATCAAAAAAGAAGTTTTTACAGTGTGATTTGTTTATATATTTACTAAGTCTATTTGGTTTGGCCTATGGCCGTCTACCAGAATGACAATTGATTTTGCGACATTGACGAAATTAGTTTCGCAAAAAAGAAAAAAAGAAAATTTTCTATAACTCAGGGCAGTTTTTGCGAAGTTGAATAAGATTTCCAAGCCTTTCGCCCCGTTTAAAATGTTGATGGTCTCATTTTCGCTAAGTACCATGTTATGAATTTTTTTCTGGGCGTGACTTGAAGACTGGTTCCACAATCGGCTGAAACTTTTTCCCATTCTTCACAGACTCCACTTTTGGTTTTAATTAGGTTCATCACAATTAGTTTTCGAAGTCTTTGATCTTCCATCTCTAAAAGCTTAGCTACATATTTAAAGTGTAGATCTAACGTGCTCAGGAGCATTGGCGGATCTCCAGTTTCAATATGTAGCATGTTTTTATGGTTTTTAGAAAACGAAAAACCCGTTTTGAGAAATAACGAAGGAATTTTTCAACAGTTTCATATTTGTTGTACCCAATGTTTGTGCCCCATAAAGAAGCACTGAGACTGAAGTGAAGATTGCAATAGCTTATACTTAGCGCTATGTGAAACATGTCTGTTACTTATACAGCGTCCCCAGATTAACGAAATTCCTCTCTTTGCTTCTGGAAGTTTTTCATTAAGGTGCACATTCATACAGTGGTTTGATGTAATTCACAAGCCAAAATATTTGTATTTTCTTACAATGTCTACGACTTCGCCGTTACACTTCCACTTCTCAGTTGCAGTACCGACCTCCCCCATTTCTGAAGATCATCACTATGGATTTTTCCAGATTTACTTTAAGACTCCAAAGATTACAGTATTCGGAGAGCCGGTTCATCATGAGCTGCATACCGTTTAACGTATCGCTAAGAAAAACGATGTCATCCGCATACATCAGGCCCTATATTGTTGCTCCGTAAAATTGAGCTCCACCTTTTATGGTTTCAAGTACACTGCCAACCACTAGGATGAGGCCACAAATTTTTCAATCGATTTTCGCTTTTTATACCTGGTGGAAGTCTTGTAACCGGAAAAGTTTATTGAAAGTTAATAGATACGTATTTTCCCAAAACAAATTCATAAAATTTAAGGGGTTAATTCGAAACGATCGTTGGAATTTCTCAAAACCAGTTAATAAACTACTGAAAATAGTAAAGGCGCTCCTCTACTATGAGGCCACATGCAAAATTTTAGGAAAAAAACAAAAAAAAATGAGTGAAATGTTTACATTTTATGGAATAGAATCATACAGTTTTTTTTTAATAATCATATGAAATTTGGGGAAATCCTTAAAGCTATTTCGCTATTGATTAAAGCACAAATAAATAAATTAAAAACGGAAGTGAACGAGGGTTGCTTTCTTGGTCGGAAGCTTTGACCCCTTCATGGTCACCTACGCACCCATCACCTGGAATAGGATTCACACGTTTCGAAGACTCATCAAAGTTGGAAGGTTTCATTTCTTTTTTTAAAAAAAAAGGAACGTTGAATGAATCAATTTATCATGGAAAGGGTTATGTCTGCAATGCATACGAACAATCAAAACATAAAAAAACAAAAATCAAAACAATGCTTACTTATTTTATTGGAATATTTATTAGAAGCAGTTATTAAATCTCACTTTCACTTTAGACCGGACTTTACAATATTTCGATTATTTATTGTTTGCCAGTTGCACTATGCAACCAAAACCATATTCCGTTAAAAAAAAACAATCTGAATATTTAATCATGAATCAACTTTGACAAAAAAACCAAGCTGCCCGATAAAAATTTAAACTTTATATTGCCATATAAGGCTTTGTATGTGATAAAGGGTTAAGAATTGAATTGGCATCTATTCTCTAGTGTTAAAAATACCGAAGTACATAAAAATTCAATTCGTTTTTAGCATAATAGTCATGACCTCATGACTCATTAATAATAACGTCGGCTACATCAGAATAAAAGTCACAAAAAACATTCATATCATGATTCATTTCAGCCAGCGTAAGGCATCATATTTCCTTTTATTCCCTTCTGAATATATATTTTATTAAACTCTCCTCAAATTGGCGCATAAAAGCCACCTGAAATAATGGCCTTAGTGACAATAAATTTTCAAATTTTATGTCACTCTTAGGAGGCTCTGGAAGAGGGCCATTGACCATGTATGGATCAAGACTGGACTTGGGAATGTGGGAATTAAAAAAAAGCTGTTAAAAACAAAAAAACACTCCACCAAAAATATCCACTCCTGGATAAACATGTTTCAGCTTTCGACTGCAAATATACCAGATGGTGGTGCCCAATCAAATTAAGGTGAACATTATGAAGCAGGATTAGCAAATCAATCCCATATGATATTTAGCTGGTTCTGTTATATTGCACTCTAATGCTTAAAAAAGGTTTTCTGTTAGTTATACTAAGTTTGTTTGGCCATATTTTTACTGGAGAGATTGAACCCATAAAGATAATCAACTACCTAAGCAACACAATCGCATGTTCTCGAGTGCTAAGTGTCCATTTTATAGAAATATCACGCTTTAAGTATTTGTAATGTCATATTCGATTGTTATCTCAAATCATTTTTTCTGCACAATTGCAAAACTTGCCTTATGGTACCTAAAATCGCAAGAAAAAATTCCTTCCGAGTGCATTTGATTCTTTTTTTTTTTATCAAAACTGAATGTTTTATGATGATACACCCTACGTCCCCAATGAGAAGATACTGTACCCATTTCAAACACACGTTGACTTTTTTTTTTTTTTTTTTTTTTTTTTTTTTTTTTTTTTTTTTTTTTTTTTTATTTATAGTGACATTTTGTATTTAGAAAAAAATAGTATTAAATACCACTAACATTTTACATAGTTCTATTTTTCTGTGAGTGTGGGGTGATTAATGCTTCAGTGAAAAATTACAATTCTTAGTTCTTAACAAATGCAAAATTTTAAATGAAAACAAAATTACATATTTGTGCAAATCTGATATATAGAAAAAGGTATATACAATTGAAAGAAATATTCTTTATAAAAAGTTCATTATCAAGAGATATAGGAAAGCAAAACTTCGATTTGAGTGTGGTCAAATCCAAAAAGCCAGTTTTTAACTTTTTTTTAAAAATAAAGACAATGAGCGAACAGTACGAATAATTGCTGGAAAGGTATTAAAGAGCTTGCACGACACAATGGAGTAGAAGTTTCTGAGATGAGTAGTACGAAAAGGGGGGACGATTACTTGACATTCAAAGTTACTTCGCATAGTACGAATATTAGAAATTGGGCTTTGTAAATAGCCACCCCTCTTAAAAAATATTTTAGATGTTTTGTAATAATAAAGATGCCTGAGAGGTAAAATATTTAAGGACCTAAATAGAGCCATAGAAGGAGTTAAACGATTAGCACCGTAGATCTTTCTGATTGCACATTTCTGCAAAACAAGGAGAGGATTGGTATTAGTTTGGTATACCCCACCCCAGCAGCTTATACCATACTGGAGTTTTGAATGGAATATACCAAAATAAGCTGATCTAAGTGTTGTGTTATTACAGAATTTTCTGAGATGATAAAAACTTCTAACTGAAGATCTAAAATATAGCTTCAAAGCTGATATATGATTAGACCAGCTCATAGTCTGGTCAAACACAATCCCAAGGTACTTGAAATCATTTACTGCTTCTATCTCAAAACAGTTTGGACTGCAGTTTGCCTCTAGGTCATAAAGCAATGAATTGAGACCAACATTACATGAACAATGAGATAGTTTGTATTTTAAACAATTTTGGGCATGGAAAACAATTTTCAAATCAGGAGCATCACGCATTCTTAAGCTAAAGTACATAACTTTAGTTTTGTTGCTCATGCAAAGTTTATGTTTGGCAAACCACATCCGCAATAAATGGACATCATGATTCAAATCAGCTAAAAGATCCAATGCACTAGATGAATTATAAGCTAGACCAAGATCATCTGCGAAAGCTGTTATTTTACCAGAGAATGGTAGTTCGAACAGAGAGTTGATGTAGATTAGAAAAAGAATGGGACCAAGGACCGAGCCTTGTGGAACACCAATGTTTGAGATCCTAGATTCGCTGAAACTTTCCTCAACTTTAACTTTTTGAGTTCTGTTCTTGAGGTAAGACTCAAACCAATTATAAGCGAAACCTCGAAAACCAGCCGATTGAAGTTTGTAGAGGAGCGTGCTATGATCTACAGTATCGAATGCTTTGCTTATGTCTACAAACAAACCAGCGCAATACATTTTACTATCGAGACCCTTATTAATGAAAGAACAAAAATCTAAAAGAGCGTCTTCAGTAGATAGTCCTTCCCTAAAGCCGAACTGTGATGAACTGAAGAATTTATTTTTTTTCAGGTATCGTAACATTCTATTTTTTATAGCTTTTTCAAAAATTTTAGATAACGAGGACAACAATGATATAGGTCTATAATTGTTAGCCTCCTTCTTATTACCTTTCTTAAATACAGGAATCACGATAGCACATTTCAATTTCTCGGGAAAAACGCTAGTACAAAAGCTTAAGTTGAACAAATGAGCTAGGATATCAGAAACATTAAGTGAAATCATTTTCAAAATGTAATTGGATATGCCATCTTCCCCACGTGCATCCGATTTGTTAAGAGAGTTTATTAAACAGTAAACTTCAGACCCAGTGATAGGTTCAAAGTAAAAACTCCTTTCAGCTAAATATTCAATATATCCCATATCACCGTTACAATGATCGCAAAAAGAACTTGAATCTGATAATGGACCAACCGATCCAAAAAAGTTACCAAAAATATTCGCAACCGTAACAGGATCATCGAAGTCGAATCCATTATTAGTCAGTATAGTTTGAGTGGGCCTATTTGAAGCATTAGGCTTTATTATACTATTTATTGCTTTCCATTCATTTTTAGGATTTCCTAAAGATCTACTAAGCAAAGAGTTATAATATCTATCACGACAAGCTCTGATTTCATTGTTAATATTTTTGCACATAGTTTTATAACGCATATTCAGAGCTATGTTAGTTGGATGCTTATAACATTTTATACGTAATTTATTTTTAACTTTTATTTTATTAAGAACTGATTGGTTTATCCAAGGCTTAAGTTTCTTGTCGCATCTCTTAACCAACCAGTTAAAACTATTGGAACTTATAAAGGACTGTAAGATATTGTGAAAAAGACCATAAGCACTCGAAGCATTGCAATCTGCAAGTACGGAATCCCAATTTTCAAAGCGAAGGGCATTGTTTAAAGTGGCAAAGTTTATCTTCTTAATCGACGAGGAGGATGTATTCTTTTTGGACTTGGAAGTTTTAGAGCGCTAAACAACATTCCGGTCATACAGTGATCAGTTATGTGCAGATCAAAATTAAGACCGTAGCATTGACTTAAACATAAATCATTGAAGCGACCTAAAACGTGATCAAGGCAAGACTGTGATACTGGCCTTGTAGGTTCATTAACGAAGGAAGTCAATCCGTGCTCAGCTACCAAAGCAAGATATGAGTCACAGGTGGAATTCTTAGTTAAAATGTCTAAATTGAAGTCACCAAGTATTACAAGATTGGTCGTTCTCAGATTCCTCAAAAGTGAAGCAAATTCATCAAAGAATAACTCTAAACTATGCGAATGCAATCTATAAACACAAACGTAGTTGAAAACCTTATTACACATACAGCAACAAAGCTGTAGAACATCAACCGACAGCAAATTATGACAAATAACATTATAAGCCAACGACTCACGTACGAAAACGCCTACTCCACCTGCAGCATATGTTTCATTTGTATTAGCATGAAAGTTATAACCAGCAATTATATAACTATCACATTCATGTTTAAATATCCAAATTTCTGACACAAAGATTAAGTCCGGTAAATACGGTAGAGCTTCAAGATAACACACCAGCAAATCAAAGTTTTGCCGAAGACTACGTATATTTTGATGCACAATGAATAAAGAATTGCTAGACTCATCAGAATTGCTAAGAAAAATATCATCACTAATGGAACTAATAGTAGTAGGGTTATTAATAGTAAGATCTATGTTTAAGAATGAATTTAACATTTTTTACTTAATTTCAAGTTAAAAGAAAGACAATTAAACTAATCTTTTAGCGACTTTAAATCATCAAACGATTTTACAATAAAAACACTTCCCTTATCTACTTTTCTTAATAAAATTTTTGAATTTTGGAACCATAAGTACTTATTTGTTTGATTGTCATTGAAAATATATGCTAGCGCGAAAAGAAAACAGCTGAGAAAAATATATCTTCTCATACGCACTAGATTAGATTAGATTAGATTTAGGAGACGGGTAGAGCTTGCTCAGCTCTGGGCACTGCGGTGTCTGAATGAAACCTATTGTGCCAGCCCATGTGAGGCTTGAGGGCAATTGTCCTGCTCCCGAGTTGAACCAGAAGTTAGGAATCTTCTGTGGGCGAATGAGTTTGAGTTTATCTAGGGACTAGGGGGATGATCGCATAGTCAAGTTTTTGCTTGGGTTCAGGTCCAACGAATGGTTTAGATGCGCAGGCACCGTCTTTAGCTAAGATGTTTGCCTTCTCGTTACCATCATAGTCTTTGTGTGCTGGGATCCAGTGAAGAATTACAGCTAGTTCAGAGAGTGACATGACTGTCTAGTCTAGTTGGACTAGTTTGGATCTTATGACAGGTGAGCTTGACGACTGTTTAAGTTTCATTAATACTTTTATTTTTCATTCTTTAATTTCATCTTGCAACTTGCATGTGCAAGAATTCAATACTTTTGTTTGTTCACCTAGTAACGAGAGCCACTGTGTGAACCATTGCTCCTACAACTTGCCAGACGCAATACGAAACTTGCGTATTTTTGTTGGCACGTTTTGTTTAGTTTGCGATTCCCACGTATTGACGGGAACTTATAATCAACATGGTTCACACGGTAGCTCTCCCAAAATATTTTCTGTACCTATACCTAGTCAAGAATAAATTCATTACCTATCTGAAATTAATTGACAACAGTCGTGTTTCTCTGGAGTGATTCTTTGAAATTGTCGTGTTCTTATTTTCGAATTTGCAAGTTGTTTTTCTTTCGTTTAAAACATTAAACATTGGCGACCGTGACAGGACTTGCTAAAAAAAGTTTTAGTAGCCTGTATTAGTTTGTGTGTTATTTAAATAAAAAGGAAGGTGCAAGTGCAAGTGTCATTATCTACGTAATAAGAAATACCAAAATTAAAAAAAAAAAAATGGCTTATTCTAAAGAAAACCACACCATCGATGAGATCGCCGCTCAGCAAGAGCAAGTGGGCGAATCCATCTGCACGATAGTGCGGAACTACAACAAGGATAGTTCGAGCAGGAAGACGCTGGAATACCTAAACAAGAAGAAGGCGCAACTAGAACCTCTCTGGGAACAATTCGACCAGAATGATTCGATTCTGCGAGAGAGGTTCTCAGAACACATGAATCATCCATACTTCGAAAAGGATTATTTCGAAATGGTACGAAAGGCAGCAGAAGCCTTGACTGCCGACATCTATACGAGAATAGAAGATTTTAAACAACATGAGACTCCAGACCAAGGTGATCTTCAGATGCGGATACAAGGTTCAGGAGGAGTAAAACCACTCAGGGAGAAACCTGCAGATGAAGTTTCTGCAGTTGGTAAGCAACAAGGTGCAATTCTCAAACCCAAGAAGGGGATTGTTACAAATTCTAATCAAGAGTCAACCTTTCCTGGCGCGCCAATGAACTCCAAGGCATGATATATGTTGTTGACTAATATATTAAAAAGGTCAATTATCAAGATTCATGGGCAGTCAGCCATGAATAATACTCAACAATTCTCCCAAATAAAGGCAAGAAGTTTGGAGCAGAATTGGGAGGAGATTGCAAATCTATATCGTAAGTTGGACCAGGAGTTGACTACGGTGGAAGTAGAAGAATACTTCAATCTGCAAGAGAGCGTTGAGGAGACGTTACTTAAGCTTTTCATGGACATTCCAGCAGTGCAAGAAAGTGAAGGTGGTCCAAGGCCGCCGAATGTAATGATGAAGCTTCCCAAAATCGAGCTGCCTAAATTTGAAGGTGAATATTTGAATTGGTTGCAGTTTCATGACCTGTTCAAACAAATGATCCATGATCAGCCAATACCGCCGGCACAAAAATTATATTTTTTGAGGGCAAATGTGACTGGAAAGGCCCTGGATTTGATACAAAACTTCAAGCCAACAGACAGTAACTACGAGGTAGCTTGGGGAGTACTAGTTGAACGCTTCAACAACAAAAGATTGCTATTGACTGCTCAACTAAACAAGCTGCTAACACAGTCAATTACAACATCGACGAGTTCAAGCTTAAGAAAGCTTCACGACATTACAAAAGAGTGTTTACAAGTTATAACAAATATGAATTATGATATCGCAAGCTGGGACCCAATAGTGGTACATCTTCTGCTGCAAAAACTCGACAAGGAGAGCAGAGAAAGGTTTGAGTTCGTGTTAAAAGATCCGAGAAACAGTCCCACCATCCAAGAGTTCCTGACGTTTGTTGAGTCCCGATTCCAAACACTCGAAGCAATCAACTCCCGAGACGAAAAAAGAAAGTTCCAGAGCCTAGAGGTCACCACTAGCAGCCACAATGGACGGAAGTCAATAGCCCCCAAGATAGATCTGGATAAGACACTGAATTGCCAATTTTGCAATTCTGGTAAGCATGGGATTTACAATTGTATTAAATTCTTGTCACTTTCAGGTTCGGACCGAGGAAAGGCTGTTCACAGGCTGATGTTATGCAGAAACTGTTTAAAGAAGGGCCACTACTCCCAATCATGCTCATCTCGAAAGTGCCAAAAATGCAACATGCCACACAACACACTACTTCACTTGCAGAAGCAGCAGCAAAACTCACCAAGTACGCATCAGTTGGGTGAGAAGGGTAGTTCACAACCAACACTTCAAGCTGTCAATGCAGCAGCAGGAACACACTTCAAGAAACGTCATGTCTATTTAGCAACGGCAGTGGTCAATGTGATTTCATCACACGGTACACGAATCCCGTGCAGAGCGCTTCTTGATTCTGGATCACAACTGAATTTTGTAACAACATCGTTACTACAGCAGCTAGGAATCAAGAAACATTACAAGGACACATCAATCTGCGGAATAGGTGGCAATGAATGCAGATCTGAGTATGCGGCCACAATAAAATTGGAATCTAGGACGTCAACCAATCAAACAACAATAGAAGCGAACCTCATGCCTCGAATAAGTGATTACCAGTGTAGTCAAGAAATCGACGTCTCAGTGTGGAAGATTCCATCTTACATCCAACTGGCTGATCCATCTTTCTGCAAGTCCAAGAAAATCGACATGCTATTGGGAGCCGAACTATTCTTTGATCTGTTTCTACCAGGAGAACATAGAGTTTCGAACGATCTACCAATCTTACGAAAAACAGTTCTAGGATGGATAGTAGCCGGAAGTGCTCCCGCTTCAAATTCATGTGCTCATTGTCACATAGTTACAAAGCCATCGTTAACATCGTTGGATAAACTCGTTCGCTCTTTCTGGGAAACAGAAAGCCATGACACTCCAACTAACACCCAGAGCGAAGAAGAACATCAGTGCGAAGAACATTTCCAGAAATACACAGTGCAAAATTCTGAAGGTAAATTTGTTGTTAAATTACCATTTAAAGACGATCCTACCATAGCATTAGGTGACTCTCTTCAAGTTGCAAGAAAAAGGTTTCTTTCATTAGAAAACAAGTTGAGCAAGGATGAAACGTTAAAAATATCTTACATCAACTTCATGGAGGAATATAAGACATTGGGTCACATGACGCCAATTAACAAGGACAATATTCCAAAGAGGCACTACGTCATACCTCATCACTGCGTGATGAAACCCGAAAGCTCGTCAACGAAACTTAGAGTAGTTTTTGATGCATCAGCCAAGACTACTTCTGGTCACACACAGTGCCGATCTGCCATCGAACGCGTTAACACGCACCGCGCTATAGTGTCCGCAAAATTAAATAGTGTCTCTACCAAAAAAAAAAAAAAAAAAATTCACACCAAAAAATAAAACCACCACCCACAACTTCAAAACAATAAAAACAATAATTCAAATAATTCAACCTCCGCGCCGCGAGCATAAAATAAGATCTTGTGAAAAATCTATTCAGTGCTGTGTGCCTCCCATTAAAAAAAAAAAAAAACAATAAACCAAACACAATAGTGCATTCTACCTTGTTATCATCTCCTCCCCTACACCACTCTCGCAGTCCCAGTGTCTGCACACATTTTTTTCTATTTGATTTCTTATCTTATTGAATTGGTGTGTGCAGGCAATGAGACTGTAAGTTTGCCAGGCGGATAGTCAATCAACGGTGTTGATTCCGTTGGTTAACTAAAATCAAGTTGCTGGCTGGGCATAACACCGCTAGTAATTTGTTTTTGGTTTTCCTACTAGATCTTCACTTGTTGATTGGACTTAGATTAAGCGTCTGCGTTTGATACTTTGTTTTGTGTGTTTTTGTGGATCGTAATGTCGGGTAAGTTTAGAGTCGATTTTAGCAACATTAGGGGGTTGCGATCGAATTTCTTTTCTGTTTACGCTCACACTGCAAAATGCAGGCCAGCTGTTTTGGCATTGAGTGAAACCCAGGTGGGTGTTGATTCTGATTCATCAGAGTTCAACCTGCCTGGATATAGCTTAGTGCCATTATTCTTTTCCTCCCATGGCCTCGCCGTTTATATTCGGAATGATATTGCTTACCAGCTTCTACCACAATACGGCCTCTGTTCTAATACGAACTTTAATTTCATGTGGTTAAAATTCACCGTCCGTAAGCATATCATTCATTATTGTTTCATGTATAGAAGCCCCAATTTAGATAGCAATTCAACCTCTAACGAGTTTGATGCGTTATCTGACTCCATTATAAGAATTGTTTCCCTGTATCCTCACACTGAAATCGCAATTGCGGGCGATTTCAATGTACACAATTCTGGTTGGCTTCGACATTCTGGCCAGACAACACCCGAAGGAAAGTGTGTTGAGATCTTCGCTGAGTTTAACCAGTTAACTCAACTTGTTGATGAGCCCACTCGGGTTCCAGATATTGAAGGCCAAGCGGCCAACACTCTTGACTTATTTCTCACTTCTCATCCCGAAAAATACAGGGTTATAGTATCATCTCCTTTAGGCAAATCGGACCATTGTGTCATATCGGTAGATTTTTCGCTTTCCGTCACAGTAAAAAAAGATAAAGTCCCCAAAAGAACTGTGTGGCAATATGAGAAAGCCAATTGGGACGGCCTGAATAATTTCTTTCGAAATTTTAATTGGTCATTGTGCTTTCTCGACGGAAACGTTGATGCTTCAGCTGATATGATATCTAACGTTATTCTCAACGGCATGAGAAATTTTGTTCCTCACAGAACAAAAAGTATCATCCCCAAAGAGAATTCGTGGTTTGATTCAAGCTGTAAAGAGGCAATTCGGGATAGAGAAAGTAGTTTTCGAAAATTCAAAGACAGCCCTACAGTAGAAAATCGAAATTTGTTCAAACGGGCCAGAAATATCTGTAATGCTCATATACAAAAGACCAAGTTTTTGCATGACCAAAAAGTAAGGCAAAAAATACTGTTGTGTCCAAAAGGAAGCAAAAACTTTTGGTCTTTTGTTAAGAACGTTAAGAACTCGACCACGTCATCGGTCCCAACGCTCGTCTTCAATGACTCTCCGTATGTCAGTTCCATCGATAAAGCCAATTTGCTTGCAGCTCAATTTGCTGCAAACTCAACACTACCTGATAGCATATTGGCTCCACCTGAGCTCGAGTCTGTAGATTCTGTGATGAAGCAGATATTTTTTCGAACTCGCTCGGTTGCGAGTGTCCTCAAAGATCTCAATATACATAAATCCGCTGGTCCAGATGGTATCCCCGCGTTATTCTGAAGAGGTGTTCTTCTACGCTGGCAAAACCACTGCGTAAACTTTTCCATCTTTCCTATTCTGCCGGGATTTTTCCGAGCAGATGGAAAACTGCATTTGTCCAGCCGGTCCCTAAAAAAGGCGAATCTTCCTCCCCTTTCAATTACCGTCCAATTGCACTAACGTCCCTTCTTTCAAAGGTCATGGAAACGTTGATAAACCGTCAACTTATGAAATATCTTGAAGAACGAAAGCTTCTTAATGACCGTCAGTACGGCTTTCGTAGCAAACGGTCCACTGGTGATTTGATGGCTTATCTCACCGAAAAGTGGAACCAATCTTTACATTGTTTTGGAGAAAGTAAGATTATTGCGCTTGATATTTCTAAAGCATTTGATAGAGTTTGGCATCAGGCTCTTTTATCGAAAATGCGTGCTTTTGGTATCGATGAGTCTCTTCTTCGTTGGATTAGAAACTACCTTTCCGACCGTTCAATACAAGTTGTATTGGATGGCTTCAAGTCTGATACCCACTTCATAAATGCTGGTGTGCCCCAGGGCTCCGTTTTGTCTCCGACTCTCTTCCTCATTTTCATTAATGATCTCTTGTCTGAAACTTCTAATCCGCTTAACTGTTTTGCTGACGACTCGACCCTCAGCTTTTCATATTCGTTTCCAAATTCACGTCCCTGCTCTTCGGATGTGGAACTGGAACGGTTGCGTATGATAAGCTCATTGAATTCTGACCTTGACAGCATTGTTGCATGGGGTCTTATGAACCGAGTAGAATTCAATGCTTCGAAAACTCAATGCTGTCTCTTGTCGTTGAAGCTTAACATTCCCCCATTGCCATTATCCATGAATGGTACCTGCATCGAAGAAACCGAAAAGCTGTCAGTACTTGGTATGTGTGTAAACGATGATCTTCGTTGGAATGACCACATATTTGAAGTCGCCAAAAACGCTGCAAAATGCTTAGGCTTCTTGAGACGATGCAGGAAATTCTTCACCCCTTCTGATCTGGCTACAATTTATAAGGCCTTCATCCGCCCAAAACTGGAGTATAACTCCCATATCTGGTCAGGTGCTTCTCAAACATCTTTGCACCTCCTTGATAGGGTACAAAATAGAGCGTTAAAACTGATAGGTGATAGTTTTTTATCGCTTCTTTCACAAGCAGTGCTCTAGTGAAGTAGCCAGTTGCATTCCTCCCCTGAAACAATTTAGCCGCAACACCCGCCTCGCTAGGAATGTTCATCAGTTTTACCTTGAGCCCAACTTCGGGCGTACAGTCAAGTATAGAGATTCGTATTTCAGTCGCACCACCCGAATGTGGAATGCTTTACCTGGCTCAGTATTTCCCCTTCATTACGATTCACAAGAATTCAAAAGCAACGTGCATCGGTGTCTCCTTTCAAATCCTCTCCTATTTTCCTAAATGCTAAATGTGTTTAACAACATTATAAGGGTATTCATAACCCCTTGATGTGCGCGTTAATTATAAAAAAAAAAAAAAAAAAAAAAAAAAAAAAAAAAAATGATATACTTATGGTAGGCCCAACTGTTCAACCAGATCTATTTTCAATAGTTCTAAAATTCAGGATGCACAGGTATGTTTTTACAGCAGATATAACAAAGATGTATCGCCAGGTCTTAATGCACGAGGATGATCGAGCATTACAACTTATCTTCTGGAGATCAAGAAATGATGAGCCATTACAGCTGTACAAATTAAACACCGTCACGTATGGGACCGCATCGGCTTCCTACCTAGCAACTAGATGTCTAGTTAAATTAGCAGAAGATAATCAAGATTCATTCTTTAGAGCATCACAAGCCGTTAAAAACAATGTATACGTGGATGATTGCCTGGCTGGTTCAGAGACTATTGATGACACTTATGAGTTGCTTAATGAGGTAATTTGTCTACTCAAGGCAGGCAATTTTGAATTGAAAAAATTTTGTTCCAATCATCCTATGATTTTAAAGGGAATTCCTGAAGAAGATAAAGAGAAACTAGTAACACTTCATCAATCTGAGATAGTAAAAACATTAGGACTAATATGGGATCCCTCTCAAGATGTCTTTGATTTCAGCTTCAATGACGAAAAAGTAAACAAAATATCCACACAAATAACAAAACGAACAGTTTTGGCCGATCTTGCCAGACTTTTTGATCCTCTTGGCCTGCTTGGACCCCTGATTGTCATTGGAAAGCTGTTCTTACAAGAATTATGGAAATCAAAATTGTCTTGGGATGACAACCTTTCAAATGAAAAGGCTCAAAAGTGGATTAAATACATTGGACAGTTCTCCCTAATGAGCAATATAAGCATTCCACGATACGTTCTTCTTCCTTCTGCCAAGACAATTGAACTTCATGCTTTCTCCGATAGCAGTTTAAGTGCCTTTGGATCATGCGTTTACTTACGTTCAATCGATGAGAGAAATCAAACATTGTGCCAACTGCTTTGTTCAAAATCAAGAGTTGTTCCACTGAAAATTGTCAGCATAGCCCGCCTGGAACTACAAGCAGCAGTACCTATGGTGGAGCTGGTGGATAGGATAATTCAAATACTTCCAAAGAAAATTGACAAGGTATGTTTTTATACAGATTCTACCACCGTGCTGGCCTGGCTTAAATCACCATCCTACACTTGGGAAACTTTTGTAGCAAATAGAGTTGCAAAAATTCAATCACTCTCAGAGTTTCATCAATGGCAATTCATCAAGGGCCATTTAAATCCAGCGGATTTGGTATCGAGAGGATCAAATTTATCAGGACTATTCAAATCATCAGTATGGTTCAAAGGTCCAGAGTTTCTTCAAAATCGAGAAATCGATCAATTTGAGGAATGCGAATATCCTGACGTAGTCCCAGAACGACGTAGGAAAAAATCGGTGCTGTCGGCAACAATTCAAAACGATCTAAGCTTAATCGAAAATATCAATTATAGGAGTTCATTTTTTACATTGAGAAAAATATTTGCATTCTGTTTCAGATTTTACTATAATTGCAGAAAACCAAATGAACTAAGAAACACAGGCCAGCTAACAACTGAAGAATTAAGAGAAGGAACGCGATGGATTCTTGTTTACACGCAAAGAGTCTCATTCCCTGACGAATACCGTGCGTTAGAAGGAAAAAGGCTTGTACATAGAAATTCATCTATAGTTTCTCTTGCTCCATATTTTGATGAAAGAACAAAACTAATCCGAGTTGGGGGAAGGTTGACAAATGCCAAGATCTCTTCAGACTCTAAGCATCAAATTTTAATTCCAAAAAACAATACAGTAACTAAATTAATATTAACATATCTTCATTTCAAGCACATGCACGCCGCACATAGAGCGTTAATAGCCATCTCTCGACAACAATACTGGATCTTAGGTGTTGGACATGCAGCTCGACAAGTAATTAGCAGATGCATCATATGCTTTAGAACAAAGCCAAAATTCATCAATCAGGTGATGGGAAACATGCCTGTGGAAAGGGTGAATTCAGCAAGACCATTTTATTATGCTGGGGTGGACTTTTGCGGTCCCATAAAAACTCACTACAAGGTCAGAGGTAAGACTCCTACAAAGTCATATTTAGCTATTTTCGTTTGTTTCTCTACTAAAGCCATACACATAGAGGTGGTAGGAGATTTATCTTCTCAATCATTCATATATGCTCTAAAACGATTTATAGCACGGCGAGGACTCTGCCACACAATATTTAGCGACAATGCAACGAACTTTGTTGGTGCCAAGAATGAATTAGCAGAGCTAACAAGAGAATTCAATTCCAGTAGAATGCAAGCGGCAATACAGACACATTGCCTCGAGGAAGGAATAACTTGGAAAAACATTCCGCCACGTTCACCTCATTTTGGAGGCCTTTGGGAGGCTGCCGTAAAATCTGCAAAGTCCCTAGTCGTTCGTCACTTAGGTGAAGCTTCACTTACGTACGAAGAATTGCTAACTGTTGTCATACAAATCGAAGCTATATTGAATTCTCGACCTTTGACACCATTATCATCTGATCCAAACGACCTGGAAGCTCTTACACCCGGTCACTTCTTAATAGGAAGTCCTCTTACAGCAATGGCAGAACCAGATGTAACAAACTGCGAAATGAATAGCCTAAATAAATTCCGGCGAATTCAACATATTCAACAGCACTTCTGGAAAAGGTGGTCAGATGAGTATTTACATCTTCTGCAGCAAAGATTTAAGTGGAAGACTGAATCAAACAACCTCAAGCCTGACACCTTGGTGCTTATCAAAGAAGAAAATATTCCTCCAATGCGCTGGAAACTAGGACGTGTGATTGAAATCTTCAAGGGAAGTGATGATAAAGTAAGCGTAGCTAATGTTAGAACTCAAACCGGTACGTACAAAAGAGCAATACATAATCTTTGCCCACTTCCAATAAATGAACCGGAGAATGAAAACAAAAATACAGATTGCTCCAGTGTTGAACCAACTAGAAGCACGAGACGTTTAAGACCTAGAAAAGCCAAAAAATTGACGTTGCTTTCGGTTTTATTTGTAACACTTATAATGATACCTGCTTCCTTAGGTCAAACTTTGACACAGGAACAAGTAAATATCAAGAAACTCGATGATGGTGTTGGCATGTACTTTGAAGATATTGGCAGGATTCGCACGGTAAACACGTACTGGAAAATTTTTGTATTTTACAATTTGACAACGTACTGGCAAGAATTCAATGAGCTTAAAGCATATGTCAACAGAATGCAAGATATAAGCACAGAAGCTCCTGCTATTCAAATGTATTACAAGCCAATAATAGACACACTACGAAACAGAATCGCAGTAATCGAACACAACAATGAGTTGCTTCAAAATTATCATGCACCAGAATATGAAAAAACAAGGATGGCAAGATCACCATTTGACATTGTAGGAACTCTGGCACATAGTTTGTTTGGTATCCTTGACCAAGAAAGTGCAGACAACATTCAGGGTCAAATCAACAATGCCTTCAAGAATGAAAATCATTTGATTGAGCTTTTGAGAAAACAAAGTTCAATTGCAGATGCTACGTCAAATATTTTAAAACGTGATCACATTCAAGTACAGGAACAATTTAAGGCTTTAAATGAACATCTCCAAAAGACTTTTGCAATCATCAACGAGAAACAAAAGACTAATGGGATAAAGCAGAACCTCGGAGCATTGACATCTTATCTAATTCTTGTTCTCACAAATTTCGAGCATATACAAGAAATGCTTTTAGATGTTCTTTTGGATTTAAATCACGGAAAAATTAATCCACAACTAATTACACCCAAACAATTAAGTGAGCAGTTGCAGCTTGTAAGGAATAATTTACCTTCCTATTTATCATTGCCAGAAGGTTCAGTTACTGATATGTATAAAATCTCAACAGTGAAAGGTCGGTACTTAAATGATTCAATTGTGTTTGAAATGCTACTGCCATTGACGGACTCGGAAGAATTTCAACTCTTTAATCTTATTCCCATTCCTATTATTCACAGAAACAATACCTTTATAGTAAAAACATCTGCGCCATATCTAGCTGTGTCATTACCTAGAGATAAACATTTTTTATTGAGTGATCTCGAGCTGGGAGCATGCAAACGAATGACGTCAACCAACTACATGTGTAATCAAGTTCATCCTACTAGTCCAGTCATTTTAGGTTTTATCTGCGGAAAAATTCCTAGAGAGCTGAATTTTTGTATACACCTTTATTACGGCATTGTAATGAAGATGTGAAAAATCGACATATATATCGTGCCGGCTAAAAAAGTTATAAAGGTCAAAAGGTCACGAAAACTGTTTTTCGCAAATATCTCGCGATCTATTGCTCAGAGGTCAATAAAGGTCATTATAAAAATTGCTTGTCGTAAAATTGTCTACAAAAAGTGTCTTTTGCATTTTTCTGTAGAATTAACCGTTTTCGGAGTAGAGCGCCGAGAAACCTTTTTTTTCTGTTGGAGGTTTTTAAAATACCAGCTGGAGCACTCAGACCTAAATACCAGTCCATTGTGCTACCAGTTAGCAACCTTCTATTTGCTTCTATTTGTTATAGCTTTCCGGAAGTTCGGAGAAAAGCCAAAAGACCCTGCCATGATAAGGAGCCTAAGCTACCAGCTCTCACCATGTCTGCGCCGAGTAACTGTAACCTCATGCCATAAAAGCAGGACATTCACAGAGTAAGTGCTCTGCAGTGTCCTCATCTTCTCCACAAGATTCACAGAATTTGGTATCACTTAAGCCTAACACGTTTAAATGCTTGGCAAAAAAGAAGTGCCCGCTGGCAGCGACAATAGGCTTTCTACGGTCTTTTCTGCTACGAGATAGCAAAACTGCTGCAGTCTTCTTATTAACGCTGGGGAGCATACGTTTGGTGTGTCTGCATCCAATGGAGGCATGCCATCTACGGTTGTTTTCTATGCAGATCCAATCGTTGATTGAAGCCCTCACTGAGGACCCTGGCAGACCAAGCGACGCGACGGTTCAGGTCCTGAAAAAGAGATCGCTGCCTAGCAAGTTCATCGGCGATCTCATTTCCAGCTATGCCTTGATGACCTGGAACTCAAATGAGACTCAAAGAATTCAACCTTCCGACCGCATTCAGAGAGCTCTTGCATTCCTGGATCACTTTCGAAGTAGTAAGAGGGTTAAGAAGGGCCTTAAGCACTGCTTGGCTGTTTGGTAATCGGGTGCATATGATCCTAAAGAGGTGTACAGTCGTATGTCGTCATTCTCCACAAAGGCACCAGCACCAGACCCCTCGTCGGCTTTGGAGCCATCTATGAAGATTCGATAACAGTTCTTTCCAGGCTCAGATTCTCGAGCGAACCAGTCCTGAACCGAAGGAAAGCTGACTGAGTAATTTTGACGCAGTTTGAGCCTTGGGATCATCATGTCAGACGGCATATCCATTAGACGTGAGTCAAAAGATATGCTGCTTGCGAGCTCCTCAAAGCTCCAGTGCGAATTGTGCCAGAGACAACATCGTTTTAAACGAGAAATGGTCTTAAGAGTACACCCCATGATGTAGGTATCAAGGGGAGGAAGGTTCAGCAGTGCGTCGAGAGCAGCTCCCGGTGTGCTGGGGAAGGCCCCCGTAACACCCAGACAAATTGTTCTTTGAAGTTTGGCAAACGAGGCAATAACGTATTTACGCGAGAGCTTATTCCACCAAACAATGATTGGTCTTATCATAGCCGTATAGATCCAAAGGTCCCTTTTCGGTGAAAGACCCCATGTCTTGCTCCTTTACATTGCCATAAAACTGACAGTGCTTTAGTAGTTTTAGACTCGACATGTTTAGACCAAAGAAGTTTGTTATCTAGGATTGCTCCAAGATGTTTGACTTCATTTGAAAAGGGGATGTTGAGACCAGTTAATTTTCTACGTCTCGTGAAGAGGAGAACCTCGGCCAAGAAAGCTACTATATTATAACGATGCAACTCTGTCGTTAAACTAGTTGGTTCAATTTTATATCGCTCCTGAGTTTTTTCATATTATAAATAGTTTAATCTACTAAAATTAATAGTTAATACGAAAAATAACAAGTCTTTTGATTAATATTACGATAAAGTGCAAATATATCAGGTAAACTAAGTTGTTTAAGGGTAAAAAAAAAAAAAGTTGGCAGGCAACTGCTATTGTCATATATGAGTGAGCGAAAAAGAAAAATGAACCTAACCTCACCAGAAGAAAACCCTTATTCGAAAACACCAAATCTGAAAGGTCCACCAATTGCCTTTAATATCGAAGCAAATATGTCAATCACCAATGCCGATCTTAAGAAGATAAAGACGATCATAGATGAATCTTTAAAAACTGAACTTGCAAAAGCAACAGCAAATCTCGCTTCAAAAGAAGATTTTAGTATGCTAAATGCTGAAATAAACATCCTGCGAAAACAAAATGAAGACTTATCTGTAAGAGTCCAACAGTTCGAGACAAGGTGCTATGCTTTAGAGGAAGAATTGGAAGCCCAATGCAGAGAAATTAAGGGAAAAAACATCATTCTTACGATGACAAATGAAAAAGTTGATCCCAAAATTAAGATTGACTCCATCGCGAATCTCCTGCTTGGTGAACCACATCAGATGGCAGAAACGTCTAAGATCTTTGAAAACGAAAAGACCATAAAATTTAAGATAAATGTTGGGTCCAACGAGAAAGCAAACAAAATGGTGCAAAATTCGATAAAGCTTAAAGGTACAGGTGTATTCATACAACGCGACCTAACGAAACATGCACAACTCAAACGCCGAATCCTACTCAGTTATAGAAAAGCTATCAAAACAAAGTATCCAAAAGAACAAGTACTCGTTAAAAATAACTCGTTATTAATTTCTGATAAAGTATTTTATTTAAACGAAAACAATATACTTAAACATAAAAATGATGATGGAGAACAACACCTGTTGAATATATTTGGACAACTTAATTTCGAAGCTGTCAAAACAAATACTTTTTCAAATAAACGTCATCATGAATGGTCTAATCCAGTTGATGCTGCTACACCAGTGATGCCACTTCATCAAAATTCGTCAAGCGGCAGTACTATTGCACAAAATTGAAAATGTGATGCCGTCAGCTCAATATTTATTAATACTTTTAAAATTTTGTCTTATAATGTCTCAGGGCTTAATAATAAACTTCTATTTGTAGATTTTTTTAACTACATAAATAATTTTGATATATTTTTTTTATATGAAACGCATGTTACATCTGAAAATCTTAGCAAATTCATAAAATATTTCAGTGGTTATAAACTATCATCTAATTCAGCGGTCAAAACATTCACTAAAGGACGTGCGAGTGGTGGAATATTGTACGGCATAAAAACATCTCTACTGAAAACTTTTAATTATGAAGAAATCGAAGGTGCAACTGTCATAAAACTTCTTCAAAAAAACGATATGTTCATTGTACCTTATTATATAAACTGCAACAAGTGGACTGAAGACTATGAAAAACTCAATCGAATTATGTTCCGTTTAGCAAACAAAAGCGTCCTTGTAATAGGTGATCTTAATGCAAGAATTAGTAATTTACAAGTAACTACACTTCACACAACGATAAATAATGCCATTAACCTCGATCACAGAAATTCAAAAGACACTATTTACAATCAAAATGGTACCAATATCCTTGATATGTTACAGATGTATGATTGTACAGTTCTAAATGGTTGTACTAGTGGAGATACAGAAGGTAATTATACTTTTATAGGAGGACAAGGCAAATCGGTCATTGACTACTGTGCAATAAACAATGAATGGCGCAAATTCATAGGAAATTTCGAAGTACAAGCTAAAAACTACTCAGACCACATGCCTATCGTCGTTGAATGGTCTGATAATACAGTCGCAACAGAAAGGAACCTTCATCTCATTCCCAGGCTTAGATGGAAACAACATGAACTCAACTTGTATCAAAGCAATCTAGATAACAACCTCTCTCTGATAAACAATACTTTTGTCTCAACCGAATCACTTTCAAACCAACTTATAGCATGCATTAAAAACTCTACAAGCAACACAATTTCGAGCGGACAAAAGAAGTTTAAAAACGAATGGTTTGACAACGAATGCATGAAAGCAAGACAGAAATCTTTTCATCTACTGAATGCAGTCCGAAATTCAAACTCCCAAGATTTAAGAAAATGGTACATCGAAGAAAACTCGCGATATAAGAACTTGTGTCTTCAGAAAAAAACAGAATATGAAAACCAACAAGCATATTCACTTGGTCAAACGAAAGACGCAAAAGAATTTTGGAAAGTGACGAAAAAGATAAACGGTTCAAATTTTGCAATAGGGATAGGAGTAACGGCTGAGGATTTATCAATACACTTCCAAAATATACTATGTGCTGGATCAGATGTTAAGTTTTCGTACGCTGAACCTCTGCTGTCCGACGAAATACTTGATTCCGAAATTACATTTGCCGAAATAAATGCTGTTATTCTTAAAGCGAAAAATGAAAAGGCGCCGGGAGAAGATGGAGTCACATATGAATTTTTCAAGAACGGTACAGAAGGACTTACTTCCCGACTCAAAGCTTTATTTAATGACATCCTAAATAAACAAGAAGTTCCAACATCTTTCAAGAAGGCAGTCATTTTTCCGATCCATAAAAAAGGTGACACAAATAATGTTGAAAATTATCGAGGAATCTCGTTTATGAACGTTATTGCTAAATTATTTTGTGGTGTGCTTGCCAGCAGGCTTGAAAAGTGGGCTGAAGGTAACAACATAATTTCAAAGTTTCAAGCGGGTTTCAGAAAAAACTTCTCCACTGTAGACCACATCTTTACCTTAACATCGATAGTTAAAGCAGCACAAGCCAGAAACAAGAAGACATATGCGTTTTTTGTGGACTTTAAATCTGCCTTCGATCTTGTCAACCGAAATGCTCTTTTTTATAAGCTTTCCCTATTAGGTATGTCAACGAAGTTCATTCATGTGATAAAGGAAATGTATACTCAATCAAAAGCAACTGTGTGGGATGGGGCAGAACTATCAAATTGGTTTGAAACGGACACCGGAGTTAAACAAGGGTGCCTTCTAAGTGCTCTTCTTTTCGCACTTTTCATCAATGATGTTGAAACTTGTCTGCCTGGAGGTATCCGAATCGCTGATCTGACCATTAATGTTCTTTTGTATGCCGATGATTTGGTTATTCTCTCTGAATCGCCTGAGAATATACAACTAATGATAAATCGACTATCTGATTATTGCGATAAATGGGGGCTTACAATCAATATTAACAAGTCCAAAATAATGACGTTTTCTAGATCTACCCGAAATCATGCTGCATATACTTGGATGTTCAATGGAAATGTATTGGAGATTGTGAACAAGTATAGGTACCTAGGAGTTAATATTAACAAAACCATGGACTATAATGAACATATAGCAATGAAATCTACTTCATCACAAAGCCTGCTTAACATGTCATGGAAAAATATCTTTTCGAATCAGCGTATTGCACAGTCAGCAAAATACAAGATATTTAATGCTGTTGTTAAGTCTTCTCTATGTTATGCTGCGCAAGTTTGGGGAATAAATGAGTTTGAGGCAATAGAAAAATTTCAAAGGTCGTTTTTAAAGAAACTGTTCAATCTTCCGATAAAAACGCCAACCTATGCTCTACATCTCGAAACGGGTCTAGCTAGAATCTACACATTCACTCTCAAGCTGCATGCAGACTACATCTTAAGGGTACTTGCTCATCCAGAAAATCGGCTAACCAAACAAATGGCATTGTACGAACTTAGAAATGCGGACTGGTGGATGGCGAAGTGGAAAGACTTAGGAAATTATTGTGGAGAGACCTTGGAACTGGATTATAGTAATTTGTTGCATTTTAAAGAACGGCTCTACAAAATAATCCAAACTCAGGAAGATATAGTGAGGATTGAATTCATTAAAGAAGCTCAAAAGTCACAAAGCAGAATCCTTTATTCTCAATTGAAACTGAACTTAATGGAAGCAAGTTATTTTAACGATGCGTACACTTATAAGGAAATATCTCTGATTTTCAAGACAAGATGTGAAGTCCTTGGAATTAATGGAACACCATATAATAACAGCTTCCATCAATTTTGTTCATTGTGTAATCTGAAAGCTAAAGAAGACTGCTTCCATCTTATTAGTGTATGTCCCATATTTGCACAACATCGACTTTCATACTTCGGAAAAAAATCACTTACATTACAAGAAACAATAACATTGTTAAACTATACTGCTTGGAAAAAACTGTACCTCTTTATGAAAGACATATTAAAATATAGAAAGTTACTTATAACAGAATTTGAATAGATAACTCTCCTTTTATTATTATTTTTCTATTATAAATATTAAATCCTTTTTTATTAATCTGCCAACCGAGCTGACGGCAAAGCCAAGGCTTTAAATTCATTATAAATATTTGTAAATGATGTATTAATATACCAATAAAATGAATACTTTACTTACTTACTTACTTACTTACTTACTTATAACGATGCACTCGTTTCCTCACCACCTTCGAGGTAGAATGCAGGGCGCGTTTTTTCTATATGGTTTCCCCCGTAGGCATAATCCATAATATGTAATAAGAGGTTTATTTTATTTAGTGAATAATTTTTTATTTGAATACAGAAAAATATAGAAAAATACAGAAAAATAAACTTTAGTACATAATTTTTTATGCATTCTACCTCGAAGGTGGTGAGGAAACGAGTGCATTGTTATAATATAGTACCTTTCTCGGCGCTCTACTCCGAAAACGGTTAATTCTACAGAAAAATGCAAAAGACACTTTTTGTAGACAATTTTACGACAAGCAATTTTTATAATGACCTTTATTGACCTCTGAGCAATAGATCGCGAGATATTTGCGAAAAACAGTTTTCATGACCTTTTGACCTTTATAACTTTTTTAGCCGGCACGATATCAATGTCAATTTTTCACATCTTCATTACAATGCCGTAATAAAGGTGCATACAAAAATTCAGCTCTCTAGGAATTTTTCCGCAGATTGGGGTTTAAAATAGCTAAAATGATTGGACTATACTAACATCCAACAAGGAACTTTGGAGGTCTGCGAAATGATTTTACTAAATCATAAAGAAGAGAGTTTCAACAAATGTACCTTGAGGGAAACGCAGTCACAAAACGTATGGAAAGCACTCAAGTTTTCAAACAGTTGGATTTTCTCTATTCCATCAAAGGTTTCTGGCCATCTGATTTGCAACGATGTAAGTACAGCTATTAATTTATATGGAAACGGTGTTCTGGAGTTCAAGAAAACTTGTGTTCTTCAACTGCCCAATGTAATCATCAAAGGTAAAATGAATTATGAGAGCAAAATAACTTCACCATTTATTCCGAGATTAAATACAAGTAGCTGGAACATAACTATAAGCCAAGGAAAAACAGCAAATACAACAGATATGAAAATACAGGATCGCATTGACCAATCCGAGTTTGAGAGCTTGAAGTCCAAAATCAGAGAAGTAATTGAACATTCTAAGAAACTGCCTGCCCCCACTACTGACATCAACGCCCATGACTGTCATCACTATGGAAGCAGTTTGTTGTTATTGGCATGCATGATTGGGATCTTCATCATTTTTTTTCGTCGCACAAGAAGATCAACCCCTCGGCCAAGAAACTTCGAGGTCAACATTTAAAATTAAGCTATATTTATTTTAAAGTTCAAATTTAGAGAGTTAAGAACCCTCAAAAGGGGGGAGTATGTTTAAGTTTCATTAATACTTTTATTTTTCATTCTTTAATTTCATCTTGCAACTTGCATGTGCAAGAATTCAATACTTTTGTTTGTTCACCTAGTAACGAGAGCCACTGTGTGAACCATTGCTCCTACAACTTGCCAGACGCAATACGAAACTTGCGTATTTTTGTTGGCACGTTTTGTTTAGTTTGCGATTACCACGTATTGACGGGAACTTATAATCAACATGGTTCACACGGTAGCTCTCCCAAAATATTTTCTGTACTTATACCTAGTCAAGAATAAATTCATTACCTATCTGAAATTAATTGACAACAGTCGTGTTTCTCTGGAGTGATTCTTTGAAATTGTCGTGTTCTTATTTTCGAATTTGCAAGTTGTTTTTCTTTCGTTTAAAACATTAAACAACGCCTTTAGTGCAGCTTGGGGCTGTCTGAGAAAATTAATATTGTTTTGTTTTTCGTGTTCAATGAACATATTATTCTCGAAAATTCGTTAATGGCAAAGACTTCAGCTTGGAAAGTGGACGAGTGACTACCCAAACTTACTGAGAAATTTGTTCTGAGACAGTCGCTGAAAATGCTGGAACCTCTACCAGTTTCCATTTTTGAGCCGTCCGTATACCAGACCATATCTTGCTTTGAAGGATGAGGCTTTGTGAAGTCTTCCCTAGGGGGGATGACAATGGAGAAGTTGAGTTTGAAGTTGTGCATGGGAATAATAGCATCCAAGCACATACTTAAGGACTTTCAGTTATCGACAGATGTCCTTTCGGGTTTGGATGTGATTTTATGTGTCCTTGCACTGAAAAAAATATTTTTCGTAATAGTACGAGATTCGCTTCATACACTGAAAATACAAATAATTTCGTTGAATAAAAAATGTGTTCCTGTAACGAAACGCTTCATACGCTGTTTTTGTCGATTTTGAGCTGAAAAAAACGTTTTGATTAAGTGTTTCATCACTTAATGAAGCGTTTTCATAGTTATTTTAACGAAAAACTGCATAAAATTATGTAAATGAGCATAATACGCAAAAATTTTCATTTAATAATTAATTTCTCTCATGACCTGATGAAATTTTTAATTTTTCTTACAAAAATCTTTCATATTACTAAAAATACTTATAGATTTACTAAAATTTTGCTTTGACCTACGAAGAATTACATAGTCTATGAAAAGAATTTTTTGCTCCACGAAATTTTTTCACTGATATACATACAAAATTTCAGTTCATACCTTGAAGAAAAATTTAATTCCTTTGCAAATTTCTACATAGAATTTTCGTAATATCGGCTCATCGTATTTGAACGCAAAACTTCATAATTTGTTGAAAAAATTCAATAAAGTATGAACGAAATTCATACCTCAACGAATTTTTTTTTTCACTGAATAACGAAAAATTTATTTATTATCCTACGAACTTCTGCATAGCAATTTCGTAATATCCGCTCATCGTATTTGAACACAAAACTTCATAATATGTTGAAAAATTCAATAAAGTATGAACAAAACTCATTGCTCAACGAAATTGTTTTCAGGGCTAAGGGTTGCCGTCATAATAAGGAAAAGAAATTTCGTTTGCAAGTAAAGCAAAGAATGTTTAATAAAATTGTTAAATGAATTACAAATCCTAATACTGAATAAAGTATAACAAAAATAACACCGAATGGAACACAATAAAAGTTAAAACCAGGGATTGTTTTTCTTTCTCTCCCGAATAAAATTTCAGCATCTGAGCGTCGCGTCAGAATTCAATCGAGTTCGCTATTTCTTTCGCTTCGTCTAGAATTTCATCAATCACGGTATCTACAGCGCCAGCGGTTCGATGGCTAGAGAGTAGAGATAACAGTTGATATTCTATCAAGATGGTCTTTGCATTTGAGTAGGTCAAGACTTTTAGATTGAAGACCATTCACGTCAGGCTCAAATATCATAATATTTGGCAATTATTGAAGTGCATATGATAACTACAGGTTTATTTGCTGCAGAGTGTAGCTGAAATGCAGCTGATCGCGTTTTTGCATTGCCTTCTCAACGAAATTGGCTTTAAAAACCGCAATGCTCTTGTGTTTTTGAGACCAACGAGTTTCACAAACGGCGGGTATGTTCGGAGCACACTTTCGACGTAGAACTGGTTCTCGGAAAAATCTTATGATGTCTTTGATGGTGCCAATAGTGTTTCGTACTTCCGTGACCGTGTTCAGATAATTAACAACAAGATTCAATCTGTGGCTTGCGCAGTGGAAAAACAATGCTTTTTTTTGTATTTTTTTCGGATATGTGCTTGAACGCCTCCTTCTTTTCCGGCCATAGCACTGCAGCCATCGTACCCTTGCCCAACGTATTTTTTCGGTTCAAGTTCACAGCTCACGACTGCGCGATCAATTTCATCTGCAATTGTTGGAGCGTCCATCGCATTTAGTTCAGAGAAACCCATAAATTCTTCTCGTATTTTTGCTTGGTTTTTGTCGTAAAATCGAATACCCAATGACAGTTGCTCTTTTCCTGATATATCTGCTGTTTCATCAAAATGCTGTATGCTGATGCTTTTTTAGCGTCAGCAATTATCATATCTTTCACTACCTCGCCACATAATGCAATTATCTCGTTTTGAATTTCTGGTGAGGTGTATTTCGCATTTTTTGGTCCTTCTTCAAAGTGTTTTTTAAGAAATTCATCTCCGGCCTCAATTCTCAAGCGAATGAGATCCATGAACATTCCTAAAAATATTATAGCATTTTATCAAAAGACGAAAATATGATAAATTTCAATCTGAAATATTTTACCGGAATCTGCATCTTTTCCTCTTAATGGTGAATCGGTTGTTCCACAGAAAATTATGTTTGATATGATCGAACGAATTATTTTCTTGTTTTCTTCAATTAACTTCTGATGTCCTGTTACCATCTGTGGGTCCACTGGTTTGGCAGTTGTAAATTCAAAAGCAGCTTTCATTGAAGTTTAATGCCACTTGCTACTTGCGTGATTTCTGCTCAATTCGTGCATATCTTTGTATTTGGTGAATGGCTTAACAACGAATGCGCCTAAAAAGCCTTGTACTGTAGTTTTGTGAAATAGAACGCAATGTAAGCAAAGAGCGCCCTTTTCTTTCTTTGAATAAACAAGTCAAGCTTTATAAACTTGTTACCAATTGTAAAGAAATTTTCGTTTTGAATCATTTGAGTCTGCTGCAAAATCGTAATCTTGTGGTGGTACCCAACATCTTTTTAATAACAGAGATCTTTGCTCTGATGATAATGGCTGGTTCATAAATAGACCCAAGTCGAATTCGGAAATGACTTCAGTTGTGTCAATGGTTGAATCATCCATTGGAATTGAATCTTCTTCGTGGGTCTCGCATGTTTCGCTAGTTGTTTCGTGCATTTCAGTGAAATCGGTATACTCATCGTAATTTTCCGTTTCAATTGCATCAGTTTGTTCATTTACTTGCATTGCTCTCGCACTTAGATTCGACTCTTCAGCTTCACTTTGACTTGAAGTGCCAGCTTCACTTTGTCTTGACGTGCCAGTTTCACTTTGGCTCGACAGTGGAGGAGCAACCGGTTCTATACAAATATACGCACATTTCAAAAGTATAAATCGCAAAACACTTAGAATTAACTCATCAAGAAATAGCTGATTCCTCGGAGCCAAGTTTGCAAGAGTTGAAATCAATGATAAGCCAAATTACAATAGTCCAATATATATTTCGGCTTAAATGAAGCCCTCTTCAGAATCTACAAACATCTCATTCTCAGTAAAAATATGAAACTAATAAAAAGAAAAACAAAAATACACAATTAAGGAAAACTCACAGAAATAAAAAGAAAATAATGGATCTGAAAGATTCCCAAATATTTATCGTAAATTGAATTCAAATTCTTGGTATCATCCTGTTTATAAATCGTATTATTGGTCCTTCTAATAAAAATCATTTCAGAAACACTTCTCTTGAAATATCTATTTTCTTTATCTAAAACTTTAACATTACGCCAATCAAAATCATGTTTTTTGTCAAGAAATATATATTGGACTATTGTAATTTGGTTTATCATTGATTTCAACTCTTGTATACTTGGCTCCGAGGGATCAGTATTTTGTTGATCAATTTAAAATTTATGGAACGGAGCAATTAAGAGATTTTTTAGTATACTTTGAACTTATTTTGGAAAACCAAAATATAATAAACAGAAACTTACTAAAAAATGATTGCACTCCTCCTGCACGCCGTTTATGATATTTGCTTTTAGCATGTTCTGTAATAGCTCCATCTCCTTTGTTGTCGGTTCGGAAAGTAGTTTTGCAATATGTGCAATACGCCGAATGCTCACTTACCTTTTTAATCCATGGATATTTTTTTGTCCACAATTTACCCCATAAGGTTTTCTTTTTTTCTTTATCCGTTACTAAAAGCCAAAAATTGTTGTTTACAAAGCTAAAATTAATTAGAGTCGTTCGGGGTAAGTGTGCGCACTTTTGACTTTGAAGAAGGATTTCATACAAAAGAAAGGATATACCCAAAAACAGTTGATTGAATATTAAACGGACACATTTTTACTACTATCGTTCAACCATAAAACTAAATTTTTTTATAAATTTAGCTGTATTTTTATAAGAAAATTAAGGCAAGTCGAATTGCGCACACTTGCCCCTATGAAGGGGCAAGTGTGCGCAGGGTGTAGGGTAAGTGTGCGCAGGCTGTTTCACTTACGAATTCTCTATAAAGTTTCAAAATGTAGGTGATTTTCCTAAAAAAGTTCAATGCATAAATATTTACAACTAAAAAACTAATTATTTTTATCAAGATTATTGTGTTTTTTTTTTTTTTTTTTTGTTAACTTCTTTTTTATAAAAAAGCATAAACATAATAATAAATAATAATAAAATAAAGAATAGTTAACAGAACTTAAAACATTAATTTAAAAACATAACAATTAACATAAGAGGAACTTTAAGTTTCATTAACGACAAACTAATATATTAATCATAAAATGTAGATTTTAACCAATCTATTGAAAAATAATAATTTTTGAATCGGTCAATTAACTTTAAGGTTCCCGTTCTCGTTCCTTTTCCTGAGTTACTGAGGGATTATGTGGCATCCCAGTACTGAAAGAATTTTTGAAATCTTTCCAGTAGTTTCTAAGTTTCCGTTTCCAACCCCGTTCCTGTGGGAATCTTCCGTTCCCATAGAAATATGTGAATGAAATGTAAGTCTATGTCACTGAGGGATAACATACTAAAGTTGAAAGAATTTTTGAAATCGGTCAAGTAACTTTAGGTTCCCGTTCTCGTTCCCGTTTCTGTTCCTGTGGGATTATAGGTATGAAATATAGTCTAAGTTACAGATGAAGGGAGATAATGTAGCACCCATAGTGCTGAAAGAGTTTTTGAAATCTGTACAGTAGTTTCAAATTTTCCGTTCCCAACCCTGTTCCTGTGGGAATATGGGATTCAAACCTTGTCAGGAACCATCTCCGGACTAAACTATGTCTACCGTGAAAATTTCATAAATATCTTGCTTTAATGGACTTGATGTTATAGTTTCAGACTTAAGGGGTTTTCCATTTCTTTTGGTGGTCTTCTCCGATTTTGGGAAAGGACTTATGGACAAGAGAGCAACATGAGTAGACTTTTGTGTGATTAGCAACTTTCTCAAGGCAGACTCGCTGATTCCCACCTTCTATGCAGCCGCACGTTTACGTTAGCCAAGATTTATAAGCCTTTTAGCTCCATCAAATTGAGCTTGTGAAACTAGCTTTTTGTTCGGATTTTTTCTATCATACGTTCGAGGCATACCTGTTTCGTTCAAGAAAAATATAAAAGTACACAGATATATAAACATGTACACATATTTGCAATCAAATACAAGATTATTCAGGAATTTTATGATGTGTTTTGATTTACTTGACTGTGAAAAATTAGTTTGGGGTAAGTGTGCGCATGCGTTCACTTACCCCCAAATTTTTGCGCACACTTACCCCAAATGCAGTTTTCTATTGTTTTTACAAAAATTTTAACAAACAATTGCCAAAAACTGTAAAATCTTCACCCAAACGTAAAGACCATAAAGTATATTATAAAAAAAATCCCTACTGACTGCATTGTAAGACAAACTCAAGTCACTGACACAGTTTGAAAATGAAGAAATATTTTAGTGAAACCGACCTCTTTTTTCTTTTGTCTCTCGTCGAAACACCAAACACGACAGCAGCACTAATACAACTTACTTGAGCTTAGTTCAGATATCTACTGAATTACGCATCAACAGAAACCCGAATTTCATCCCTATTTTCAAGAAAACCACAGTGCGCACACTTCCCCGCTGCGCACACTTACCCCGAACGACTCTAGTATTCACACTTCCACAATTTATTTCCACTTGTTGTATTAAGCTGAACTGTTACAACGATCAATCGCGACTAATTTTTGTTGCCGCAATGCCGCATTCATGATCCAGAATTTCTGGACAATTTTTTGATTCGAAGAATTATAAATATAAATGCCCAAATATGCTCGTGTAATATTTCTAGATTTTAGAGAAATCTCATTGAAAATTCCTCGTTTTTCGGCAATTTTGCGAATTGTCCTCATTTTTTATAAAAATTTTCATTGATACTCTTTTTTCCGCTTTTTTCCCAAAATGTCCACGTTTTTTACGATAATACTCTTTGAAAAGTCCTCCTTGTTTCAGCATTTTCTCCAAAAGTCCTCTAGGAAAAAGATTAATTTTTTCTTAAAAAACGCAGATTTTTTCGAGGACATATAGCTTACCATAAAGCTCCTACCTGGCTACGCCCATGAAATATACCACTTTATTTTCGGATCTCAAACTAGGGGGAGAGTACGATAACTTTGGCGACAAAAAATAATAATGGTTTTTGGTGGAGGGGTTCAATACAAGCATTAAAAATTAAAATTATAAATTGTCAACCTGGTAGACGGCCATAGGCCAAGCCAATTAGACTTAGAAAATTATTAAATAATTGTTAAGTTTATATATGAAATAAAAGTCATTTTAAACTAAAACTAATTATTTTATGTTTTCAATTTAGAATGCCCTCTCCCGTGTACAAATTTTTATAATTTCTTTCAATAATTTTTGTACAAAATTAGATGTGAAAAAAAACCAGAAAAATTCCCTTATGGGTAGCACTATTTTACAATAAAATAATTACATTCATTGCACCAATTATATAATGATTTTTCATTTACAACAGTTCTTCAATTTGTCGTTAATACGTCACGGCTCACGGGTGACGGGTCGTATTTTCTCTTCAAATTGTTTTAACGATTTTCGATCTCTTTTCCTCAGATTTAGAGAAATATGATAGGCCTTTTACTATTAAAAAGGCCTCAAAGGTCAAAGGACAAATATGAGTGAGTAAGAAATCGCTTTAATTTATGAAATTATTCATAAATGGAATGAGGAATTTCGTAAGATACCTACATGAATTTACGAAACTTATTCGTAAGCAGAACGCAAGGTTTCATAAGCGAACGAATTAATCTTTCGTAGATTTATGAAAATGTTAATGCATGGTAAACAAAAATTAATTAGGTAACGAATTAAAAGTACGATAATCTACGAAACATATTCGTTAATAGAACGAAAAGTTTCGTAAGCCAACGAATAATCTTTTAATTGTTAATTGTTAATTGTTTATTTGCATCAATCAGAGATTACAATAATCATCTTACAGACTAGAAACATATCTATCTATATACAAATAGAAATGTATTATTACAAATTGAATAAAGTTTAATAAATTAGTATTTAAGTTACATTTAGTTATTTAAAAAATGAAACAGGAGTTTGTTTTTTAAAATGGCCCTGTTGTAATGGAAATTAAAATCAATTTCTATAGAGATCAAGTTTGTTTCTCTAACACAGCGAGTTATTGGCTCATTAAATGCGTAATTAACCCTATGAATATTTTCACGGAAAAGATTGCGTTGTCTTAGCTGGCGATATGGTGCATAAATATCAATAAGAGATAGAATGCGGACAATTAATATGATTTGTTAAAATATCGTTGATAAACATAATGGAGAAGATTTTACGTCGATTCTCAAGCGACTGTATGCCAATAAGTTGACATCTAGTAAAATACGAAGGCATTTCAATATTCCAATTAAGTTTCCATACCACAAACCTTGTGAATTTTCTTTGAATACTTTCCAATCTCTTGGAGTAGGAGTATTAAAATGTTCATAAGGGGAACGAAGAAATTCATTAGCTAACGAGTTCAAATTACATTAATCTACAAAAAAAAAATTTCATTAAAAGAATGAAAAATTTCGTACGCCAACGAATATATCTTTCGTAGGTATATTAAGAAATTCATCAATGGTACGAAAGAATTCGTTAGCTAAAAATTTCAAATAACATCAATCTACCAAAAAATTCGTTGACAGAATGAAAAGTTTCGTTAGATTACGATTATGTGTTTAGTAGATTTATGAAAATGTTCGTGAATGGTGGGAAAAAATTCATAAGTCTACGATACTAATTACGTTAACCCGTAAAAATATTCTTGAAATAATGAAGCAAATTAGTAGGCTGACGGATATATCTTTCATAAGTTAATTAAAAAAAGCATTAGCGCAACGAAAAGTGTTATAAATTAATAAATACTTCTACGTTAACCAATGTTAATCTTATTAATGGTATGAAAAAAATCATTACTCAATGGAATGTCTTCCATCAATCGACGAAGAAAAATAATGGATTCAACATAAAAAAATCGTAGTTTAATAAATTTGACACGTTAGTTGATGAAGAATTTCGTAGGCCGATGTAGAAAATCAAAACCCAATGAAAATTTCTTGAATTTAAAAGTTTCGTTAATAGTACGAAAATTCCGTTGACTGATGAAGCGCCTCATTAGAGTATGAAGGCCAATTAATTTTTACAGCGGCTGAAAAGTACGAAAAATTTCATTGGCACATACAAGGCCCGTTTCCCGTTTCATGGAAATTTTCATGAACTTTGAAATGGTGTGCATTATTTTTAAAAAAAACATTACATGTCGAAAGTCTAAGACGACAGAAAGGAATTTTAAAGTGACAGGAGCTGATTTTTTTCCAACCAAACAAAAAATAAATACAGTACAAACTAATATCTTTACAATCACTTTAAAGCTTTAAAGAGCGAGTAGAAAGATTTTCAAATGAGAACCTAAAAGCTACTTTAGGAGGTGTAATAATCTCTGAAAATCCTGACAGTTGAATTATAATGAAACACGTCTGCTATCTGGGAATGTTAAAATCAGAATAATAATTTATTAGAAATTCAGTATATATTTTTCTCAGACAAATAGTTCAATGAATACTAGTTACTTTACAAAGTACTGAGTATCAATTATTATTTAAAGGAACAGATCTCCACATCCCTTCTATATTCTTTAGTATCAATTTTAACTCTGGTCGTGGACTTGGAGAGGAAAAAGAATTATCTTCAGTGACTTCAATTTCTCTCGACTCGGAAAATTTTGGTTCCGTCTTACGATTTTTCCATCATTCATTTTAACACTTACTTCATTAGGCATCCGTTCAATTACCTTGAATTCAGTTGGTATAAAAGTTGGTGTCAATTTATTTTGCGAAACCATGTTGCGAATAAACACTTTGTCTCCAACTTTAATGTCACTTTGTTTTGCGCAACGTTTCATATCTGCTTCCTGTTTTCCTTTCTCCTTGTTGATTGTGTTTAAATCTCGTGCTCCAGAGTCTATGGTTTCTGCATCTATATCTTGAACAGAAGGAATTTTGTCTCTGATCGTTCTGTTATAAAGAAGTTCTGAAGGTGCTTGTCCTATAGTTCCATGTGGTGTTATTTTATACATTAGTAAAAATTTCTGAATTTCCTTCTTATAATCAGACCCATTGCTATTTGCAATTTGAGGTCTTTTTAAAATAGAACGGTTCATATTTTCTACTTCGCCGTTTGCTTGGGGCGATGGTGATGTTATAAGATTTATGTTATTATTCTTACAGAAATTCTTGAATTCCTGACTTACAAGCTGACGCCCATTGTCCGCTTTTATAGACTTTGGATAGCCTAGTCTGCAAAATACTTCTTCCAAAATTGAGATGACGTTATTTTTTTTATGAATTTAATTTCTTGATATCTCGAATAGTAATCGATTATCACAAAAACGAACTCTTGATTCGGAAGTGGACCTAATAGATCCATAGCTACACATTGCCAGGGTCCGTCTTGAAATGCATGGCGTATCAAAGGCACTGGTGAATTAGGGCGGGACACTGGTAAACAATCACGGCAACTTTTCACCCAGTTTGTAACGTCTCTGTCAATTGAAGGCCACCAAACTTTTGATCTGAGTCTCCTTTTCATAACTGTTTCTCCTGGATGACCTTCATGTGCAAGATTTAAAACTCTGGTTCGCAGGCCAACAGGAATGATAATACGAGAACCTCTCAAAAGAATATTTCCCAAAAAGCAAAGTTCCCACCTGAATGGAAAATATTTATTTTTAGATATCCGTCTCCATTCATTCTGTTTAGTGTTTTCTACAGCCTCCAATAGTTCCCTATCCATTATGCTGGCGAAGGCTATGTCAGTTATTGTAAGTAGTTCTGGGACCGTTGCTTCTATTATAGCACAAATATTCTGTTCACAGAGACTGTCGAATGAATTCTCCTCTTCAATCTTACAGAGTCGCTAAAGTGAATCAGCGATATTATATTTTTCTGGTTGGTAAAATATTTTAAATTTTAATGATTGAAGAAGGACCCATCTTTCAATTCGGGCTGGTGGCTTAGATGTTGGCTCAAAGATGGCTTCTAATGGCTTGTGATCAGTTACTTATTCAAACTCTATTCCAACAAGATAAAAATAGAAACGTTCCGTCGCCCAGACTAAGGCCAAACTTTCCTTTTCAGTTTGAGAGTATCGTCCTTTGATGAAAGACTTTTGCTAGCAAAAGATATAACTCTCGGGCTATCTTCTTGAAACTGAAGTAGTACAGCTCCTAGAGAAAATGGACTTGCATAAATGCTATTAATCGAGTGCGATACTTACAGTTAAAATAGGAAAGTGTTGGTATTTCAGCAAGAGCAACTTTTAACCTTTGAAACGCCTTTTGTTGATCACTCCAGATAAATTTAATATCTCTTTTACCAGCTTCCATAACGGCTCTGTAACGTCGGACAAATGCGAAATAAATTTTCCCAAATAGGTTACCAGTCCCAAAAAACTCCTGGTTTCTTCTTTAGAAGTAGGTGGCCGAAATTCAACTACTCTTTTAACTTTTTCTGGATCCGCAGAAATCCCAGTATTTGAAAGAATATGACCCAAAAATTTCAGTTTCTTGACTTTAAAAAGACATTTTTCTTTGTTGAGAGTAATGTTCATATGCCGAAAAATATTAAGAACTTCTGCAAGTTCTTTATCATGTTCCTCTTCTGAAGGTCCAAAAATTATTATGTCATCTAAATAATTGAGAGTATTTCGGTATGATACTAAAATGCTTTCCATTGCCTTTTGAAAGATAACTCCGAACAGCAGCCTTTTGTAAAAAAATAATCCTTTATGAGTTATAAAAGTTGTGATTTATCTACTCTCCTCAGCAAGCTCTAACTGATGATATGCATTTTTCAAATCCAAGCGAGAAAAATACTGAGCTCCTTTTAATTTTGTCATTAAAGAGTCAAACGTTGGAAGAGGATAGTTTTCTCTCCGAATAGCAAAATTAGCTCGACGCATGTCTATGCATAAACGAATATCACCGTTCTCTTTAAAAGCATTTACAATCGGTGAAATCCATGAATTCGGCTCTTGAACTGCCTCGATTATATCCAACTGAATAGCCTCTTTAAGTTTGGCATCTACCTTATCCTCCAAAGCTATTAGTATTCGTCGCAATGGCTGTTGAACTGGCCTTACGGATGAGTCAATTGAGAATTTAATGGTGATGTCCTTTATTTTTGGGAATGGCTGTAAAATTTCAACTGTATTTACATCAATACCAAGTTTTAAAACACCTAGCTTGATAGCAGTTTCTCGGCCCAGAAGAGATTGTTTGGTATGTTTAATTACATAAAAAGTTGTAATTATTTCTCTCTGTCTCATAACACTTATTGGAGCTTCAAAAATAAACTTAACTTGTAGTAAGGCCTTACCAGCGTACGATCTAAATTCATTTTCAGATTTTGTTCTCAAGCTTCCTGAAATCGCAGAATTTGATTCCAATTTCTCCCAATCTTTTTCACCAAGTAAGTTGAACTTCGATCCAGAATCAATGAGCATAAGCAACTTTGTACCAGCAATATAGCAAAATATGTTCTCACTCATGGATTCATTAGAGTCATTTGTAACTTGGAAACAATCAAGCTCATTAGAAGTTTTACTCTTCTTATCGTTATGGTTTAAGTCTTCTTCGTCAAAGAATTGAATTTTTGAAGCCTCAATTCGCTGACGTTTGAAATTGAGATTGTTGAATGATGTATCTCTACGTCTATCTAATTTTGTTTTACACATCCTCGAAAAATGGCCCACAAGTTCACACTTGTTACACTTTGAATTTCTAGCAGGGCATGTTTGGTTGTCACCCAAATGGTCCAGCCTTCCGCACCTAAAGCATTCTTTTCCAAGACCTGAAAACTTTTTGTTAGCAAATATCTTATTAATATCATATAAATATAATAAAACAGAATATGTCATTGTATCCGTTTGACTCCTTATTTGTTCATGCACCAGACATTTTTCTAAAATTTCGTCTAAAGAATGTTCCTTT
Organism: Melanostoma mellinum; assembly: GCA_914767635.1. Taxonomy (NCBI): domain Eukaryota; kingdom Metazoa; phylum Arthropoda; class Insecta; order Diptera; family Syrphidae; genus Melanostoma; species Melanostoma mellinum. Next base: position 62,222,958 of record OU612060.1, on the reverse strand, counting down.
TCCAAAAGTCGTTTCTTAAGATCTCCTGTCGCCCACACATCTATAATTTTGTCTTTTAGATTTACATACATATATTTGAAATTTCTTGGTGTGTATTTCCAAATGAGCATTTAGCTGCTCCGGTTTGAGTGTTCGAAATAAATGTCTTTCAAAAGTTGAATTGCGTTTTGGTGAAAAATGACTATTTAATTTTCCAACCAAAATTGTGAAAACATCTTCGTTTGTGTCTTTCTCAACTTCTTCAATAAGCGCCCCAGGAATATTACAGGCTACCTCTTGAAGTTGTGGTCCACCCAAATGAAGAAGTTTATTTTTCTTCTTATAAGGATCAATAATTTCTTCAGATTTGAGAAATAATTCAAAACTACGGTACCATTTTCCCACTCTAGTCGAACCAATGACAAAAATGGCTTTATGGTCGCATCACTGATTTTAAGTTCGTTCATAAACTTTCTGTGTTTTTCCAACTTTTTCCCTATATATACAAAAGGAAAAGACAATTACTCTAAAGATATACATTATAATATTTTAAATATACATATTACATACATACACATACACATATGAAAATATGTAGGTACATATTTTTTTTTACCAAATTTGTATATTTACCTCGTCGCCAATGTAATAATCCCTGAAAATCCTGACAATTTAATTATAATGAAACACGTCTGCTTACTGGGAATGCTAAAATCAGAATAATAATTTATTAGAAATGCAGTATATATTTTTCTCAGACAAATATGTAGTTCAATGAATACTAGTTACTTTACAAAGTACTGAGTATCAATTATTATTTATTATTTAAAGGAACAGAACTCCACATCAGGTTTTAAAGTTCTGCAAAGTGTCCATATGGGAAACGCTTCTTAAGGAATTATTCGAGATGGTTTTTGGTTGCAGCTTAAACGAAAACCAAGCAAAGTGAGCAAGAGGTGATTTAGTGTAATAGTATTTTAAAAATTAAATTATTTGCTTAGTTGGTTCTTTGTTTACCTCCTGAAGAGCTTGTGTGTTATTTGGGTAACTCTAGAGCTTGTGATGGTTGTTTTGTTTTGTTAAACGAGCGGCATATCAATTACACTATCTCTCAATATCTTTGCATTACATTAATCCCAGAAATTTAATCTCACTTCTGTGTGCTTTCCTTTTACAAATATAATACCAATGTAGAATACTTTATATATAATAAAGACCAATAATGCTCATTTAGTAATTTGAATATTAAATCTTTATACATCGTCCAAAGTTGTAAAAACGACTGCTTTAACAGCTCAATATTAGAGGTCTTTGTAAATACAAAAATCATTATTTATTCATCTGTTGGCACATTCTGCATCGTCCTCCTGTTTCGAACTCCTAATCCCCAGTTAAATTGCATATCCAATGACAAAGGAACAAACAAACAGCTTTTAAAATAAAATGCAATAAATTAAGTAACGCACAATGGATTACAGCATTTAAATAGCACATGAACTAGGTATCGATATCGATCGCCGCGACCCCTCCGCCGGTGTATTTCCCAATTCAATTTATTTAAAGAGAAAAAAAAAATAAAAAATATATATAGCTATACGAAACAAAGAAAATCCGAATGTTAGCACACTCAGTTTCAATAACCCCTGAGGTGACAAAGAAGAAGGTTTAGAATATGCGAAGAAAAATTGCAAACGGGTCATTCGTTTTCCAATTTTCACCCTATCTATGGGCCGCTTTCCCCTTTTTTTATTTGAAAAAGAAAAACACAAAATATTCTGGAAATGTCGCAACACCACCACCCCCAACCATCATCTGAAAACAGCTATCCTCTACTCATCTGTTGACTGAATCGCATTCAGAATTCATGAAGATGGACATCATATCGTGTGCTGACATCCACCCCATTATGGTCTTTTAACCCGGGAGACAAACATAATGGATTGGTCCGTAAATAAATGAGGCGGGCAGTAAAATGGTGGGTTAATATAAAGCTTAAGCCGGAGTTTCTACTTCTCTGCACTTGGTAAGGAACACTTGTCCAGTAATGGGATGAAATCACGTATGATTTCATACCCTCCGGCTCTGGTGTAGACAAAAATCAAAAAATAAGAAAGGGGGGTTCATTTAATGTTGGGTTGGTTTCGAGTTGTACTTAATAGATTGTGTTTGTGGGTTTGCAAACAGAAGAAAAACTTATGTACAATGCGGAATATAAAGACGGTGATGATGATGATGGAATGAATTTCAAATATGTATTCCATTTGTGTAAGGTCCTAGGATACATTAGATATTTTGAGAAGTTATATGACCACGTATAACGTTACGATGAACAGTATAAGTCCTAGTTTCTGGTTGTCAACTCTGATGTTAAAGTAAAAAGTTCGACTTTCATATCGTTCTTTTAAATCTAGAATTTTAGTTATTTACTTACAACGTTAAGCTTCACTCAGCACGGGTTTTCATTTCGATACGCGAAAGAAATTTGTAAAATCAGGTGACACGTGTCGGCAACTTTGGCAGAAGATAATGGCTTATCGCAAGAACGATAGTGATTTTTAACAAAGGAAGTAGCCTACGGGTACAGTGTTTGAAAGCGACGTGAAAGGACACAGGTTAGAATATTCTTCGAACCCTGAAGCAAATTCATTTTGTTTAAAAAAATAGTCGTCAGAGTCTGGTAAAACAAATACAGGAAGCGACTGGTGGCGTAATGGACCAAGTAGCGGGTCCATCCACATCAGTGCCCTATTTCACCAAAATGAAAGTTACAACCAAAAATTAGTACTTGTAATCTACAACTACGAATTTGTAAACCCATTTTTCGTTTCACCAATTGCAAAATCTTATTTCACAAACTTGTGATCGATTCTAATAAAGTTGTAGGAAAATGAATTGTAGGCTACAAGTGTTCATAATTCCTGTTGCACCGGTATCCAGAATAACTTGTTATTTATAACAGTTTTTTCACAATATTGTTGAACGTTGTACTGCATGGACATCAAAATGAACAAGGAAAATATAATATTTGCAGCCTTTTTGATAAGAGACAAAAAAGATATATTGTTCGAAAATTTTTTCGATTACTTGACATATTCAGACAAAATAAGAGAATGGAAAACATTTTTAATTCCTTGCAGTCTCAAGCGCTTCTCGTCAATAAAGACTGGAAATATCGATGGTCGTTAGGCCAGCATATAACGTTTTTGAACATTAAACTCTATAAACGCATCCGCAAACTGTTGAATTAGATATCCCATGCATGTCGGCAACTCCATGGTATTGTCCTCCATTCTCTTTCCAACGCAAAAAGGTTAGAAACAGCTGCCTTGGGGTGCACAGTTTTTTTTTCGCTCGAGTGGGCTATTTGCGGTTCAATAATTAAAATTATTCCCTCTGTATTGCATCGACTGAGTCGAAATTTTTCACTAAACTGAAATAACTCAAATATATCATAGTTTATACGCAGGCGATAATTATATTTTTTTCACTTTCAAAATATCATCACTTTGCCTGTTATAGCTGCTCTAAGCCTTCGTCGCAAAGAAATTTTTGTAATCAAAGTAAGGAATTACAAATTTGTTACAAAAATTACACGTCTACCTTCACCTGTAGAATATTCTTACAAAATCAACAAAGTTTGTAAGTCTATTTTCGTTGGTGAAACGAAAACTCACAAATTAGTGTTATATTAACAAGTTTGTTACTTGCAAAGTACAAATTTAATTTTGTATTGTTGAAACCGAAAAGGAAATTTTTTCACAAATTTCCTTTTGTAAAATACAACTGCAATATTGTAATTAACAAAGTTTGGTGAAGCAGTATTTTTACAAGAACCCACAAACTTTGTTAAAAAACGCTGGTAATTACAAATTTGTGAGTTGGTGAAATAGGGCACAGGTGTTCAATTGACGGTGGAGGTAACAACAACGCTAAAAACTGCCTCCCAGTGGAAGCGCAGCAACTTGGGACAGCAGCGGCTAAGAAAGTTGAAAGTAAACAGCCCATGGGACCGAGGCTTTAAAAGGCGGAACAACAATCTTTAGAAACAGCCAACAGAAACCGCAGCAGTTGCATCCATCAAGGCTGTTCTTGGGAAACCACAATTATCTGATATTCTATAGAACAAAGCTAAAAAGCAGTGTACAGATGCATGTCTGGTTGACTCGGAGAAGACAATGCTCGCGTTCTTCGCAACATCGAAATTTTCGAAACTACTGCTGTCAGTCAAGAACGCTATTTAAGCTCTGTGTCAGATGTAAAATGGCACTGTGATTCACCTCTCGATTCTACATAGTTAGTAGTAAAATTAATTGTAAAACACAGATTTTTTCTGTTTGAAATTCAACAATTTGACTTCCAAATGTTTCCAAACTAAGCAGTATTAAAATTACATTCATTTTACTTAATTGTGATAAAAATAATGAAAATCGTGTGCCTTCAAAAATGTATTTTCTTTGTTAATAAACTCACTTTTAATATTAATTTACAAAATAGAATATCCAAACACCAATAATTATCAATTTCAATTCAACAAATAAGCGAGAACTTGTAAAACAAAAAACTAACCCAAGAATACCGAGTAAAGTTCGATTGTCATATACGTTGTTTCCTTGTTTTGACAAGTAAAATCTGAAGTTCAGATTTTCAGCCAAGATTTTCCATCTGAAAATCTTATGTTCGAAAATCTGAAAATCTGAATGTCATCTGAATTGTCATCTGAAAATCTGAAACTTTTTATATGGGAAATGACAGAATCTTAAGTTAAGATTTTCGAAGATAGGTGCAAAAAAACGCGAGCAATCAATACCGTTGCGTTAGACGGCCTTTTCTATAATTTGAGTACTTACTTACTTAGGTGGGCATTACAGTTGGGGGTGAACCTGGGCCTCAACCAACATCCTTCTATAACGACTTCGATTTCAGGCGAGCTCTCTCCAGTTTTGCACTCCAAGTCGGTTGAGGTCTTCATCCACTTGATTGCGCCACCTAAGACGAGGTCTTCCCCTTCCGCGATTTACCTGCTATGTGCTTTCGAACACCCGACAAGCCGGAGCGTTTGGGTCCATCAGCTCTACATGGCCCAATCGTAGCCTCGCGATGCGTACTCTTCTGGCTTTGCCCATGTCACGGTACAGCTCATACAGCTCGTTGTTGTATCTTCTTCTTCACACATTGTCTTCGCATACGGGACCAAAGATCATTCGGAGAATTTTTCTTTCGAAATGACCAAGGGTTTCCTCATCTGCTTTCGATAAGGTACATGCTTCCGCGCCGTAAAGCAGGACTGGGATGATTAAGCTCTTATACAAGGAGGGTTTTGTTGCCTTCTTAAACGAGCGCTTCTCATGCTGCTTCTTTTTCTTTTTGAGAACTCGGTGTTCTTCCCTTCTTTTCTCCTTGTAGATCTCGTTATACTGATCGTAAGCAGCCCTTGTTCGTTTTTGCATCAGTATATGTCGTGCTTTTTGTTTGGCCGCATTTGCCTGCCTGGTTTCGTTTGGTGGCCGAGTGAAACCCAGAACCTCAGAGGCAGCGGTTCTGATGGCTCCTTGGCATTGCTGCCACTGGTTTTCAATACTTAATGCTGACGGTATGGGATTCGAGGATAGTTGGCCCCTTGGAAAGTTCGGACATCTAACACACTGGAAGAGTGCCTTGCGTCAATCGCAACATGGTCAATTTAGTTGACGGTTAATTGATCTGGGGATCGCCATGAACCTTTATGAATTTTGAGATGCGGGAAGCGTGTACTACTTACAACAAGATTTAGCCCCGCAGCAAAATCGATTAGCCTCAGTCCGTTTTCGGAGGTTTTGTCGTGGAGGCTATGCTTACCGATTATATTTCCAAATATGTCCTCCTTCCCTAGTTTTGCGTTAAAATCGTCAAAAACGGTTATCCCGTCGTGTCTAGGGCACTGCTCATATGTTTCTTCGAGGAGCTCGTAGATACAGTCTTTGGAATTGTCGTCTTTCTCTTCTGTGGGGGCGTGGGCGCATATAACGCTAATGTTGGCGAATTTAGCCCTGATGCGGATGGTCATTATACGCTCATTAACTGGATTTTGGCTTTTCCCTGAGTCTTCCTCTAACGACAAATCCGCACCCAAATAAGCGCTGTTTCTGTTGTCTGTAGCAGTCGCCATAGTAGATGTCACAGTTTGTCATCTTCTTTATGCCCGGTCCACTCCATCGCATTTCTTGGATGGTGGTTATGTCTGCTTTGCAGCAGTCTAAGGCGTTCGCTAATTCTCCAGCTGCACTTAGTCCGTTAAGAGATCTTACGTTCCACGTGCACATCCGGAGGTCATTGTCCTTTTTTCGTTTGCTTGGGTCGTCAACTTTGAAATCATTATCGTTATCCGAGGCTATTGGTTGTTTCGGAACCATATTTTTTTCCGTGGTTGGGTAGTTAACGCTACGCACAACCCGCAACCTGGAGGGCCAGGTCCTTTTGGATCCCTTCGAACATAAAGGGCGGGAATATCCAGTGTCAGGACCCTGCTGCAGGGGTGTGAGTGCTGCCATTGGCTCACCAGGAGCTCATCCGCCACCATTTCTACTTCAATACCCTGTCCTAGTATTGAAAGACTCCGAAAGACCTTTAAAACAAATATGTTGTAGTAGCTCCTTCAGGGGTTTCTGCTTTTATGGCTTCTGAAGTCCACCGTTGATTCTGTCCTTCGAATTCATCCGCTCGAAGATTTACACGAAAGCTCTCGTAGACCACTGAGATTCGTGCAGTCAGTCATTGTTCGCAGAGCAATTATAGTGTTGATCGATCACAATTCTTTTGTGCCGGATTCCTTTGTCAACACTCGCACTTACTAGTTAAGCAGGCCAGCTCTGGATGGAGCATCCCAGGTCCCAGTGGATACCGCTTGGAGGTATAGTAAGCACAATTGACGTTTACTATAAGTTACAGCATCTGGTGGCCGCCAAGTTGGCACCAGTCAGAGCCTACCCGAGTAGTACAACCCTCAACACGGGAACTAGGGTTGACTATTAAAGTCGAACGAGTGGCGGTTTTGGTATTTTTAATGGACCTTATAAATGAGGTGTGCCTCCTGGGTCCATCCTGAATGTAAGGCCAATTAAACCAAAATACAATATATCGGGAGCGGAACGGGGTAGACTACTAGAGTCGATATGGCGGCGGATTTGGTATTTTTAATGGACTTTAGAACTGAGGTGTGCCTCCTGGGTCCATCCTCAATGTAAGGCCATTTAATCCAAAATACAATATGTCGCTAGGGTGGTTGAGTCGGTACTTCTAATGGACCTTAGCAATGAGGTGTGCCTCCTGCAATGCAAGGCCAATTTTGCTTTTGGTACTCTTAATGGACCTTATGAATGCGTTGTACCCACTGGGTCCAGACGCACTAAAAGGCCAATTAATTCAAACCACAATATTAATGTTCGGGAGCGGAGACGGTGACTATAAAAAGTCGACAGGGCGGCAGATTTGATACTTAATGGACTTTAGAACTGAGGTGTGCCTCCTGGGTCCATCGTCAATGTAAGGGCAATTAAAAACAAATCAAAAAGTGACTGTGTAGGTCGACAGAAAAGAAATCTTATCCTATAATCAGAATGGTATTCCCACAACAAATGTTAGCTTGTAGTTTCTCTTCTCTTTCTGGAGGTGATTTCACATCTACTTATCATTTCTGTGGTGATTAGTGGATGTGAACTAACAAAAATGAAAAATGTAAACAGAACTTTTTTTCTCTTATCTTATTCGTATGCCGCTTATGGATGGTTCGTCGCATAGCCGTTGTATGTGTAGTCTGCTTTGGGGCGAAGAAGGTAAACAGTGTAACGTTTCGTCACAACTATACTTACCCTAAAAATTTCATAGAAATCCGTTGGGTGGCTTAGGAGTCTATAAGAAATGAATCAATAAAACAATCTTTATCTGTTTTTTTTTTTATTTAATTAACACAAATCGAATACAGTTTGGGACAAGAGAAATGAACTTTATGACATGAGTGTTAGGAGAGAACTGATTAAGAATTATTAATATTTCTCAAGCTATGCAGATTGCATAGCTTGCAGTTATTAGAGTGCTCGTGTCTGTTTGTAAGTGGAGCTCTGACACAAAAAATGCGCAAAGTGCGAATTTAGCATTTATTTATCTTTTAGGAATTGTTGTGAAACAAAATATGCAGAGTGCATATTTTGCAATGAGTTTATTTTTCTTGTGAAATTTTGAAACAAAATATGCAGAGCGTATATTTTCAATGAGTTTATTTTTTCTTGTGAAACTTTGAAACAAAATATGCAGAGTGCATATTTTGTGATTAGGTAAATATTCAATCAAATGATATTTACGTGGGGGGTTATAGTTGATGCTATAACTCCCCCCGTGTTTGTCTGAGGCTCCGACGAAGCATTTTCAACCATAATTTTTACATTTTTTGTTTTACAATTTTTCTTAAAAATTAATATAATTACAACTATCAACATCAATAGGTATTGAATAAATAACGATTTGACCAATTGTTTAAATTATGTTTGTTTTTATATTAAATTGGGCTTTTTTGGTCACTTTCATTTGAATATGCAAATAAAAAACTTTATTCCATATTTTTCCCTACGTTTCGTCGTAACTTCTCGACTTCTTCAGGGGAATTTTACTAAATCTGGAGATAACACAAATATTTAACAATCTGAACTTTTTTAATTTTTTTTTTTTTTTTTTTTTTGATGTGAACTTACATGATTTTTGTTTTTTGTTACATATAATAATAAACACTATTTTTGACAATTTAAACTGAGTTATTTCTTCTAAAATAAAAGGAGTTATAAACATAAATAAACGGAAATTTAATACAAAACTTACAGAGAAAAAAATACATGAACTGCATGAACATGAAAGTAAACAATCAAGAATTTAAAAAGTTATGCTTAAATTACACCGCTCTTAATGCAAGAGAGTAGCTGGCTATTGTGTTGTCTCTATCTTCTTGTGTATTCATTGTTTTGTCTATGTTTTGTTGTATACGTAGGCTTTCAAGTGTGTATCTATTGTTTGTTCTCTTTTCTTTGTCCATTATTGTTGTATTATCAAAGTCTGCAGAGTGTCAATAGGGTTTCAGTTTGGATGCCCCATGTTGTGACATGTTTCACATGATTTTGGTATTCAATATACTTAATTTTATCTTTACTTTTAATGTTATTTGTATTTAGTTCTTCTAAATCTAAATTAAAAAATGTTACATTTTCTTTTATTTTGGTTAGAAAGTTAGGTAATATTATATGATCATGAATCTTTTTTTCTAAATTTTCAAACATTAAGTTATTGATATTTATTTTACAATTTTCTATTTTTATAAGTTTATTACCTTCAATATTAATTTTCAGATCATTACAATTTTGAATAATATATGTATTTTTAATATTCTTTGTAACAATTATTCCTTTAGTAATTTCGCTTATTTCCTCTTTGTCTTGAATCTGCATGTTACAATTAGCTTCTTCCATTTTAATTATGTTTTTAATACAATTATCATTGATCTCTATTAAATTAGATTTAAGATCATCTTTTACTGTACTATAATATATGTTTTTGTTTTTATCTACAAGGATAATTTTTTCTTTCGTGTGCAAGGATTTGTTTTGTTTGTTTGGTATAGGTTCAATTAGTATTTCTGATAAATCTGTTTCTGTAAGCTGGGGAATCGACAAAATGATTACGATTTGGTTTTTATAAAACGTTACCGCGACTTTAATGTATTGGAATGATTCGGGGTTGGGGATCATTTCTACTTCTTTAGGAGTTAAGATGTTTCTCGTGAGAATACCTAATCTACTTGTCATTATTACTTGATCAATATCATCAATGTGATTTTTCAGTAAGTTAATATCATAATTGAGCTGGTAGACATATTGTATATAACGCATTTCTTCTTCTAAATTGCTAAGTCGTTTATGTGTTGCGTTAGTGTAATTATTTAAGTAGGTTTCTATTTTATATTTTTGGGTTGTTATATGTTTCGTAATATTTTTTATTTGGTTAGAAATATCTTCGTTTATCTTGATTTGTTTGTTGTCTTCGTAAATAATGTTCTTTATATTAAGGTTTACATTATCAAGTTTCGACTGTATTGCTGTCTCATCGTCGCTGTCCATAGTACCAGCGATAAATTTAAGTCCCTGACCTAAAATATTAACTAGTGCTCTCTTGGTTTTAATGTGGGGTTTCAAAAAGTTTATTTTGTTCTCTAAAAGGTTGAAATTATGTTTAATAGTACTAAGCATTGGTCCTATAATATTTGCTTTGGGTTTTAATTTTTCTATATTCTTGTAGATTTGGTATTTGGTTACTTCATATTCGGTAATATTTATTATATGTAAGACCTTAAAATGGTTCTTTATTAATTTCCTTTCTCTCAGTTTAATAGGAATATATCCAGGGACGGCAGAAGATATGGGGTGGGTGGGGTATAGACCCCACCTAACTTTTCTGAGCATGGGGTGCACCCCACCTTCTGGCCTTGGAAATATACCAATTTTTTTTTTACTTAAATGAGGCAAAAAAAAATGTTATGAAATTATGAATATTGTTATACTAATTTTTGCTTGATTGAGACTGACCAAATGATTTGAATCATTCATTTATCGCTCATAGACTCAACGTTATGCAATATTTCTTATCCTTTTTTTTCTCCTTAATTTTAGTCATTCTTTTTAAAAAATATGTATAATAAGACGTACGTTTCACAGAATATTCATATATATATGTACATTGTACATGTATATTCTATCTACAGGATGTCCTTTAATTCGTGTGTTATCCTTTAGGGTGTGATTCTTGGTCATATTCTAAGAAAAAAATTGTTATACAGTAAAGTTCGTTTCTCAACTTTGACATCACTTTTTGAAAATTTAAAAAAAGGCTAACTTTGGTGTACCCTGACCTGTGTTAAATTCGATATCTCTGTCAATAGTGACGATAGAGACTTAATCTTAAACTTAATGTTTTTGTAGAAATAACAATCTTTAAGACTGTATTTGAGTTGAGCTCCTATAGGCTTAGGATTGCCAGATTTTCAATTTTAAGTGGTGTTCAAATTTTCTTCCCCAAACAAAGTTTTGACTTTGAGGTCACTTTTTTTCAGAAAATGCCTGATAAACATAAAGTTTCTTTATTTTTTACAGATGAACAAAACAATAATAAAAAAAGACTTATTAATAAGTGAACTCAAATTGAAAAAAATATTGGAAAAAACTAAATCAGGTAAAAAATCTAATTTTGGGTTTCTTACGGTTTTTTATTGCAACAACTTGCAAATTGAGTAGATTTCCAAGAATTGATTGTTTTAAGACAATTTTTATGACTTTGCACTGATGAAAAGGGTTGAAAGTGTATTCGACCTGCTACCAAAATCTCATGGAAATTTTTGGGGCATGAATGTGAACTGGGTCGTATAAAAGAATAAGAAAACAAATTTTTTCATCAGTTTATCAAAATAAGTCACGATTGTGTTTGATCGAAGACCTTTTTGAAATGCCTTCATTTACAAAAGAAGAATACGCAGACATTTTATTTGTATATGAGCTTTGCAATGGAAATTCAAGAATGTGCTCGAAGATACCAGGAACCTTATCCCAACAGACGACTTCCTTCTGAAAATGTTTTTGGAAGAACCTTTCGGAGGCTTCGAGAAACTGGATCAGTATTAACTGAAAGACCTAACGCCAGGAGCTGCAACCATAAGAAGAGTCTCGGTCGATGAAAGAATACTATGGTAGCTGTTGAAATCAATCCTTCCATTACCATAAGACGCATGGCTCTACAGTATAATGTTTCCAAAGACAGAATCTCCAGAGTACTGCATGGCGAAAATATGCATCCATATCACCATACACCTGTACAGGAACTACTATTGGAGGATGTTCCACTGCGTCATCTAGTTTCATCATATTTCCAACATGATGGTGCTCCCGCCCGCTATGGTCGTGAAGTTAAGGATTGGCTGGATGAAAAATACGGTGGTAGATGGAGTGGCAGAAATGGACCAATGCACTGGCCTGCACGATCTCCCGATCTCACTGTACTGGATTTTTTTTTGTATGGGGACAAATGGAAGAAAATGTTTACTCATCTGAAATAACAACCTTAAGTCAATTAGAACAACGTATTTTCGTAGGATCACTACAAGTAAGACAAGAGTTATCGAGAGCAAACATCCACGATGAAATCCAAAAACGCGCTCTGGCATGCATTCAAAACGAAGGAGGGCACTTTGAGCACTTGTTATAATTGTATTTGTATAAAATACATAAGACACTACTAAAAGTTCTTTTAAAACTGCTCCCTTTGCAAGTTGTTGCAATAAAAAACCGTAAAAAACCCAAAACTAGATTTTTTACCTGTTTTAGTTTTTCCAAGTTCATAAAATGTATGGGCTTTTGAGTGCACTTATTACTAAGTTTTTTATTATTATTGTTTTGTTCATTTGTAAAAAATAAAGAAACTTTAAGTTTATCAGGCATTTTCTGAAAAAAGTGACCTCAAAGTCAAAACTTTGTTTGGTGAAGAAAATTTGAACACCACTTAAAATTGAAAATCTGGCAACCCTAAGCTTATAGAACCTTGACTTTAATACAAAGATTGTTATTTCTACAAAAAATTAAGCCTAAGACTAGGTCTCTATTATCAGTATTGACAGAGATATCGAATTTAACACAGGTCAGGGTACACCAAAGTGAGCCTTTTTTTAAATTGTCAAAAAGTGATGTCAAAGTTGAGAAACGAACTTTACTGTAGAACAATTTTTTTCTTAGAATATGACCAAGAATCACACCCCAAAGGATAATATACGAATTACCAGACACCCTGTATATGTATATTAGGGTGGTTCTTATTTTACTTTTTTTGCGAAAATTGAGTGCGACGCCCCTTAAATCGATTCTAAAAAATGAAAAAAAAATCCCCTTATTTTTTCATATTTTTATCTCTAACCCTTCCTGGCCCCATTTTCCTGTCATTTTTAAACTAATCAACGGAAAGACTTCGAATTAGGCTCAAATGAAGCGTCTCTGAACAATCTACAGTCGCGTTTATGTTTGATAAAATTTAGATCATCTGTTCATACTCTATTGTTAATAAACAAAAAGGCTGATTTTTTATTTCGCTCAATTTGCCAAAAGTAAGCAACATAATGACCTAACATTAAATTAAATTGTTTTTATTTATCATTTCATTTGTTTTTAACAAAAATCTCGATAAACAATTTTTTTAAACAGCAGCCGTTTTTGGACGGATGATCGAAAAAACAAAAACTTCTTAATGAAGTAGGGTCAGGAAGGGTTAGGAATAAAAATTTGAAAAAAATAGGGAATTTTTTTTCCTGATTTAGAACCAATCTGGGGGGCGTCCCCAATTTTTTTTTTTCTTAATGACCACCCTAATGTATATATATGCATATATAAAACTACCATACCTTATTTTATTCTATCATGCTCCCCACCTAAAAAAACAGTGTTCTGCCGCCCCTGAATATATCCGTCATTGTTTGTTATATCTTGCATCTCTATTGATTGTGTATTGGTTTGTAGAAAGATGGTGAAGATGATGAATATGATTGTCAGCATCATCATTACCTGCAATGAGTTTGAAATGGGTTTCAGTTTTTTTTCTATGTATTATTTAGTTTTTCTGGAATTTTCTTTTTTTTCTGACATGAGTTTTATAGTATTTCAGACCTGTCTTTACATCTTTAACGTGTTCTTTCTATACTTCGAATGGTTCTTACCTCCTCTAATTTCTTTTATATAGTTAACACCTGGTTCTAATTCTACGTCACTTCTATCTTTGTTCATAATACTAATAGTTTTCTCCATTTTTTCAACCATCCGTTTGAATATGTCTTCATATTCTTCATCTTTAACTTTTCCTTGTATAAAGTCTGAAGGCTTATGGTTTGTAGTAGAATGGATTGTGTTATTATAAAACCCGTTAATTAAAATCATTTGTTCTTCTATAGGAAGATGCTTTTTTGTATGTTTTAGTAATCTTAAGTGTTCATTAATAGTGTTATGAAGCCTTTCAATGTCTGCATTACTGTTATGGTTTGAATTTGAAGTAAAATGAATTTCAATATTTTTTTCATCTAAAAATTCTTTCATAAGTTTTGATTTCATTCCTAATTCATTATCTGTCACTATTTTATTTATATTTCCGTAAACACTAATATATTTAAGTAAAGCTTTTCTGAACTCTGATTCTTTGCGACTGTCCAATTTGACGAACAATGCGGTTTTACTAAACTTGTCTATGATTGTGGCAAAAATGGATTTATTTATTGAATAGAAAACATCTAAATGGATTATTTGATTAGGTTTTGTAGGAGTTTCCGTTATTTTATAAAGAACTTTAGTGGGTTTTCTTTCATACTTTTCTAGAACACAAATTTCACAATTGTTAATAAATTCTGTAATTTTAGCTTTCATTTTAGGGTAATAATATTGTCTTTTTAATTCTTCGTATAATTCGTTTATTCCTCGGTGATTATTTTCTTCATGTTTTTCTTTTATAATGTTCCCTAATTCTTCTTCATCTTTTATGTCTTGTAATAATTTGCTACATTTAATTATTCTGTAGCCTTTAAAATGCTTTGAATATAATGTCTGAATTCTAACAAAAATTTCGTTACTAACTAATATCGCGTTAATTACCTTTGGGTTGAAATGATTCTTGATAATTTGAACTAGGTCTTCGTCATTCATAGTTTCTACTCCGATTATTTTTCGTTTTTTGTTATAAATATTTTTGTTTTGTATATAAGACGAGCCTGAAGTTACTTGATTAAATATTATTTGATTTTTATAAAGGTTAATAGGAGTAACAGTTTGTGTAATAGAATTTATTTTCGTTAAATTTTCACACATGTTAACTTCTATTCTACTTAGAAAATCGGCTACCTTGTTTTCATTACCCTTTTTATAAAAGATTTTGTAATTATATTCTCCTAACTGGAGCTTCCAACGTATTAATTTACCGTTAGGTTCTCTTAAATTGTCTAACCAAACCAAAGGTTGGTGGTCTGTAAACAATTTTATTTCTCTTCCAAAAATATATGGTCTGAATTGTTTCAAACACCAAACTATGCTAAGGAGCTCTTTTTCTATAGTTGAATAGTTAACTTCGTGCTCATTTAGTGTGCGAGATACGAATGCAATTGGTTTATTTTCCTGCGACAATACTCCTCCTATAGCGTATTGGCTGCATCAGTAGTGACCTCAAATATTTTGTTGAAGTCTGGGTATATCAGTATTGGTGACGTAACCAATTTATTTTTAAGTGTTTCAAAACTTTGTACATATTTTATATCGTGAATATCAATTTTTGCGTTTTTCTTGAGATATTTTGTCATGGGTTTTGC
The DNA here is from genome assembly GCA_914767635.1 of Melanostoma mellinum. NCBI lineage: Eukaryota > Metazoa > Arthropoda > Insecta > Diptera > Syrphidae > Melanostoma > Melanostoma mellinum. Next base: position 62,207,588 of record OU612060.1, on the reverse strand, counting down.
AATTTCAGCGAAATTCATAATGAATGTCCTGTAGTAACCGGAAATACCTAAGAATCTCTTAATTTCCTTTTGTGTTTTGGGGATGATATAGTTCCTAATAACTTCTACTTTCTTTGTATTGGGTTGTATTCCTTCCTCGTTAACAACATGTCCCAGAAATTCTACCTCTTTCCTCTAAAATTCACAATTGTCCAACTGAATTTTTAATTTGGCCTGTTTGAGTTTTGAAAATATGGACTTAATATATAAGGTTTTTGATATGTTCTTTGGGTCCATTAGAGAAGACAATAATGTCATCCATATAGACCAAACATTTAGTTCCGATATGTTCTCTTAATACTATGTCCATAAGTCTTTGGAATGTACTGGGGGCGTTTTTTAGCCCAAACGGCATTCTACGGAATTCGTAGTGTCCGTTATCAACAGAGAATGCAGTTTTTTCAACATCTGCTTCATGCATCTCTATTTGATGAAATCCGCTTCTTAAATCGATTGTCGAAAAGTAATTGCTTTTTCCCAATTTGTCTAATATTTCATCAATATTAGGAATTGGGTAGCGATCATCTACCGTTTTCTCATTTAATTTTCGATAGTCGATAACCAATCTCCATTTGGTTTTCCCCGACGCATCTTGTTTTTTGGGGACGACCCATACAGGACTATTGTAAGGGCTGGAGCTTGGTTGAATTATGATGTTTTCTAACATTTCTTGAATTTGTTTCTGTATCTCGATTTTATGAATGTAGGGATACCTATAAATTTTACTTTTTATTGGAGTATTGTCGGTGGTTTTTATACTATGTTTTATTTCGTTTGTAAAAGTAAGTGGTTCTGAATTACTAAATATTTCTTTAAATTGTTGTATAAGTTTCTTGAGATGTTGTTCTTCTTCTATATTAAGGTGTTCTACTCCAATTTGTGTAATTACGTTATTGTTAGGATTCTGATTGATTTCATGAGGTTCGACGTTATCAAAGTTATATATTTCTGCGATTTCTGTTGTCTTAAAAGGCTTATATAAATCTATTACGTGGGGTTTATTATCTGTATTTAATATTTTGGTTCTTGCTTTAAAATTTTCAACATTACAAATACCTTCTAAAACTGTTATATGTTCATTTAACTTTAGTTCATTAATTAATGTATGCCCTGATTTCTGTTCTACTGGGATTTTATAGTAATGTTCCCCTGGATCTATTTGATATAATGTATTCCCTTTAATATGGTTAAAATTTAATTTAATTTCAGTATTGTTAATTTTAATCCACTTGTTTTTATAATTTATCTCTGCGTCATACTTTAATAGTATGTCATTTCCTATCAACCCGTCGTATTTTTGGTGGAAGTTATAAATAAAAAATTCCAATTTATCTTTTGAGTTTCCAAATTCCTTGAAACAATCTACTATTATCTTTTCCGTTATCAAAGTTTCTTTATTTAGTGATTTTAAAGCTATTGGTTTGATTAGTTTAATGAGTGAATAATTCTTAAATATTTGAGGGTTAACTATCGAGTTCGAAGCACCGGTGTCTATTAAGAATTTTTTGTCTTTTATCATTATGTAACAGAGTGTGTTTGGGCTGTTTCCGGAAAATTTCCGATATCGATGGCACACTGATGATTGACTTCCATTGGTTCTACTCGGTTATTGGTGATTGATGATTTTTGAATATTTTGGTTAGGGTTAGGGGTTCTAGTGTAATCATTGGGATTATTATTATTATTGTACGGATTATAAGTTTGATTGTGGTTAATGTTTTGATATTTATTATTTGAGGAAGCATGAGCAAAATTGGAATATCCTGCATTTGGATTTCGGGAATAAGCGTTACTTGAATTGGGATTTCCGTAATTCGGATAGTTGTTATTATAAGAATATCTGAAATTGTTATTACGGTTATAACTATTTCCAGAACTTGAATTTCCTGTATTAGAGTTTTTAAAACTAGTATTCTGACTTCGTGAAGGTAAATTATTCTGAATTTGTTCCCTTTTTGGGTAAAAATTTGTATCATTCTTGTAATTAGATTTGCTGTTGTATCCTGAGATTGCATTTCTATTCATATCCCTTTCCCTATTATTATTTACATGGTCTATTTGGCGTTTCCCTGATTGTGAAAAATATGCGTAACCTGATTCGTGTAGAATGTTGATGGCTTCTTCTAAAGTCTTTGGATTTCTACAATAAAGCAATGAGCGCATTGGCTCTGGTAACTTGGCTTTATATATATGTAAAGCAGATTGTATGTTCTGTGTAATATTAACTTCTGAAGTTGCACTGTTTGCATCAAAAATTTGTTTAGTTTTATTGTTGAGTCTTCTTAAAATATGTTTGATTTGGTTATAAAATTCTACACTATTGTTTCTGAATGTGGCTCCTCTTAGCTCATCAAACAATTCTTCTAAAGTTCGTCTGTCGCCAAAGTTATTAATTAAAATTGTCTTTATTTCGTTCCATGTAGTAACATGGTTATTAATTTCGACAACTTCCCTTGCTCTGCCTTTTAGTTTAGCTCTTATTTTATCAGAAAAAATACTTTGGCTCAGTTCATCGTATTTTATTAAAAGTGGGTGGACTTTATCTATAAGATCTAGAAAATTCTGAAGATCAAGGTATTCGCCATGGAATTCTGGCAAACTAGATAAGTATTTGAGTGGATTTACATTTAAAGAAAGCATGTTATTTTGCGGAGAGGAAGAAGAGTTGTATTCGGGAAAACTACCGCGAGATTCTAAGTCTTGATGGAATTGGTTAACTATCTCGGTGATTGCCTCTGACTGGCTTTTTAATCTATTAAGTTCTTCACTTGCATTCGACATGTATATAGACAGAGGAAATAAGTTTACATTTATATATTTATATTTTCAAAGAAGCATTAAAGTGGATAACACTAAATAGTAATTTTCACAAAAAAAAAAAACATATAGGGTAGAGGTACCTGTTTCCAAACAGCTCCAGTAGTCTAGTCGAACACTTTTGCAAATTCCGTTTCAAACAGCCGTCGATTCTCTGCAAGTATTTGTAAATCGTTAAAGTAGATAGTTGGATGGGTTTCCGGGTGCAATTTTGAGTTCACTCCTTCTGTCTTTTTTTTTTTATGTATTATTTGATAAAAAAAAATAAAAATGTTCGTTTCTTGTACTTTGTATTTTTTTCTCTTTTTCGTAGAGACGCAAATGTCAAATACCGCACTGATTTTATTGTACTAAGTTCTTTATTTTTCTTGTACTTTGTATTTTTTTTTTCTTTTCTCTTTTTCGTAGACACAAATATCAAATACCACTGATTTTATTGTACTAAGTTCTTTGTTTTTCGATTTGTGTAAATTTTCGGATCCTACCGACTGCGCCAGAAATGAATCAATAAAACAATCTTTATTTGTTTTTTTTTTTTTATTTAATTAACACAAATCGAATACAGTTTGGGACAAGAGAAATGAACTTTATGACATGAGTGTTAGGAGAGAACTGATTAAGAATTATTAATATTTCTCAAGCTATGCAGATTGCATAGCTTGCAGTTATTAGAGTGCTCGTGTCTGTTTGTAAGTGGAGCTCTGACACAAAAAATGCGCAAAGTGCGAATTTAGCATTTATTTATCTTTTAGGAATTGTTGTGAAACAAAATATGCAGAGTGCATATTTTGCAATGAGTTTATTTTTCTTGTGAAATTTTGAAACAAAATATGCAGAGTGCATATTTTCAATGAGTTTATTTTTTCTTGTGAAACTTTGAAACAAAATATGCAGAGTGCATATTTTGTGATTAGGTAAATATTCAATCAAATGATATTTACGTGGGGGGTTATAGTTGATGCTATAACTTCTATACTGGACAAAACGAGAACAGACAAACAAACATACATCCACTTTTATATATATACATAATATGAAAACCAGGCCTTAACTTTACTCTGGAAAGGAATAATAACGTTATCCAACACAACCCGATCCAACATTTTGCTCTCTGGTCATTATCTAAGCCCCATGTATGAACAGAAAATAGATCAGTATTGATCAAGGAAACATTATTCACCGGACACGAAAAGAGTAACTGAACATCATCAACAAATATATGACCGAGTGAGAAAGTCGTGTTAGTTACACTATTTATAACTCAAGAACGGCTGAACGGATTTGCAAATTGATGGAGAGGTAGCTTAGGAACAGGAGACAGACATAGGATAATTCTTATCCCCATATTCCTGTGGGAACGGGAACGTAAACGCTAAGCTAAAAACTGCTGAACCAATTTGAAAAATTTTTTCACCGCCAAAATGCTGCACTATCACCGAGTAACATAAGCTTTAATTCATCCCCATATTCCCACGGAAACGGGATTGAGGACGCAAACCTAGAAACTTCTGAACAGATTTCAAAAATTCTTTCTGCTCTAGGATGCTGCATTATCCCTCAGTAACATAGACCATATTTCATCCCTTTATTCTCATGGGAACAGAATCTTGAACTAGAACGGGAACCTTAAAACCGCATGACCGATTTCAAAAGTGTGTTCAACTTAAAGATGGTACATTATCCCTCAATAACATAAATTATTTCATCTCATATTCCCACGGGACCCGGGTAACGCCAGAAGGCTCAGCTATAAATTTTTTTTTTTCCATCCGGGGACGGGATAGGGAACGGGAACCTAGATACTACTGGATAAGTTTCACAAATTCTTTCATAATTGGGATGATACATTATCCCTCAGTAGCTTAGATTATAATTCAACCCTATATTCCTACGGGAACAAAAACATGAACCTCTAAACTACTTGACCGATTTCAAAAATTCTTTCGAATTTAGGATGATACGCGAACGTGATTGGGAACGCAAACCTTATAAAACTATTTGACCAACTTCAGAAGTTTCTCCGAATTTTATAACTCATGATCGGGTGAACCGATTTGGCTGAAAATCGGTGGGGAGGGGGCTTAGGACAAGGAGAACCCGCTTACAACATTTTTATCCCGCCACAGACATAAAATGTAAACGGAATGCTTAAAATTCGAACAGGAAAAGTAAACATTTAAAAGAACCGACGACGTTGGGCATTGACTATCGTTTTATTGACTCAAAAAAAGAAAAACCAGCGAGCAACAGAAACTACACCAATGCAATGCGTTAGCTTTCATTATAAACTGTTCCTTAAAAGAATGGGCTCGACTGGGTCGCACCAACTTGCAATTGTGTGCTAAGTACAAAACCAAAATCTTAAGGCTGAGTAAAAGTTTTAAGTACTCACTCTTTATATGTTTGGTGGAACAGGGTTGCCAACTACACATTGATCTTGAAAATTAATTAAGGGGCTCGGCTAGTTTCTCATTTTCAAAAATCGATTTTTTTTTTATTTTTCGATAGGTAAACATCTCAAAAATGATGTACTTAAATATTGGAATGATATCTTGGATATTTTTGAAATAACAGAGAATAGAAGAGAAGCATCTCGGGCGCTCGAACTCCACCCATCCCAACGCAGCGGGGCACCCGACAGCTGCCTCGTCCTTAATGTCCTACAAATCCTTGTATTGCCTGCGGCTAAAATTTTTGAATGCTCAAGGACATCCAGATCCTTTGTGTTCCCTTCCTGTTAGTTGAATCGAAAACTGCTCTGAAAACTTTAAACGCGTTTTTCTAAAAACTACATTTTTAAATTTTCTGGAGCTGTAACTCACGCAAATAGCAACGAATCGCCTTGAAATTTTAGCTGCATACTCTTCATATGTTTTTACATACAGGCATCTACAACTTTTACGATCGGATGAAAATTGTAAAATTGGCAGCCATCGAAAGACGATTTTTTGGGCGAAATTTGAACTTCTTTTTTTAAATTGCAAGTTCTAGTCTGGGAATGGTCGCTTGTTGTGCCATGCCAGTTTTGTTTGTTTTGATTGTGCTACTCTTGAGTTTGAACACAATAGTCGCACCGTGATAGTTTTGTCGCTACTGACGGAACGGACGTACGCTGCAGCTCCATAAGCCTTTTCCAAAGCATCTGCAAATGTATGGTATTGTACATGATGACTATGCGAAAAATGTGCCTATCAATCTTGATGTTGTTGAGAGATTGAAGGCCTTCACGATATTTAAGCCATGTAGTCTGCATTTCTTGAGGTAATGCTGCATCATAGTCAAGCTTCAATTGCCACAGTTTCTGGAGAAATATTTTTGCAATGACAACCACCGGAGCCATGATTCCCAGCGGGTCAAATAAATGTGCGATGTTGGCATATGCAGATCGTTTGGTAATGCAGATCTTTTGGTAACACAAGATGTTTGGTCATCGACTACTGTGCAATAAACAATGAATGGCGCAAATTCATAGGAAATTTCGAAGTACAAGCTAAAAACTACTCAGACCACATGCCTATCGTCGTTGAATGGTCTGATAATACAGTCGCAACAGAAAGGAACCTTCATCTCATCCCCAGGCTTAGATGGAAACAACATGAACTCAACTTGTATCAAAGCAATCTAGATAACAACCTCTCTCTGATAAACAATACTTTTGTCTCAACCGAATCACTTTCAAACCAACTTATAGCATGCATTAAAAACTCTACAAGCAACACAATTTCGAGCGGACAAAAGAAGTTTAAAAACGAATGGTTTGACAACGAATGCATGAAAGCAAGAAAGAAATCTTTTCATCTTCTGAATGCAGTCCGAAATTCAAACTCCCAAGATTTAAGAAAATGGTACATCGAAGAAAACTCGCGATATAAGAACTTGTGTCTTCAGAAAAAAACAGAATATGAAAACCAACAAGCATATTCACTTGGTCAAACGAAAGACGCAAAAGAATTTTGGAAAGTGACGAAAAAGATAAACGGTTCAAATTTTGCAATAGGGATAGGAGTAACGGCTGAGGATTTATCAATACACTTCCAAAATATACTATGTGCTGGATCAGATGTTAAGTTTTCGTACGCTGATCCTCTGCTGTCCGACGAAATACTTGATTCCGAAATTACATTTGCCGAAATAAATGCTGTTATTCATAAAGCGAAAAATGAAAAGGCGCCGGGAGAAGATGGAGTCACATATGAATTTTTCAAGAACGGTACAGAAGGACTTACTTCCCGACTCAAAGCTTTATTTAATGACATCCTAAATAAACAAGAAGTTCCAACATCTTTCAAGAAGGCAGTCATTTTTCCGATCCATAAAAAAGGTGACACAAATAATGTTGAAAATTATCGAGGAATCTCGTTTATGAACGTTATTGCTAAATTATTTTGTGGTGTGCTTGCCAGCAGGCTTGAAAAGTGGGCTGAAGGTAACAACATAATTTCAAAGTTTCAAGCGGGTTTCAGAAAAAACTTCTCCACTGTAGACCACATCTTTACCTTAACATCGATAGTTAAAGCAGCACAAGCCAGAAACAAGAAGACATATGCATTTTTTGTGGACTTTAAATCTGCCTTCGATCTTGTCAACCGAAATGCTCTTTTTTATAAGCTTTCCCTGTTAGGTATGTCAACGAAGTTCATTCATGTGATAAAGGAAATGTATACTCAATCAAAAGCAACTGTGTGGGATGGGGCAGAACTATCAAATTGGTTTGAAACGGACACCGGAGTTAAACAAGGGTGCCTTCTAAGTGCTCTTCTTTTCGCACTTTTCATCAATGATGTTGAAACTTGTCTGCCTGGAGGTATCCGAATCGCTGATCTGACCATTAATGTTCTTTTGTATGCCGATGATTTGGTTATTCTCTCTGAATCGCCTGAGAATTTACAACTAATGATAAATCGACTATCTGATTATTGCGATAAATGGGGGCTTACAATCAATATTAACAAGTCCAAAATAATGACGTTTTCTAGATCTACCCGAAATCATGCTGCATATACTTGGATGTTCAATGGAAATGTATTGGAGATTGTGAACAAGTATAGGTACCTAGGAGTTAATATTAACAAAACCATGGACTATAATGAACATATAGCAATGAAATCTACTTCATCACAAAGCCTGCTTAACATGTCATGGAAAAATATCTTTTCGAATCAGCGTATTGCACTGTCAGCAAAATACAAGATATTTAATGCTGTTGTTAAGTCTTCTCTATGTTATGCTGCGCAAGTTTGGGGAATAAATGAGTTTGAGGCAATAGAAAAATTTCAAAGGTCGTTTTTAAAGAAACTGTTCAATCTTCCGATAAAAACGCCAACCTATGCTCTACATCTCGAAACGGGTCTAGCTAGAATCTACACATTCACTCTCAAGCTGCATGCAGACTACATCTTAAGGGTACTTGCTCATCCAGAAAATCGGCTAACCAAACAAATGGCATTGTACGAACTTAGAAATGCGGACTGGTGGATGGCGAAATGGAAAGACTTAGGAAATTATTGTGGAGAGACCTTGGAACTGGATTATAGTAATTTGTTGCATTTTAAAGAACGGCTCTGCAAAATAATCCAAACTCAGGAAGATATAGTGAGGATTGAATTCATTAAAGAAGCTCAAAAATCACAAAGCAGAATCCTTTATTCTCAATTGAAACTGAACTTAATGGAAGCAAGTTATTTTAACGATGCGTACACTTATAAGGAAATATCTCTGATTTTCAAGACAAGATGTGAAGTCCTTGGAATTAATGGAACACCATATAATAACAGCTTCCATCAATTTTGTTCATTGTGTAATCTGAAAGCTAAAGAAGACTGCTTCCATCTCATTAGTGTATGTCCCATATTTGCACAACATCGACTTTCATACTTCGGAAAAAAATCACTTACATTACAAGAAACAATAACATTGTTAAACTATACTGCTTGGAAAAAACTGTACCTCTTTATGAAAGACATATTAAAATATAGAAAGTTACTTATAACAGAATTTGAATAGATAACTCTCCTTTTATTATTATTTTTCTATTATAAATATTAAATCCTTTTTTATTAATCTGCCAACCGAGCTGACGGCAAAGCCAAGGCTTTAAATTCATTATAAATATTTGTAAATGATGTATAAATATACCAATAAAATGAATACTTTACTTTACTTACTTACTTTACTTACAAGATGTTTTGACACCGAACTGATCAGATTTGATCCTAGTAAGTCACACTGTCTTAATGTGCTCATCAATGTTGCTGCTGAAGTCAAGCTCTACTTCTCTATCCTCCAGCGGAATCCCTTTCATAAGAGATGCATGATTAGCGCACCACTTCCATAATTTAAAAACACCTTTTTGCAAAATTTTTTGTAGTTCGAATTGAATTGCCAGTAGCTCGGCAATTTTGTCAGAACCTGTTACTACATCATCTACGTAAAAACCTCGCAGCAGAGCCCTCGATCCCAATGGAAATCGGTCTTTGTTTTTTCGGGCCAACGTATGAAGGCACTTTGTGGCTAGGTATGATGCAGAAGTGGTGCCATAGGTAACTCTCTGAGGCTTGTAAAGCTTCAACGTATCATTTGGATTGCTTTTCCACCAAATCAGCTGGAACTTCTGATCTTCTTCGTTCATGAGTACCTGTAAACAGTAAAGCTGTTTTATTATCATGATCTGATCCGGATTGGATTATTGGGATAATAATATGCGGCTATTAATATCAAATATTGGTTTCAGAGGAAACTGCGCTCTTTTAAACTAAACAGAATAATCAGTGGGAATTAAAGGAATACGGGGATTGAAAACGTTTTCTATCCCTTTGCCGTTCCAGTCATTATTAAAACTTTTATAGTGCCGCATCCCAGATGTGTAATTTGCAGCTGTGTACGATTCTAGATTTCTCATTATTAACACTCGAACACCAACTTTCTGCCACTCCTGTTTCTTCAAAGGAATTTAGAAGTTCTATAGGATATCATGTGACTTTTTCAGTGTCCATAATATTGGCTACTGATCGACATTCGACAATATCCCTTACCACGTCGAACATAACTTATTTGTTTATATATTATATGGTTAATTATCTCATTAGTCGGCGCCGAACGTTTCACACAGCCATTCCCAACTGCCAATATTTATTTGAAGATCAAGATAGTAATTTCTCGTCAGGTCAGCAGTGTTTTCAACAGTTTGACAGAAATCATCCACGGGAAAGAACTTTTATCGATCCAGCAGTTTCAAGGATCCCATTTTTTTGTTCCAATAGAAAAAAAAGGGATTATTTATATAGCCCATGTCCTTCCTCGGGCTCTAGGCTATCTCTGAACAAAATTCCATTTAATTTGAGCGGGAGATGGTAACAAAGAAACACGAACAGACAGAGTTAATTTCGGATTTGTAACATTAGTAAGAATGTCCTTCTTCAGGTTCGAGACTATCTCAGTACCAAAATTCATATAAATCGGTTCAATAGTTTGGGCGGCAAATAATAAAAAAAAAACAACAGGCAGAGTTAATTTCGGAATTATAATGCTAGTAAAGTCTTCCGTTCCCGTGGGAATATGGGGGCTGTTTCCGGAGGAAATAGTGTAACATTCTAACGGTGGACGAATTTTGGATTCGGTGCTCTAGTTTCCAAGTTCCCGTTCCTATGGGAATATAGGGTGTCACGAAACTTCACACTTTTGACCATCGACGCGCTGCGCCAACCCAAACAAGCTACACATACAACGGCTATGAGACGATCGTCCATAGGCTGAAAGATAAGAAAAAATTGTTTCATTCGTTTGAGTTCATATCCACTACTTACCGCAGAAATGATAAATAGATGTGAAATTGCCTCCAGAAAAGGAAGAGAAACATTAGTTATGGGAATACCATTTTGATTAAAAGCGATAGTTTCTTTTCTGCCGACTACACAGTCAATTTTCGATTTGTTTTAATTGGCCTTACATTGAGGATGGACCCAGGAGGCACACCTCAGTTCTAAGGTCCATTAAGTATCAAATCTGCCGCCCCGTCGACTTTTTAAAGTCACCATCTCCGCTCCCGAATCTTAGTGTTGTGGTTTAAATTAATTGACCTTTTAGTGCGTCTGGACACAGTGGGCACAACGCATTCATAAGGTCCATTAAGAGTACCAAAAGTAAAATTGGCCTTACATTGAGAATGGACCCAGGAGGCAAACCTCAGTCCTAAAATCCATTAAAAATACCAAGTCCGCCGTTTCATCGACTCTAGTCTCTAGTAGTCCACACCGTTCCGCTCCCGAAATATTGTATTTTGGTTTAATTGGCCTTACGTTGAGGATGGACCCAGGAGGCACATCTCAACTCTAAGGTCCATTGAAAGTACCAAAACCGCCGCTCGTTCGACTTTAATAGTCAACCATAGTTCCTATGTTAGTAAGGAACTAGTTTAATCGGCCTCATAGCGTCAGGACCCAGTACGAACTATTTTGTGAGGTCTATTAAACCTCACTAATCATTGTTTATCCCAAATATAGCTCACCGTGACCAAACGACCACATAGCTAATCACATAGCTAATCACCGACCTCGCTTCAATACCGTCGTCCGAAAAGTCCTCGAAAGGTGAAGATAGACAAAAACAGTCCTTCAGACATACTTATTCAGTTTCCTTATAGACCGATTAACGTAGATAAACAAGAAAAACTTCGGGCATATCTGCTCAGTTTCTTATTTTGACCAATTAACGTAAATAAAAGAAAATTATTGTTAATTTTAAGATTACATTAACGTTAAAACAAAACCGTTTGTAAACAATATTGCAAGCTCTTCGATCTAGATTAGGATAATAAAGAAAACGTTTAAGAAAACATTTGCCGTGTCGGAGTTATCCTTTTTACACAGAAGTAGGACCGTCGCATCCCAAGTATTTTGGCTTCCTTGGGAAATACCCTGGCCCGCTGAGTCTTAGTCCAGATGGAAACTAAAGAAGCATCACAAGGGATAAGAAATATGGCCTACGTCGATCCTCAGGTTCTAGACTAGCTCTGTACCATCAGAATACATATCAATAGGTTAAAGGGGGAGACCACTTTAGGAGCGTAAAAAACATGTTTTTTTGGCGCAGGGACGTAAGTTCCCGGGACATAAGTCCGAACTTTTATTTTTAACCAACCAACTTTTTTTCGTTGAAGATGGGACATAAGTCCCAACTTTTCAGGAACATAGCTTAGTAAATCGTTGTACATTTTTACTACCATGTGAGTAAAAGGTCGGAGGAACTATATGTGGAAATACCTCAGCTATAATTGAAGTAAACATTTTCCATTACGTTCGCAATGGAACTAGAAAAGTGGAGTACTAGTCCGGGAGCCAGGTACAAATTTGGTTAATTATTTCCTCTCGAGTGAAACTTCGTAAAATACATAAGCAACTTATATTAGGAGTACTCGTGACCGTCAGCTGCGACTCCGTCGGTGGGGTGGGGAGTGCACAAGGGATAAGAAATATGGCCTACGTCGATCCTCAGGTTCTAGACTAGCTCTGTACCATCAGAATACATATCAATAGGTTAAAGGGGGAGACCACTTTAGGAGCGTAAAAAACATGTTTTTTTGGCGCAGGGACGTAAGTTCCCGGGACATAAGTCCGAACTTTTATTTTTAACCAACCAACTTTTTTTCGTTGAAGATGGGACATAAGTCCCAACTTTTCAGGAACATAGCTTAGTAAATCGTTGTACATTTTTACTACCATGTGAGTAAAAGGTCGGAGGAACTATATGTGGAAATACCTCAGCTATAATTGAAGTAAACATTTTCCATTACGTTCGCAATGGAACTAGAAAAGTGGAGTACTAGTCCGGGAGCCAGGTACAAATTTGGTTAATTATTTCCTCTCGAGTGAAACTTCGTAAAATACATAAGCAACTTATATTAGGAGTACTCGTGACCGTCAGCTGCGACTCCGTCGGTGGGGTGGGGAGTGCCCCCCCCCCCCCCCCCCCCCCCGACATACAGCCAGCTGACTTTTTTCAAATCCTGTTGCAAGGTTTCATCCGAGACCACATCACGTTTCTTACGTTATTCTCTTTCTTCTCACAGATTAAAGGGATGTTACGATTGTCAACATCGATGTTAAAATCGATGTTTTGATCACCGAAAACCGACTCATCGCCGATACATCGAACGCAAAACCGTAAAACATCGGCATTGCTGGTTCATTTCCATTGAAGATAACCCAGATGTGTAATATATGTATAAAATGTGCTTTTCTTATACGGATGTTTCTCATGTAACCATGATGTTTCCAAACATAGATGTTTCTTTGAAAGATGTTGCATCCCTATACATAGACCTTCTCTCAACAAGAGCTAGATTGTTGTTTCTTTGGTAGAAAAAAAAAATAGAGAAAGTGAAACTTATCTAGTCGAACGTTAGTATAGTCAAGCTTATTTTGACATTTTATTCGATAGAAAGTTTGTCGAATTCGAAAGAAGTGCATTTTGAGACTCGAATGATTCGAATGTTAAACATGTAAAATTTCGAATCGATCGAGTTTCAAATTACACTTAATTCGAATTCGACTTACTTTTTATCGAATAGAATGTCAAAATAAGCAGGAGTAAAAGCTCAATATAAAATGAAAATGTCTAACGTGATACCTTTTTGCGTCTCTTGCAAAAAAATTAATGCTCAGTTAAAATTATTTAGCAAAAACAATTTAAATAAGTGCAAATATGTATTTACAATAAAAGAAAGCTAATAATCTAGCTGGTTACGATACTGTTCTTACCATAGAGCCAAATAATTTTCAGTTTTATCACAGTGAGTGTTATCGGCGTTATACAGCTTTGCCACCAAAATATAGGAAAATAAGAACAAATTCAGAAGACACACTTTCTTCAACATTTCCGTATGTATATGGATTTCATTTTCTGTAATTACTTCGAAAATAAAGTTATATCAATATGAAAACTGATAATAATATACACATAAGTTACACTAAAGAATAAATTATATTTTAGGCAAAACGAAGATGACCTTCATGTAAGTGCAGGCCCAAGTGGACTCGCAAACACCAATAATACTTTGTTTGCTGAGAAAGCTGTCAGTGAGTTTACCCCAGATCAACAGGTTCCTGAAAACGTTAGATTAACTGTTGAAGCTGACATTACTTCCGAAGGTGTCACCGAAGATGTTACTAAAGGTTAAAATATCTGCTTCTTTTGCGGGAAGAATCGAAAAAAAATTAAGGGCCATGAGGAGAAATTATCTATTTTTACGAAAAATGGACGGGATTCAATAAAAAGTTTGGCGATAGAGAGCAACGATGCAGACAAGTTAAATGAAATTCAGAACTTACGATCAAATGAAGAACTATATTTTCATAAAATTTGCAAAAATAGTTAGGTACATAAGTTTACGAGAGTCTATATTATTAAAAGAAAAAGTTAAATGGGAATGGCATTGTACGCGAAATATCCGAGCAGAAGCCTATGAAGTTGTTGAAATGTTTGTCGAAGAAAATATTATTTCACAAGAGCAGTCTTTCTTATTTAAACTTTTGAATAATATGTTTATTGAGCACATACAAAATAATCAGCAAGTTGTCTCAAACTTCAGTTTTAAACCATATCATTTAAAAGAAAGATTGTTAATGAAATTTCCGAAAAAAAATTGCATAATCTCCTTTAAAGGTAAGATTCTAGTGAAACCTTTTAGAGGGGTGATCAAAAATGAAATCGAAAAGGAAAATATTTAAGATGCTGCTGCACGTATTTTACACGAAGAAATAAATCAAGTTAAATGTCAGAAGTTACCGAATCTGATTAAAACAAAAAACTTAACAGACGGTGAATGCGAAATTCCAGAAATATTTATAAATTTTTATAGAAATTTAATATCTGATGAAAATTATAGACGGAGACAAAAGAAAAGAACAACAAGGCTAGCCAAATCATTTTCTGAAGATGTAATTTACGCTGTTTTCAATGGTTGAATTAAATCATCAAAACATATTTGTTTTGGCATGACTTTGAAGAGTTTAACAAATAGCAAAAAAATTATTAATATTGTTAATCGGTATGTTCATTGCTGCAGCTACAGCACATTAGAAGGCCTCGAGACTGAAGCAACATTCGCTTCTTGTGAGATTTCTGATATTTGTGCAGAAGGTACATATTTTACGAACATCTCAATTGTATACTGGAGTTGCATTTGACAATTACGATCGTTTTGTAGAAACAACTACTGGCAAAAATACTCTTCACGATACTGTAGGTATAATTTTTCAAATTGAAAACAATGTCGTCAGCGAAGAATCATCTAGTAATGAAAACGTGCAGCAAGACTTTCAGATTGGGAGTAGTTTTAGCA
Organism: Melanostoma mellinum; assembly: GCA_914767635.1. Taxonomy (NCBI): domain Eukaryota; kingdom Metazoa; phylum Arthropoda; class Insecta; order Diptera; family Syrphidae; genus Melanostoma; species Melanostoma mellinum. The sequence continues at coordinate 62,192,395 of OU612060.1, read as the reverse complement.
ATGAAGCAGTAGTAGAGAACGATAATGTACAGCTGGATTATGATGTTATAGGTAATAGGTAGTATTATCATTAAAGTAGAAACAGATATCAATGTGTTTAATGTTTCCGCATCCCGATCTCAGAAACACAGACGAAGTTTCGATATTGTTACTCCAGAACAACATACATTCAACAAACAACCGAGATTTGTGATGAAGACATGATCGCATGTTACACTGACAGTGAATATGACAGTAAATCAGAGAGAGATGAAAGCGACTGAATCAATGAAAGTGATTAGTCAACTATCATTATTATTTTTAATCCATTTATTGAAATAAAAAATATTTAATTGAAAAATGTTGCTGCAATGTATTATTCAATAATTAACTTACTAAAACCAACATTTCTTCCATTATTTAAGTTTATATTTGCTATCCAAACCATCAAACAAAGCATACTGCGGAATAACGTAAGAAACGTGATGTGCTCTCGGATGAAAACTTACAACAGGATTGTTAACATGGTCTAGTAAATAATGACAAAAGTCAGCTGGCTGTATGTCGGGGGGAAAGTCGTCAGCTGATAAGATTCAGTAGGCAATAGATGCTACCGGGTTGCCCCATTCATGGTACCAGCTGACAAACTTTCCACTGAGATACAGCCAGCTGACGTTAATTTTCATTTATAGTAGTATATAAACTATGATTATACAAATTTTCAGTTGAGAGGAAATCATTGAAAATATATTTTTTTTTCATTTTCGAGCATCCAGCTGACGTATAATCCACCATCTTATGGTCAGCTGACTTTTTTTCCTTCATAATATTTGGTAAACCATCACCGGTCAAATTTTTAATCGGGAGGAAATGACGAAAAAAATTTTTTTTTTCTTCATGCGCGGGAGGCTGCCACTCCCCACCCCACCGACGGAGTCGCAGCTGACGATCACGAGTACTCCTATCATAAGCTGTTTATGTATTTTACGAAGTTTGGATAGGGAAGGAATTGGTCATGGAAATCTGTCACTGGCTCCCGGACTATACGCTCTACGCTCATATTTTTCGGTCTGTGTATGACAGTACAGAGTAAAATAATGCTGAAGCGTGGCATCGCAGACTAAAAGTCTCAAGTCAAGTATCCCTTGTGAGACAACAATGTCTTCAAAAGTTTATCAGGTTCTATTTTGTTGAGAATGTTCTTGGTTAGTGTGTTAGAAATAAATATTTTTTGATACGAAATCGTAAATCACTAAAAAGAAACGCAGTTCAAAGCAACTCAAATAGTAAAGTCGGGTAGCTAAGCCAAGCAGAGAATTAATAATAAGCTTCATTAGCAAGCAATCAACCGATTTATTCGCCAAGGCACGATTACATTAAAAAATCTTTGTATGCTCCTCTCACTTATTTCAATAGTAGGAATCAAGAGTTCCGCACCTATCTGCCTCTCCATTGAGAAATAGATATGAGATAAGAGCTTTCAACCGATACAAAATAAATGAATAAATAGGGAGGTGTAACAGAGCGAGGAGCCCTACGTCGTAGCGCATTCCTCACAACCATGCCTTTTGAGGGAATTTAGGTGACCTATAATTTTTTGCAGGTCTCGAACGGCTAATCGAGAAAGTGCTTTTCATGGCTTTTCGGTCTGTGTATGACAGTACAGAGAAACAATTTTCGCTAACCCAAAATAATGCTGAAGCGTGGCATCGCAGACTAAAAGTCTTATTTGGACGAAAAAGCGCCATCTCAAAGTCACGCGCTATTAAAAGAACGTTAAATAGACAAAAAATGAGTAAAACAGGTTTTTTGCGTCGCATTGCTCATAGCATACAATTACACTAATATAAAATTATAAGAAATATTGTATGGTTATGAATTTTATTAGTTCCTTTCCCATGTTCTTTTTTTGATATGGTAATAATGTATTTTGATAATTTGAATTTTTGTTATTTGCTTAGCGCTACAATAAAAGGATTTCCAAGCAAATCACTTGTGGCTTCATTTATTTTGATTTCCTTATCAAATATCACGTGATTTTTATTTTTTAAATATAACAAATAGTTTTCATTGAAAAAGCGGGATTCTAATTTTAACAACCTCGATTTAAAAAAACAGGACTTAAAAGGCGGTATTTTAAAAAAAGCGGGATTTTTAAAAATGGGATTTTAGAAAGCGAGATTTCAAAACCGGGATTTCTATAAGCAGGAATATAAGAACTGAGATTCCGAACCCAACCCAATATATAGCCAATGTTCTTCCAGGTTCTAGACTATCTCATTACAAAATTTCTTTAAGTTCGGTTCAGTAGTTTGGGCGGAGGACGGTAACATAGAAATCCGGACAGACAGAGTTACTTTCTCATTGATAATATTATTTAGAATTATTTTAATAAATCGCTATGTTTTTTGAGTTATTAAGATTAATTACAGTTCTTTTCATTTGTATTTATGGATGATAAGGGTCGGCCATCTTACGCTTTTTTTCAATTAGTGCTTATTTCGTGAATGGTTACACTAAGCTCATGTCTGATTTGACAGATAATTAGTTTTATCTTTCTGCTGAACGAATATGGTTGCTTGAACAACTCTGGGAAATATTGCGACATTATTTTGAAAATCGGATGCCGATTCTGCCAATCTTTTCAGAAAGAGCTCATTTTGATCTTGCCGCGTATGTAAACAAGCCAGAAAACACGCAAGCATACATTGAAAAGCCGATACATCCAAAACGAGTCACTGTTTGGTGCGGATTTCGGTCCAGAGGCCGGATTTCGGTCCAGAGGCATAAATGGGCCATTTTTCTTCGAAAATGAGCAAGGAGTGGCCGTTACAGTTAATGGCGATCGTTATCGGGCCATGTTGAACGAATTTTTGTTCACAAAAATTATTGAAGAGGAGGATATTGGCAACATTTGTTTACAGCCGATGTTTTTGAAGATCGCTTTATCAGCCGCAGAGCTGATGTGGTTTGGCCACCTCGGAGCTACGATCTGACTCCATTTGACTATTATTTGTGGGGTGCCGTAAAAGATAAGTGTTACGCCGACAAGCCAGAGACAATTGACGCTTTAAACGACAATATTCGTGAAGCCATGGTAAAATACATCTGCACACAATCGATAAAATGTGCTTAAAAATTGGACCGATCTTGTAGGCTACTGCATGGCCAGCCGAGGCAGCCATTTGAATGAAATTATTTTCCATTATTAACCGAAAGTATTTTACTTTCAAATAAAAAAGAAATTTGAGAAAATATTCAGTAGTTTTTTTTAATGTCATTTTCAAAAAAAAGCGGACCATTTAGTTTTGTCTATATTGTAGGAATAAATAAGGTAAACAAATTAATTTTATGGGTTATTCAAAGACAAGTACTTCAGATTCGATGAGGAACCTCTAAAAAATCCAATTATGAGCTCTGCTTTTAACAGGATAAACAAGAATAAAAATAAAGTTTCTATGGCACACCCATATATACGCACTTTTAGAGTTATGATTGATCTTTTGATAAACTAAATTTAAAACTGCTGCTAAAAATAAATATTGCCGCTATACATCTAGGGTATCTATATAAAGCATGTGTGCCTCAAGCAAAATGTCCTTTCTTCAACTACTACTTGTCTTTCGAAATATGTAGTACAAAACTTTACTTGATATTTTATTTGCCAGTGGTCAGTCAAATTTTTGAAGCCATCGTGAAAGTGAAAAACGATTCCATGACTTTAATTAAAAATACTTAAAACCATGGCCTGCATGAAGCTATCTGCAAATGCTTTCGTCAGCTTTTTTGTGTTTTGTAAAATAATACGACTATAATGCTCAGTTGAAATACTTTTTGGCTTTGTAAACTCATCCAACTGCAAACCGACATGGATCGTTAATTTCAAAAGGGACAGGCGAATCGAGGCTGCATGATGATAAATTGCATCCTCCGACCTGCAACAGAGGCAAATCTTATTACATTCCCTGTTTGCGATGGTGATTTTCCTGACGTGTCTCACATGAATGCTTCTGGGGATTCTTCAAAACTCATAACGATACAAACTCAGTAGACCATTTTGCATAAAAAAAATTGGAATCTTAATGTCCTTTTGATTTTCCGGTCAGTGAACACTGCACCGCCTTGGAGTAATGTTATGTTGACACATAGTCAGAGAATAATTTCTAGAAATTCTAATGGAATATTGTTGACATTCCCTGATGATGAGACAAGGCAGTACTTGTTTTGCATATGAATTTTCGTCTTCCTTCAGCCACGAATCACCATGAAAGACGCGCCGTGACTTCTTACCCAACAGACAACCAAGGGCGACAAATATTTCATATTAACTAACACATCCCCATTGATGGAAAAACTCGTTGTTGCTTCTGAAATTTAATCAAACATTCTCCGTTCTTAGAGGTGCCATATTTGTAAGAGAAAACTGAACAGAAGCTCATCCTCATACATATTATGTAGTATGTACGAGTGAAAATTTTCACATTTTCTTGTTTTGTCTTCTAGGAAAACTCCCAAAGTCAATTACTGTGTATCCCTAACCCAATCTGTGATATTTGTTGGACAAGTATCCCTTGTGAGACAAAAATGTCTTCAAAAGTTTATCGGGTTCTATTTTGTTGAGAATGTTCTTGGTTAGTGTGTTAGAAATAAATATTTTTTGATACGAAATCGTAAATCACAAAAAAGAAACGCAGTTCAAAGCAACTCAAAGAGTAAAGTCGGGTAGCTAAGCCGAGCAGAGAAATAATAATAAGCTTCATAAGCAAGCAATCAATCGATTTATTCGCCAAGGCACGATTACATTAAAAAATCTTTGTATGCTCCTCTCACTTATTTCAATAGTAGGAATCAAGAGTTACGCACCTATCTGCCTCTCCATTGGGAAATAGATATAAGACAAGAGTTTTCAACCGATACAAAATGAATGAATAAATAGGGAGGTGCAACAGAGCGAGGAGCCCTAAGGCGTAGCGCATTCCTCACAACCATGCCTTTTGAGGGAATGGAGGTGACCTATAATTTTTTGTCGGTGTCGAACGGCTAATCGAGAAAATGCTTTTCATGGCAATGAACTTACTAACGGAGGACTTGCCAATTCCTCGCGAAAGGCGATACGCGTGGAAAAACATTTTTGCCTCTGCTGCAAACACGAACGTCTGGGTTAACAGGCTATTATTTTATGGAGGTCCCCAATCGAAAGAATATTATTACTCCCCGTTTTATTCAAATTGTTGTTTAATTTTTTTAAATCACACTTAGAAAGTTGTCCAGATAGACGTTGTCTAAGATGCCATAGCCAACGTCGCATTTATAAACGAATTCCAACAGTTGTCTCAATAAGGTCTTAAATATTAACAGACAGACGTACCTGGATTCTGTAAAATTTGAATGAAAAACTGAAAAGTGTCACGATGACAAAACAGCTGATTTGACTTTCTGGTTACAGCATTTCCAAGTATTATAGAAAGATCAGATTTAGGTGCTTAATCAATGAAATTATTGGCAACAGTATTTTTGCATCTCAAACTACGATCTTTACACTCTCAATCGTGTTATACAACATATTCAACAAGAATGTTATTTACTGCATAAAATGTCACTCAAGCATTTATCATCATCGGCTTTCTAAATGATTCCATCTTTAAATCGATAGGTTACTGATTTAGAATAGAACAAAAAAAAAAAACTTATTTAAAGAATTTTCGTTTGGAAATTGCAATTACTAGAAATGTTCACTTGCGAAAAATCTTTCTCAAAACACCACAAAACCCCTGCATAATGGTTCTCTAAAAGCAGTCCCACTCTAACCATTAAGATTTTTTTTTATTGTGGATCACATAACACTATTTCTGAGATTCGCTTTGTTTTCAGAAGATCCAAAACAGAGTATATCTAATAATGAGTGGATATTTGCACGGTGCCCAAGCGTATAAGTTAACGTTTGTTAATCGAATTCCCAAGTAGATACTTTTTGCTGACCGATGTTTCCCAAGTAGATACTTTTTGCTGACCGATGTTCCCATTCAACATACAGCGCGTGCAGACAGATTTCGGGGAAATGTTTCTGCTCCAAATAGTTTTCCTAAGAATTAAATTAATGAAATGTAATCGCTGAGGTCAACAAAATATCAGTATTTAAGAAATCGAATTATAATCATGTTTGTCATAAGTTGTCCATTCATATCCAGACGCGGAAACGCTGTCCAAGTGTAATTAAATAAATAATAAAAATATAAAAGAAAAGAAAACAGAATTGTTTTTTTTTTATGAAAAATCTAGAATAGTAAAATTAACTTATATTCGTCAAGAATGTGCATTAGCTCTTTACGTACATTGCACAGTGGTCCCACTCTCAAACAAAGGCGGCCATAATTACTTATTCACTTGATAACGAAACCGCCATCAGTTTTGATTTATCTCAATGTCTGAAGATAAGTGCGGTAAAGGGGTTCAAGATCGGTTTAATTTAGTTTAGCTATTAAGATTAAAAAAAATTTTTTATTCTAAATATTTTACATAACTTATTACAGTATATATTATGTAAAAATTATATTGTGTAAAAATTAAACTCTTAGCAAAACACAAAAACAACTAGCTATGGAAGTATTCAAATTAGGTTTATTTTTTTAAATAATTTATGCATATAGTATATGTATGTACATTAGGGTGTTTTTTTTTGACAAATTTTTTTTTTCACTTCCATCCCGAAATTTTGTGGAAAATACCTAAAAAAAATTCCCTAAAAATTTGAGCCCTTAATATTAACATTTAGTACTCGACCAAGCCATGCAAAGAATTCCCATATAAAATACACGTAAACTTAAACTATTTTTCTTAAAAATTCTACAGTTCAGAGGCATTTTATGGTACAGTCTAGGACATTAGTGGGCTTTCTTAAGAATTGAATGTTCTACAAAAATGCTCATTTCGGTGAAGTCCTAACTCACACCGGCGAGGTATTACGGGTCACCAAACCCAATTTTTTCGTAAAATTTATGTTTTTTTGCCCCTATCTCGTAAATGATAATAGCTACAAAAGAAATGTTTTTGACAAACTTGTGGGAAATTTAATTTTCTACAAAAAAGTCTCAACAATCAATATACTTACATCGTTATTTATTGAGATATTGAGCTTTTAAGTTGGGGAAGTTCGAAATTTTCATTAATAAAAATAATAATAATAATTTATTAAAATTCATATTGATTGTTGTTGAGACTTTTTTGTAGAAAATTAAATTTCCCACAAGTTTGTCTAAAACATTTCTGGTATTTATTTTTGATTTGGCTCTTTTACTTTAAATTTTTTTAACTTACGAACAAATCAATATACGATAAATTGCAACTAGATATTTTTTAATAAAGTACTTCCATCAGAATTTATTCACGATTTATGTTGAAAAAATAATAAATTTCTTAGGTCGCTTGAAAACTAATTAAAAATCAATCTGCAAGTTTCTGCAGCTGATTAAACATGCACTAAATAGTACATTTAATAACTTTTCTGGCAACATATAACTTTTTGGAATAGTGTCTTTCGGCATTTTTAATTTTTTAGACTACTTATTTTGCAAATAAGACACATTCATGCGTTTTAGTAAACTATTGTTATATTATTTTATTTAGGTATGTGTTTGCACATGACGTTCTTATTTTTTCCATCTTTTGCGAAATAAAAAGGTTTTGTGGGATTGATACACTTGATTCTGCCACATAAAGTTGCCATGGGATTTTTTTCTAAACGAACACCTGCAACTTAAAGCGTCTGAGCCTTATTTATAATGACAAATCAGTGGGAATTAAAGGAAAACGGGGAATCGAAACGTTTTCTCCTTTTGCCGTTCCAGTCATTATTAAAATTTTTATAGTGCCGCATCCCAGATGCAATTTGTAGCTGTGTACAATTCTGGATTACTCATTATTGGATTACTGGAACACCAACTTGCTGCCACTCCTAATAATTCTAAGAAATTTAAAAATTCTATAGGGTATGATGTGACTTGCTCAGTGTCCATAATATTGTCTATTGATAGACATTCGACAACATCCCCGAATACGTCAAACATAATTTATTATTTTATATGGTTAACTATCTTATTAGTCGGCGCCGAAATCGACATTTCACACAGCCATTCCCGATGGCCAATTTTTATTTGAAGATCGAGATAGACATTTCTTCTCAGGTCAAATGTATTGTAACGTGCGCTTAGTTCGCAAAATAAAACTTCACTTTTCAATTTATTTCAACCACTTTTATTCAGTATCTATACTTTATTCGATCTCAACTCGACTTTTGGACTATCACTTGTAGACAATTTACTCTTCACTTTATCACTCTATAATCAAAACTGCCCTCTGGTTGCCTCGGGCGGCCTATTTATATCGAATGACATTTCATCTAGAACTCTCCAGTAACTTCCACATAGTCACCACTCTCCATTATTTTGGCTGCCAAACATTTTCTCTCCTAGAATTTTTCTACACTTACACTAGTGTTGCCGCTTGTAATTTCGGTTGAACGTTTTCGATTAGGAAATTGGTATTAAATGTCTGGTTCACGTTACACTGCCCCCTCCTTAAGATTGTTCGTCCCGAATAATTCCATCTGCAGCCTCGCCACTATATCGATGCAGCCGGTCACAATGAACTACTTTCAACTTGCCTTTTAGTCCTCTTTGGATGCGGTAAACCACGTCGTTAATCCTCGTGACAACAGTATAAGGAACATCTCTAGCATGTAACCAGTAGAACCGATGTTGCACCTTCTCCAGTGTTTTGTTTACTCCCAGGTGGCCTCCAGAAGGTCCGTCGTGCATCTCCCGAAGAACTTCACTGACTTTCGATTGCGGTACGATCAGCTGCATCACATAAGACTTACCGTCAGCGGATTCCCATCTTCGCCTGAGGACACCTTCTTGCACATATAGTGAGTCCCACTGTGCCCAATAGGCTTTGAGAACTGGACTCCTGTCAGAAATGTCTCCCCATTCAGGTTTCTCTTCATTTTCTTTCCATGCGAGAATGGGTTCGATATCTGGATCCTCCTGTTGAGCAGTCCTCACTTCCTCATTGCTCCATCCGCATATTGGGTCAGCTCTTAGTCGCTGAGCGGTAATATTTTCTTTGTCTTCTTGCCGCCTACAATGCTTGCAATCCACTTTGCATGGTCTTCGGGATAATGCGTCAGCGTTTGAGTGCAACTTTCCTCTGCGGTATTGAATCTGGTAATCATAAGTCTGCAGTCTTTCTATCCACCTTGCGACTTGACCTTCTGGATTTTTGAAGTTCAACAGCCAGTTCAGAACACCATGGTCTGTCCGCAGAAGGAATTTCTGTCCATAGATGTACTTATGGAAGTGCTTTGTTGCCAAGATAAGAGCTAGCAGTTCCCTTCTGGTCACACAGTAGTTTCTTTCGGGCTTCGAGAGGACCTTGCTGTAATATGCCACCACTTTCTCTTCGCCATCATGCACTTGGGATAGTACCGCCCCGATTCCAACGTTGCTTGCATCTGCGTCGATGATGAATGTTTTGCCAGGTGTTGGATGTGCAGGCACTGGAGCGTTACAAAGGCGGTATTTGAGTTCCTGAAAAGATTTCTCACACTCACCTGACCATTTAAACTGCTTCCCTTTTTCGGTGAGCTGATGCAAACTCTTTGCAACTCCAGCAAAGTTCTTAACAAAACGTCGGTAATATGTGGCAAGACCAAGAAAGCTTCGGAGTTGATGTTTGTCCTGTGGTGTTGGCCAATTTTTGACGGAGTCAATTTTTTCAGGATCGGTTTTCACTCCTTGGGAAGAGATGATGTGATGGATTCAGTTTAAGGTTAGCCTCTCGAAGTCTCTTAAACACGGCTTTTAGGTTCTTGCAATGTTGGTCAAATGTCTTCCCGTAAACAATCACATCGTCCAAGTAGACAAGGCACGCTTTCCACGTCAGCGTTGCATAGCCCAAACGGCATAACTTTAAACTGCCAGAGCCCATTACCTGTAGAAAACGCCGTCTTTTCCCGATCATCTGGGTGGATGTCAACTTGCCAATATCCACTCTTCAAGTCCAGCGTCGAAAACCACTGGGCTCCCTCCATGGCATCCAAGGTATCACTGATTCTGGGCAGGGGATAGCTGTCCTTCTTAGTCACATCATTCAGCCTTCGGTAATCCACACAAAAACGAGTACTTCCATTTTTCTTTTTCACTAGCACCACTGGTGACGCCCAAGGACTTTTGGAATTTTCGATAAGACCGTCCTTCTTCATTGCTGTTATCATGTCCTCAACCTCACCTTGTTTGGCCAGTGGAAGGCGTCTTGCGGGTTGACGAATCGGTCTTGCATCTCCTGTGTTGATGCGATGCTGCACCAACTGTGTCCTACCATATTGTCCCTTTTGCGATGCGAAGATGTCAGTGTACTCTTGTAGGAGATTTTCAGCCATCCTTGTTTGTTGGTGATCAAGGTTGGATGAATTCAGTATTTTAGCTCTGATGGTTTTGAGCTCCTCCGGAGTTATAGTTTTTCTCGGGGCTTCGTCTGTGATCTTCGTAATTGCTGCAACCGATTCGCAACGTCCAACGACTTCTCCTTTCTTCAACCTTACATCGTACGGTCTGGTGTTTAGTAATCGTACGGGGACCATTTTATTCTTCGGTGCTACCAGTGTTTTCCCAATGATGACGCTTTGGGAGGAACACTCTGGGTCTGGTTCCACCATGAGGTATCGAAGGCTTCCAAACTCACCTTCCAGTTTTGTCCAAACGAACACTTCAGAAGAAGGAGGCAGAATCAGATCTTCCCTGATGACAGTTCTCAGTGTCGACGTACTTTCGTTCGAATAGGTCATTGGAAGTTCCTTATTTTGGTACTTCAAAACCTGATTACCGATGTCCAAAATAACTCCGTGCTGTTTCATAAAGTCGATTCCAATGATGCACTCGTCACATATATCTGCCACCAGGAATTGATGAGTAAACACTAGATCGGCCAGTCGGATCTTAAGACACACTTCTCCATATACTCTTGCTGCTTCTCCCGTTGCGGTTCTTAGACGGTAGCTATTGGTGTTATGAAGCCACGTCGTCTTTACCAGGTCTCGACGTACTATGGAGGCTGTTTGAAGTAATTCAGCTGCTGGTCCTCTAAGAGAAAGAGTCAGTGCTTTGTACTTGTCTTCGTCATCCCAGCCATTTGTTGTCGCGGCTGCCTCAAATTGTCTCTTGTAAACTGGCCAAGAAGACTGTCCTTTAAACGTTGGGGGTTTCATCTCCTTTTTCCTTGCAAACTCTCCAGCAGATTCTCCAATTTTGATTTTCCGGATCTGGTCTAATTCCTTGGACAGAACAGAGAACTTTATCGCATCGGCTTTTCAAACGATTCTCTACAACAGAAAGCTGTTTTTCCACACCTTCAACTCGTTCGTCAAGGGCACATACATTTTTCTCAATGTTGCCCAATTTGCCTTCTAGAATGTTTTTCTGACCTTCCAAAATATTCTGTTGCGCCTCAAGTCTTTCGAGAATATTCTGTTGTTCTTTCTTTTGTTCGCTTCGTTGTTCTTCAACCAGCTTCTTTTGCTCGTTTCGTTGTGCTTCAAGTTGTTCGAGAACATTCTGCTGTTCCTTCTTTTGTTCGTCTCGTTGCTCTTCCAGACATCCGAGAATATTCTGCTGTTGCTCGTCAATCAGCTTCTTTTGTTGTACTTCGAGTCGTTCGAGAACATTCTGCTGTTCTTTCTTTTGCTCGTTTCGTTGTTCTAACAAAAGTTTCATCATACTAGAAAAATCTACATTTTCACTTACTTCCTCTTCCTCCACTTCTGTTTCAAAAACAAAAGTGTTTACGTCTTCCCCTAGCTGTTCCAAATAGTTACGTAAGCGCAGGACGAGCTCATTTTTCGATCCCGCTCTAGAAAGATCTCGCTTACCTAACTCACTTTTAAGCTCAATGCAGTTGAGCTCTTCTAACAACTTACCCATTTTCACTGTATATTGTTTTAATTTTTCTTTTTACTTTTTTTTTTTTTAATACACTTTAATAGTCAACTCGTTATTTTTTTCAAATAAGTTTTATTTACACTTCTGACACCAATGTAACGTGCGCTTAGTTCGCAAAATAAAACTTCACTTTTCAATTTATTTCAACCACTTTTATTCAGTATCTATAATTTATTCGATCTCAACTCGACTTTTGGACTATCACTTGTAGACAATTTACTCTTCACTTTATCACTCTATAATCAAAACTGCCCTCTGGTTGCCTCGGGCGGCCTATTTATATCGAATGACATTTCATCTAGAACTCTCCAGTAACTTCCACATAGTCTCCACTCTCCATTATTTTGGCTGTCAAATATTTTCTCTCCTAGAATATTTCTACACTTACACTAGTGTTGCCGCTTGTGTTTTCGGTTGAACGTTTTCGATTAGGAAATTGTTATTAAATGTTGGGTTCACGTTACAGTATTTTCGACAGTTTGACAGAAATCACCCCGCAGTGAAAGAACTTTTATCGATGCAGTAGTTTTAAGGTTCCCGTTTACGGTGTCGATCCCGTAGAAATATAGGGACTACTTATTGAGCCCATGTCCTTCCTCAGGCTCTAGGCTATCTCTGAACAAAATTCCATTTATATCGGATCAGTGGTCTGGGCGGGAGATGGTAACAAAGAAACACAAACAGACAGAGTTAATTTTGGTTTTTTTAATATTAGTAAGGATGTCCATCTTTGGGTTCTAGACTATCTCTGTACCAAAAGTCATATAAATCGGTTCAATTGTTTAGACACACAAAGTCAATTTCGGATTAATAATGTTACTAAAGTCTTCCATTCCCGTGGGAATATGAGGGCCGTTTCCGAAGTATGACTTAAAGCTTATATTACTCGGGAATATTGTAGTATTCCAACGGTGGACATTTTTTGAAATGGGTGCTGTATTTTCCAAGTTCCCGTTCCCAGGAATAAAACATATTGCATAACATATATGTCCATCCTCAGGTTCTAGACTGTCTCTGTACCAAAATTCATATAAATAGGTGCAATAGTTTGGGCGGTTAATGATGGTAACAAAGAGAAATAGACAAACAGATTTAACTTCGGACTTATAATATTAGTAAAGACTCCCGTTCCCGTGGAAACATGGTGACCGTTCCCGTAAGGAATATGGGGATGAGTAAAAGTTTATTATACTCGGGAATTATGGAGCATTCCAACGGTGGAAGAATGTTTGAAATCGGTGCTGTAGTGTCAAAATAAAATTTTTTTTGTACAAAATTTCATTCAAATCGGTTTATTAGTTTGGGCGGGAGATGGTAACATAGAACGACGGACAGACAGAGTTTCTTTCACACTTATTATATTAGTAAGGACACCCGTTTCGTAGGAATATGTGGATGAATTAAGGTTTATGTAACTCTGGGATAGTGAAGCATTCTATCGGTGGAAAAAAATTTGAAATCGGTGTTGTAGTTTCGAAGTTCCCGTATACGTTCCCGTTCTCGTGGGAATATAGGGATAAAATATATAAGCTATGTCCTTCTTTAGGTTCAAGACCATCTCTGTACAAAATTTCATTTAAATCAGTTCAGTAGTGTGAGCAGGAGACGGTAACATAGAAAGGCGGACAGACTTTCACATTTATAATATTATTTAGGATTATATTGAGTCTAACACCGACTCTCAAAAAAAATGGTGGAGATCTTACCTTCCAATAATACAGGGTGTCCCGTACTTCGTGTATTATCTTTTGGGGTGTGATTCCTGGTCATATTCTAAGAAAAAAATTTTTTACAGTAAAGCTTTGACATCACTTTTAGACAATTTGAAAAAAGCCTAACTTTGGTGTACCCTGACCTGTGTTAAATTCGATATCTCTGTGAATACTAATGATAGAGACCTAATCTTAAACTAAATTTTTTTTAGAAATAATAGTCTTTAAAACTGTATTTAAGTTGAGCTTCTATAGGCTTAGGGTTGCCAGATTTAAGTGCTGTTCAAATTTTCTTCCTGAAACAAAGTTTTGACTTTGAGGTCATTTTTTTGCAGAATACGGCTGGTATACATAGAGTTTCTTTATTTTTTACAAATGAACAAAACAATAGTGAAGAAAAAACTTAGTAATAAGTGCACTCAAAAACCCATACATTTTATGATACTTTAAAAAATACAAAACGGTTAAAATTAAAAAGAAAATTAAAAAAATGTTTACCTTTGAGGTTTGTTTGAATAAAACAGTAATATGGGCACTTTTAGTAGTTTTTTTTTTATGTATTTTATACAAATACAATTATAACAAGTGCTCAAAGTAACCCTCCTTCGTTTTCAATGCATACCAGAGTCCGTTTTTGGATTTCGTTGTGAATATTGAAAATCTGGTAACCCTAAGCTGATGGAAGCTCAACTTAATAATACAATTTTAAAGACTATTATTTAAACAAAAAAATAAGTTTAAGATTAGTATTGACAGAGATATCGAATTCAACACAGGTCAGGGTACACCAAAGTTAGCGTTTTTTTTAATTGTCAAAGAGTGATGTCAAAGTTGAGAAACGAGCTTTACTGTAAATAATTTTTTCTTAGAATATGACCAGCAATCACACCCCAAAAGATAATACACGAAGTACGGGACACCCTGTATATCCACATCAAAAAAACAGCTCCACAAAAAGATAAGAAAACGTCAAAGCTCGTGTTCACAAGCAGATTGCGTTGGGATCGTGCAGTCTGTTGGCTCCTTCTTTAGACATTCTGCTGAACGCACTACTGTTTTGAATGGTAAAATCCGGGAGCTATTACCGGTTGGCTGGAAATCAAAAAATTTTGCTGGCAATGTGTGAAACACGGTGGGTTCAGAAATATGAAGCCGTTATGAGATTTGAGGAAAATTATACAGATATTGTCAAAGCACTCGAAGAACTCCAAACTAGCCACAATAAAGAAACATCGCAGCAAGCTGTTCAATTTCTTAACACACTTCGATCTTCGAATTTTTATATGTGCCTAGTGATTCTTCAAAAAGTCATGAGCTTTACATGAGCTGTCTATTGTTAACGTAGGCGTTGCATTTGTGTAGAGAGTGTCAATTCATTACACTGGGATGAACGGCACTCAATTTTTTAAGACTTCAAAGACGGAGTGTGTTGCCTGCTCGTTAAGGTTCAAAACAAGTTGTAAAAAGTATTTGTCAAACAAGATGGTCTGCGCGAGCTGAAGCACTGAGCGCCTTATATAATGATCATCAAGAAATTGAAGAAGCTTTGATGCCTATTGCTAACGATTTAGGACAGGCACGAGAGGCAAGACAGGAAGTTCTTAGTCTTTGCCAAAAAAATGTTAAATTTGCTGACTGCAATCGGTAAATTTATAATTGAGCTCAAGGATAATTTTGATAACTTTAATTCATCATCCAGACAAACAAAACCGGTTTTCCGAATAGAAAAACCTTTCTGAAAGGTCTAGGTTCGAAATTTAAACCATTCTTCCCATTGAGACTCTAAGCGTTGATTTGAAACAGCGACTAGGTTCGTATACGAATATTGGCCAACGTTTTGACGTTTGTTTAAAAAAAAAAAACCTGAATTCAGAAGACTTGAAAGAAAACTGCAAATCTTTTGCTAAATTTTACACTGAAGATGTAAACGGAGATGAACTACATGCTAAATGACTGAATTTAAAAAAATGCTGGAAAACTATTCGACACGAAAATGAAAAAACTGGCAATATTCTAGAACTTTATGATTTTTTAAAACAAATAAAGTCGAAGATTAGAATTCTCTTAAGTGTAATGGTGACCATGTGCAGTGAAGTTCCTTCTCTAAGTTAAAAAGATTAAAAAACGAACTCAGAACTACAATGGTTCAAGAAAGATTGACAAGTTTGTCGCTGATTTCAATCGAAAGCGACATCCTCAGAGGTTTTGATTTTGTAGATATAATCAATAATTGTGCTAATCTTAAATCCATAAACATTCCCCTTTCCATCTTTTTGCATACCAATATTTTGTTCCTTAAACTACATTCTGAATTTAATTTCATTTCATTCAAGTCATTTAAATTTTGGTTTTGTTTTTTAATTCTTTTATGAAATATGTATTATTTTGCTTTTATTTTTACATTATTTATGTTTATGTTAAAACATCCTGCAATAATTATTTACCATTATAATGAAGTGAAAAAATTTTATTTATTAAAAAAAAAAAAAAATAATAAATATTAATTCATATTTATGTGATTTTATCAGTAAGGTGTACGGAATAACATTTTTATAGAATCATACAGGGGCCCCATTTTCAAAAAGTGCCCAGGGTCCCCAAAAGTGTAAAGACGGCCTTGCGGCCACATTCGGCTAAAAAATCTACAATCGGCTTAAACTTCGGCTTCGCCCAAAATAGGCCGAAGTTTTGGCCGATGCCGAAGGTTTAGTTTTTGGTTGTCGTGCGTCGTGATAGGCGCTGAAAAAAAATTTATTTCGTTTTTCATTTAAATTATATGATATAAGCATTTCCTCGAATAAGTAATAAGTTTTTGATTACTTCCTCCTTCCTTAATTTTATTATTAGTAAGAAGTATAGTAGAAAATGTTGAGCTGTTTGTTGTTCTTTTCCTTAATTACAATCAAATATAAACATTGTTACTAGTTTAATTTGTTATTATGCCGCATGCATACATTTGGTTCGTTCGTTGAACTTTACCCAAATTTGACCCAGCTTTCCTTGAGAACCCTATTAGTTGCCAAAAAAACCTGGGTTTTCCCGTCCTCAAAAACACTAAACCTCAAAATCACTAGGTACACATCCCTGTCATTTGAATAAAAATGCATGCCATTTGACAGCCCTCAACTCGCTCCAGCAAAACCTAGGGCAAGTTGAGGTAAACCCAGGTCAACCCCAGGACTCAAAAAGCACTCAGTTTGACATATTCAGGGTGAATTTAGGCTTTCCAAAAAACGTTTTGTGACGGCCACAGGGCGACACCAGGGCTTCAACAAACAAACCTATTCTAAAAAAATCATTATTTTTATTCATTTTTTAGTAGATCAAAAGGCAAAAAAAACAAAATTTTTTGAAAACGAGGCTTTAAAGTTAGCACTCTGCAAAAACTCTAAAGAATTCTGGATAGCAATAAACCAAGTAAATGGTACAAAGCTAAAAATAAGTACCAAAGTGAACGTAGACGTATTACTCAGTCATTTCAAATTACTATTGAATACGGAAAGTCTTACAGATCCTATTCAATTCGCGAAACCTGCATACTATAATCATATATTAGATAGAGCTATTACACAGGCTGAAGTAAACAACGCATTGAAAAATCTGAAAGATGGAAAGGCACCTGGGGCGGATAGAATACCAATGGAGTTTCTAAAATATGGAACGGAAATGCTTATTTCAAAATTAACTGCGGCTTTTAATGCAATTTTTGATACGGGAGTACTACCAGAGCAGTTTAAGCATTCTGTAATTTTCCCCATACATAAGAAGGGTAACATTGAAGATCCAGCTAATTATCGAGGGATTTCCTTCCTTAACGCTTCCTATAAGGTGTTTACGAAATTATTGAATGAACGATTGCTAAATTGGATAAATAGCAACAAATTGATTGGTGAATTCCAAGCTGGATTTCGAAGTGGTTACTCAACTATCGATAATCTTTTTGTACTGCAGACAATAGCATCATCGTTTATTGAACAAAAAAAGAAGTTGTATGTACTTTTTGTTGACTTTAAGGCAGCATTTGATACGGTTGAACGAAGAGCGTTATTCTTCAAGCTATACAACATTGGGATGTCTCAAAAATTTGGAAAGGTACTTGAAAATATCTATGATGGCAATATGGCAGCTGTTTGGAACGGCCTTGAAAAGTCAGAATGGTTTGAATCGAAGATGGGAGTCAAACAAGGATGCACTCTAAGTCCAAATCT
Source organism: Melanostoma mellinum (assembly GCA_914767635.1). Taxonomy (NCBI): domain Eukaryota; kingdom Metazoa; phylum Arthropoda; class Insecta; order Diptera; family Syrphidae; genus Melanostoma; species Melanostoma mellinum. The sequence goes on along the minus strand of OU612060.1, from coordinate 62,174,506 downwards.
GTTTGCCTTGTTCATCGACGATCTAGTTGATTTTTTACCTGGTGGCATAGAAATGTCGGGGATTCACATTAAAGCCCTTTTATTTGCTGATGATGTGATAATGTTTGCTCAATCACCTGAAACCCTACAGTTGATGATTAATCGACTCCAAGTGTACTGCCGATTATGGAATCTGAGGGTGAATCTGAGCAAATCGAAAGTTATGATATTTTGTAAAGGTGCGGGTAGAACGGCCAGGAATGAAAAATGGCACTTCGACAGAGAGCCAATTGAGGTCGTTAAAGCATATAAATACCTAGGAGTAACCGTAACCAGTAACCTGAATATGGAAACCCACCTTAAAGATAAACTGGTCAAAGCCAAAAGTGCAATATCTGCAACATGGAAAAGATGCTTCTCAAACAAATTAGTAACACACAGTGTGAAGTATAAAGTCTTTGTAGCGGTGGCAGAATCTATCATGATGTACGCAGCACAGGTTTGGGGAGGAGAAATGTATGAAACAGTCGAAAAACTTCAGCGGTTCTTCATTAAAAAATGCTTTAGTTTACCAAAAAACACCCCGAATTACATGATCATAACCGAGACAGGACTGTCACCACTTTATGCTAAAACACTCAAGTGTCATGCTGAGTATATCAAAAGTACTGAACATGCATAACGAAAGGTTCCTAAAATTGTAGCGCTGCAAACAATCAGAAAGAAAAATCAGTGGTATAGAAAACTCGAAGAACAAGCTACGTACTGTCGAACCAACATGCGACTCCTGGAAGACAACGGAAGATACTGCAAAAATGACCTATTAGATCTTGTTTCCAAAGTAGATGATCAACTTAGAATGGACTCTATAATGAAGGCTGAATCTTCGGTGCATAGATCTATATACAGCCATCTTAATCACAATTTATGCGAGCTTAATTACTTCAACAATGAAAATAAACAGGAGCTTATCTCCGCGATATTCAGAATGAGAGGGGAGCTGATTAGTCTTCACTACATACCGCATCGAGAGGATCTGCCTATTTACTGCAGCATGTGTAACTTGAGGGAAAGAGAAGACGTCATCCATTTCATAGGGAAGTGTCCAATTTTGTGTGAAATACGGAGAAATTCATTAGGCAGCAATTTTAAATCAGAAGACGAAGTAATCGCCCTCCTCAACTGCGAAGGAAACATTAACCAACTCTTCAACTATTTTCGAACAGCGATGTCATATCGCAACCAAATTATAAACGAAGCTTTTTAAAGAAAAATTTATATCTTTACAATTCTTAATATTAATACTTGCTTTTTTAAAAAGAAAGAAAAAGAAAGAAAGAAAAAAAACCTCAATTATATATAATATGTAGTTCACTATTTTTGAAAATTGATGTCAATCGGGCAGACGGCAAAGCCAAGCTCAAACGATTTAATGCAATTACAATATTTGCTTGTAAACAATGTTATACACACTTTTCTGAAATAATAAATCGAATCTATCTATCTAGTAGATCTGAAAGAAAAATTCTTCAAGTTATTGAATATTCGGCTTCGGCCGAAGGTTTGCAAAAATACCGTTAAGTAGTACATATATTGGCATTATATGGTGTGCCACCTTCAGATTTTGCAGTCAGTTCTGAAATTGAAGACGCAATTTTTATGTATTCGGGATCGGCAGTGCTAGCCGAAAGAAGTACATACATCCGTCCCAGAACTTGAAGTGTGGAAAGCAGCTATGACTATCTTCTCTCCTAGTGTCCTAGTCCAAAATCTGCTTTGGAATGCTGGGATAAGTGCTATAAAAAATTACATCCAAATATTTACACGTTGATACAGATATTGGCTACAATACCTGTCTCCACTGCTGCACCAGAAAAGACATTTTCAAGTCTACTGAGACTTTAAAACTTGATATTTGCGGAACATAACGAGTGACAACAGACTGAACGGCTCATGAACATTCACTATGGGATAGGTATTGACGCAAATGAAGTAGAGGATATACCTATTTAAAAAGAAAAACAGAAGTTTGATTCTGTAGTACATATATAATGAAATGAACCTTCTTTGTTTTCCATATTTTTGATATTGTAACGTGCGCTTAGTTTGAAAATTAAAACTTCACTTTTCAATTTATTTCAACCACTTTTATTCAGTATTTATACTTAATTCGATCTCAACTCGACTTTTGGACTATCACTTGTAGACAATTTACTCTTCACTTTATCACTCTATAATCAAAACTGCCCTCTGGTTGCCTCGGGCGGGCTATTTATATCGAATGACATTTCATCTAGAACTCTCCAGTAACTTCCACATGGTCTGCAACTCTCCACTGTTTTGGCTGTCAAACATTTTCTCTCCTAGAATTTCTACACTTACACTAGTGCTCCCAGATGTGTTTTTCGGTTGAACGTTTTCGATTAGGAAATTGGTATTAAATGTTGGGTTCACGTTACACTGCCCCCTCCTTAAGATTGTTCGTCCCGAATAATTCCATCTGCAGCCTCGCCACTATATCGATGCAGCCGATCACAATGAACTACTTTTAACTTGCCTCTTAGTCCTCTTTGGATGCGGTAAACCACGTCGTTAATCCTCGTGACAACAGTATAAGGACCTTCCCAGTTTTGCTGAAGTTTCGGTGACAATCCCTTTTGACGATGAGGATTATAAAGCCGCACACGATCTCCTGCTTGGAATCCTGACGTTGTCGCTTTTGTGTCGTACCGTGTCTTCATCCGGTCGCTGTAGGTTTTCATCCGTTCCCTTGTTCGTTTATGGATGTCAGCGAGCCTCTCCTTGAGGTCGTCCACATACTCGTTCGTGTCCTGTGGCTCCTCTGTGAAGCATCCAAATTTAAGTTCGCTGGGCAGCCGCATGGTTTTCCCGAACAGGATGTCAGATGGTGTTTGTCCTGTCGAGCTATGTACTGCACTTCTATAGGCCATCAGGAATAGCGGTACGTGCCTATCCCAGTCTCTTTGGTAGTCGCCTACGACCTTGGTGAGGTGTTCTTTCAAGGTCCGGTTGAATCTTTCAACCATCCCATCAGATTGTGGATGAAGCGGTGTGGTTCTCGTTTTCTTAATGCCAAGTAGTCCGCACACTCATTGGAAGATGTTTGACTCGAAGTTCCTCCCTTGGTCGGAATGGATTTCCATAGGCACGCCAAACCTACTCACCCAGTCAAACACAATCTGGTCGACCACCGTTTTGGCCTCTTGATTTGGGATGGCATACGCCTCAGGCCACTTGCTAAAATAGTCCATTACAACCAGAATGTACTTGTTTCCAGCGTTGGTTTCTGGAAAAGGCCCAGCCACATCTACTGCAATCCTCTCAAAAGGCGATCCAACGTTGTACTGATGCATCTTACCTTGAATCTTCCTACCAGGTCCTTTGGTTGCAGCACACTTGTCACATGTTCGGCACCACTTCTCCACGTCAGCTCTAGCGTGTAACCAGTAGAACCGATGTCGCACCTTCTCCAGTGTTTTGTTGACTCCCAGGTGGCCTCCAGAAGGTCCGTCGTGCATCTCCCGAAGAACTTCACTGACTTTCGATTGCGGTACGAGAATGGGTTCGATATCTGGATCCTCCTGTTGAGCAGTCCTCACTTCCTCATTGCTCCATCCGCTTATTGGGTCAGCTCTTAGTCGCTAAGCGGTAATATTTTCTTTGTCTTCTTGCCGCCTACAATGCTTGCAATCCACTTTGCAAGGTCTTCGGGATAATGCGTCGGCGTTTGAGTGCAACTTTCCTCTGCGGTGTTGAATCTGGTAATCATAAGTCTGCAGTCTTTCTATCCACCTTGCGACTTGACCTTCTGGATTTTTGAAGTTCAACAGTCAGTTCAGAGCACCATGGTCTGTCCACAGAAGGAATTTCTGTCCATAGATGTACTTATGGAAGTGCTTTGTTGCCAAGATAAGAGCTAGCAGTTCCCTTCTGGTCACACAGTAGTTTCTTTCGGGCTTCGAGAGGACCTTGCTGTAATATGCCACCACTTTCTCTTCGCCATCATGCACTTGGGATAGTACCGCCCCGATTCCAACGTTGCTTGTATCTGCGTCGATGATGAATGTTTTGCCAGGTGTTGGATGTGCAAGCACTGGAGCGTTACAAAGGCGGTATTTGAGTTCCTGAAAAGATTTCTCACACTCACCTGACCATTTAAACTGCTTCCCTTTTTCGGTGAGCTGATGCAAACTCTTTGCAACTCCAGCAAAGTTCTTAACAAAACGTCGGTTATATGTGGCAAGGCCAAGAAAGCTTCGGAGTTGATGTTTGTCCTGTGGTGTTGGCCAATTTTTGACGGAGTCAACTTTTTCAGGATCGGTTTTCACTCCTTGTGAAGAGATGATGTGTCCCAAATACTTAACTTCGGGTTTGAAAAGTGCACATTTTTCCGGATTCAGTTTAAGGTTAGCCTCTCGAAGTCTCTTAAACACGGCTTTTAGGTTCTTGTAATGTTGGTCAAATGTCTTCCCGTAAACAATCACATCGTCCAAGTAGACTAGGCAAGCTTTCCACGTCAGTCCTTGAAGTCCATCAAACGCTCGAATGTTGCCGGAGTGTTGCATAGCCCAAACGGCATAACTTTAAACTGCCAGAGCCCATTACCTGTAGAAAACGCCGTCTTTTCCCGATCATCAGGGTGGATATCAACTTGCCAATATCCACTCTTCAAGTCCAGCGTCGAAAACCACTGGGCTCCCTCCATGGCATCCAGGGTATCACTGATCCTCGGCAGGGGATAGCTGTCCTTCTTAGTCACATCGTTCAGCATTCGGTAGTCCAGACAAAAACGAGTGCTTCCGTCTTTCTTTTTCACTAGCACCACTGGTGAAGCCCAAGGACTTTTGGAATTTTCGATAAGACCGTCCTTTTTCATTGCTGTTATCATTTCTTCAACCTCACCTTGTTTGGCCAGTGGAAGGCGTCTTGCGGGTTGACGAATCGGTCTTGCATCTCCTGTGTTGATGCGATGCTGCACCAACTGTGTCCTACCATATTGTCCCTTTTGCGATGCGAAGATGTCAGTGTACTCTTGTAGGAGATTTTCAGCCATCCTTGATTGTTGGTGATCAAGGTTGGATGAATTCAGTATTTTAGCTCTGATGGTTTTGAGCTCCTCCGGAGTTATAGTTTTTCTCGGGGCTTCGTCTGTGATCTTCGTAATTGCTGCAACCGATTCGCAACGTCCAACGACTTCTCCTTTCTTCAACCTTACATCGTACTGTCTGGTGTTTAGTAATCGTACGGGGACCATTTTATTCTTCGGTGCTACCAGTGTTTTCCCAATGATGACGCCTTGGGAGGAACACTCTGGGTCTGGTTCCACCATGAGGTATCGAAGGTTTCCAAACTCACCCTCCAGTTTCGTCCAAACGAACACTTCAGAAGAAGGAGGCAGAATCAGATCTTCCCTGATGACAGTTCTCAGTGTCGACGTACTTTCGTTCGAATAGGTCATTGGAAGTTCCTTATTTTGGTACTTCAAAACCTGATTACCGATGTCCAAAATAACTCCGTGCTGTTTCATAAAGTCGATTCCAATGATGCACTCGTCACATATATCTGCCACCAGGAATTGATGAGTAAACACTAGATCGGCCAGTCGGATCTTAAGACACACTTCTCCATATACTCTTGCTGCTTCTCCCGTTGCGGTTCTTAGACGATAGCTATTGGTGTTATGAAGCCACGTCGTCTTTACCAGGTCTCGACGTACTATGGATGCTGTGGCACCGGTGTCAATGGTAGCCACATGTTTGTTCCCGTTAATAGTAGTCTCCACAGTCAGACTTTTGTTGTCTCGTTTGGTCTGAGAGACCTGGATGGTGGTTTTGGGGCCATCGATACAAGAAACCAGCCTCTGCCCCTCGAAGTTGGTTCTTACTCGTTTCCCTGATGGGAAACGGGCTGATAGGCAACGCTGGTGTTGTTGTTACCTTGCTCTGGGTTGGATCTCTTGCTTCCACAATGTTGACAACCGGCTTTGTTTGGTGGTAGTCGGCATTGACGCTGTAAGTGCCCGGTCTTGTTGCAGTTCCAACATCTTGCTAGTCCGCTCCGGTTCTTTTGTATTTCAGCTCTTTGGCACGAGCATTCCTCGACTATGGCCTCTCTAAGTCGATGTACTCCCTGAGAAGCCTGTTCTGCTGCTTCAATTGTCAATGCGAATGCTAAAGTTTCAGAAAGAGTACGTGTTCTAGCAGTTCGCACAGACCTCTGAAGATGTATATCGGAAATGGCACGAACGAAGGACTCAACAGCAAGCTGGTTGATGATTTCTTCTCCAGCGTTCGGGTATGCCAAGTGAACCAGTCTTTCGACGTCTGCTTGGAGCTGCTGTAGACTTTCACCCCTTTTCTGGACTCTGTTATTGAGTTGGACTCGGAAGAGTTCTTTCAAGTGGCTATCTCCAAAGCGTTTATCTATAGCTGCCACGAGAGAACTGAAATCGCCGCTCTTACCAGCTGGAACTGTTTGAAGTAATTCAGCTGCTGGTCCTCTAAGAGCAAGAGTCAGTGCAATGTACTTGTCTTCGTCATCCCAGCCATTTGTTGTCGCGGCTGCCTCAAATTGTCTCTTGTAGACTGGCCAAGAAGACTGTCCATCAAATGTTGGGGGTTTCATCTCCTTTTTCTTTGCAAACTCCCCAGCAGATTCTCGAATTTTGATTTTCCGGATCTGGTCCAATTCCTTGGTCAGAACAGAGAACTGTTTATCACATCGGGTTTCTACGATTTCGAAACGACTCTCTACAACAGAAAGCTGTTTCTCCATCAACGCGTTCGTCTAGGGCACATACATTTTTCTCAATGTTACCCAATTTACCTTCTAGAATGTTTTTCTGACCTTCCAAAACATTCTGTTGCGCCTCAAGTCTTTCGAGACTATTCTGTTGTTCCTTCTTTTGCTCGTTTCGTTGCTCTTCCAGCTTCTTTTGTTGTACTTCGAGTCTTTCGAGAACCTTCTGTTGTTCCGTCTTTTGTTCTAATAAAAGCTTCATCATACTAGAAAAATCCACACTTTCACTTACTTCCTCTTCCTCTACTTCTGTTTCAAAAACAAAAGTGTTTACGTCTTCCCCTTGCTGTTCCAAATAGTTGCGCAAGCGCAGGACGAGCTCATTTTTCGATCCCGCTCTAGAAAGATTTCGCTTACCTAACTCACTTTTAAGCTCAATGCAGTTGAGCTCTTCTAACAACTTACCCATTTTCACTGTATTTAACTTAACTTTTTTACACTGTACTAGTCTTTTTTTTATCAAATAAGTTTTATTTACACTTCTGACACCAATGTAACGTGCGCTTAGTTCGAAAATTAAAACTTCACTTTTCAATTTATTTCAACCACTTTTATTCAGTATTTATACTTAATTCGATCTCAACTCGACTTTTGGACTATCACTTGTAGACAATTTACTCTTCACTTTATCACTCTATAATCAAAACTGCCCTCTGGTTGCCTCGGGCGGGCTATTTATATCGAATGACATTTCATCTAGAACTCTCCAGTAACTTCCACATGGTCTGCAACTCTCCACTGTTTTGGCTGTCAAACATTTTCTCTCCTAGAATTTCTACACTTACACTAGTGCTCCCATATGTGTTTTTCGGTTGAACGTTTTATTACAATATTGTAACGTGAACCCAACATTTAATACCAATTTCCTAATCGAAAACGTTCAACCGAAAAACACAATGGGTTTTTGAAACAGAAGTGGAAAAAGAGGAAGTAAGTGAAAGTGTAGATTTTTCTAGTATGATGAAGCTTTTATTAGAACAACAAAAGAAGCTGATTGAAGAGCAACAGCAGAATATTCTCGGACGTCTGGAAGAGCAACGAAACGATCAAAAGAAGGAACAGCAGAATGTTCTCGAACAACTTGAAGCACAACGAAACGAGCAAAAGAAGCTGGTTGAAGAACAACGAAGCGAACAAAAGAAGGAACAACAGAATATTCTCGAAAGACTTGAGGCGCAACAGAATGTTTTAGAAGGTCAGAAAAACATTCTAGAAGGAAAATTGGGTAACATTGAGAAAAATGTAGGTATGTGCCCTTGACGAACGAGCTGAAGGTGTGGAAAAACAGCTTTCTGTTGTAGAGAATCGTTTGGAAAGCCGATGCGATAACCAGTTCTCTGTTCTGTCCAAGGAATTAGACCAAATCCGGAAAATAAAAATTCGAGAATCTGCTGGAGAGTTTGCAAGGAAAAAGGAGATGAAACCCCCAACATTTGATGGGCAGTCTTCTTGGCCAGTCTACAAGAGACAATTTGAGGCAGCCGCGACAACAAATGGCTGGGATGACGAAGACAAGTACATTGCACTGACTCTTGCTCTTAGAGGACCAGCAGCTGAATTACTTCAAACAGTTCCAGCTGGTAAGAGCGGCGATTTCTGTTCTCTCGTGGCAGCTATTGATAAACGCTTTGGAGATAGCCACTTGAAAGAAGTCTTCCGAGTCCAACTCAATAACAGAGTCCAGAAAAGGGGTGAAAGTCTACAGCAGCTCCAAGCAGACGTCGAAAGACTGGTTCACCTGGCATACCCGGATGCTGGAGAAGAAATCATCAACCAGCTTGCTGTTGAGTCCTTCGTTCGTGCCATTTCCGATATACATCTTCAGAGGTCTGTGCGAACTGCTAGAACACGTACTCTTTCTGAAACTTTAGCATTCGCATTGACAATCGAAGCAGCAGAACAGGCTTCTCATGGAGTACATCGACTAAGAGAAGCCATAGCCGAAGAATGCTCGTGCCAAAGAGCTGAAATACAAAAGAACCGGAGCGGACTAGCAAGATGTTGGAACTGCAACAAGACCGGGCACTTACAGCGTCAATGCCGACTACCACCAAACAAAGCCAGTTGTCAACATTGTGGAAGCAAGAGATCCAACCCAGAGCAAGGTAACAACAACACCAGCGTTGCCTATCAGCCCGTTTCCCATCAGGGAAAGGAGTAAGAACCAACTTCGAGGGGCAGAGGCTGGTTTCTTGTATCGATGGCCCCAAAACCACCATCCAGGTCACCCAGACCAAACGCGACAACAAAAGTCTGACTGTGGAGACTACTATTAACGGGAATAAACATGTGGCTACCATTGACACCGGTGCCACATCATCCATAGTACGTCGAGTCCTGGTAAAGATGACGTGGCTCCATAACACCAATAGCTATCGTCTAAGAACCGCAACGGGAGAAGCAGCAGGAGTATATGGAGAAGTGTGTCTCAAGATCCGACTGGCCGATCTAGTGTTTACTCATCAATTCCTGGTGGCAGATATATGTGACGAGTGCATCATTGGAATCGACTTTATGAAACAGCACGGAGTTATTTTGGACATCGGTAATCAGGTTTTGAAGTACCAAAATAAGGAACTTCCAATGACCTATTCGAACGAAAGTACGTCGACACTGAGAACTGTCATCAGGGAAGATCTGATTCTGCCTCCTTCTTCTGAAGTGTTCGTTTGGACGAAACTGGAGGGTGAGTTTGGAAACCTTCGATACCTCATGGTGGAACCAGGCCCAGAGTGTTCCTCCCAAGGCGTCATCATTGGGAAAACACTGGTAGCACCGAAGAATAAAATGGTCCCCGTACGATTACTAAACACCAGACCGTACGATGTAAGGTTGAAGAAAGGAGAAGTCGTTGGACGTTGCGAATCGGTTGCAGCAATTACGAAGATCACAGACGAAGCCCCGAGAAAAACTATAACTCCGGAGGAGCTCAAAACCATCAGAGCTAAAATACTGAATTCATCCAACCTTGATCACCAACAATCAAGGATGGCTGAAAATCTCCTACAAGAGTACACTGACATCTTCGCATCGCAAAAGGGACAATACGGTAGGACACAGTTGGTGCAGCATCGCATCAACACAGGAGATGCAAGACCGATTCGTCAACCCGCAAGACGCCTTCCACTGGCCAAACAAGGTGAGGTTGAGGAAATGATAACAACAATGAAGAAGGACGGTCTTATCGAAAATTCCAAAAGTCCTTGGGCGTCACCAGTCGTTCTAGTGAAAAAGAAAGACGGAAGCACTCGTTTTTGTGTGGACTACCGAAGGCTGAACGATGTGACTAAGAAGGACAGCTATCCCCTGCCGAGAATCAGTGATACCCTGGATGCCATGGAGGGAGCCCAGTGGTTCTCGACGCTGGACTTGAAGAGTTGATATTGGCAAGTTGGCATCCACCCCGATGATCGGGAAAAGACGGCGTTTTCTACAGATAATGGGCTCTGGCAATTCAAAGTTATGCCGTTTGGGCTATGCAACGCTCCGGCAACATTCGAGCGTTTGATGGAGTGTGTTCTTCAAGGACTGACGTGGAAAGCTTGCCTAGTCTACTTGGACGATGTCATTGTTTACGGGAAAACATTTGACCAACATTGCAAGAACCTAAAAGCCGTGTTTAAGAGACTTCGAGAGGCTAACCTTAAACTGAATCCGGAAAAATGTGCACTTTTCAAAACCGAAGTTAAGTATTTGGGACACATCATCTCTTCACAAGGAGTGAGGACTGATCCTGAAAAAGTTGACTCCGTCAAAAATTGGCCAACACCACAGGACAAACATCAACTCCGAAGCTTTGTTGGTCTTGCCACATATTACCGACGTTTTGTTAAGAACTTTGCTGGAGTTGCAAAGAGTTTACATCAGCTCACCGAAAAAGGGAAGCAGTTTAAATGGTCAGGTGAGTGCGAGAAATCTTTTCAGGAACTCAAATACCGCCTCTGTAACGCTCCAGTACTGGCACATCCAACACCTGGCAAAACGTTCATCATCGACGCTGATGCAAGCAACGTTGGAATCGGGGCGGTACTATCCCAAGTGCATGATGGCGAAGAGAAAGTGGTGGCATACTACAGCAAGGTCCTCTCGAAACCCGAAAGAAACTACTGCATGACCAGAAGGGAACTGCTAGCTCTTATCTTGGCAACAAAGCACTTCCATAAGTACACCTTCTTCTTCTTCTTCTTCTTTTTCATTTTCGGCGTTACGAGTAGTGATCTTGAAGCGATCACAACTCTCCCACTTTTCTGCTTCACACTAGTGATCCGCGTGTGGGGTACGCCGCGTTGACCTCAGAAATCGTCGGCAAGCCTCCCGGTTTTGGATTGTTCCATGTCTGAGGCCAACCAAATGCTGCTGTTTTTGCATTTGCTTGTACCAGGAGTGTTTTGGCCTGCCTTTTCTTTTTCGTCGCGAATTTGTTGAAACGTTGTACGATATTGCCTTTTTGACGGGGTTCTGCGGATCTCTCCTTTGAACATGACAATACCAACTGAGCCGGTCGTGCTGAATTTTGTCCAAGATGGTACTTTTGACATGAAGGCTTCCACGGATCTTAGTACTTCTAATTCGATCAAGCTTTGTTACTCCTGCTGTCATCCGAAGCATCTTCATTTCGGCTGCCGTCAATTTGCTCTCATACTTCTTGTACATTGTCCAACATTGTGAACCGTATGTCAGAGCTGGACGGACAACTGCTGTGTAGAGTCTTCCCTTCAGCCTTGGGGGCATTTTTCGATCACAGAAGATAGCGGAGTTTTCTCGCCACTTCATCCACCCAACGCTTACTCGATGATTGATGTCGTCATCACAAGATGCTTCACTATTGATCATAGATCCCAGATATTTAAACTTTTCACACTTGGGAAGCACATTTCCATTCAAATAAATGTCTGGAATAGGCTTGTCTGGATCAGAAAAAGGGCAGCACAGGTATTCAGTCTTTTTAGCGCTAATACGGTACCCATTTCCTTCCAGAACATCAATCCAAACGTCAAGTGCTCGTTGCAGGGATGTAGGATCCTCGCTTATGATGGCTCCATCGTCAGCAAAGAATAATTGTTGTACTTTATTGTCCGTTACTTTTCCTTCGAGCAAATAATCTAGAACAGCAATAAAGAGCAGTGGACTCAAGACACTTCCCTGATGTACACCTACTGTTATTTATTTATTATTATAAATAAATAAGTACACCTACAGACAGAAATTCCTTCTGCGGACAGACCATGGTGCTCTGAACTGACTGTTGAACTTCAAAAATCCAGAAGGTCAAGTCGCAAGGTGGATAGAAAGACTGCAGACTTATGATTACCAGATTCAACACCGCAGAGGAAAGTTGCACTCAAACGCCGACGCATTATCCCGAAGACCTTGCAAAGTGGATTGCAAGCATTGTAGGCGGCAAGAAGACAAAGAAAATATTACCGCTTAGCGACTAAGAGCTGACCCAATAAGCGGATGGAGCAATGAGGAAGTGAGGACTGCTCAACAGGAGGATCCAAATATCGAACCCATTCTCGCATGGAAAGAAAATGAAGAGAAACCTGAATGGGGAGACATTTCTGACAGGAGTCCAGTTCTCAAAGCCTATTGGGCACAGTGGGACTCACTATATGTGCAAGAAGGTGTCCTCAGGCGAAGATGGGAATCCGCTGACGGTAAGTCATATGTGATGCAGCTGATCGTACCGCAATCGAAAGTCAGTGAAGTTCTTCGAGAGATGCACGACGGACCTTCTGGAGGCCACCTGGGAGTCAACAAAACACTGGAGAAGGTGCGACATCGGTTCTACTGGTTTCACGCTAGAGATGACGTGGAGAAGTGGTGCCGAACATGTGACAAGTGTGCTGCAACCAAAGGACCTGGTAGGAAGATTCAAGGTAAGATGCATCAGTACAACGTTGGATCGCCTTTTGAGAGGATTGCAGTAGATGTGGCTGGGCCTTTTCCAGAAACCAACGCTGGAAACAAGTACATTCTGGTTGTAATGGACTATTTTAGCAAGTGGCCTGAGGCGTATGCCATCCCAAATCAAGAGGCCAAAACGGTGTTCGACCAGATTGTGTTCAACTGGGTGAGTAGGTTTGGCGTGCCTATGGAACTCCATTCCGACCAAGGGAGGAACTTTGAGTCAAACATCTTCCAAGGAATGTGTGGACTACTTGGCATTAAGAAGTCGAGAACCACACCGCTTCATCCACAATCTGATGGGATGGTTGAAAGATTCAACCGGACCTTGAAAGAACACCTCACCAAGGTCGTAGGCGACTACCAAAGAGACTGGGATAGGCACGTACCGCTATTCCTGATGGCCTATAGAAGTGCAGTACATAGCTCGACAGGACAAACACCATCTGACATCCTGTCCGGGAAAACCATGCGGCTGCCCAGCGAACTTAAATTTGGATGCCCCACAGAGGAGCCACAGGACACAAACGAGTATGTGAACGACCTCAAGGAGAGACTCGCTGACATCCATAAAAGAACAAGGGAACGGATGAAAACCTACAACGACCGGATGAAGACACGGTACGACACAAAAGCGACAACGTCAGGATTCCAAGCAGGAGATCGTGTGTGGCTTTATAATCCTCATCGTCAAAAGGGATTGTCACCAAAACTTCAGCAAAACTGGGAAGGTCCTTATACTGTTGTCACGAGGATTAACGACGTGGCTTACCGCATCCAAAGATGACTAAGAGGCAAGTTAAAAGTAGTTCATTGTGACAGGCTGCATCGATATAGTGGCGAGGCTGCAGATGGAATTATTCGGGACGAACAATCTTAAGGAGGGGGCAGTGTAACGTGAACCCAACATTTAATACCAATTTCCTAATCGAAAACGTTCAACCGAAAAACACATCTGGGAGCACTAGTGTAAGTGTAGAAATTCTAGGAGAGAAAATATTTGACAGCCAAAACAGTGGAGAGTTGCAGACCATGTGGAAGTTACTGGAGAGTTCTAGATGAAATGTCATTCGGTATAAATAGCCCGCCCGAGACAACCAGAGGGCAGTTTTTGTTTATAGAGTGATAAAGTTAAGAGTAAATACAAGTGATAGTCCAAAAGTCGAGTTGAGATTGAATAAAGTATAGAGACTGAATAAAAGTGGTTGAAATAAATTGAAAAGTGAAGTTTTATTTTTCGAACTAAGCGCACGTTACAAAAGCTCTCCCATAGAGCCTGCACTGCGCATGTTTATTAAACAGAGCATAAAGTTTTCTTTTCAAAAAGTTTTATTTGCATTGCAAACACTTATTTAACTTTACACTGATTTCAAAAACAGCTTTATTTTCGAGTACTTATTCATTATTTTATTATACTTTATAATTGCTATACACTCTTGTTTTAGGTGCACTTATATTTGATTCCATTCGTTGGCCGTACATTACATTATCTTAACGTGCTTTAATTTAGATTAAATTCAAATTCAGGAAGACGTTAATATTTTATGCATCCAAATAGTGTTTTGTTGCATACATCTAGGCCTTTGTGTATTTGTCAATTCACACCCTATTCCTGTGGCTGTTGCTTTTGCTAGTACAGGTTACATTTCATTATCGTAAAAGCTCTACCGTTGGCGGCTATAGTCAAATTCTCGTTTTTCGTTGTCAGTTACCTCTCTTGCGTTGAAAGTTAATTTTAACGTAAATCATAAGGAACTCTCCATAAATTCTCCTATACTAATTCGATTGAAACACCTTTTTCAATTTAAATCATTTGTGCCTCTGTATTCTACCGAAACAAAGTACTTTGATATGACACAACAAACGTATAGCTTGAATTTAAAGCATCGAAAAGAAAACAGATGAGCTGAAAAATAAAACCCAATTCTGATGATCTAATGGGTCACAAACTCATAAGTCACAAGTTTGAAGTTTGAAATCGGTCAATTAGTTTTTAGTTTCGTTCCCGTAGGAATATATAGATGAACTATTATTATCTTAGTTACTGAGGGATAATGAATCATCCCAATTTTGAAAGAATTTGTGAAATCTGTCCAGTAGTATCTAGGTTTCCGTTCTCTATCCCGTTCCCCGATAAAAAAAAATATATAGCTGAGTCTTCTGGCATTGCCGGGGTCCCGTGGGAATATGAGGATGAAGTTATTTATGTCAATGAAGGATAATGTACCATCTTAAAGTTGAAAACATTTTTGAAATAGGTCATGCGGGCTTAAGGTTCCCGTTCTAGTTACCGTTTCTGTTCCCATGGGAATAAAGGTTACTGAGGGATGATGCAGCATCCTACAGCAAAAATAATTTTTGATGTCTGTCCAGTAGTTTCTAAGTTATCGTTCCCAATCGCGTTCTCGTGGGAATATTGAGATGAATTAAGGTCTATTTTACTCGAAAGAATTTTTAAAATCCGTTCAGCAGTTTCTAGGTTCCCGTTTACGTTCCCGTTTCCATAAAAAGTATCCTGTGTCCGACTTCTAAGCTACCACCCCACTAGACAAATCCGTTCAACCGTTCTTGAGCCTTAAATAGTGTAACTAACACGGTTTTCTTTTATATACAAGTACATTTGTGTATGGATATCCTTCCAATTTTTTTTCTTATTGGGAATCGAAAAGATAAATCAACTTGCTCCTTAAGTAATTTCAGTTGTCTTACCGCTTCGTCAACACTAGCTTTTCTTTGTCACTTACGTAAATATGTGATGACAACGAAACAAATTACAAATTAATTAAGTTTGGGGCTTAGATCTCCATTTAAACTAACGAATTTGCTTCTGTCTCGTAAAGTTTTTAAAAAAAATGTATGTGCTAATTTTCAAGCATGCTTGTGATCAAAAAAAGTTCTCCTTGCTCTCTTTGAACCCGTTAAATACTTAGGTTTCAACCTTCGTCGTAGTGGTTATTCTAATAGCAATATCGTTACAAAGAACAACAACTGCTTATTATTCACTAACTTACCTTCATTATTATTGTTTTACATTTACTTTTGCTCCGAGAGATCGAAAATAAATTTGAAACCAAATTTTGAAAAATGTTAATACGTAACGATACTAGGGTTGTCGACAGGTTGCCAACGGACTTTTTTCCTTACCGCTAAAACGCTCACCAAGAGAAAAATACCGTGTTTTATTTTTTGTTTCGATTGTTCCTGATGGTTATTCCTTATACACATAACTGGAACCTGACAAGTATTGTTAAATTCGTTCCAACTTAATATCTCCTTGAATTAAATCTATAGTCATTTGAAATCGCATTGAATGAGCTTAATTGCTTAGCCTTTAGAAGTGACATCTTGAATCATTTCTAGTTGATTTCGATGCCCGTAGATAAATTAGTTTATTGATCATACATTACCTCAACTCAAAAATTCAATTGAATCCCATGTACGTTGCTTTACTTTTGAATATGATTTATAATTACAAAGTCTGTTCTTATAATAATCGAAACATGATCCATATCACAAAACCAACCCCAAGAACCATTTCCATAGGTAGTGTTAGTTTTCCCTCGCTAGCTAACTTCTCATTCAAAGCACCTGTTAGATGAACGATTGATCGCATCCATTGTCTCACCACATAAGCCTCCGAAGCCGAAAACTCATACTCCGGGCGGTTTTGCATCTTATGTGTCACCAACATCGATTTAGTATTGTTGACAGATACCTCAATGGAATCCCATGAGAAATGGCAACGGTAGGCTAAGCGCTTTTTTCTGATTTCAGTGCAAAGCAGGCATTTATCGAACAAGAATACCTTGCAACGATATTTCTTTCGGGATTTGTGATTGTATGCGTCAAATTCATTTGATTTCCGGAAGTATCCCAAATCGGATATATTTAACTGAAATGAAGTTGTATTGCAGTAGCTAGAAATTGATTTATGACAGCTTACCTCATCTAGTTCTTCTATGGATTTTAATTCCTCGGACTGATTAACCACTGCGAGAAGATTTCTCATTCGAGTTTCTAACTTACAACAGGACATCAACACCGGCTTGCAATTAATGCCGTTTTTATAAAATTCCTATGGCAAGGGAATTTTTTTTAAATGGTTTGACAAATTATCTAAATATGTAGGATGTCGGTACTTATTTCAACTTACCGATATAAATTGTTGTAGCAACAAAGGATACCGTGTCAGTCTTTGGATGGGCTGTACAAGGAAACTATCGATTCCTAGTTTATCATTGAGCTCTGTTTGCAGTTCCTGTGAAAAAGAAAAAAGTCATCACTATATTCTTATCGAGATATGAGCATGTTGCTTTCTTCTCAAGAGTGACTCACTTTGAAATATTCTCGATTGTTCTGTCGGAGATCCATCGATGTCTTTTTATTCATAGTGAAAGTGACGTAGCAGTAAAATTCGTTATTCTACGAAAAACCAAAAAAAAAAAGAAGCATATTTTATTTCTTAAAATAGGTAGAAAGGAATTCATGCTATGAATACAACAAAAATAAGATCTTTATAATTTTTCTTGCGTAATGAAGCTGCTTTGTGATAGTACCATCAGGCCAAGAAGGAGGTACTGAGCGCGTTCATTACAATTCAGATTTTAAGATTAACTGAAAAACTTATTCAGTTTTCCGTCGAACGGTTATCTAACAAGATTTGTCAGGTGCGACGGTTTTGATTTGCATATGTAAAAAAAATTCATTAGCTTGTTGACTTTACTGCGATAAACATTTCATGAGCGTAAAAAACAATCAGTACTGGAGTTTGAATTATTTAATTGTAGTTTTTCAATAAAAATCACGCACAACAAAATCACCATCACTCGGCAAGTATAATTTTTTGATATCACTTATCGCATCTGACAGCTTAATAAACTGAATCTAAATTTTCGGCCTTCTTTTCCTGACTGAAAAACTAACAGCTGATGAGTTGTCAACTGAAAAACTTAACGTCTGGCCAATCAGAGGCCGAGAAAAGTTAGTTAATCTGAAAATCTAACTTGTGACGAACGCGCCCACTATCACGCGGATCTACCCACTTAGCATAAAAAATAATATTTGCGTTGCTATTTTAACTTTATTTGACTTGCTTCCCAATGTTTTTCGCTTTGGAGGATAGGACTAGAGAAAGCGAGCGAAAATGGCAAGGAAATAATATTTGCTTTAAGTTCTTTTAATTTTGGGGTTTATAAATCATGGGAATTGAGATTTCACCTGCTGCAAGATTACAATGAAACTATATTCGAAACAGAATCACAGAATATCTTGAGAGTTATTTATATTTATTTAACTAAATAGCTTACAAAGTAAATTCATAAGATATTTATACGGAAGACATCAAGGCAACAAGACCATAGATGTCGTTTGGATAAAAAAGTTATGGTGTTCATATATCTTTAAATAAATTTTGTAAAGTTGTGGCTTCTTTGATGCGCAGGAATGTTTTGGTATCAGTTGGATTAAGGATTTTAGCTATTTATTTCTGCTTATCTTCGGCGAAATCAGTATTAGAGGTTAGGCGTGATATTGGACAAACAGCAAGGATATGCCAAACTGAGAGACCCTCTCTACAAAGAGCACATTCTTCTGGAGGGTCATTGGTGTAATGGTGTCGACTAGAAAAATTGGTTTTTCCCACTCTAATCCGAAATATGGTGATGCATTCTTCTCTCCTTAGTGTAGAGAGTTTTCTCGTGTCATAGAATTCATAGAGCTTCAAAGTGTTAAATTTGAAGATATGGGAATTTGAACAGCTTACTGGCTTAAACATCTTTAAACAAACTGTAGTTTATCAGCAAGCAGAAAGAAGAATAAAATTTTAATCCCGCTTATCTGCTTCACACAAATCGACTGCTAGCGGGTTACGACTTTAGAAAGCGTTGGCAAGATTCCCCGTTTTGGATTGTTCCCTGTCAGAGGCCAATCTGTAGATGTCGTTGCACTAATACCATGAGCAACAACAAAAAACAAAATAATGGCCTATCTGTGCAGTTCAAGAAATAATAATTAGTGTAGTGTGAAGTGCGCCCACAAAAATCAAAACGTGCTTTTTGCTTTTCTTTTTTCGTCACATTAGTAACGACCTTGTTCATTCTATTTTCGTCATTTTGTGTTGTGTCTAAAATAAGTTATCAAAAGTTCTCACTCCTTATTTTATTCCTATAAGTTAGCGCATTTTTGGCAAAATTAAAAAGTTTTTCCACATTCAGCTCGTTTAACTCCGTTATAAGGTCTGTTCGTTGAACTTTCCTTAGGGTTAACCCAGGTTTTCTTGACAACCCTATGAGTTGTCAAAAAAACCTGGGTTTTCCAGTCCTCAAAAAACGCTAAACCACAAATCACCACACATCCCTGTCATTAAAAAAAAAAATACATGCCATTTGACAGCACTCAAATCACCACAGCAAAAATCTAGGGCGAGTTGGGGGAAAACCTATGGCAAACCTATGGCTCAAAAAATACTCAATTTGACATTCAGGGCGAATTTAGGCTTCTCAAAAAACGATTTGTGGTGACCCTAGGGCAACCACAGGGCTTCAACGAACAAACCTATAATCTCTTCGTCCGAAAGGTAGTTTTTTCCAAATACCTGACGCCTCACTTCACTTAATATTGGACATTTCCAAATGAAATGTAGGACATCATCTCGTTCTCTCTTGTTGTCCTGGATATTGCTTAGTCGCATTATTCTCTTCTTCCCATGGCTTAGTCGTGCAAGTTTGTAAATTGTAATGCTATTCCTTATGAACCTTTACCACAGAACCGCCTTTTGTTCTAATACGAACTTCAATTCCATATGGCTAATATTTACATTCCATAAGCAAATCATTCATTATTGTTTCATTTATAGAAGCCCCAATTTAGATTACAACTCAACTTTCAACGATGCGCTGTTGCTGCTGATTCAATGTAGACAGTTCTGGGTGGGTTCGAGAGTCTGGTCAGACAACACCCGAAGGATTTTATAGTGAGATTTTCGTTGAGTTAAATTATTTGGTCCAGGGGATTGAGGAGCCCACTGGGGTTGCAGATACTTCTGGCTATTCAGCAAATAAATTAGACTTGTTCCTTACTTCTCATTCTTAAAAATATAGGGTGAAAGTGTCATCACCACAAGGCACATCGGACCATTGTGTCATATCGGTAGGTGTGTGGCATTATGAGAAATCCAATTCGGATTGGTCATTGTGCTTTCTTGAAGGAAACGTTGATGTATCAGCTGATATAATATTTAACATAATTCTCAACGACATAAGTAACTCTTTTCCGCAAAGATTAAAAAGCATTATGCCCAGAGAAAACTTGTGGGTCGCTTCGAACCGCAAAGAGACGCGCCAGGAACGTCTGCAATATTCAGAAAATCAAGCTTTCGGAAAACAGCATTTGTTCAGCCTGTCTCTAAAATAGGTGCATACTCGTCCGTTTCCAATTTTCGTTCAATTGCATTAACGACCCTTCCTTCAAGGTCAAGGAAAATAGAAATTTCCTTTCAAGTCTGATACTCACCATAAAAATGATTGGTGTGGGCTCCGTTTTGTCCTCGAACCTCTTCCTTATTTTATAACAGACCTCTTGTCTTAGGCATCTAATCCACTCAATTGTTTTGCTGACGACTCAACTCTCAACTTCTCATATTCCTTTACGATTTCACCTCACAATAAAATATTTACCAATCCTGACCTGCTTCCTTTTTTGTATTTGTGAAGCCTACATTCGTCCCAAAGAGTAGGTACAATTTACATGTTTGGTCAGGTGCTCCGCCAGCAACGTGGCACTTACTCGAAATTGAAATTCAGACCAGAACGAAGTTGGACAACTTGTTTGATGAGTGTGAACGCAATGGGTTTTTTCCGTCCAACTTTTCATATAACAAATTTGACAAACAAATTTGATAGTCTGAAACCCGCTATAGAGTACAAAACAAAGCCTTTAGCTAAAATAGGTGACTGTTAAATTGTTAAAGCAATTGTCGCTTCGTAATGTTTCATTTATCTCTCTCTCTTTTCTCTATCGACTTTTTTTTATAAATAACGCTCGGATGAATAAGCCAGTTGCATTCTTCCCCTTTGCAATTAAACAGTGCACGTCTCGTGAGGAATGCAAATCAGTTTTACCATCAGCCTAATTTCGGTCGTACAGTAAAATATGGAGATTCAGTCCTTGGCCGAACGACCCGGATGTGTGTAATGTCTTCTCTCTTTCCCTCGGGACCCAAATACACGAAAGTATAAAAACGAAACACCTCCTTTCTAATCCTTTCCTATATGCTCGCAATGTGTTAACTACGTTATAACCCTTTAATGAGGGAAGGCGCCCTGCAGTGATATTCTAAGCCGTCACTTACATACTCATATACCTAACCAACCTAAACATAGATAATAATTTTAGAAAAGTCTAGCAAAAACACAAATTGAGGTGAGTTGTGTTTGGCAAAAGGGTTGCCAGCGATAGCGAGGTGCTACACCACATCAGCTTTTATTGTTTAAAACCAACAAAATAAGGATCAATTCTTGTTACAATACAGCCTCTTAAAGTTTGCTATTCATACAGTATAAACTCGGCGCATAGCACCACCGACCACCGACCAAAGCACCCACTTTTTCCAAGCGCATAAGTTTACTGAACTTTTTCAAAATATGTTCAAGGAAAAAACCAGTTATAATCAATTCTTCAATCTGAATCACATTAATGCATTCATTCTTTGCTTATGTTTGTTCTTAAAATCGGGTTCTTCTGTAGGTATAAATATTATGATTGCAGAATATGTGCAAAATGAAAAAGTAAAATAACAAAACCTAACACAATAAAAAAAAAAGAAACACTCAAACTTGATTGCCAAAATGAAATGAAGAAAAAATTTCTCGAAAGCCAGTTTTTGGCAGCATCGTAGATACATAAAATCCATAAGTCATCAAATAAAAAATTCTTCGCACAGAGTCTTTCAGATACCACATTATTGTGGGACAAACGTGATCGAAATTTCGAAACATAAAATAAATAAACAGGCACCACAGCATAATAACGAAACGAGGCGAGGTCGTTTCTAAGACTTAGCCATTCTAGAAGAAGGTGTATAATATACACACTGTATTTTGTATAGATACGAATACATTAATAGTTGCATTAAAAAATTTCATCAATGTACATAAAAGCGTCGAATGCGTTTATTTGGTTTTGAGTTTTCGGTCTCTGCCAAGGTGCGGCTTTGACGAGTCAATTTATATGCAATGTTAATGGAAGTTTCATTAATTTGACTGATGTTATGTTTGAGTTAAGGCTCGTGTATTTTTGTTGAGCATATTTAAGTATGTCTAACATTTATTGTGAATGTATAACGTAGATATGTGCTATCGACAACACATTCGGTTGGATTTGCGCGTTGCCACTGGCTTTCAATCAATTAAGCGAATCGCAATGAAAAACTCTGTAACGTTTTTCTTTGTAATTATCTACCGCCCAAGCTACAGAACCAATTCAAATGAATTTTGGAACAGAGATGAGGAAGGACCGATCTCTTACAACCTCTTAAGGAGTCCTATGCCGCCAGTATCAAGTATAGAGAACCAGTGGCAGCACTGCCAATCAGCCATCAGAGATGCCGCCTCTGAAGTGCTGGGTTTCACACGGCCACCAAAACGAAACCCCTGGTTTGACGACGAATGCCGGCAAGCACATGCAGCTAAACAGGAAGCATACAAAGCGGCGCTGCACAGAAAGACTAGAACTGTACTACGAGCTCTACAAGCAGAAGGGGAGAGACGAACACCGGCTTCTCAGACGGAAAAAGAGAGAGCATGAGAAGCGCGCGATCGAGAAGATCGAGAAGGGTGCCACAGCAGGAATGAGGTTCGGAAGTTTTACTAGAAGGTAAAAACAACAGCCTCGGGCTACAAGTCCCGAGCCGAAGCCTGCAAAGACGATCAAGGGAACATCGTGGTGGAACCACAGTCAATGCTGAGGATATGGAAAGACCATAGACCACTTCTCCAAACTCTATAACGGCGATGATGAACCCAATTCCGCTGTTAGAGAGATAGAACCATTCGATTTAGGTGACATAGAACAACAACTCCGCCAACCCGACCTGAACGAAGTGAAGACAGCAGTATCAAAGCTAAAGCCCAACAAAGCTGCTGGAGCTGATGGCCTCAATGCCGAATTGTTTAAAGCGGCAGGCAATGACCTGGTCAGGAATATGCACCAGCTCATTTGCAAAATATGGTCGGAAGAAAGCATGCCTGATGGATGGAACCTCAGCATTGTCTCCCCGGTCCTCAAGAAAGGAGACCCTCGCCAACTACAAAGATGTAAGTCTTCTTAATATCGCATACAAGACCCTCTCTGCTATATTGTGCGAGCGTCTGAAGCCATTCGTCAACAACCTGATAGGTCCTTATCAGTGCGGCTTTAGACCAGGAAAGTCCACCATAGAACAAATCTTCACACTACGGCAGATCTTGGAAAAAACCCAGGAGCTTCAAATCGATACCCACCACCTTTTTATCGATTTTAAGGCCTCATATGACAGCATCTATAGAGAGGAGTTATATATGTCTAGTTTTGGCATCCCTACCAAGCTTGTCCGATTGTGTAGGATGACGATGGAGAACGCACGCTGTTCCATCAGGGTCGGAAAAGAGATCACTCATACATTTGACGTCAAAAAAGGTTCTAGGCAAGGCGATGCACTGTCATGCAACTTCTTCAACATCGCTCTTGAATAATGCAAAACTCTCAATCCAACACAAGAGGCAAAGATCCGTTCAATTGCTCAGATATGCCGACGATATTGACATAATTGGAAGAACGCAGTGTGATGTCAATGGCGCGTTTATGAGCATTGAGACGGAAGCGAAGAAGATGGGTTTAGTGGTAAATGAAGGCAAGACCAAGTATATGCTGTCATCAAGAAAGGACACCCAACACCGACGTCTTGAACAGATCGTCACGATTGACAGCTATAACTTTGAGGTAGTTAAGGACTTTGTCTACCTAGGCGCCGCTATTAATTCAGACAACGACACCAGCGCTGAAATCTCTCTCTCTTTTCTCTATCGACTTTTTTTTATAAATAACGCTCGGATGAATAAGCCAGTTGCATTCTTCCCCTTTGCAATTAAACAGTGCACGTCTCGTGAGGAATGCAAATCAGTTTTACCATCAGCCTAATTTCGGTCGTACAGTAAAATATGGAGATTCAGTCCTTGGCCGAACGACCCGGATGTGTGTAATGTCTTCTCTCTTTCCCTCGGGACCCAAATACACGAAAGTATAAAAACGAAACACCTCCTTTCTAATCCTTTCCTATATGCTCGCAATGTGTTAACTACGTTATAACCCTTTAATGAGGGAAGGCGCCCTGCAGTGATATTCTAAGCCGTCACTTACATACTCATATACCTAACCAACCTAAACATAGATAATAATTTTAGAAAAGTCTAGCAAAAACACAAATTGAGGTGAGTTGTGTTTGGCAAAAGGGTTGCCAGCGATAGCGAGGTGCTACACCACATCAGCTTTTATTGTTTAAAACCAACAAAATAAGGATCAATTCTTGTTACAATACAGCCTCTTAAAGTTTGCTATTCATACAGTATAAACTCGGCGCATAGCACCACCGACCACCGACCAAAGCACCCACTTTTTCCAAGCGCATAAGTTTACTGAACTTTTTCAAAATATGTTCAAGGAAAAAACCAGTTATAATCAATTCTTCAATCTGAATCACATTAATGCATTCATTCTTTGCTTATGTTTGTTCTTAAAATCGGGTTCTTCTGTAGGTATAAATATTATGATTGCAGAATATGTGCAAAATGAAAAAGTAAAATAACAAAACCTAACACAATAAAAAAAAAAGAAACACTCAAACTTGATTGCCAAAATGAAATGAAGAAAAAATTTCTCGAAAGCCAGTTTTTGGCAGCATCGTAGATACATAAAATCCATAAGTCATCAAATAAAAAATTCTTCGCACAGAGTCTTTCAGATACCACATTATTGTGGGACAAACGTGATCGAAATTTCGAAACATAAAATAAATAAACAGGCACCACAGCATAATAACGAAACGAGGCGAGGTCGTTTCTAAGACTTAGCCATTCTAGAAGAAGGTGTATAATATACACACTGTATTTTGTATAGATACGAATACATTAATAGTTGCATTAAAAAATTTCATCAATGTACATAAAAGCGTCGAATGCGTTTATTTGGTTTTGAGTTTTCGGTCTCTGCCAAGGTGCGGCTTTGACGAGTCAATTTATATGCAATGTTAATGGAAGTTTCATTAATTTGACTGATGTTATGTTTGAGTTAAGGCTCGTGTATTTTTGTTGAGCATATTTAAGTATGTCTAACATTTATTGTGAATGTATAACGTAGATATGTGCTATCGACAACACATTCGGTTGGATTTGCGCGTTGCCACTGGCTTTCAATCAATTAAGCGAATCGCAATGAAAAACTCTGTAACGTTTTTCTTTGTAATTATCTACCGCCCAAGCTACAGAACCAATTCAAATGAATTTTGGAACAGAGATGAGGAAGGACCGATCTCTTACAACCTCTTAAGGAGTCCTATGCCGCCAGTATCAAGTATAGAGAACCAGTGGCAGCACTGCCAATCAGCCATCAGAGATGCCGCCTCTGAAGTGCTGGGTTTCACACGGCCACCAAAACGAAACCCCTGGTTTGACGACGAATGCCGGCAAGCACATGCAGCTAAACAGGAAGCATACAAAGCGGCGCTGCACAGAAAGACTAGAACTGTACTACGAGCTCTACAAGCAGAAGGGGAGAGACGAACACCGGCTTCTCAGACGGAAAAAGAGAGAGCATGAGAAGCGCGCGATCGAGAAGATCGAGAAGGGTGCCACAGCAGGAATGAGGTTCGGAAGTTTTACTAGAAGGTAAAAACAACAGCCTCGGGCTACAAGTCCCGAGCCGAAGCCTGCAAAGACGATCAAGGGAACATCGTGGTGGAACCACAGTCAATGCTGAGGATATGGAAAGACCATAGACCACTTCTCCAAACTCTATAACGGCGATGATGAACCCAATTCCGCTGTTAGAGAGATAGAACCATTCGATTTAGGTGACATAGAACAACAACTCCGCCAACCCGACCTGAACGAAGTGAAGACAGCAGTATCAAAGCTAAAGCCCAACAAAGCTGCTGGAGCTGATGGCCTCAATGCCGAATTGTTTAAAGCGGCAGGCAATGACCTGGTCAGGAATATGCACCAGCTCATTTGCAAAATATGGTCGGAAGAAAGCATGCCTGATGGATGGAACCTCAGCATTGTCTCCCCGGTCCTCAAGAAAGGAGACCCTCGCCAACTACAAAGATGTTGTAACGGAACCGGTGTTCAGCCCCTCTCACTCCTAGTAGACCACCCTTACAACCCCATATGTACAGGCATATGAGGCTGGTCCGGGCAGCAGAAGCAAGAGGGGTGTTCAGGCTGTGGCCGCTGGCATGCTTGCAAAAGCCAAAGGCTAGCTCGTCGCGGGGGGGGTTCTTGCAACCACAGCTCTGAACATTGTTACCAAAAAACATGCCTTACAAAAAAAAAACTGGCGACCCAAATGTCCCTGTGCAGTTTACCTAGCGGGGAGGGTCTTAGTTGGAATAGACCCTCGGAGGTTTTGCCCACCCTTCGTATCCCAGAGATACCACCATGGCTACTGCGACCTCCTAATCCTGCAGTAGCCCCTTACTCACCCTTGCCCCTATCACTTACCACATCCCTGTCCTATCTCCACCTCAATCCATGGATCCTTTTACCTGGACATCCTAATTAAATGTTTGTTCCCAGGAAAAAAAAAATCAATAAAAAAAGAACACTGTTTTTTTTCTGAAACGTTATAAAAAGTGCTTTTATTTCTAACTAATCATCAGAATCGTTCGTAAATTTCAATTTCAGGTAAGAATCATTCTATCCTAATTTTAATACTTTAACTTGATTTAAACTGAAATTAATTTTTTTAATACCTTTTTTTTCAGATGGCAATACTTTATTATACTTTCCATTTCAGGTAATAATTTCAGTCTTTAACTTGACTTAATAAAAAAATTATTTTTTTAATACCTTTTTTTTCAGATGGCATCACTTGATTATAATTTCAATTTCAGGTAATAATTTCAGTATTTATTTTGATTTAAACTAAAATTAATTTTTTTAATACTTTTTTTTTCAGATGGCAACACTTGATTATAATTTCAATTTCAGGTAATAATTTCAGTATTTATTTTGATTTAAACTAAAATTAATTTTTTTAATACTTTTTTTTTTCCGATGGCAACACTTGATTATAATTTCAATTTCAGGTAATAATTTCAGTATTTATTTTGATTTAAACTAAAATTAATTTTTTTAATACCTTTTTTTTTCAGATGGCAAAACTTTGCAGTATCCCCCCCCAAACAAAATAAAATAAAACATATATATATAAAAAATTTTATTATGGTTTAAAAGTACTCACTCAGGTCTGTGAATCCGCCAATGAGGTGCACCACTTTGGTAGTTCTACCCTGTATTATTTGATGAGAGAAAAAAAAAATGTATAATTTTATCTTGTTTAGATAGGGTATTTCGTTACCCATCCCTTGCGAATAACTACACTTTAATAATAAAATTTGCCATTAATTACACTTTTGCCTTTCTCTTTTATTTTTTTTTTCTTATTTTTCTTTATGAATCTTCTTTACTTCTTTCACTAACATTTTTTTTATGTTACTTAACTCTAAGGGTCACGACACGGTCACCAAAACACTAGGATATGGGGGTGGAGGGTAGAGAGAAAAAAAAACAAAGACACGAGGGTAGTATGAGGGGATATGTCAGGTGGGGATCAGAATTCACTAGGACACACTTTTTTTTTCACACAGGCACTGCTGCTGATGATGATGGTGACGATGAGGCTGGTGATGATGATGATGGTGATGATGATGATGGTGATGATGATGATGATGTTTAGTCTTTTCTTTTTACTTCCTTGCTTTTTCTCAATATACTTCTACTTATACTGTTTTTTTTGTTTGTTTTTTTCTAGGTACCCCTTTATTTTATACTTTCATCCTTTTTTTATTCTTTCACTTTTACAATTTCAATTTAGGTACTTTCACTTTTACTATATTTTTTTTCTTTTAGGTACTTTTCTTATCTTTCACTTTGAATATTTTTTTTCTTTTAGGTACTTTTCTTATCTTTCACTTTAATATTTGCTTTTCTTACTTTTAGGTATACTTTACTAATCTTTCACCTTTAAATTTTGCTTTTTCGTACTTTTAGGTACTTTACTATTCTTTCACTTTAAACTGCTATGCGTTTTTTTCTTTCTTTGCTTCTTTTCTGCACTCTCACAGCGTGTTTTATTTAACAAAAAAAAACAACGAATATTTTCTTTGGCTTCTTTGCCGGTACTATTTAAGCCAACCAAAAGAAATTAAATGCACCACAAAAGCACCCACGCACACTTTAATGTCTTTAGCAAATTTTTTTTTCAAGTTCTTTTTTCTCTATGTTAAATACTAATTAACATTTATGACAAGAGCGACTGATCGCGATTTGAACTCCACATTGAATGACACATTACCGTCTCTGATGGCTAAGCTGATCTTGTCATGTACCAACTCGACCGTTGCACATGCACATAGCCTGTACAGTTTGGTTAGTACATGACAAGATCACACCATCGGTTAGCGGCCAACTATTGCGGCTTATCACATAGCGGGTGGTAATTGCTTTCTTTTTGTGGGTGGAGATAGGCTCGCCTAATTTACATTTTGTTTGTCGGTTGCTATGCGTGGATTTCTTTTGCAGACTTGTGTACTGTGAAAGGACAAGTAGGGTGGGTCAGGTAAGTTATGATATGAGTGTAATTAATATAATGGTATTATCGTGAGTAGTATTATGAGTGATTTATTATTATAGATGGTAAATATTATATTGGTTAGTGATTATTATTACAGGTAAGTATTATAGTATGGAGTTATTAATTATGATGGTGAGTATTATAAATGTTTTATTATTAAAGGTAAGTATTATGTGTTTGAGTATATTATGAAGGGTAAGTATTATGTATTTGAGTATATTATAACAGGTGAGTATTATGTGTTTAAATATTATTGGAGGTAGTTATTATAGGGGTTATTTAAAGTTATGGGGAATATTATCTGTGTTGTATTATTTGTTTCATATAGGTATTATGTGCAAGTACGGTAAGTTTTATTGTGTTCTATTATAAATAAATGGTAAGTATTATGCGAGTTTCTTATGTGAGTTATTATTTTTTTGTATTATAGGTAGATAAGGTTATGGGTATGGTTACATTATCAGGTAAGTATTATTAAGTGATTTATTCAAATTATAAGGGTGAGGATTATTATTATTGATTATTATAATTATTAGGATTATTATTATTATTATTATTATTATATTTTTATGTTATCGTTTCCCACAAAACTTGTCCTTTCAACAAGGCTTGCCGCGTTGCAAAGGAGAAGAAAAGAAACGACTGACTCTACTATTTCTTTCTATTTTCTAAGGTCTTTCGCGTGGAAGATACCTGCTTTTTTCCCTATGCAATCTTCTAGCTCGTACAGATTGTTACCTAGTTTTCTCACTATTCTCATTTTAACGAATTTGGGCCCTAGTTTTGCACAAAACCGTTTTGACTTATCGCTCAAGGCAAAGTTTCTTCGAAAGACTTCGTCTCCGACCTCGAATGAAACATTTTTGCTGCGCAGATTGTAGGTGTTTTCATATAAGGAATGAGCGCTAGCCAATGAATTTTTAATATAGGTGTG
This sequence comes from Melanostoma mellinum, assembly GCA_914767635.1. NCBI lineage: Eukaryota > Metazoa > Arthropoda > Insecta > Diptera > Syrphidae > Melanostoma > Melanostoma mellinum. The sequence goes on along the minus strand of OU612060.1, from coordinate 62,144,985 downwards.
CATTATGTTCATGAGAGCGGCCTTGGACACAACCTCAACGTTAGAATTGTTCAGACTATTCAACTTGCGAAGCACCTTATAGTCGGAACCATGCTCTATGGGGCGTTGACCGAACAACGCCTCGTAAGGAGACATATTGATCGCCGAATGGACGGTTGTGCGAAGCGCACTGGCGATCAGCTGCAAGTTTACGTCCCAATTCCGTTGGTCCGGATCAATGTATGATCTAATAGCGGCCAAAATGGAGCGGTTGACTCTCTCACTAGCGTTCGCTTGAGGGGAATACAAAGCTGTCCTCACGTGATTTATCCCCAACGAGGTCATCCTCTTCTCAAACTCTTTACTCACGAATTGTTTCCCGTTGTCGGAGAGTATAGTTTCCGGGATTCCAAAAAGACAGAATATTTGTTCCTGCAGAAAGTTCAACACCGTATCTGTTGTTGCTTTGCGGAGAGCCTTCACCAGCACAAACTTCGTCAACTGGTCCAGCGCAATTACAATGTGCGTGTTCCCGTCTCTCGAGCGAGGATAAGGACCCAAAAAGTCGATGTACAACATCTGAAAGGGCCGTTCGGCCAGGAATGCTTTACCCATCGGAGGCCTCAAGGTGGCATTAGTGGCTTTCGTGGCCTTACAGATGTCACACTTTCCAATGAATGATTTTACCTGGGCTGCCATGTTAGGCCAGAAGAATTGATGCTGTAGTCGGAACAACGTTTTTGCGATTCCTCCATGTGACGCTCTTGGTGGTTGATGAGCGAGTGCGATCAGGCGTTCGGTTAGCGATTGAGGAACCCAAAGTTTCCAAACTTGGTCATCCTCTACCGGATTCCCTGTGCAATGTTTGACCTTCTTGTAGACGAAACCTTCCGACACTTGAAGATCAGGTAGCTTATCTTTTTGTTCTTCGATGCTGTTTACGAGCTTGAGGTACTCCGTAGATTTAAAGCTCGGATCCTCAAGATCAATATGCAACACATCGTTAGGGTCTTTCAGCATCGGGACCTCGGCCGTCAGAGCATCGACTCCATGCACTCGCGAAAGCGCATCAGGTACAATATTCTGGGAACCTTTTCGGTGTTCGATGCTGAAATCAAACCCTTGTAGCTTCAGGCTCCATCTCGCTAAACGTCCGCTAAGATCTTTTTGGCTCATCAGCCATTTCAAACTCGCATGGTCTGTCACAATCTTAAACGCGTGTCCTTCTACGTATGCACGAAACTTCTGGACTCCCATGACCGCAGCCAGACATTCGCGCTCGGTCACACTGTAATTACGCTGGGCCGCATTGAGCTTCTGTGAGTGGTAGTAAATGGGACGTTCGTTACCACTCTCGTCCAATTGGCTCAGCACACAACCGATACCGGTGTTGGAAGCATCACAAAGTATGATAAACTGCTTTGAGAAATCCGGATTAATGAGAAGCGGAGCGGTGGTGAGTGCCGTTTTGAGTTTTTGGAACGCATCGGCAGCCTCGTTGGTGAAGATAAACTTCTTCCCTTTCTTCAGGGTATCCGTCATTGGAGCCGCTAGTGAAGAGAAGTCTCTCACGAACCGCCTATACCATCCTGCCATTCCTAAGAAGCGTCTCACCTGTTTCGCCGAAGTTGGTAAGGGAAAATCTTCGATGGCGATTACCTTTTCTGAGTCCGTCTTTATGCACCCATCTCCAACAATGTACCCTAGGTATTTTAATTCCTTAAAGCAGAACTTCGACTTCTGGACGTTCATCGTAAGTCCCGCTTCCTTCAGTCGACCCGCCAATGTCTTCAACAATTCGATGTGCTCATCAAACGTGCTTGACACGACCAACAGATCATCGAGGTATGGAAATATTTTTTCTCGCAGTTGATGCGGTACCACTTTGTCCATTAACCTGACCATGCGTTGAGGCGCATTACAGAGACCAAAGGGCATCACCGTAAACTGCAACAGGGGCATGCCGGGCACCGTAAACGCCGTCTTTTCCCGAGAAGCTTTCTCCAGGGGGATCTGCCAAAAAGCATCCTTCAGATCCACACTAGAAATGAAGTGCGTATCTGAAAGACGCGATAGCAATCCTTCTATGTGAGAAAGTGGATACGCATCTTTTTTCGTCTTAGCATTCACCTTCCGGTAGTCTAGGCATAAGCGATTTTTGCCGGGCTTTCGCACTAAGACCACCGGAGAGCTCCACGCACTGGTGCTTTCCTCTATTACTCCGAGTTTAAGCATGCGATCCAATTCCTCATATAAAAGTTTCTGTACCGCTGGAGAAATCGGGTAGTGACGTTGCTTAATGGGCTCAGCATCACCTGTGTCGATAGTATGTACCTCTAGCGTAGTTTTTCCTAAGCCTTGTACAGCTGAGGAAGGGAACAGGCTAATGGCATCTCGCAACCTTTTTGATTGTTGATCAGTCAGCACATGAGCGTTTGGATCCAACTCGATCGGGCACGGAACTGAAGAGATTTCAGAGATCAACTGCGGAGCGATGTCGAACTCCTTCCAGAAGTCGATACCCAGGTACAATTTTTGCTGCAACGACGGAACCAGATATAGGGGTATTGTTTTCGTCTTCCCTTTGTAGATAATCTCCACCTGGATTCGTCCCACTATGGCTTGCTGATTTCCGTCAGCAGTCTTCACTTCGGAAGTAAGTTTCGAGAAGTTTTGGCCGTGCTTCCGAAGAAAGTCAATGCCATCCGCACCCAAACAGCTTATGCTGGCTCCACTATCGAGTAATCCCAATAGAGGTTCGCCAAAAATGTGGACGGTGGCATAAGGACGGGGATCGTCTGAGCTGCATAAGGTGGTGGCTTCAATGGCTTTATAAACCTTCTTCTTTTCTCGAAACTTACTCCTCAGCTTGGCAACCTTTTCCGAGACGACCGTATTTTGGCTTCCAAAGATCCTCTTACGGACCTCCAAATAGTTTTGGAGCCTTTCGTGAAGTGGTATTAAGGGTCTTTTAGGAGCTACGGAAGGAACACTTACCGCACCGCCAGAAGTATTTGGTCTCGACAGGATTCTAACGGCGGGAATAGGAGGGACTAGGGAGGTCTCACAGGGAAGTGGATAGGATTTGGAAGGGTTGGGATTGTGGAGTGGAGTGGTGAGATTTAGTTGGACTCCGGGTTCTTCTCCAGAGAGCAATTCCCCCGGGTCTTCAGACTGCTCTTTGGCTCGTTTCCCGAGCATCGAGGACATTGGGGAGAGGTCGTATTTTCCCATCCGCACTTGAAACAGAAAAGGAACCGCTGGGGGTCAGGGCATTCAACAAAGGAATGGCCTTTCGCTTTACAGTTCCAGCACGTGTAATTCCTCGAATCCCTTTCTCTTTTCGGATGGAATGCCTCGAGCTCGGGAGAGAAAGAGTCTTCCTCTCTCTGAACAACCATCTCTGCAACCACATTTTTACGCGGCGGAGGAACAATTCCAGGCCTTGGTCTCATCGCTCCAGCTTCACGGTCGAGGATGTACTTTTCGACTTTCCTGCAGACATACACCATATGAGTCAGGGTACTCGTGTCATACGTGACTAACAGCATTCCCATCTGCTTTCTGACATTCAGTTTTAGGACCTCGATTATTTCTAAGTCAGATTTGGGAATCCGCAGCTTGCTGTTGAGTCTTTGTATATCTGCAAAGAAATCATCGAACGTCTCGTTCTGCCCCATATGACGATCGTACAGCTTCCTCGACAGCTCAGAGTCCGATTCCAAGCTCCGGAATTGCTCAATGAGGGCATCCCTGAGAGTCACCCAAGGGATGTCCGGGTTGCCTTTCAGGTACACCCAAAACCATGTCTCCGCTGGTCCACTAACAAAGTGATGAAAGTTAAGGACGATCTCGTCCCAAGTGACATTGTTGCCCACCTTCATCCGCTCCAGCCGGAAGAGAAATTCGTCCACCGTCAATTTCCTTGGGTCGAACTTCAACCCCCACTTATGGAAATTGTGGTAACGTCTGCTTAAAGAACGGGGTGGTGCTTGTGGTGGATCATTGGGGTCGCTCAACGTTAGGTCATGTAACCGTCGTAGGAATTCATCCATATTGGAAGTGTCCGCTGCAGGATTCCGTTGGGGAGGAGGCAGTGTCCGAGGAGGAGTTACATTCCGTGTAGGAGAGAACGATCTTCGGGGTTGCTCTCGAGACGTCGAAAAATGGCTCGGTGCTTCCACCTGGTTGGACTGCCTCGAGTTTCTAGCATCCGGAGTTGGTGCTGACAGCGTTTCACGGATGATGCTTGCCATTTCGTCACGAAGAGCCGTTCTCGTTCGCTCCAATTCCCCAGAAAAAAATCGGAAATCTTCTGCTCGACTTGCCCCAACAGCTGCAGTGACCACTTCCTGGATGTAGCCAGTGAAGTCTTCGCCAGTTGCACCCAATGACTCCCGTGGTATTGGTGTAGGCGCCGATAGGTGAGGTCTAGCCTCGGTTGAGTGACCTTGAGCCATAGTCGAGGTGGAAGCTCTTTCCACATTGTCGGTCCCGTCCGAGGTAAGCGGAAGAGGAGGTTGAGCACTGTCTTGTGGACCGACTAGGTCAGAAAACGTGTCAGACAAAAACTGCGACCTTAGCACCTGACTTCTCATGGTCGTTTTACCTCTCGACCTGGTAATTCGTTTACGCATTTCAACCCCGGAATAGTAAAAATGAGAATTGCAAAAAAAAAAAAAACTGAGCGAAGGCGCAAGGTAAAGAAAATCCCAAAGAAGGATCAACAAAAGAGAAAATAAAAACCCAGAAACTGTTAAAAAAAACGATTCTTAGCTCAGATGCCAAACAAAAAAAATTTTAACTCAAAAACGTAAAAATGTGAAAAGAAACTATATTGAAAATCAGAACTAAAAGTTGAAAGAAAAGCAAAAAAAAATTTAAATAAAAATATTGAAGAAAATTAAGCAAAAAGATAACGCAGATAAAAACTATAGTGGAATAGTGATAGAAAAAAAAAAAAAATTCCTTAACACTCCACAAAAAGAGAAGGAAGAAAATAATAAAAAAATATAAAAAAAATCTGAAAAAGCAGTTTAAATATAAAAGAAAAATATATATAAAAAAAATGTAAATTAAAAGCTAATAAAAAAAAAATAAATTCAAGATTCAAGGAAGCAAAATAAATGTGATTTTTGTTTTCAAAAAAAAATAGTTTTCCAAAAAAAATCTCCCAAAATATGAGATTTCAATACTCCAAAAAATATATAAACTTTATTTTTTTTTTTCAAAATTGAAGGTTCAGTTCCTATTAAAGTTGTTGGATGAGGTGAAGTAGACAGAAAAGTAATGATAAGCATAGGAGAAGGTATGAGCATTAAACCCGCTATGAAACCGCACAGTTTACCCATAACACCAGCGCTCACAATGTTTCATCCTGGTCTTCGACGGGCCTTGAATTAGAGGGTTAGTGCTTGCTTTGTTCACCTGGCTTGTACAGCCAAAGTGACAGCCAAGCATCCCAACTTCTCCTTTAGCAACCATCAAAAAAAATTTCAAACAAAAGCGTTTCAAACAACTGAAGCATGACCTTTAATATCGCAAAACTTAGGATTTGAATCCACTAAAATGTAAATAAAATTGTATGTCTGCTATGGTAGGGAGCACGACTGCCTAAGGAAGGGTGGATTACCCAATTTAGCGGATGCTCCTACCACAGCTAGACAAAATGAATACCAAAAAAAAATTCTTTTTTTTTTTTCACAAGAATAAAGTTGCTAAAAAGGACCTTCAAATCCCAAGACTCAACATGTGAACGCAGCGTAAACGCCAGGTAAACTTTCCCGAAAAATGGAGTTCGAAAAGGTTGGACAAATCGGGCCCCACGTTGGGCGCCACCTGTAACGGAACCGGTGTTCAGCCCCTCTCACTCCTAGTAGACCACCCTTACAACCCCATATGTACAGGCATATGAGGCTGGTCCGGGCAGCAGAAGCAAGAGGGGTGTTCAGGCTGTGGCCGCTGGCATGCTTGCAAAAGCCAAAGGCTAGCTCGTCGCGGGGGGGGTTCTTGCAACCACAGCTCTGAACATTGTTACCAAAAAACATGCCTTACAAAAAAAAAAACTGGCGACCCAAATGTCCCTGTGCAGTTTACCTAGCGGGGAGGGTCTTAGTTGGAATAGACCCTCGGAGGTTTTGCCCACCCTTCGTATCCCAGAGATACCACCATGGCTACTGCGACCTCCTAATCCTGCAGTAGCCCCTTACTCACCCTTGCCCCTATCACTTACCACATCCCTGTCCTATCTCCACCTCAATCCATGGATCCTTTTACCTGGACATCCTAATTAAATGTTTGTTCCCAGGAAAAAAAAATCAATAAAAAAAGAACACTGTTTTTTTTCTGAAACGTTATAAAAAGTGCTTTTATTTCTAACTAATCATCAGAATCGTTCGTAAATTTCAATTTCAGGTAAGAATCATTCTATCCTAATTTTAATACTTTAACTTGATTTAAACTGAAATTAATTTTTTTAATACCTTTTTTTTCAGATGGCAATACTTTATTATACTTTCCATTTCAGGTAATAATTTCAGTCTTTAACTTGACTTAATAAAAAAATTATTTTTTTAATACCTTTTTTTTCAGATGGCATCACTTGATTATAATTTCAATTTCAGGTAATAATTTCAGTATTTATTTTGATTTAAACTAAAATTAATTTTTTTAATACTTTTTTTTTCAGATGGCAACACTTGATTATAATTTCAATTTCAGGTAATAATTTCAGTATTTATTTTGATTTAAACTAAAATTAATTTTTTTAATACTTTTTTTTTCCGATGGCAACACTTGATTATAATTTCAATTTCAGGTAATAATTTCAGTATTTATTTTGATTTAAACTAAAATTAATTTTTTTAATACCTTTTTTTTTCAGATGGCAAAACTTTGCAGTATCCCCCCCCAAACAAAATAAAATAAAACATATATATATAAAAAATTTTATTATGGTTTAAAAGTACTCACTCAGGTCTGTGAATCCGCCAATGAGGTGCACCACTTTGGTAGTTCTACCCTGTATTATTTGATGAGAGAAAAAAAAAATGTATAATTTTATCTTGTTTAGATAGGGTATTTCGTTACCCATCCCTTGCGAATAACTACACTTTAATAATAAAATTTGCCATTAATTACACTTTTGCCTTTCTCTTTTATTTTTTTTTTCTTATTTTTCTTTATGAATCTTCTTTACTTCTTTCACTAACATTTTTTTTATGTTACTTAACTCTAAGGGTCACGACACGGTCACCAAAACACTAGGATATGGGGGTGGAGGGTAGAGAGAAAAAAAAACAAAGACACGAGGGTAGTATGAGGGGATATGTCAGGTGGGGATCAGAATTCACTAGGACACACTTTTTTTTTCACACAGGCACTGCTGCTGATGATGATGGTGACGATGAGGCTGGTGATGATGATGATGGTGATGATGATGATGGTGATGATGATGATGATGTTTAGTCTTTTCTTTTTACTTCCTTGCTTTTTCTCAATATACTTCTACTTATACTGTTTTTTTTGTTTGTTTTTTTCTAGGTACCCCTTTATTTTATACTTTCATCCTTTTTTTATTCTTTCACTTTTACAATTTCAATTTAGGTACTTTCACTTTTACTATATTTTTTTTCTTTTAGGTACTTTTCTTATCTTTCACTTTGAATATTTTTTTTCTTTTAGGTACTTTTCTTATCTTTCACTTTAATATTTGCTTTTCTTACTTTTAGGTATACTTTACTAATCTTTCACCTTTAAATTTTGCTTTTTCGTACTTTTAGGTACTTTACTATTCTTTCACTTTAAACTGCTATGCGTTTTTTTCTTTCTTTGCTTCTTTTCTGCACTCTCACAGCGTGTTTTATTTAACAAAAAAAAACAACGAATATTTTCTTTGGCTTCTTTGCCGGTACTATTTAAGCCAACCAAAAGAAATTAAATGCACCACAAAAGCACCCACGCACACTTTAATGTCTTTAGCAAATTTTTTTTTCAAGTTCTTTTTTCTCTATGTTAAATACTAATTAACATTTATGACAAGAGCGACTGATCGCGATTTGAACTCCACATTGAATGACACATTACCGTCTCTGATGGCTAAGCTGATCTTGTCATGTACCAACTCGACCGTTGCACATGCACATAGCCTGTACAGTTAGGTTAGTACATGACAAGATCACACCATCGGTTAGCGGCCAACTATTGCGGCTTATCACATAGCGGGTGGTAATTGCTTTCTTTTTGTGGGTGGAGATAGGCTCGCCTAATTTACATTTTGTTTGTCGGTTGCTATGCGTGGATTTCTTTTGCAGACTTGTGTACTGTGAAAGGACAAGTAGGGTGGGTCAGGTAAGTTATGATATGAGTGTAATTAATATAATGGTATTATCGTGAGTAGTATTATGAGTGATTTATTATTATAGATGGTAAATATTATATTGGTTAGTGATTATTATTACAGGTAAGTATTATAGTATGGAGTTATTAATTATGATGGTGAGTATTATAAATGTTTTATTATTAAAGGTAAGTATTATGTGTTTGAGTATATTATGAAGGGTAAGTATTATGTATTTGAGTATATTATAACAGGTGAGTATTATGTGTTTAAATATTATTGGAGGTAGTTATTATAGGGGTTATTTAAAGTTATGGGGAATATTATCTGTGTTGTATTATTTGTTTCATATAGGTATTATGTGCAAGTACGGTAAGTTTTATTGTGTTCTATTATAAATAAATGGTAAGTATTATGCGAGTTTCTTATGTGAGTTATTATTTTTTTGTATTATAGGTAGATAAGGTTATGGGTATGGTTACATTATCAGGTAAGTATTATTAAGTGATTTATTCAAATTATAAGGGTGAGGATTATTATTATTGATTATTATAATTATTAGGATTATTATTATTATTATTATTATTATATTTTTATGTTATCGTTTCCCACAATGTAAGTCTTCTTAATATCGCATACAAGACCCTCTCTGCTGTATTGTGCGAGCGTCTGAAGCCATTCGTCAACAACCTGATAGGTCCTTATCAGTGCGGCTTTAGACCAGGAAAGTCCACCATAGAACAAATCTTCACACTACGGCAGATCTTGGAAAAAACCCAGGAGCTTCAAATCGATACCCACCACCTTTTTATCGATTTTAAGGCCTCATATGACAGCATCTATAGAGAGGAGTTATATATGTCTAGTTTTGGCATCCCTACCAAGCTTGTCCGATTGTGTAGGATGACGATGGAGAACGCACGCTGTTCCATCAGGGTCGGAAAAGAGATCACTCATACATTTGACGTCAAAAAAGGTTCTAGGCAAGGCGATGCACTGTCATGCAACTTCTTCAACATCGCTCTTGAATAATGCAAAACTCTCAAGCCAACACAAGAGGCAAAGATCCGTTCAATTGCTCAGATATGCCGACGATATTGACATAATTGGAAGAACGCAGTGTGATGTCAATGGCGCGTTTATGAGCATTGAGACGGAAGCGAAGAAGATGGGTTTAGTGGTAAATGAAGGCAAGACCAAGTATATGCTGTCATCAAGAAAGGACACCCAACACCGACGTCTTGAACAGATCGTCACGATTGACAGCTATAACTTTGAGGTAGTTAAGGACTTTGTCTACCTAGGCGCCGCTATTAATTCAGACAACGACACCAGCGCTGAAATCAAACGAAGAATAACTCTTGCCAATCGCTGTTTCTTCGGACTATAAGAAGGCAATTGAGTAGTTAAGTCCTCTCTCGAGCAACTAAAGTGTCGCTTTATAAGACACTTATCATCCCGGTTCTTATATATGGCGCAGAGGCATGGACCTTGTCAAAGGTAGATGAGAACGCTTTAGGATGCTTCCAGAGAAAAATTCTTCGGGTGATATTTGGTCCCGTCTGCATAGATGGAGGGTGGAGAAGAAGATTTAACGACGGATTGTACGGGCTGTACAGCGACACTGACCTAGTCAAGGTCCAGCGGCTTAGATGGCTGGGTCATATAGAGCGAATTGACACCAACGCTCCGGCCCGGAAAGTCTTCGAATCCAATCTCGAGGGACGGCGCAGTAGAGGAAGACCGTGACTCAGGTGGCGCACGCAAGTAGGAGAAGACCTCAACCAACTTGGCGTGCAAAACTGGAGCGACCGAGCTGGCTGGAGAAGCATGTTGGTTGAGGCCCTAGTCCGACCCAGACTGTAGCGCCACCTGAAGTAAGTAAGATGAGGAAGGACATAGGCTAATTTCATCCCTAAACTCAAAAGAAAACTGGGAACGTAAACGGTAAATTATAAACTACCGGACCGATTTCAAATATTCTTTCACTTTTAGAACGCTAAACTGTCTACGAGTAACATAAACTTTAACTCATCCCATATTCCCACGATGAAGTAAAGGAATTCAAGTACCTGGGAGTGGTGTTAATATATAACCTTATCTAACTGGAGCAAACACGCAAAGAAAAAAAGTAGGGAAACCAAACTAGCCATAAATCTGATGTGACCAACGCTTTTAGCAACAGAAACATTGATGTAGCAGCAAAGTATCGAGTATTCAAAGCAACAGTCAATACTTGTATGTGTTATGGGGTGCAAGCATTTGGGTATGCACAACATGAGGAGTTCGAAATTATCCAAAGGTTCTTTTTAAAACGACTATTCCGATTACCTAACGCAACACCAACGTATGCTTTAGATGTGGAGTCAGGTCTAGCACCGATCTACATTCAAAATCTTAAATCGCATGCCAAATATTTAAATAAAGTTGTGAATAGAGAAAACGGACTTCATATGTCAATATTGTTAAGACAGCTTCGAAGAAACGCTACACATTTTAAAGAATGGAACCTTCTTGCCGCGGCACAAAATGTAACACTTTCCCTAACAGATGATAACATTATCGAATAGCAAAGTCTACTTGATGATGCAATTTCAAAAACTGATAATGCGATATATTTGCAACATCTAGAAAGGGCATCCTCTTCAGAAAGTAGAAACCTGTACAGGAAACTGAACCACCAATAGCTATCCGATGTGAATTATTTTTGCAAAGAACAGACTGCAGAAGCTATCGGCATCATAATTAGAGCCGGAGTGGAAATCCTTAATCTAAACTTCGTGTCTTATAGATCCGATCTTTCACAAATCTGCACTCTCTGCAACTTGAAGGCACTCACCATTTTATAGGAGCTTGTCCAATATTGCAAGAAATTCGGCGATTATACTTCCAAACAAGTTTTTCGTCTTTGAACCAGCTTATTGATATTCTCAACGGATCAATTGGTTGGGAGAAGCTCTTTAAATTTTGTAAACACGCTCTGTCATATCGCAATAGCTTTTGAAACTTGAGAAACATTCTCCCAGTTAGAATATTAACAACATTTTTTTCAAATCTTTGTGTTTCAAATCACGTGAAAATTGTACAACTTTTTTATGTAGCCAATCATTAAAATTGCTTAAAAGTTTAATATGTTTCTAGTTTAACATAATTTATTTTAACATTACTATTGAAATGATCAGGTATAAACCAATTGTATTTTAAAACAAAAATGCAAAAAACTACAAATATTTTTTTTCTTTATATCACTTATTTTTTTAAAGAATTGTCTGAAAGTCGAAGAAGCTTATTTTAACCAATATTATAAATGTGAAAGTAACTCTGTCTTTCCGGCTTTCTATATTACCGTCTCCCGTCCAAACTACTGAACTGATTTAAATGAAATTTTGTAAAGAGATTGATTGATTGATTGATTGATTGATATAATTTATTTCTTAAAAAATAAATACAAAAATGTATAAACGTTTGCGTAGGCAAATTTAAGAAATATAAGTGACAATTATATTTTTATAATAAAGAATAGAGATATTGTCACTATTAGGTAAATAATTTCCATAATAATTTTGAATGGATGGGGTGACCCATAAATAAAAGAATAAAAACAACTGGACTTTGCTGAACAATCATTAATTTAAAGAAATGAGAATTACAAAAACTATATTAAAGCTAACCATTTCATCAAAACATTAGAAATAATTAAAAACTAGTTATTCATCATTAGTTCAATGTTTACTAAGTCAAATTCAAAAAGCCATTTTTTTACATTTATTCCAAATAGTGGCTGAGATGTAAGAACTCTTATAGAATTTGGAAGTTTATTAAATATTCGGCATAAAACTATGTCATAAAATTTTCGAAATGCTGTTGTGCGAAATGATGGTACATTAACCAGATTTAAGAAATTTCCACGTACATTATAGTTGGAAATAATTCTGAAATTAAGATTTCCTGATCTTTTTAAAAAATTCATTGAGAACCTTATAGCAGTACAAATGTCGAACTGGAAGAATTTTCAATTCATTGAATAGTGAAAAACAAGGGTAAAGGCGAGGTTTACGGCAAATTTTCTTCAGAACCAATTTTTGCATAACCAAAAGAGGTTGAATTTTATTAAAATAAGTTCCCCCCCAACATAAAACTCCATACTGTAATTTAGAATGAAAAATGCCATTTTCATAAGAAGTTGATAGGAGCAAACTTTTCTAAGGTAATAAATATATCGTAAAGTGCCTCGAAAGTACTGTACTTTTCTGTATGTTTGAAGAAACTCATTTTGAAGTCAATAATAAGACCCAAATATTTGAACTCATTGACACTTTCTAACCGGAAGCATCTATCACTGCAACTTGAAGAACTAGAAAAGGTGCAAGAAGAGCAGTTGGAGACACAAAAACATTTCAAGAGTTTAAATTTTTGGCAATCAGTAGAATGGAAAAAAAGATCCGTATCAACATTAATATTTTGTAAAAAGTTAAAAAACATAACCTTGGTTTTAGGACTGATAACTAATTTGTGCTCAGCAAACCAAATTCTTAACAAGCTTAAATCCCAATTCATGTCAGCTATAAGTTTAAGGTAGCTATTCGCACTAAAACTGAAACCAACATCATCAGCAAAAGCAGTCAATTTCCCTTTGAAAGGAAGTCTAAATAGTGAATTGATATAAATTAGAAAGAGGGTTTGCCCTAAAACTGAGCCTTGTGGAATTCCTATTTTCATTAATACCATATCGCTCATAATATCATCAATTTTCACTCGTTGTCTTCTGTTCTCTAAATATGATTCAAACCATTTGCTTATAAAACCTCGGAAGCCTGCTTTTTCCATTTTACTTATGAGTATAGTGTGATCCACCATATCAAAGGCTTTTGAAATATCGACAAATAACGCAGCTGTATACATCTTACTATCGAGGCTAGTGAATATTTGAGAGCAGAAGCGCAACAAGGCATCCTCAGTTGACTTTTCACTTTGAAACCCGAACTGAAAATTGCTAAAGAATTTCGTTTTATCTAAGAAAGTCATCATTCTATTCTTAACAGCTTTTTCATCAAATACCTTACTTATGGATGGTAACAAAGAGATCGGCCTATAATTTGATAGATCACCAGTTGCGCCATTTTTAAAAAGGGGTAAGACATTAGCACATTTGAGGGCATCCGGAAAAACACCACCAAAAATACATTTATTAAAAATGTTTGCCAAGATAAACAAGCTAAATTTTTCAAACAAAGATTAGATATACAGTCGTTAACAGAAGAATTTGAATTTTTCAAAGTACCAATTATTTTTAGAATTTCAAACCCAGTAATAGGCTCAAATACAAAACTCTGCCTTTGGGAAGGTTCATTTAAATTACAAACAGTACAACGAAGTATATTAGTGAAATAGCCAGATGACATGTTTTGTAAATTGTGTGAAATCATTGAAAAATAGTCATTGAAAGCATTTGCAATACCTTTTTTATCTGAAACAACACAACTACCATTTTTAATAGCAGAAGGTATTTTTCTTTCTGTTTTCTTGTTGAGGATACTATTAACAATTTGCCATTCATCTTTAACGTTGCCTTTAGCTTGATTAATTTGTTTATGTAGTAGTTGTCACGGCAGATAGAGATTTATTTCTTTAGTTCTATAGGTAAATACTCTTTTATATTTATTTTTCAAATATTCATTGTTTTTATGCTTTGAAAACTTTTTTCTAATTTTGTTCTTATATTTTACTTTTTTAAGAAGATTATGAGTTATCCAGGGCTTAAGTCGCTTTTCAATCTTTTTTGAGGAAACTGAAGAAGAACATTCAGATATTTATATCTGCTCAAAATGCTAGAAAAAGTGATAGTCTAGAACCTGAAAAGGACATAGGCTAAAGGCTATGCATTTTATGCCTATATTCCCACGGGAACGGGAACGTATACAGAAACTTAGAAACTACAGCACCGATTTCAAAAATTCTTCCAGTGTTACAATGCTACACTATCCTCGATTAACACAAACTTTAATTCATCCCCATATTCCGGGAACGGGAGTTTTTACTAATATAATAAGTGCAAAAGTAGCTCTGTCTGATCGTCTTTCTATGTTACCAGCTTCCGCCAAAGTTACAGAATCGATTTAAATGAAATTAGAACAGAGATGATCTAGAACCTGAAGAAGGACATAGGCTATATTTCCTTGGAATATTCCTACGGAAACCGGTCCGAACTAATATTATAAATGCAAAAGTAGCTCTGTCTTGCCTGTCTATGTTACCATCTCCCGCCCAAGCTATTGAACAGATTTAAATGAAATTTTGTACAGAGATAGTCTAAAATTTTAAGAAGGACATAGGCTTTATGTTACCATCTCCTGCCCAAGCTATTGAACAGATTTAGATGAAATTTTGTACAGAGATAGTCTAAAATTTAAAGAAGGACATAGGCTTTATATTTTATCCCTATATTCTCACGGGAACTTTGATACTACAACACAGATTTCAAAAATTCTTCCACCGTTAGATTACTAAACTCTCCCTGAGTGACATAAACTGTAACTCATCCCCATATTCCTATGGGAACGGTCACCATATTCCCACGGGAATGGTAGTCTTTACTAATATTATAAGTCTGAAATAAGATCTGTCTGTCTATTTTTATTTGTTATCAAAATCCACCCAAACTATTTAACCTATTTATATGAACTTTGGTGCAGAGATATGGTCTTGAGCCTTAAGATGGACATAGGCTATACAGGGTGATTCGCATAAGGTGTGACAAAAAGATAGGGTGTGTAGGTTGGACCTAGACAAGCAAAAAATCGTATGGGAGGGGGGGTCCATTTTCCCCCGTTTAGGCGGGAGGGGCAATTTAAGAAAAAAATCACAAAAAATGGGAAAACAATTATTTAAAAATAACGGTAATACCTACAGAGTCGTGCTATAGCATTTTGAAAAGCCAAAAACTTATACATTAATTTAAATTTAAAAATAAGTTGTTCAAATAAATAATTTTTAAAATATTAATTTTCAAAGTCAAAATTTTGAAAAAAAAAAACATAATTTTTTTTTTAAAACCACTTTTTTCCAAATTTTACGTTATTAAGTAGTATTTTCCTGGCTTATTTTCAATGCTCTTATTTATTTTTGATCAAAACACAAAAAACCAGATGCCAAAATAACCTGTAGTTTTTGAGAAAACAAAAAATTACAAAAACAACTTTTTAATTTTTTTTTTTTTTTTTTAGTTTTTTTTTTCTTTTTTTGATTCTTAAGTGAATTTAATAAATTAAGGATGAATTTTCTCTTTACTTTTTTTCACTTAAGAATCACTTAAGAATCAAATAACGAAAAAAAAACTTTAAGAAAAAAAAAAATTTAAAAAGTCGTTTTTGTAATTTTTTGTTGTCTCAAAAACTACAGGTTATTTTGACATCCGGTTTTTTGTGTTTGATCAAAAATAAATAAGAGCATTGAAAATAAGCCAGGAAAATACTACTTAATTACGTAAAATTTGGAAAAAAAAGTGGTTTTAAAAAAAAAATTATGTTTTTTTTTCAAAATTTTGAATTTGAAAATTAATATTTCAAAAATTATTTATTTGAACAACTTATTTTTAAATTTAAATTAATGTATAAGTTTTTGGCTTTTCAAAATGCTATAGCACGACTCTGTAGGTATTACCGTTATTTTTAAATAATTTTTTCCCATTTTTTTGTGATTTTTTTCTTAAATTGCCCCTCCCGCCTAAACGGGGGAAAATGGACCCCCCCCCCTCCCATACGATTTTTTGCTGGTCTAGGTCCAACCTACACACCCTATCTTTTTGTCACACCTTATGCGAATCACCCTGTATATGTATTCCCACAAGAACGCAAACGTAAACGGGAACCTAGAAACTACTGAACTGATTTCAAGAATTATTTCCCCGTTAGAATGCTACACTATCTCAAAGTAACATTAACTTAATTTATCCCCATATT
Source organism: Melanostoma mellinum (assembly GCA_914767635.1). Lineage (NCBI taxonomy): Eukaryota > Metazoa > Arthropoda > Insecta > Diptera > Syrphidae > Melanostoma > Melanostoma mellinum. The sequence goes on along the minus strand of OU612060.1, from coordinate 62,128,710 downwards.
CCCATGGGAACGGAAGTATCTACTAACATAGATCCGAAATCAACTCCGTCTGTCTGTTTTTCTTTGTTACCGTCTACCGCCCAAACTATTGAACCTATTTGTATGAATTTGGTGCAATGATAGTCTTGAGCCTGAGAAAGGGCTGTATTTGTTATCCCTATGTTTCTACGGACGCGGCAACGTAAAGGGGATCCTTGAAGCTACTGGATCGATTTCAAAAGTTCTTTCACCGCGAGGTCATTTCTGTCAAATTGTCGATAAAACAGTTGATCTGAGAAGAAATGTCTGTCTTGGTCTTCAAATAAATATTGGCAATCGGGAATGGCTGAGGGAAAGGTCGATTTCGGCGCCGACTTATGAGATAGTTAACAATACAAACTAATAAATTGTGTCAGACTTGGTCAGGAATGTTGTCGAATGTCTATCAGTACCTAGACAATATTATGGACACTGAGTAAGTTGGTGTTCCAGTGCCAATAACGAGAAATTTAACACACCTACAAAATGCAGCACTTTAAAAGTTTTAAAAATGACTGAAATGGCAAAAAGAGAAAACTTTTTGATTACCCGTATTCCTTTAATGTGCACTGATTTTTCATTTTAGTTTAGTTTTAGAGTACAGTCTGAAACCAGTATTAGATAATAAATAGTATAAATAAGGCTCAGACGCTTTGATTCGCAGGTGCTCGTTTAGAAAAAAAATCCCATGGCTACTTTATGTGGCACGGTCACGTGTATCAATCCCGCAAAACCATTTTGTTTCGCAAAAGATGGAAAAGGTAAGAACATCGTGTGCAAACATGTACTTAAACAAAATAATATATGTATAGGTTACTTTAATGCATGAATATGCTTTATTTGCAAAATAATTAGCCCAAAAAATTTAAAATGCTATTGGAAGTCACAATTCGAACACACACGAAGTCGCGGGCACAGCTAGTAAAAAATATGTAAAAACTATTTAAAGAATATTGTAGAACTTTCACATTATACAGGGTGCTCGTTAATTCGTGTTACATACTTTAGGGTGCGATTCTTGGTCATATTCTAAGAAAAAATTTGTTTTACAGTAAGGTCCATTTCTCAACTTTGACATCACTTTTTGACAATTTAAAAAATGGCTAACTTTGGTGTACCTTGACCTGTCTTAAATTCGATTTCTCTATCAATACTAATGGTAGAGACCTAATTTTAGACTTAATTTTTTTTTTAATAATAATCTTTGAAACTGTTTTTAAGTTAGGCTCTTATAAGCTTAGGGTTGCCAGATTTTCAGTTTAAATGTGTTTGGTGTTCAAATTTTCTTCCCCAAGCAAAGTTTTGACTTTAAGGTAATTTTTCTTCGGAAAATGCCTTGTAAACATAGAGATTCTTTATTTTTTACAGATGAACAAAACAATAAAAAAAACTTATTAATAAGTGTAGTCAAAAACCCATACATTTTATGATGCTTGGAAAAATACAAAATTGCTAAGTGAAGTTTTGCAATCGTGAAGAAAAAATTTTGAGAAAAACAATTAAATATGACAAAACATCTTCTGGCAAGTTCTTAAAACTTGCATATTTCTTTTGGAAAAATAAAAAACTGTTCAAACGATTTTCATCAAAGTTTCAGCGTTTATTTTTATTAAAAAGTGCGAAAAATTGGCGATTTTATATCTACGCTAGAAACCTTTGGAGTATTAATTAAATTTTTCCAATATTTTTTGTGATTTTATTCAATTTACATAAATAATAATGAGTGGTTGGCAGTCCTGTACTACCAAATATATTATGAAGAGCGTGAAAACTTGTAGTCAACCCTAAGACTTTGATATTGTACTTAGCATACAATCGCAAGTTCGTATGACCAACTCGTGCCCATTTTTTTCATTTCCCATGCAATCTAAATGAGCCAAGTACTGAAATGCACATTAAAACAAAAAACAACATGAAAAGAAACAAAAGTAAGTTTTCTATCAGCTTATCACTGGATAGAAAGTTATGGCAAAAGTTTTCGAATACTTTTATTTTAGATACCTGTTTGATAGAAGTTTGGGCCTCTGCTTAATGTTTAGCACATAAACAACAAAAAAGTTATCCCAATTCAATTAGCCAAGCCCCAAGCTTTCAATATCATTTCATTCTGTTGACAACGTAATTTTCCTTCAAAATATGCGTATTAATTAACTTTGAATGGTCAGGGTGTAAACTAATTGCATCATATCTTGCAAGAGCAATAAAAACAAAGGCTTTAATAAATTTATCAACAGAACTGAAAATAGCTGATCGTACTACTATCCTTATCACGAGCCTCATTGAGTTTTGTAGTAACAATTTATTGAAGTCTTGGAAACTTGGAATCATATTTAATCAGCGTATTCATAAGGGTGTTTCTTTAGATGTGTGGTTTTCAATTTGACAATACTTTTTTGGAGTTGTTCTTTTTGATACCTGTCATTTGATTTATGCTCAGTTCGGTTTGTCATTTTATTGGACTGTAAATTGTTATTGAAATTGGACTTCTCGGCTGGAGTTAATTCCAGCCAGCCGGGGCGTCAAACTCTAATCTTTACAATAAAGCTTAATTCTTGGCCACAACACTTAATAAATATGTGTTTTATTTCTTTTTGAAAACCACACGTCTAACTTAGACGGTCTAAGAAAAAACCTTTATGTGTACAAAAATCATTTTGCCATGACATAAGTTTGATTATTATAAATTCAAAACCTGACAAAGTTTTCACAAAAGTTAAACTTGCTGTATGTTGTTCTGTAAAAGAAACCGGAAGCTTCAGTTGGGTATTCGGGTCTACACTTTTCATATATGTATCTTTAAAATAACCTCGTATATTCAATATTTAAATTAGAACTTAGATTGTACCTCTGAGCAGAACCTGCCCACTCTCTGTACCAGAAGATTGTTATAATCAACATAATCAGCTTGCAGTTTCAAGGTTTTTACCAATAGAAACGAGATAAGTGAACTTGTTTTATTGTATCCTCATACTTAAGAGCCATACAAAAGGATACTCCTCGCGATCCGCAGCAGCTTCAAACGTCTTATAATTGCTGCTATGTGCAATGTTTCCGTTCTTGAGACATTCACAATAATTACTGAACGAAATACCGATTCACACCTGTCAATCATCAGGCATATGGAACAATGTCAAATATACCTAAAAAATTACTGCCTTTTTAAAGTTATGTATCTTATTATAATAATTAAAAATTTTCTAGTTTGTTTGCTCGTTTGCATTGAATTAGCTCAAAAACAACTACGTCGATTTGAATGAAATTTGGAATAGAGGTCCATATAGCTTAGAAAGAACAGAAACGGGAACGTCAACGAGAACTTAGGATTGGCATTGCATAATATTTGAAACAAAGGTTGTCTAGACTGAGAAATGTTAAGGGCAATATTTCGACCTCATATTCTTACGGAAAGGGAAGACAAAGCAACTTGAATAAGGTAGCAACCATTTTCAAAATAGCCGCTCAGAGAAGGAGAAATGCGCAGGAGATTCGTTCGCCGAAGTTCATCAATGATGCTCAAGGAGTGCTACTTGTGGATGACGACAAAATCCTTCACAGGTGGTGACAGTATTGTGATGATCTTTTGAATGAAGAGTTTCCTCGGCGCCACTTTCCAACAGCTGCACCTAACTTTACGGAAGTATCCGACGTCACAGTCGAAGAAGTTAGGGAGGCAGTTAAGAACTCCAAAAAAGGCAAAGCGATTGGGCCAGACGAGGTACCATATGAGTTTTGGAAAAATATGGGAGACATCGAGTTGATATGGCTCACGATTCTCATCTCCAAACTCATAAGAGGTAACAGTTTGCCTAATCAATGGAGGGAAAGTTTTCTTCTTCCAATGTACAAGGGAAAGGGAGATACCAGAAGCTGTGAGTGACAACTATCGTTCGATCAAGTTGATGTCCCACACTATGAAGATCGTTGAGCGGGTTTTGGATAGCCGACTGCGGAAAATAATAAGGCTGTGTGATGACCAATGCGGGTTTGTCGCAGGTAAGTCAACTACAGACGAGATCCAAAGTATAAGGATCATTATTGAAAAACACCCAGATGCTTTAGAGGATTTGCGTATTGTGTTGGTTGACTTCGAAAAAGCATTCGATCGACAACCACGAGATCTGATGTGGGTGGCCCTCAGACACCGAGGAGTTCCTGAAGCCTATGTGCGAATAATTATGGACATGTACGAGGGAGAAGTTACAAAAGTGAGATGCCCAGCTGGAGTCACCGAAGAATTCCAAATAACAGTAGGTGTACATCAGGGAAGTGTTTTGAGTCCACTGCTCTTTATTGCTGTTCTGGATTATTTGCTCGAAAGAAAAGTAACGGACAATAAAGTACAACAATTATTCTTTGCTGACGATGGAGCCATCATAAGCGAGGATCCTACATCCCTGCAACGAGCACTTGACGTTTGGATTGATGTTCTGGAAGGAAATGGGTACCTACCGTATTAGCGTTAAAAAGACTGAATACCTGTGCTGCCCTTTTTCTGATCCAGACGAACCTACTCCAGACATTTATTTGAATGGAAGTGTGCTTCCCAAGTGTGAAAAGTTTAAATATCTGGGATCAATGATCAATAGTGAAGCAACTTGTGATGACGACATCAATCATCGAGCAAGCGTAGGGTGGATGAAGTGGCGAAAAAACTCTGCTATCTTCTGTGAAAAATGCCCCCTAAGCTGAAGTAAAGACTCTAAACAGCAGTTGTCCGTCCAGCTCTGACATACGGTACGGTTCACAATGTTGGACAATGTACAAAAAGTATGAAAGCAAATTGACGGCATCCGAAATGAAGATGCTTCGGATGACAGCAGGAGTAACAAAGCTTGATCGAATTAGAAGTACTAAGATCCGTGGAAGCCTTCATGTCAAAAGTACCATCTTGGAAAAAATTCAGCACGACCGGCTCAGTGGGTATTGTCATGTTCAAAGGAGAGATCCGCAGAACCCCGTCCAAAAGGCAATATCGTACAACGTTTCAACAAATTCGCGGCGAAAAAGAAAAGGCAGGCCAAAACACTCCTGGTACAAGCAAATGCAAAAACAGCAGCATTTGGTTGGCCTCAGACATGGAACAATCCAAAACCGGGAGGCCTGCCGACGCTTTCTGAGGTCAAGGCGGCGTACCCCACAGGCAGATCACTAGTTTGAAGCAGAAAAATGGGAGAGTTGTGATCGCTTCAAGATCACTACTCGTAACGCCGGAAATGAAAAGAAGAAGATTCTTACGAAAAGGGACTGGAACCGAAACATAACCTCGAGCTTTGAAAATACTGGACAGACTTAAAAAAACTCTTTCAATGTTAGAATGCTTTATTATCCACGAGTGAGAGCTTTCAAATAGAGATTGAAGATTGCTTATTGAAATCCATAATAGCTAGAGTGAAAGATAAACATCTTATCTTCCACTGAACATTCAAATTTAACAGAGTATAGTTACTTGAAATCAGCACCAGTATGGATCATTATCGATAAAGCAATAAAACTAAGTTTTTAAGCTTTTCTTAATTTTCCATAGTTCTAGTTACTAATCAAAACCAAATATTAAAATAAGTTAGTTTTCTACTTTTTGGTTTGCATTTAAGTACATTAAAGATAATTGAAATAAAAATGAATTTAGTAACAAAACAATTATTGTTTTTCCACTGAATGACTATATAGCTCAACCAAAATTTTGAAAAAAGCAACGTTTTACAACCGATTACAGACCTAAAGAGGTACCGCACTGTTAAACATAATGTTTCATAAAATTCTGTAGGATGAAATAAATAAAAAAAATTTAGGGCGGCACAACAGAGCTTAAAGAGCCTTGGGACTTGAGCATTGCTCTCAACCTTTATTTAGTAAAAAAATGAATTTTTTTTTTTCAATTCTGAACGACTGAGTGATCTTGTAAAGCCCCGGTACATATCCCTTTTCTCTCAACCATTCCTTAATGAGAATACAAATTTTTAGCGACTCCGAACCACTGAGTGAGAAAGCGCTTTTCATGGCAGTTTAATTATTCTCGGAGGAGTTGCCAGTGCCTGGAGAAAAACTAATGCGTATTTCTGGGATTCAAACCTCGGACTCCCACGTTCTGATAGATTTGCCAACCATTAAGCTTGTCAATTCCGTTTAATTCTTCGTAACCTATTTTGCAAGATTAATTTTAAGGGACATGTGGTTTTCAAAAAGAAATAAAACGTGAAATAAATGGTTTATCTTGATCGTCTTGGGCTTATCTGCGTAGACAAGCGACTTCACATGACCCCTCAAAAAATTGTCCGGCGTTGTCAAACTACCAGATCTTGGAGGTATCTCACAGGTCTAAATCGGAGTGAAAAGCAATTTCGTTTGAAGACAGTTTACTGAACGTAGTCAGTACCTAGTGTTCCTTTACGATAAAATGGCAAACCAAGTTAAGCATAAATCAAGTGACAGCTGTTAAAACGACCAGCTCCGAAAAAAGTATTGCTAATTGCAAAACCACAAGTCTAAAAGAAACATCACTTTCTTAGATCATGTAGCTATAGCTATACCTATAACTAGCAGCAAATCACTTATTTTGCATACGTGCTGGCAATATTTTTGAAAAAATAGAATGTAGGAACCATAAAATATTAATTTCAAATTCCATAAACTGAAACCAATGTACACAAATAACAACAATATCGTTTGTACCAACAGCTGGAGACCATGTCACACATAAGATAATAATAATAATAATAATAATAATAATAATAATAATAATAATAAGTTATTTTAAGAAATATCATACATTGTTACTAACATTTTGATTTCCCTACGTGATGTTTGATTTGAATGTCGAACACATTTAAACGAAATAATGTCATATCTTATCTGTAAATGAATAATAAAACGCATTATGTTTCGTTGTACAATTAAATTGAAATCGTATTGGGTGCTAGAATGATGTCATAAACAGACAAATAAGAGAAACAAAATTAGTTTTCACAACTCTTAACATTGAAAAATGAATAGACTTGAAAGAGTAGAGTCTAAAGCTTCGATTTCATATGAGAGATAACAAGTAGAGCTGGAGAAATATACTCGATAAAGCTACATTGTTGATCGCACATAGGAAATGGAAATTGAGAAAGCTTAGACTATACCATCTCTGTTCTGTTGAGCACGAATAATGAATTAAAATACCGAATTTTTCTCTAGAAATATTTAACATTGCAATTCAAAAATTCGTGAACTACTCTGACGGCCAAAAGCTGAAGTTGCGACACTTGATTCACAAAAATTATTTGTTTTCAATTGAATCTAGTTTGAAAAACAACAGTAAATCTTTTTGGGCATTCATTAAAAATAAAAAGTGTCTAATGGAATCCCAATTAGTATGCAATATCTAGGCTCAACATATACCGATCTTCCGATGATTTGTTATTTGTTTGCCTACTAGGTACTTCGAGTCTAATTATAAAACTCAGTCTTACGTAATACCTGAATTTGCTCCAAACCTTCTAGACATTGGGCATATTGATATTAATATTTTTGAAGTTAAAGCTGCTCTGATGAGTTTAGATTGTGATAATAAGCCAGGGCCTGATAGAATGAATACTTTCAATGAATTCCTTTCTGAGTGGAAGAAATCTTTTGTCTGTCCTATTCACAAAGCTGGTTCCAAACAGAAAGTTTCTAATTATCGTCATATCTGTAAGCTATCCTCAATTCCAAAAGTTTTTGAAAAGAAGTTTTATGACAAATTGGCTTTTTTGGTCAAAGAAGTTATATATCTCTTTCTCAGCATGGCTTCGTGACAGGTAGATCCACATCTACTAACCTTTCAATTTTCTGTAAATTTTCTATACTCTTAGTTATCTGGAAAAGGGTTACCAGATTGATGGGATTTGCACTGACTTCGCAAAGGCCTTCGATAGAGTAAGTCATAATATTTTGATAAATGAATTGGAATGGTTTGGCTTCCATTCAAATATTTTAAAATGGATGCAATCCTATCTTATAGGGCGAATTCAGTTTGTGTCGATTGACCAAATTCTTTCTAGGCCTATTCTGATACCCTCTGGTGTTCCTCAAGGTAGCCATCTTGGTCCACTTCTTTTTCTTTTGTTCATTAACGACATGCCTGATATTTTTACAAACTCGTTCAGTCTGCTTTTTGCTGATGATTTAAAATTCTTTCGCCGTATAAAGTCGATTGATGATTGCCTTTCCTTACAAGAAGAACTTCATAAGCTTACTAATTGGTGTATGTTAAATCAATTGTTTTGAATGTTTCAAGGTGTCAATGTTTTTCGTTTTTCCGTTTGTCATCACCAATTTTCTTTGAGTACAAAATCACTAACCATGCTTTGGTAAGAGTATCTGAAAAAAAGATCTTGGTGTAATCTTTGATTCTAAATTAAACTTTGTTAGACATATTGAGTATATTGTTGCAAAAGCTAACTCAATGCTGGGATTTGTCAAACGCAATTCAACGGACTTTAAAGATCCATACACGCTTAAATCACTTTATTCTGCTTATGTTACATCCATTTTAGAATACTGCACTGTAATTTGGAATCCTTGTCACATCATTCATTCCCTTAGAATTGAACGTGTGCGAAGAGAATTTACGAGGTATGTTGTATGTAGTTTAGAAATTGGGTTGGAACATCGAAATGCCACCCTATTCCACAACATGTCAACTTATCGGTACTCAGTCTCTTGAAAAAAGACGTAAAGTTTTTTCTGTAATGTTTACCTTCGATATTTTGTCGCATCATATTAGGTGTCTCTTTCTCTTGTCCTTAATCTCTATGTACCATACAGGCAACTGAGAAAGTGAGAAGCCGTCGATTTTTACGTGAAAATGAACACGGGGTTAATTATGCGCGTAATGAGCCGATATCTCGCTGTGTAAAAGAAACGAATAGCATTTCCAATGTTATTGATATCAACCTTAAGTAGACTAAATCTTAAACGCATGCTATTGCTGCATTTTTTAAATTAATGGCAGAATGTTTATGTATAACATGTTGCTATATTTAAATTGTTTTTTGTCTGTATGTATATTTTTATTCGATAGTCAACAAGAAGATTTTGGTATCTCTGATTGATGTTAATAAATAAATAAATAAATAAAAAAAGTCTCGATTTAAAAATATTTTGTAAATTGAGACGATATTATGAATTATGATTGTTTTTCCATCAATTTATAATAAATTCGGGGAGGTTTACAGTAAAAGGTGTTTTTTTTTCAAATTCTCTTGCGTTTTCAGATATTAAATGGATCCTTGAACGCCATATACGGCTGCGAATTCGGCAAACTACAGCCACCACGATACTCACACTAGGCAGCCTAGCTTTCAGACAGGTTGAGTGGTGCCAGCCGATGATATGACGAGGGAAAAATCAAAACTCTACTAACACTGCACTGTATCAGAAAGGTACAAAATTGGCATGTCTCTTATGTCGTTTTCCAAAATTCACTCCCAAATGAAATCGGGAGTGATTTGGAAAGTTGGAGTGATTTTTTTGACAGATAAGCTATACTAGAAATGTCAAAGCTGTTACTTCAACTCTCCAATTCACTCTGGATTTTGTTTTTGGAAAACGACATTATTCTTCCATTCCTTTTTTTTCCTTGATGAAGGAATAAAAATGCATGCCCCAACAGGTCAGATGCCTTACAGCAAATGTTATCGAGTAACTATTGACGGAACTATGAAAAATTTAGTACATAATTTGCGTTCTCTCATCAGTAACCAAACCGAATTTCATTCGATACATAAATTTATTGCTTAACAAATTTTGTGAACATTTTTATTGCGTTTATTACGAAGGTAGTTTACTTTATCCCAATCAAAGCGAATTTGTTGATAAGAAAGAACTGAAATCAATATACAGATGTCTCTGCAGTCGATTAAAATCAATTCAACTTTTTTTGACCTCTGCAATCTTACATTACTTTATTTAATTTTTTTGGGACAGCAACTTTTTTTCTTTTTGAAAAAAAAAAACAAGTTTCAGTTCACTGAAATCAAAGACATATTAAAACACCTAAAAAAGAGTGATGAAACTTGACGACATATCAATCTTCGGATAAGCATGTGGTTTGGAAAGAAACCTGAATTGAAGGGCTGTCTCTTCACTGCAGTTGCAAGTCTAGCACAAACATACGGTCCACAATAGGTGTGTTCTTATCACTTATCAGCCAAAGCCAACTTAAAAGGTGCGCTTTTGTAGTGACTCTGCGATCAAAAAAACAAGTACATTAGTGAGCTTTTTTAAATTTGCAGGGGATATAAGTAAGTGGCACTCAACTGCATATTAGCTATAATTATAGGAAAAAATAGCGGTGAATTTATTTCCGAATTAATCGAACTCGAAGAATAAAGAAGGATTATTTCGTTTTGCATGAATATGTGCGTTTTTATCGCAACTCAGAATATTAAACTCCAAACGACGGAGAACAAGAACTAACTTCTGACAATGGGAATAGATCTAGATGATGCGGATGATGACCACTTTACAGTGGAAGATGCTCAAGAAAAGCTTAAGACAGTGGATGGTGTTTTTCGAGCGAGTATGTAAGGTGAATAAATGCATTCCTTTTGTCGGACACTTCTATCTTAGAGACGAGATTTCCCATTGGCTTTCTGAGAACCCTGATTTCAGTAGGTTCAATGACGATCGACCTGCAAATGCAATCATCGCCGAGCGAATTGGGGATAATACTCAGTTCGTTTCTAAGATGGACCTCGAAGACATCGTTCACAAAATATAGAAAAAGAAATCAGCAAGAGTCGACGGCATACCCAATAATGTGCTGCCAAACCTCCTTTCGGAAGCGGTGGACATCTACACCACGTTGTTAAACAATGCTCTGAATGATGCATACTATCCAGTCCGTTAGAAGACGGCAGTGATCCATCTTCTCCTTAAAAAAGGAGAGGTTGGTTCCAATACAGCAAATCTCTGGTCAATTAGTCTTCTTCCGAGCATCAGCAAGGCATTCGAGAAGGTTCTCAATACAGCACTGTCCACATGTGCTGAGTACCAATATATTATTCCAGAAAATCAGTACGGTTTGAAGGCGGGTCATGAAACCAAACATGTCGCGTCTAAACTATTTAGTATCAGATGTTTATTGGAACAAATCTAAAAAGTAGTGCACAGGGGAATGTGTGGTTGACTTGGAGTTGGGGAAGATATTCGACACCGTTTGGTTAGACGGTCTTCTCTATAAGTTGACTAAATCATTGCTATTTTCATAATGACATGCTTCATGGTAGAGCTTTTGTTGTCAAAAGTGGTAGTGTAACTTCTACCAGAACTTTTTAAGCGGTGAATTCGCCTATTTTATTTAGTATTTTCACCAGCGATCTAATTGAACAGGTCAAAAAATCACGGTCACCAGAACTCTCTTGCAGCGTAACTTCGATAGGATTCAGCAATATTGCGGTGATTGAAAATGCCTGCGTGCCTGTCTTGGATTTCACAGAACACTAGAGTGGGAGTACAAAAAATATTATCCTAATGGGATCCTTTACAACGGATTTCAAATTAACAGTATCGGAAACTCAATCATATAGCTGGATCGAGGTGACACTGCAAGAGCGATGACCACAACCAATGACCTGATATTTGGGGCATATTTCCCCAACATAAAATATATATAAAAAACACGCTTCGGTGGATTTGTCCCACCGGAAGCTTTCCTCTATTTTGACATGGAAGGTGTGATACAAGGTAGATTTGCGGTTCCGTTGATCTACCACGTCTGCCGTTAGTCCGTGGAACGTTAGCTCACACAGTAGGTGGAGACGTTGAAGAGCTCTCTCCGTACAGTAGGGCGGTTTCAGATCGCGATCGACGTGACATTATAAAAATGATATTGATGGTCATACCGAGTGGCAAATGGCTGGATTACACATTTTTAACGTGCAAGTTTTAGGGTATGACGGCTGGTCACAGTGAAAAACAAAAAAATCCAAAAAAAATACTAAAATACAAAACAAATCATAACATCTCAAAAAACCCAAAAAAAATAAATGGAACCAAAAAAATTACTAAATACAAAAATCAGCAGCTATGGCTGTAATTTAAGTAATTTTAAGAACTAAACCGAAAAAATAAACGATCTAGAAAATTAAGTTTTTTTAATTTTCGTAGTTTTTGTTCAAAGTTCAAGTAAATTATTCCTAAAGGCATTAGAATAAGGATATTGAATAATTTAAAGTATCCGCTTAGTAAAGTAAATATATAAGCTAGTTTTATACATTTTTGTTAGTCGCAAGTAGATTAAAAATACATGAAATAAAAAAGAATTGAAAAGGAAAAAAAGGTCGCAACTCAGCAATCCTATAATAATCATTTCAGTCATGCAATTTAACACTCAACACAAAAATAAATCAACTACTGAGCACTTTAAGGTTTGCAAAAGTGAAAGAAACCTGAAAGTCTAAATGGCAGTCAATTGGATTATAGTTAAATATTGGTAGAGTATTTATTTCCCAATTACACGAACTTGAAAATTAAAAAGGAATCATTTCATTTTACGTGAGAATTGTTGTTGCAAATTTTTCATTCACTTATAACCGCAATAGGTAAGAACATTGACCAGTAGTCCTCAACGTCAAAACTTGCTGTTATTTTTGAAAGGTATCTACAAGTTCATATCTCTTTTTATTCGTTATTCATATTTTCTTATTAATAACGAAACAAATCCTTTTTTTGATACTCATCGTCCAAAAATGAGGAAATCTGTCTATGTCAGATAATTCGTTCAGGGAGTATTTAAAAAATTTGAGTAGATTTTCCATTGTCTAAAAAACCAATCTTTTTTCGATCCCGATCTGTGAAAAAACTATTTTTACAGTATTTTTACCTGTCTTTCCAATGAATTTGGATAGAAAATAAATTCATTCTTTTTACCTATAGACCGCGAAATTGCATTATATCACCGCGCAAGTAAATACATCGTGAAAATGAATTAAGTGAAAATACGTAGGTAGTCCTGACTCGAAACATGAATTTTAACGGGAGAACGTTTATATACACCGTTCTCTTTTGATCGTTTTCTACTGCTTTTGCGATAACTCAAAAAACGATTTTAAATTTAAGAGATGAGGGTGAGCCCTTCAGACTAACTAAGTTGTGAATATCAGCCGTATTTAAGGTTATGGCAGTAAAAATGTGTAGTAATAAAAAAAATTCTGAAAAGCTCTTACAAAAATCTAAATAAAGAAATTTTAAATCTTCTTATGCTCAGGGAATTTTGGAAGTTTCAAATCACTTACTTATCACTTAACTATATCGTCTCGTATTTCAAGCTTCAGTGAATTCATCATTCGCGAGGAATTGGCAAGTCCTCCGTTAGGAAATTCATTGCAATGAAAAGCGATTTCTCTGTTGCGCCACCCTATTTATTTATATTGTAACGTGAACCCAACATTTAATACCAATTTCCTAATCGAAAACGTTCAAACGAAAACACAAGTGGCAACACTAGTGTAAGTGTAGAAAATGTGTAGAAAAATGTTTGACAGTTGTAGTGGAGAGTGGAGACAATGTGGAAGTTACTGGAGAGTTCTAGATGAAATGTCATTCGGTATAAATAGCCCGCCTGAGGCAACCAGAGGGCAGTTTTGATTATAGAGTGATAAAGTGAAGAGTAAATTGTCTACAAGTGATAGTCCAAAAGTCGAGTTGAGATCGAATAAAGTATAGATACTGAATAAAAGTGGTTGAAATAAATTGAAAAGTGAAGTTTTATTTTGCGAACTAAGCGCACGTTACATTGGTGTCAGAAGTGTAAATAAAACTTATTTGACTAGTAAAGTGTAAAAAAAAAAAAAAAATTAAAAAGATAAATAATAATTATATACAGTGAAAATGGGTAAGTTGTTAGAAGAGCTCAACTGCATTGAGCTTAAAAGTGAGTTAGGTAAGCGAAATCTTTCTAGAGCGGGATCGAAAAATGAGCTCGTCCTGCGCTTGCGTAACTATTTGGAACAGCAAGGGGAAGACGTAAACACTTTTGTTTTTGAAACAGAAGTGGAAGAAGAGGAAGTAAGTGAAAATGTAGATTTTTCTAGTATGATGAAACTTTTGTTAGAACAACGAAACGAGCAAAAGAAAGAACAGCAGAATGTTCTCGAACAACTTGAAGAACAACGAAACGAACAAAAGAAGGAACAGCAGAATGTTCTCGAAAGACTCGAAGTACAACAAAAGAATCTGGAAGGGCAACGAAACGAGCAAAAGAAGGAACAACAGAACATTCTCGAAAGACTTGAGGCGCAACAGAATGTTTTGGAAGGTCAGAAAAACATTCTAGAAGGTAAATTGGGTAACATTGAGAAAAATGTTTGTGGCCTAGAAAAACGCATTGAATGTGTTGAGAAACGATTTTCCAAGCTTGAGAGTCAATGCGAAAGTCAGCTTGCCACTTTGGAGAAACGAATCGAAAACATGGCTAAGGAACTAGACCAGATGCGGAAAATGGAGCTACGGAAAACTTGTGGAGATTGTCTAAAGCAAAGAGAAGTACAACCACCAACATTCGACGGAGAGTCGTCTTGGTCAGTTTACAGGAGACAATTTGAGGCAGCTGCGACAACAAATGGCTGGGATGACGAAGACAAATACATAGCACTGACTCTTGCTCTTAGAGGACCAGCAGCTGAATTACTTCAAACTGTTCCAGCCGGTAAGAGCGACGATTTCAGTTCTCTCGTGGCAGCTATTGATAAACGCTTTGGTGATAGCCACTTGAAAGAAGTCTTCCGAGTCCAACTCAATAACAGAGTCCAGAAAAGGGGTGAAAGTCTACAGCAGCCCCAAACAGACGTCGAAAGACTGGTTCACCTGGCATACCCGGATGCTGGAGAAGAAATCATCAACCATCTGGCTGTTGAGTCCTTCGTTCGTGCCATTTCTGACAAACATCTTCAGAGATCTGTGCGAACTGCTAGAACACGAACTCTTTCTGAAACTCTAGAGTTTGCATTAATGATGGAAGCATCTGAGCAAGCTTCTCAAATGGTACATTGTCAAAGAGAAGCCATATTCGAGGCTGGATCATGCCCAGGAGTTAAGCTACAAAGGAACCAGCGGAACGGACTTGCCAGATGTTGGAATTGTAATAAGACGGGGCACTTACAGCGACAATGCCGGTTGCCACCAATTAAAATTGAAACTGCTTGTCGACGTTGTGAAGTCCAAGAAAATCAATCCGCGAGCTGTAGAGTAAGACCGCAGACTTATCAATACCGAATTGGACATCAGGTAGAAAACCCCCAATGGAATTGCTGGCGGAAAGTAGAGACCAAGACTCAGCGGATGAGAATGGAACCCATATTCGGATGGAACAAGGAAGAATTGAGGTCTGCTCAAAAGAAGGATCCAGACATCGGACCGATTCTCAAATGGAAAGAGAACAACACGAAACCTGACTGGAACGACATTTCTGACCAAAGCCCTGTTGTCAAAGCCTATTGGGCACAGTGGGACTCGCTTCGCGTGCAAGAAGGCGTACTCCAGCGCAAATGGGAATCTCCTGACGGTAAATCTTTTGTAATGCAGCTTATTGTTCCTCAATCGAAAATCAAAGAGGTTTTACAAAAGATGCATAGAAGCCCTACAGGAAGCCACCTGGGAGTCAACAAGACGCTGGAGAACGTGCGAAAACGCTTTTACTGGCTGCATGTTAGAGGTGACGTGGAGAAGTGGTTCCGAAATTGTTATGTCTGTGATTCAAACAAAGCGGTGGGTAGGCTTACAGATAGATTTGATAGAACAGGGACATGGGCCACAGTGTATGGCGACCGGATGAAGACACGGTATTACACAAAAGCGACAACGTCAGGATTCCAAGCAGGAGATCGTGTGTGGCTTTATAATCCTCATCGTCAAAAGGGATTGTCACCGAAACTTCAGCAAAACTGGGAAGGTCCTTATACTGTTGTCACGAGGATTAACGACGTGGTTTACCGCATCCAAAGAGGACTAAGAGGCAAGTTAAAAGTAGTTCATTGTGATCGGCTGCATCGATATAGTGGCGAGGCTGCAGATGGAATTATTCGGGACGAACAATATTAAGGAGTGGGCAGTGTAACGTGAACCCAACATTTAATACCAATTTCCTAATCGAAAACGTTCAAACGAAAACACAAGTGGCAACACTAGTGTAAGTGTAGAAAATGTGTAGAAAAATGTTTGACAGTTGTAGTGGAGAGTGGAGACAATGTGGAAGTTACTGGAGAGTTCTAGATGAAATGTCATTCGATATAAATAGCCCGCCCGAGGCAACCAGAGGGCAGTTTTGATTATAGAGTGATAAAGTGAAGAGTAAATTGTCTACAAGTGATAGTCCAAAAGTCGAGTTGAGATCGAATAAAGTATAGATACTGAATAAAAGTGGTTGAAATAAATTGAAAAGTAAAGTTTTATTTTGCGAACTAAGCACACGTTACAATATGTTCAAATTAATCACGACCAAATTAGGATTCACATAAGCCCATAGCTTAGAGCAAGGTTAGGAAAATTAAAACCACTCCCAGCGGTTTTCAAAAGAATAGGCCAAGTCCTTGGGCGTAAAAGACCCTTAAATCTGATAAAATACTTTCCAAGCTTTCTACAAAAATTTACGCCCATTTATGCTCTAAACGTCACTCTAGAACTACCTACACTTTATTTTTATAAAAATGAAAGCAAGACTGGCAAGTTACTTTTTCTTCCAACAAGGGCACTTCATCTCGAAACCAAACCCGAAGGAACAACTTTCAATGACTCGAAAACTTTAGTATGCGTGCTTGGATTTAAAAATTCAAGTATATAACATCACACTCAAATTCTCCATAATCACCCCCTCGAGGGAAGATTGGAAGAACACAAAACCCCATCCTTTGAGACAAGATATAAACTTCTTCTATACGATTAGATTGCACTTGAAAAGCTGGGTAGAAAACAGTATCACAATTTTCAAGGACATATCTTACTAAATCCAAAAATAGTGCTTAAAGAGCACGCGGATCTGTAAAGACTATTGTATTTATTTTAAAAAATCCAACCATTGAATTTTTTTTTGATATTATATAATCCACGTGATCACTAAAGGATAGAGTCCGATCAAAAATCACACCAGGATCCTTAAATTTTTCTAACCTATTCAAAAGGTCAGAACCAATTGAGTAATTGAATGGATATCAACGGAGCATCTGTAAAAAGACATGGTGTTGCATTTTATTGAGTAAAAAATTTCCTTGCACCATAAATATAATGCTTCTAAATCTCTCTGCATTTAATTGCAATCATTTATGCTTGATATGCTAGAGAACATTTTAAGGTCATCTGCATTGAGCAGAACTTTTGCATCTATATTGAAAAATTAATATAATGTGATTTGATCCTTAACGTCGCTTATAAGATCTTGTCTGCTGTAATATGTGAACGTCTGAAGCCCCACGTCAACAACTTAATAGGTCCTTATCAATGTGGTTTTAGACCAGAGAAGTCCACAGTAGACCAAATTTTCATATTACGGAAGAGCTTGGAAAAAACCCGAGAACATAATCTTTCTGTACAATAACTCGCCTATGCAGACGATATTGACGTAATGGGAAGAAAAAAGCGTGATGTCATAGGTGCTTTTGCGAGTATTGAAACAGAAGCGGCAAAAATGGGTTTGATGGTTAATGAGGGCAAAACGAGGTATATGTTGTCATCAAACAAGGACATAGAACATCGACGAATTGGACAATACGTCACAATAGACAGACATAACTTCGAGGTAGTACAGGACTTTGTCTACCTAGGATCCGCTGTAGACACGGACAACAACATCAGTGGAGATCAAACGGAGAATAACTCTTGCCAACCGTTGCTTCTTTGGGTTAAGAAGGCAATTGAGAAACAAAACCCTCTCCAGAAAAACCAAGGTAACCTTATATAAGACCTTAATCATCCCAGTCCTGCTTTACGGCGCGGAAGCATGGACCTTATCGAAAGCGGATGAGGAAACCCTTGGTCGTTTCGAAAGAAAAATTCTCCGAATGATCTTTGGTCCCGTATGCGAAGGCAATGTGTGGAGAAGAAGATACAACAACGAGCTGTATGAGCTGTACCGCGACATGGGCATAGCCAGAAGAGTACGCATCGGGAGGCTACGATGATTGGGCCATGTAGAGCGGATGGACCCAAACGCTCCGGTGCGTCGGGTGTTCGAAAGCACATTGCAGGGAAATCGCGGAAGGGGAAGACCTCGTCTTAGGTGGCGCAATCAAGTGGATGAAGACCTCAACCGACTTGGAGTGTGAAACTGGAGAGAGCTCGCCCGAAATCGAAGTCGTTATAGAAGGATGTTGGTTGAGGCCCAGGTTCACCCCGAACTGTAATGCCCACCTAAGTAAGTAAGCAAGTAAGATTTATGAAAATTATAAATAATAGCGGTAGATACTCCCGATGTGCAGTTAAATTTTGTTGAGATAAAGCTGACAAGCTTTACTATCTGTACCCTGTTTATCAAAAACGATTCGATCCAAATTAATCAATCATTGAATGGAAGCCATAGCTCTTTAATTTTTCGAAATGCTTTGCTGAAATCTGTGTAAATGACATCAACTTGCATTCCTTCTTCAATTAGGCTAATGGCAGACGATGAAAAATATTAAAGTTTTGGGGACGTGGATCTGCCACTCACAAAACCATGCTGAAGTTCAGAAATATGTATACTCTTTTACGTGGAATTCTACTTCATCTTTTATTAGACTTTCGAATAGTTTTGGAATTGCTGAAAGCTTACATATACCTCTGTAGTTCTCTACTTTATTTTTTGATCCAGCTTTATAGATTGGAACCAAAAAAGACACTTTCCATTCATTAAGAAAAATACTCTCACGCAATAAAAAATTAAAAATGATGTGTAATTCTATCAGACTACCTATACAGTTTTTTAGGAAACAAGCTGGGATATCATCAGCACCAGGAACAACATTGGGTTTCAACAGTTTTATTGTAGACGCAAATTCATATAAGTCTAGAATTATCGAGCCCAAATCAACGGGTGAGTTTATTACAATTTCGGTATTTAGACGAATATCTGACTTCGTATACATAGACTCAATAACTGAGCAAAAAGTTGACACGCTGATTGAGTATCACTTGCGACATCAGAGCCTTACTCCATTGTCTCAGGTAAACCATAAGCCAATAACATCTGCTATCATCTTTAAGCTTATAATATTAAAATACTTTCGAAATTTTCAAAAATTTTCGTAATCAGAATCGCTACCATGTTTCTTATGTTTTTTGAAAGCTTTAGTTCTTTTGTTTTTTAAATTAGACTTTTTTTTTATTTTATCAAGGAGGCTTGCTATACTTTTTGGTCGAAGATAACGAAAATTCCAACCCCTTACATGATAATCACGATAAATCAATTGTAGACAAAATGCAGACTCTTATTAAAAAATTCTATTTAACAATAAGTATGGTATTCACCCAGGTTAGGTAAGGTTAGGTTTAAATGGCTGCCAGGAAAACAAACTGATACATTTAGACCAATATAAGGTCTATTGTGATACCATAGAAATTGTGCGAGGGAGAACCTCACTTAACAAAACCATTTGGAGCTTTTAATAAAACGAAGGAGATGCAGGGGATCTGTGTTCGCCAGATCGCTTGGATCATCAAGAAAATATTTTCCTAGATGCCGTTTTCTTTTAAAAGAGAGTACAGGACATGAGCAGAAGAGGTGTGGGATTGTCTCCTCCTCCTCCTCCTCATCTAAGTAACTTCTACAGAAGTCATTAGAGGAAACTACGAGTCTTATGGCGTGTCTTCACCCAAGCATTAAAAAAATTATTTTTTGACAAAGGCATTTTAATATTTTAACTTTTACATCATTTTGACAAATAAAAACCAGGTCCAATAACCTATTCAACGAATTGTAAACATCATTTATCTGAAGTAAGTTTAGCGCATATACATATTCAGTGAAAACATATTCATAATTTTTAGCAATATTACCCGGTAAAAACATTTTATGTTCATCCGACCAAATCCAGCTTACGTCACCCATGTTAAAATCGTCTAATGTGGACATTGTTTGCAAATCTTTGTTAAATGGTTGTTATTCCAAAATGGTGTGAATGCACTAAACAACTGTCATAAGATCCAATTTAATTCTGGAGACAATTAAGTTAGTTTCCGGTCTAGCAAGGAAAAATTCTGTTATCCTCCACTGGATTCCAGTACACAAAAGCTATAGCCATTCGTCGGCCTTGATCCTTTCCGTGGTGAAAACAGATATCAATTCAAATACTCATCCAAAAATATCATAATTAAAGAAAACAACAAAGCTTGGCAAACTTCTCTCCTCAAAGCTGCCATTACATTTTTATGCCAGAATACACTTAAAAAACAAAATTAAAAAACATCATATGGCTCCCAAAACAAGTGACAGCAATAGGCTCGTTTTAGATTGACCAAAACGAGGTGCAATTAACTTTAAGATGAAAACTGACCGAGTGGTTTAGTTTTAAAAGAGCCAACAAGAGTTAAACTGCTTGCTTTTCCCTCACATCACTTTTTAAAAGTGTAATTGCCAAATTGTTAAGCGAACAAACTAGAAATAAGCGACTCCTTCATTGAATCGTGTAAGTTCGTGTTGGGTAGATAAGCACACGTCCCAAATATTTAGTTGTTTGTTATTAGTTTGAACAAAAAGTTATTCTCAGTACTCACATCAAAATACC
Source organism: Melanostoma mellinum (assembly GCA_914767635.1). Lineage (NCBI taxonomy): Eukaryota > Metazoa > Arthropoda > Insecta > Diptera > Syrphidae > Melanostoma > Melanostoma mellinum. Next base: position 62,107,978 of record OU612060.1, on the reverse strand, counting down.
CCAAGAAATCATCAAAAAGAACTTTTAGATCCTTTTGATTGCGTTGCATCATTGGTAGAATCTCACTTTCATGCAAATGCAATACTTCTTCAATATTCCCCAACAATTGCTCTCTTGTATCTTTAAGTCCATCTGGAAGATCCAACCGGTTATAGATACCAGAGTAGTTTTTCAGTCCTCTTTTCAGATTGTCGACGTAGTTTGCTTCAGTTTGCACCAATTCTTCAATGATGTAACTAATTTTCTTGGAAGCATAAATCTCTGACTGATCGCACGGGAAGAGATTATCCAATGATATGCTATCCTCGTCCTCGTGGCTAAAAGTGTTGAAAATAATTTTTTACTGTCACTATTATATGTGAGGTAAATTAGACAGGGCACTTTGTAAAAAAAATGTCGAAACCATTTGGAATTTTGTATTAGGGCCATTTATTTTTGTTTTAATCCAACCCGGAAAGTTACCAAAAATTTGACTAGCAACTGAGACCGCGCACTTTTAATTCATTATTATTTTCTACTACATATGTCTTTGAAGCAAGTGTTTTATTGAAGTTTCTCGAACTACTTTTGATTTTAATTTTTTTTAACAGTTAACATTATTCAAAGAACTCGAAGATTGTTTGTTGATATAATCTGAAATCAATTTCCCAATGCTTTAAAAAAAAAAGAATCGACATAAGCTCAAATTGAAGGAACTTTCCTGGTTTGTTGGGGACTACAAAATAAAATTCTCTGCAAATTGTTTCAACTTTTTTTCAAAGCTATAAAGCTATGTCATGTTATAGTCTCTAATCGATGGACTAATAAGTTTGGAACTTCAAAGCTGAATAAACATGAGAGTTTTCGGTAAATGAAGGTTTTCTTACTATTCGTCAAGACTGTTTGCGTCGGAAGGAACTGGTGGGAGCAATGAAGGGGGTGACAGTTTCCTAAAAATAAAAACAGGTAGGTCGGTGATTGGAGTTACTTGCGTATTTTTATTACACACAACAAACGAAAATTTTTAATTTTTTTTATTTTATCTAATCGCTAATTGACTGCGAATTCATTGCGATTGTGAGTTGTGACATCAACCAACTTGTTAAATCACTAAACATCATACAGCTCTATGTCAACACTTGGCTTGTATTTGATATTGAAATTTATTCACTTTAAACTTTTCTATCTGCTTTTTTTTTTGGTTGAGGGTTGAGCACAGATCACAATGAAAAAGCAAACAATATGCTTAGCGCTCAGTGAAACTTTTAATTTTGAAAACACATTATTCACTAGCGAAAAGAAAAACAAAACCATAGGCCAAAAGTTTTTGGTTTGTACAAACGTACTCTAACAGATCACTATGTCGATGTTTTGAAGATAATAACGTCACACAGAATAAAACGATAGACGATACAACAATACTGGCGATGTCAAACCATGAGAGGTAAATATTTACGAAGAACATTTTGTTGTTACTTTACTAGGCAATGTGACACAAATTGAATGCAAAATTAACGACCCGCCTCGAAGTGCAGCGCTAAGACCCGGAGAGATCACATTCCGTACTGTTTGAATCATGATCAAAAGAAACGGAAAGAGCTCAGTTAGGGCAACATCGAGATCGACATAGTGACTTAACAGTGGCCCAGTGGCACTTCGAAGCTTTTGTTAACAATTTTATCATGAGTTTTCGATTTAACGCAAAGCTTTTTGATGTGTGCTATGACAATATCTTTATTTGATAGAGAGGAGCTTTTGAGACATACATACATACATATGTAGTTAACATATTCAGCTGTGCAATCTCGTTCAATGCTCATATTTCGTTCCACATAATCGATCAATCTATTTAACGGGTTAAGTACATAAGTAAAATTTGCATCTTAAGTTAACAGAGCTAAGACTATTCAACACATTATATATTTAACTGTGTAAGTGGTGTTGATTGGTGTAACACCGCATTTTGAGTGACTTAAGTGGAAAATAAGTTGGTGTAGGCTAGTGTTGGTTAGCTTAACACTTTTGAGAAACTCTTAAAACATTTGACAGAACCAAATATTTTTTTGTAGCCCAGCACCGCATTTTGAGTAAGTTGGGTGGAAAAAAAGGTTACACGACCTTTGCTGGTGTCGGTTCATTTAACACCACATTACTGCAGTTTTTTAAGTTTGAAATCTTATGGCATTGCCAGAATTTGCTCGAGTATTATCTGATATAAGTTTTGTCATTCAAATGTAAAGTTGAAATAATTTCGTTATTCAATCACAAAAAAATTAATTTTTCCAACTGCAAGTTCTTTGACAATGCTAAAATAATTTTATTTTTGATCGCAAATCTTGCAGTTAGAAAAATAACGGTTTGAAATTCGGGTCCGATTAAGTAATTAACTATAATATAATAATATTAATATAAAAAAAAAATATCTTAACTTTGCATTTCAAAGACTAAACTTAAATAGAGTCATTAGGGGTTAGTGCGCTCACTTTTCACTGTTTGCTCAAATTGAGAAAAGGTCATAAGAGATATGAACTTAAAGTATTAAACATTTGATTATAATCTATATTTTTAGAGCAAAAATTTTCCAAAAGAGTAAAGGTTCATGAAAGTATTTTGTATGATTTTGTTAAAAAACCAAACCAAGTCAACTTGCGAACTCTTGCCCCGAGGTCAGCGTAAGACCGCGCAAAATGTCGGGTAAGAGCGCGCACCTAGTTTGCATTGGAATCTTAGCAGTTTAAATCAATCAAAAACTTAAAAAATCAATGTAATAATTTCTGAAATAATCAACATTTATTATTCCACAGCCTTTTATTATTTTTCAACCTTTTCTATGCGCTAAAAAAAAAATACTAGAAAAGAGACAACTTAAATCAATTACTAACAAGAAATAAACACATTTTATGTGAATGCCCTGCCTTAGCTAGATCCAGGCTTAAAATATTCAATAAAGGGTTCCCCTGTCCCCTTGATATCAGAAACACCTCTTCCTCGAAGATTCTTAGGTTCTTACATGACCTCAGCTTCGAATGAACAAACCTATACACTACGTGTAATTAAACCTAAAGGAACAGCACAAAAGATCTTTCAGGTCGACGTGCTTGTAAAGGTAATTTTCACCTTCACCCTATAAATTAAAAAAAAAAAAAAAAACAAGAAATAAAACTCATATCTTATTCCTTTTGAACGAATTCAATTCAGAAAACAAAACAAAAACTAACTTAACAAAAATAAGATATTTTTATTAAAATATAACAGCCTTTGTGTTTGGAAATTCATAGATATTTATGATACAGCCTTCACTTTTTTTAATAAAAAATAAATAAGCAAAATAAAATAATTTAAATAAAGTAAATTAAATCTACAATGTAGTTTTTCAAATTAAAGTAAGGTAAATGTGATAAGTTCGACCCATTTTCAGAAAACTTCTGCAATCTTTATTTTTGTACTGTAGAGAGTTGAAAAACTAAAAAAAAAAGAGTTGAAAAACCGAAAATTTCAATACGGAGTTAGATTGCGCTCTGCACACTCTTACCCACATGAGCACTGCCCAATTTTACCCACAAAGCTACTTTTTTTTTTTGATTTTATAAAATTTAATAGAAAATAACACAAAATCTGGAAAATTTTAAGCTTGATTGAAGCTAAAAGGTTCACTTCTTACAAAAATATGCTACTTACAATAGGAATGCAGCCACGCCGGCGCACAGTGGCCCGAATTGACTTTTTTGGTTGCAAAAATCATATCTCTTAAACGAATAAAGATATCGACTCATTTTTTTTTTAATTATTGGAAATTTCCAAAGCTATAAAGAATGTAAATTTGAAAAAAAAAAAATATTTACAGGGTGTTTCAGAATCTGCTGTTGAAATAAAAAGTTTTAGTTAAGGTGGTCAACATAGTTTGTATATTATGTTAAAAAGGTAAAAAGTCAGTTTGTGAAGTAATTTCAGTATGATTTAAGTAAAACAGTGGGAAAAAACAAAAACAGAAAAAAATAATTTTATAGTGAAAAAATTTTAATGTCATAATTGGTTGTTGTATTTTTTTTTTTTTTTTTAATCCTACTTATAAGTATTTATAAAGCATTTTATTGAAATATTATTAAGGATCCATTTCAGCAAAACAAAGAAATAACATTTTCCATGACTTTTTCTTGCGCTTGAAAAAAAAAAACTAAGAAAAAATGACTGATTTTTTCAAATCAAATCTCTCTAGCTCTGTAAGTTCCAACTTTGTGCAACCGAGTTTTTGGTTGTAAGTGAAGAGATATATAAGAATTCATTTACCGTTCATTTCGGCTTGACAAATTTTAAAAACTTTTTTTTTACTCAATGCAAAGTTGAAAAAGTGCGCAAAAAGTGGTGTTACGAAAATAATTAAATTTAGTATTTCAAAAAATGTACAACTTTTTTTTTCTCTGATTATAGCAATAAACACATATATCAAGGAAAAAAAACAAAACAAGCTTTAACTAACCCTCTTTTCCTAGTTTTTACTCTCAAAGTTAAAAAAAAATATTTTTTTTTTAATGTTTTTTCTGACCTTAAATATTTGTCAACTTTGACAACCTCTACAAGGCGAACCGATCGTTCAAATGAAATAATTTTTTCGATAACTAAAGCTCCAAACATTTGTTAATTCATAAAAATTAAAAGTTTTGCATTAGAGACCAACCCAAAAAATGCATTTTGCAAGCACTTTTGTCAAAACGGGCCACTGTGCGGCGGCGCCACAAACTTTTCTGCCAGCGCTTTTTTTTTGGTTTGCCACGTTTTTTTTCCGACCCCTATATCTTTTTAGTCCAGCGCACACACTAGCGGAGGACTTTTTTTGTTGATGTGTGGCAAGCTTGTGATTTCCTTATTTTTCGTTTTCGATTATTTTTTTACACAGCCAAGGAAATAAGCAGTGCGCTCTCTTATCCACTGCTCGCTCTTACCCCAAATGACTCTACATCTTCAACGTAACGCCAGGAGATTTTCAACTGAAACGACTGCATGAACTCATTTAAGATCAACCTATTGGATATCTTTTTTTATCAGAAATGACGAACCAACACCAGTCTACTACACCACACTATTTTTTCCACTCAAATCACTCTAAATGGGGTGTTACTCCAACCAACACAAGCCTACACGACCTTTTTTGGGTGCATACAGCATACTGCATATAGACACTTCCTTATTTTATATTTGTTGGTAGGTCGCTAGGGTCTTACAGCTTATTTATGTGTTATTTAATAGTTTCATTTGATAGTTGGCCTGCTTCTTTATTTTTTGTCGTGTAGTTTTTATGTTGCTTAACAATAAAATGTCAAAATGTATGAGTACGTGTCGCATCTTATGCAAAACACCCTGTATAACGACTGACTATTTGGATATTTTTAGATTTATATTTTGCTTCTATTTTTACTTGCGTACTATAAGGCAAGTTTTGCAATTTCTAAAACTTTGCATACTTGGTTTTTAAAAAACAGTTTTTCAAAAAAAGTGAAAAATAAAAAACCGTTTTTTGAAAATACTGGTCTAACGATTTTGATCACATTTTCTTCATACATTTGTATTAGCAATTGCAAAAGAATGGATTTTTAGATTTTTGCTTGAAACCTTTGGAATATTTAATTTAATTTTTTTTCATAATTTGCCGTGATTTAATTCAAATTTCATAATTAATGTGTAGCTGGCAGCCTTGTACCACAAAATATATTAGGCGTGTTTTTTTTTATGCTAGTATATAGTACAGTAAAAATTTCCCTTGGGGAACAACAACAAAGCATTTTACTGTCGTAATTTTCTACAGTGAAAACAGGGATGGCATTGCTGTGGATTGATAGCTTCCAGCTTTGAAAATAAGATGGCACCACCAACGATTTCAGTTCATCAAAGCTTTTTCGAAAGGACGTGTTCAAAAAAAATGTGGTATTTGCAAAGAAATTTTTTCTCTCGATTAAAAAGAAATAAAAACTATATTCATATTGAATTTTCGCCCTGTTTCTTACCTGGTGGTGTATATAATACAGGATTTTGCACTAGTTCTTTTTTGCTGAAGCTAATAGCTTTTCTCATGGAATTATTTGACTAAAAAATATAGCCTAATGCAAGAAAAAAACAAATCAAATAAACAAAGCAATAAAAAATGGTCAAAAGGGAAAGATATATGTATGAAAATTAAACATTCTTCAATAGAAATTCAAGTTTGGGACTAGCAGTACGTGTTTCAACTTAATTTAATTTGGGTTGTGTTCATTTGTGCGGTAATATTAAAGTTCAATTTCACGGTTTTGCAAATAGAATCAACTTATTTTCTTTCTAAACCTATCGAAAAGACTGGTCAGTAGTGTAAAATTGCTTTACCACAGGTTTGGATAAAAAATAAATTGATTCTGTTTGCCAATGGAAAATCTCATCAAAGATTGGTTTTTAATATCTTTTTACATACTCCCCGAACATACCCGAAAGTGTTTTTCAACAAAACAGCTGACTTTGACATAGAGCTTTCTTCACTGCTGGGCGATGCCTCCAAAAATAGTAAAAAAGAGCTGTAAGAGAGAATCTGATGTATGGAAAATGAGAAAAAAAAAATACAAATTCATACCTGGCTTTGTATCGTTATTCATTTGATAGAACAATTAACGAAACAAACCTGGTATGAATTTGATTTTGTTTCATCTTGAATTTCACAGAGAGCTTTGAAAAGTAGCAACAAGCTTTTACGTTGAGCTCCATCTTGTTGCTGAAAATAGAACTGAAATTACTGTGGACAGATCGTTTTTTTTTAACTCGAATGCTGTACTATATACTAGGTTAAAAAAAAACACGCCTATTATGAAGAGCAAATATCAGAACCTTTAAATTGCCTTTAAGATTTTGATATCGTATTGAGAACACAATCGCAAGTTCGTGCGCCCCAGTCGTACCCATTTTTTTTTTTTTTTTTTTATTTCTTGCTTTACTGGCAAACCTTGAATTTTGTCATCAACAAAAAATGCTTGAATTGCTCCTGAAATTTGAGTGATGGTCTTGTTGTATAAGCATACCAATTCAATTACTGATGATGAACCACTTGTTTCTCTCATACACTTTGCCTCAAACACAAAAACTTATTGAAAAAAAAAACAATCACGACTAAGCAATTAATTGCTCTTTCTATAACTATATGTATGTATGTATAGTACATACATAGTACTTGCTTATGATACTTTAGAATGAATTTGTGCTCGTTGTCGATATGTTCAATTTAAGAGTACATACCTAGTATAGTCGTATACCTACATGTACTTGAACATATGTACATACATATACACCTCGTTTGCCTTTGAAAAATACATAAAACATAGTAAAGAAGCTCTTCCTCTTTCGAAGAAGCTTCATCATGTCATCTATCTATTTTTGTTTAGACCACTTCAGAGAGAAAATCTTTCAAAAACAAAAGAAAAATCACACAATAAAACAAACTGACATAGTAAGTAGAATTTTTGAAGACAGCGTTGTATGACGAATATGCTGATCTTTTTATAATTTCTTTTTTCTGGCATTTCAAAAGCTAAGAAGTAAGAATTAGTGCGACATAAGAGATTTTTGAAGAGTTATTGATTATGCTCATATTATTTAATCATTTTGTCAATAAATATCTCAATGTTGGTGTAGATACACGCGGACTTATTGTAACTATGTTCTGTAGCTTTAAACAAATCTATCAGTTTTATTATTAGTTTCACGTGAAATCATTGAAAAAGATCCCATTTCACTTTCCCTTATTATGAGTTTCGGGGAAAAATTTTCCATGTTCGAAAAATCTCCCTTATTATGAGCTATTTTTCCCCGTGAAATGTGAAAACGTTGAGAGCAACTTATTTCTCTTATGTTTGTTAGGCGAACAAGTGAACAACAAAAGCGGAAAAATTGTAAGTCTGGAATTTTGTTCAGGTGAAACTCATAATAGCTTTTAAAACTCCAGGCGAACAAAAATGTTCCGGGCGAAAAGCTGTTCACGTGAAACTCATAATAAGGCTGTATAAAAACTCTTGTTTACTCACGTGTCGCTAAGAAATGTGGACAAGCTTTTAAGACTTTTTACTGTTCAAAATATAGGCTCCATAGTGACAGGAATTTTTTTTCCAGTTTAAAAGTTTAATATCTTGTATCGAAATACGAGCTGTAAGCTTCTGAGTTCTAATTTGGATTCAGGTCGAAGAAAAAATGTTGGAACGGTAAAGTTGACTACTGGTATTATTCAAAAATTTATAACTATAAGCCTTTATAGAAATATTAAAAGTAATGCTTCACGTAAATGAACGTAGGGGAGAGGGGGCACCTTTGAACGAGAGGTACATTTGAACAGTGTCAATAAAACCTCATTTAAAAAGTATTTTCGAACCAAGTCATAACTTTATACTTGGCAATACTATATTCGCAAACCGTCAACGCCTGAAAGTAGTTAGATGTCAATATTTTTGCACTGATTCTCCAATTTTTTTTTTTTAATGTTGTAAGAGTGTACACATGTTTGTTTGTGCGTGTTTTTATACGTGACAAAATTTCTTTTGAAGCAATCGTTTATCGACAAATATTTAAAAAGCAATAACTTTTCACTACGTGGCATGCTGGGGCAGTTTTGAGAAAAATAGGTAATGCACGTTTCAACGTGTTTTTACGTACATAGATGTTACTTATTTGTGAAATTTAGTTCTAATTGCTTCCTGGCTATTATATCGTGCTAAGTTTATGTTTGTAACTGTGTTATTTTCGTTATATGCAGAAACTGCTCTTTTTTTATGCAAAAAGTTGAAAGTATTACTATTTTCAGAGCCGTTTGTGAATTCAGGCTTGTTTATTTTAAGTTTTGGTTTTTTTTTACAAAAATAAGAAAAAGTTTTTGAGCCTTGAAATCCTGCAAAGAATCTTTGACCTCCCTGACAGTATGAATTCATTTAATTTCGTATATATATCGGTGTTTCTGAGATTATTAATTCAATTAAATCGGTTAGATCTAATGCTGTAGGCCCCGATGATATATCCCCGAAATTTATAAAACTGATTTTTCCATTAATTATGAGATATTTTCTCAATATTTTCAATTTCTGTCCTTACAGTAGTGAGTTTCCAAATGAATGGAAAAATTCAAGACTCAATACCAGTAGAAGCCAAATGCTTCTAAACCATCTGAGCACAGGGCTATAAATATTTTGTCTTTTATCGGTAAATTACTTGAGAAAATAATGCATGATCAAATGCAGCTATACCTCAATGAAGCGTATTTGCTTACTGCATGGCAATCTGGATCGTGTAGCTTTCGCAACTATTGAAACCGCGGGAATTAAAGTAACCAATGACATCCGCTTGCTCTTGCCTCAGATAAGTTTTTTTAAGGCCTTCGACAGTATTGACCACTCCATTCTCATTTGCAAACTTAAGTTTCAGTTTAATTTTTCCAAATCATCCCTCAAGCTCTTGTGTAGTTATTTGAAAGATCGAGTCCAATCAATCAAAACGAAAACCGGAACCTCAAATTCTTTCAATACCAACATTAGAATTCCCCAAGGCTCGGTGTCAGGCCCAATGTTATTCTCGTTTTTTATTATTGACCTTCCAGAGGTCATTTCTAACTGCCAGGTTCATTTGTATACCAACGATGCTATGATTTATATTTTTAGTGCTATTGGTTTGATGGATGATTGTATTGGGAGAATGAATGAAGATTTAAATCGTATCTTTGTTCTTTGCTAGGTTGAGACTAATACTCTAAAACTAAACCCTTCTAAGTCTGTCCAGGGATGTTGCAGTTGTCGATTTTTTCACATCCGCGAATGCGAATGCGCATGCCGATTTTTGAAGGTTTGCATCCGCGGATGTTAAGATCTTATGAAGGGTTTTTCAATAAGAGTGTTATGATTTCTTTTTTGAAAAAAACAATGGTAACAAGGTAAGGGAAATTCAAATATTTTTTATTTATTGTGCACTTCAATCAATACATTTAAGTTTTAAATAAAACGTCATTCAAATGGCCACCACGACTGCAGCAACAAATTCGATGAACCCAATTTTTGAGCACTTTTCCACTAAATCAAGTCGTATATCATGAATGGCACGTTCAATATTGACTTGTAAAGCTTGAAGAAAACCTTGTTTATATTGTAAGACCAATGATTTCAAATAATCCTGCAAGAAATAGTTTAAAGCCTTGCGCAAACCAACGCGGTGAGTGCGTGCGATGCGGTTGCGATAAGTTAAATCCCTATGCATTAAGTCAAACGTCCATAAGATTACATAGGGATTTGACTTATCGCAATCGCATCGCACGCACTCACCGCATTGGTTTGCGCAAAATGAACGTGAAGCACAGTATTGCAAAACGATCCTTTTATATCTTCTCTTTTTTTTCCACTCTTTTTACTTTTTTTATCGTCCTTATATTATATATTACTTCTTTAACTGTGTTAGGTACTTTACCTTCTTATATTTTCATTTTCTTTGCTTTCATAAGCAATATAAAATCATTTGAATAATTACATAATTACTGGCTTCACTTCAAAAATGCTAATACATTAATCGAAATCATTTTAATAAATTTCGAATTTAAAGACTCAGACTAAAGTTTATACTCAAATCTTGGAATTAAATTTCGTTTTAGGCCAAAAGCTGTAACAAATAGGTTCTTATGACAGTTGAAAGCAAAAAGTGTTCAAATGTTCCCCCTCTCCCCTACGTTAATTGGTTGTAACAGCTTTACCGTAATAATGGATGATTCCGTTTTTATTCCCCGAACTATATTTAAAAACAAACGTCCCACGCTAGACTAAGTTTCTCTCTAGTAGTATGCTCGTTGTTAATATTAGCTTGAGAAGGTCAACACATTCTGTGACATCATAAATGGCGAGTAAATACTGCTAGCAAATAACATGCTGTCTGATACTGTGATGTGTCTACTTTTAAAAGTGCTACAATGTATATTAATAGGTAATAGGTATGAGTTATATGTATGTGATTGTCTGAAAGTGAAATGGAATGCGCAGTATGAAGCACTTAGAATATGAAGGTGCTCTGCTCACGGCTGCCACTTTGGTCGCATGCGACCAAATTTGGTCGCTTTTTTTTATTTGGTCGCTTGGTAACTTTTTTTTCATTTGGTCGCTTTTTTTAAAAATGAAAAATATGTTCAAAACAGGTTGTTCATTTACTGCAGTTTGTTAGTTTTGAATCAGTTTGCACATTGCAAATTTCCGCATTTAGAGTACTGAACGCATAGATTTCAATGATTTAACTGACGCTGAATGTGAACTTCTCTTATATGATGAGTCTCTAACTTGATTATTGAATAAGCTAGTTCATTGTAAATGGAAATTACAGTATTATCGGTTACAGTATCGGTGTAAGAAAGCCATCTTTATTTTTCCTGTGGTAATAACCATTACAGGTAAATTTTAATACGGCGGCAGAAGTATAAATGGCTTTCTTACGCCGATACTGCAACTGATAATAATCAAAGAGGAATAAAAGAACAAGAAACAAACCTCACACACACAACTGCATCCGTCCATAAGCTGTCATTGCAAACACCACTTTATTTAAGGATTTCAAAAATCCGAAAGTAAAGTGGTGTCTGTTATTTCTCTAACACAACTTTATAATCAGCTGAATACGAGTATCACAGATAGATCTCGTATAAACAACAATGTAAGAATAAATGGAAGTTGCGGGGTAAGAGAAGTAATGGTTTTTTTTATAATTTGCGCGCACTCAAGGGGTTGTGACTACCCTTAACATGTTAAGTAACACTGTACGAGCGCTAGGAAAAAGGGAGAGAGTTTAAAAGGAGATACCGATGCACATTAGTTTTAAATTTCTGAAGATTGTAATGGAAGGGAAAAATAGAGCTGGGCAATACATTCCACATTCGCGTGGTACGGCTGAAGAAGGAATCTCTGTATTTGACAGTACGTATTTGACCCTTGTAATAATAATAAAATCACATTTATTCACATTTATTCCTGTACGCGAAGTGAAAACAAACCAGCAATTGGAGAGATTTTGATTTGTACATTCTGCGTGCACGTGCATATTTTTTGTCATAAAATTAGTATTTTTGCGTGTTTTTCAGTGGGCGTATAGATTTTCAAATCTACTGAGTCAAACAAAAACAAAAAACAGAATGGATAGGTCTGTTTTGAGAAATATTTATTGAATGTTTTTGATTCTAAAAGTATTTTCTTAAAGATTTGTTGTGAGGAAGAAAGCTCCCCAAGATTCATCGTCTACCGAAGAGACTTAAGGCCCCGGCCCATAGAACGCGGTGCGTGCGTGCGGCACCGCTTCCAACTGACAGCTCGATTAAATACACACGTTCTTATGAGAGGTGACCCATAAGCACCGCGAGCAACGCGCCGAACGCGCCGAGTAGCCGAACTTCTATTTTGCCGCCGCTCTCACGCGGTGACAGAAGAGAGACATGCGCAGTCACAACCAATTTGAAGTTTTCTCTTATATAGAAAAAGTGACAATGGGTGCGTTCAAGAACCTATCGGATAGCCTATCTCGGATAGCCGTATCTTAGATACCTTTTTGAACGATCGACAACAGACAACAGCTGTGAAATATTAGAATTCGACTTTTGAAAACAGAAAAACATTCAAAATATCATTGCTAGACGATTATAACTTCCGGATACGATTCTTGAACGCCCCCATTTTGACTAAATTTATCTGTCAAAACACCGCAACGGATTCTATGGGTCACCCCTATCAGTTGCGCGCGGCAAAACCCACCGCATCAGTTGCCGCGCCGCTTCTACTTCTACCGCACGCAACGCGTTCTATGGGTCGGGGCCTTTATGTCGATTTCCTTTCACCAATTTGCAGTCGACTGCAGTCGCTACTAAATTCGATTCTTTTTTGGGTATTTAGGAAATCAAAAAAGCGATTCTTTTTTTTATGAATGTGTGTGTGTCCCACTGACTGATGAAGAAAAACAAGCACCACGGAACAAAACAATTACATTCATATTGTTAAGCACACAATTTTTATATTTTTTTTTTTCACCAAATGTTTTCCAAATTCACAACTAAATACAAATCACATCTGCTTCGTTTCATTTTTTTCATATGCCGATGTTTTTGTTTGCCGTTTTCGATCTGTCAAAATTTTTGTGTGTGTGAAAATCTGTGTGCAAATCCATTTCAAAAAAGAGATCGACTGCAGTCGATTTTTTTTCCTCTTAAATGAATTCCATTGAAAAAAAAAATTGACTGCAGTCGACACATTTAATTGGTTAAAAAATATTGATGGTAAGAGTTTTTGTGTGGCGTGTGACAAATTTTTAGTGAACCATTTAGGTCACTTAAGAAACCATGGCAAAAAAGAAACCCACAATAAGAACTTGGAAAAGAAACGCAACCAAATGAAAATTGAATCTTTTGGCAAAAAAGACTCCGAAAAACTCACTTTCGAAAAACAAATTTACTGGGCAGAGCTCGCTCTTGTACAGTTTTTGGTTACTCACAATCTCCCGTTTTTGCTGGTGGATTTTCTTCCGAACCTCTTAAAGGAATGCTGCCCGGACTTCAAAGTGGTGATATCTATCAAATGCCGCAGGACGAAGGCCACCCAGCTTGCGGCAGCGTTGGGCCGTAAAGCCAAAGAAAAAACTGTAGCTGAACTTAGAGATACCAAATTTTCATTAATAACCGATGAAACTACCGATATATCTACTTAAAAATCATTGGTTTTAGTAGTAAGGTATTTTGACAACAGAGTTAGAGACATAAAAGACCGATTTCTGGGTCTTATTGAGCTTGTTAAGTGTAATGCCGATACAATTTATGAAAGCATACAAAATTTTTTTTTAGAAAATGAAATTCCGTTCGAAAATTTAACAAGGCTTTCCACTGATGGTGCGAGCGTTATGGCTGGTGAAGTCAATGGCCTCCAAGCTAAATTTAAAAGAACTTGTAATCTCTTTTTTCTTAAATGCACCTGTCATTCTTTGCACTTATGTTCGGCTTATGCCTGTTAAAAAATACCTAACGATGTTGAGAAACTATGCCGCAGTATTTATAAGTTTTTTGCATGCAGCTCCAACCGTGTTAATGATTTCAAAGAATTTCAAGAATATTGTTCAGTGAAACTACATAAAATATTAGGTTTGTCATTGACAAGGTGGCTCGCATTGGAAAATGTAATTAATCGCGTTGTGGAGCAGTGGGACGCCCTTCAGCTTTATTTTATATCTTCTTATTTAGAAATTAATGGAATCAGGACATGTGATTTGGCAAACGAAATGGGGAACCAAGAAACGAAAGCTTACTTTCTTTTCTTGTCATATGTCCTGAAAATAATAAACAATTTATATAAAGAGTTTCAGTCCGAGAAGGTTCGTTTGCCTTATTTACATGAGCAGTTAGAGTCAACTTTGAAGCTCATTTTAAGTAATTTTATGGACAATAATTACATTAGAAACATTAATTCACGGACGGAATTTAATTTGGAAAACAAAAACTTTTATTTACCTTTGGAGAACGTTTTTATTGGAAGCAAGGCAGAAGAATTTTTGAAAAAATCAAAGCTCACAAATTTCAGTAGAAATGATATAAAATCAAACGTTTTACAGTTCCATTTAGAACTAATAAAACAGATGTTAATCAGGTTTGATTTAAGCAACAATGAATTAAAAAATCTATAAATAATTACTCCTAAAAGTGTTTTATCAGAATCCGAAGTTTCAATTCTACCTTTAATAGAAAGTTTTCCAAATTTAGTTGAGGGCGATCCGGAGAACGTGGTTATGGAGTGGAAAATGTTGAGGTTTTTGAAAAATAATAACCTAGGCAATGAACTAGATATAGCCAAATATTGGGAGAAAGTGAGCTACCTGAAAAATGGCTTGGGTTAATATAGCTTCGGAAATTTGATTGCTTTTGTTAATAACATGATGTCATTGCCCCACAGCTCAGCCGCTGCTGAAAGAAAATTTTATGAGCTAAGTTTAGTGAAAACAAAGCTGAGAAATAAACTGAACTTTGATACCATAAATAATATAATGTTAGCCAAGGAACTGAATGGAGCAAGTGACAATCATACTGTTTGGTCAGCAAAAAATACTTTCTAAGTTTTATTTATTTTTATTATTAAATATAAATTACTCTCTTTCATTACTTATCATAACTCATAAGTTTTGAAGTATCTATTGTAGATCTTCAAATGTGATATGCACTAGATTTGATATTTAACAAATATCTTGACTGTATTGTATAAATATACGATGTGATTTATTATTATTAATAAGTAATGAGCTGTGTTAAGATTAAAGAATATGTGACTTAAATACTGTTCCTGTTTTGTGCAATGAAATAAAATATGAAATTGATCAAACTGTATATTTTTGTAAGTTTTGCAATTTTTTCATGTAAGTTGTGTTTTGGTCGCTTTGTACTGCGTTTGGTCCTTTTTTTTATGAATATTGGACGTACAATTTTTTTTCGAGTGGCAACCGTGGCTCTGCTAAGGGGCCAGTTATAGCGATCAGGAAAACGAATCAGGAAAAATTTTGAAATGGAATAATAACTATGTTTTCGTTGCAATTGAATAACAAATGTTATACCAATCGATGGCAAATCATTCAAAGAATTTTTTGTGCCCAAAAAAGATATAATAGAACAAATATTTTGTGTTTAATTTGTATTTTTCTATTTTCCTGTTCCAATTCCATCAGGAAAATACAAAAATACAATTTTAAGGCAAATTATTTGTTCAATTGAACATTTTCTTGACAAAAAAAATTCTCTGGGCTGTTTACTATTGATTGGTATAGCATTTCTTATTCAATTGTAACGAAAACATAGTTTTTATTCCATTTGAAATTTTTTCCTGATTCGTTTTCCTGATCGCTATAACTGGCCCCTAAGTGACATTTCTATTAGTACTTTAGTAGTAGTATTTATTGATTCATATAGACCTACACAATAAGATATACTTTAAATAAAAATTCAGTGGGTAGTTTTAGACAAAAATAAAGAAATTATAAAAAAAAAATCCAAATTCAGTGAGTTTAATCAGAAATAACAAAATAATAAAAATAACGTAAATTTAAAACTGCTGTTCAAGATCAGCAAATCATCACCATACAATTATAATAAATAAGTTTCTGTTTGCCATACTATTATTCACTAAATTTATTAAACTTGCTAACCATACTGTACAATGCTCTATACTTTCAAATTTCATTAAATCAGCATTAATTTGTGAATTCAACTTGTAACACGATAACTTTGAACTCTATCAATAATTTTCATAATTTTCTTTTGTGCAGTCAGCATAAGCACGCAATTGTAAATAATTAGGAATAAGCACTTTTTGTGTATAAATAATGTGTGACAGTTAAAGACTGATCAGATAGCTACGAAACAGGGTACAAGACTTATCATTTATCTCTTCCAGTGAGTCTGCTGGGAGATGTTTTCAAATTCGTTTTCTCATAGTGAACAAGGTGTTATAGTGCTCCACTGCAGTGGCGTAAATAGGGGAGCGTGGATCAGGGGGGTACACCCCCCCCCCCCCCATTGGGATCGATAATTGTTCAACATAACCAGTAATGAACCAAAAAAGTTAAAAAAAAACACACTGTGAAATTTAGTACCTACTTCCTACGTCAATTAAGTCTTATTAGTACTCACAAGATTGTACATTCTACACTTTCATTCTACGGGGCAAATACTAAGTCAACTTTATCTGAAAGAAATTATTATTTCAGCAAATCACCTAATCAATTGAATTCCTTTTTTATATTAATTTTCCACGATAGGTATGAATAAAATCAAACATTAATGTATTAACAATCCAGGTGATGCTCTTGCAAAGTTTATTGTGGAAAATCTTCAAAATTGTGATCTGGACATTTCTTTTTTGATCGGCCAAGGGTACGACGGTGACGGAGCAAGTAATATGTCTTGTCGATACAATAGTGTTCAGGCAATTATTCGCCAAGAATTTGCTTCACATGCTCTGTACGTCCTTGTCAATCCTTGCTTTATCTGTTTCCAGCAAAATACCAGCTATTAGAGACTGCCTAACCACAATTGAAACAGTTAACGATTATTTCAATACACCAAAAAGAAAAGATATGCTGCAAGAAACACTAAGCGAAAGCCAAGAAACTCCACAAAAAAAGACATTATAAAGGCTGAATCTGCCGCGATCTCAAAATATCAAGCAGTTGAAAATTTTGAGGTACCCTTGGCGTGATGGTTAGCATGTCCACCTGCTAGTCCAGAGGTTCGAGATTCGAGTCTCAGCAGAGGCAAAAATGTTTTTCCACGGGTATCGCCTTTCGCGAGGAATTGGAAAGTCCTCCGTCCTAGGCCCAGGGTCCCCCGCTCTATTGCGCAACCCTATTTATTTATTTTTATTTTTTGAAGATTTTGAGGAGCTATTTCCGTTTGTGTTCGAGACTTTTGACCAAATAAAAACATTGGAAAGTGACGTTTAAGGAATTAAAAAAAATGATATGGACTTCGAGTTTTTGATTAGCTCAATGGTTATAAGTATGGTTTACCGGTCGTGAGTTTCAAAGAGTGAATTTAGACTTGGTCGGAGCTATGGATCTCGCCAAAGACTTAAGGGATCTACTAAAAATCAAACGGGCAGAAGATGACTCATTTTCGAAAGTGTTTGAAGATGCAAAAAAAAACAATTCATTAATGAAGTCCTTGATATCGACGTTAAACGTAAACCAACAAAAGAATCGTTCGTACCCTTCGGTTCAAAGTACAGAAGAATATTTTCGTGTTGCTGTTTTCAATCCTTTTCTCCATTTTTATGTGACAGTCCTTGGAGAAAAATTCACAAACCATGAAAACATACTAGGAGGGTTTTCGGTTCTTTTCAAGGATTCTTCGTTTTACCAAACGTATTTGGCTGCCCAACCATCTTCTGTTCTTGAAGAAATACTTCAAGAGCAGAAGATAGAAGAGATGGAAGAGATATTTGATCGGGAGAAATAATACTTCCTCTAAGAATTCATTTCAAGCGCTCGATAGCTGCCCCGAAGAAAAAATATTAACATACATGTTTTATTCAGTATAATAGCAACACTGCCCGTTTCAACGTCAACAGAGAGTATTTGCAAGATCGTTTGAATGATTTGGCTGCTCTAGCTATTTATCGCGAAATACTTATAGCAGTGTTTTATGTTATAAATGTTTTATCTAAAAAGGACAGGAAAAAAAGGAATTTATTCGACGACTTATTTTTTAAATTAATATTATTTCACCTATCACATCAATATTTATTCTAGTTCGTATTCGAATAAATGCGCATAATATATTATCTTCAAAAAAATGAGCGAACTAGGTCTATTCCCCCCTTAGCGAAAAGCTATCTACGCCACTGCTCCACTGTAGTCACTTTATCCAGTCATAGTACAGGTACTGTGGTCTGGTCTACAATTCACTTGCGGTAGAAGCATCGTAAACAACTGCCGACTAGAAATAAGATAGGAGTAGCGTATAGATACCAAGTCACAACTTCTGATCGATCGGTAAATGTAAGGATGATGTGGTTGGTCTGTTTGGATCACATTATAAGGCATAATTAGTGTTCTGTGTGTAAAAAGATTCTCAAGAGTAAGGTCATGTATTGATCTGGAGTACCCAGATGATTATATCCCCATGTACCTTGCTACACTGTTGTAAATACAGCATTTAATTTTCTCATATGCTCCAAATCACAATTGCCGAAATATCAATAATGGTATAAGCAGCGGTTTTTCAAGAATGAACATTGTTTTAAAAAATAAATAAATAAATAAATAGGATGGCGCAACAGAGCGAGGAGCCCCTGGGCCTAGCGCATTTCTCACAACCATGCCATGTGAGGGAATGGAGGAGACCTACAATTTTCTGCCGGTTCCTAGCGGCTTTTTGAGAAAGCGCTTTTCATGGCAATGGATTTACGAGCTTTCCATTTCCTTGCGAAGGGCGATAACCGTGGAAAAACATTTTTGTCTCTGCTGGGATTCGAACCTCGAAACCTTTGCATTAGCAGGTGGACATGCTAACCAACACGCCACGGGTACGATCCTCGTTTTAATAGGAGTAATTCTTTGAATGGCCCATATACAAACGTATTCGTAGACGTAGAGTTTGATTCCGATCACTCAGAGTTTAACCTGCTTGGGTATAGCTTAGTGCCATTTTTCTTTACCTGCCATGGCTTCGCCGTATACGTTAGACATGATATTGCTTACCATCTTCTACCACAATACGGCCTCTGTTCTAATACTACATAATAACTTTTTCAAAACAGCAGTTGAGAGCCTCATGTTTCCTTCTGAAAATATACATCAGGAATCATATACTGATAATCAAATCATGTCGACTTTCTTCTTTGGCGAAGTGACTGAATCAGAAATATCCCACAACCAACTAACGATACATCAAACGGTCAATAGGCTTCGAAAAAAGTAAACACTCTTTCAAGTAGCTATTATTGAATGATACCGGTTCCATTTTTAGCCTGATCCGTTCCATAGTTGGTATATGTGGATAAAAACATCGTTTGATTTTTAAAGCCCAATTATTCCAATATTTCCAGTCATTTCAAAGCTTATTTCCACATTTATTTGGATAAAAAATATAAAATGTAAAGCGAATATAAAACAAAAGAGACGAAAGCGAAAACAATAACACCAAATTTCATTTTCGAAAGTAAAAACGATTCTCTCTGAAATGCATAAATATAATGCTTTTGATTCAGTAAAACACACAAAATTAGTTTTTTTTATAAAAATAATTGTTGTATCTTATCGTATTTCTTAAATAAGAATTGAAAAGAAAAACATGTTCCTTCGATAATAATATAATTACATCAGCTTGAATTTATCGGTGTTCAAGTCAAGTGTTCGAGAACAGTTATTCTACTGAAATTTCTCCATTATTTCTTATTTCAAAATTTAATTTACCTCTAAGTATATATTTATTATAAGAAGGCACATACTTGTTCAAATCTAGCTTGAGCTATTATATTCATTTATTTTTTACAAACAAAAGTTTATAAAATGTGTACTGTCTGAAATGATGGCCAACCAAAAACGTAAAGTCATCTATATGTATGTTTTAATACGAATTAGTTCGTACATTATGTGAAGTGAACAAGGGAACAAAAAAAAAGAATCAAACTGAAAAAAAACGCGCTCTTTTTAAATAATAATGCCCCGAACTTAAACTGACCACCGGTTTTTAAACAAAAAACGCGTGTGTTTAACTACAACAATAGTAAAACAAAAAAAAACTGTTTTTTTTTAATAAACTATACGGTAAATAAGTCTTGAATGAATGAATCATAAGTATACATAAATGAAAAACTTAAATTGAACCTAAGTAGTTCTTGATATCAATAATGTTGTTTCACCAGGAAACTAGACCAATAATAATAAATTGAAAATAACTTCCAAAAGCTTACTGCTAATTTTAAAAATAATGGAAGAAGCTGGTACAAATTGCGCCTCTAGTAAGGCTAAATAATAATAATAATAAAAAAAGAGGTATTACAAAAAAAATTATAATAATCGAACAAAGGTACTAAACAAATTTAAAAACTTGATCTCACAGTCGATCATTGTTTATTTGCGCTGTTCCAACAGTCTTTTAGATTTTGCTGTAAAAGATAAAAAAAAAATATTACTTGTATATGAACATGTTTATTCAAACAGAAACAGATATTAATGATATGTCTTGTTTTTGTAGATGGAAACAATGCATCATGTGAGGAAAAGACTTAACATACAAGTTTCAAGAAGGGAAGTCAACACCAGTTCCACCCAATTTGGAGGAACAGAGCACCTCATGCTCAATGTTGACTACTTCATATTTTTATATCGTTTTCGCATTGGTATGGCAATGACAGTGAACCTTTAATTTAATCTCCCTTGTAGGTACGAAACAGTATGAGGGACATCGACTTTGGAAAAGTAAAATGTTCTTGCAAAAAAGCAAAAGCGTTGAAATAAGCTTAAAACACGACAAGACAAAGGTTAACATTTTCAGAGCAAACTAAGCATGACCGACGCGACGGTAAATACTGAAGCGCTAGAAGAAGGCTGTAGTCAAAAACATCGCTAATGTAAGTCAATTAACATTAAACTCAAGTAAAGGAATCTCATTGGCCTAGCACATTTCTCACAACCATGCCTTGTGAAGGAATGAAGGGGACCTACAATTTTCTGTCGGTTCCGAACGGCTAATCAAGAAAGCACTTTTCATGGCAATGAATTTACTATCGGAGGACTTGCCAATTCCTCGCGAAAGGCGATGCCCGCGTAGAAAAACATTTTTGCCTCTGTTGGGATTCGAACCACAAACCTCTGGGTTAACAGCAGACATGTTAACCATCACGCCACGGGTAGCACAATTCATTATATTTGTCCTAATGTTAATAAAATAACTCATCGGAAGCCAGACAAAATAGGTTAGGTTAGGTGGAAGTGGCTGTCAGTCAATGAGTACATTGCCTAACACACTTAGGCCGCTAGGGCCCATTGTGATACCACAGAGATCAGCAAGTTAATCACCTACTGATCTCAGAAACCCGATGTAAGATTAACGAGTTGATCGCTTATTAATCTTCCATTACGGTACTAGCCGGTTAATCACCTGCTAGTCGAACCACGTGGAACTTTTAATGTATTTTGAAAGACTTTTAGGGTCTATGTACGCTAGGTCGCTAGTATCATCGAAGAAGAATTCACCGAGATGAGCCTTCCTCCTATGAAGCAGTGCAGGGCATGAGCAAAGAAGGTGTTGAACGGTCTCTTCCTCCTCCTCGTCCATGCAGCTTCTGCAGAAATCATTGGAAAACACACCAAGTCTTTTGGCGTGTCTCCCTATTAGACAGTGTCCTGTAAGAACACCTATGGTAGAACCTAGACACAGACGGTTCAGGGACAACAAACTCTTTGATCGTTTTGAGTCCACACACGGCCAAACTTTTTTGGTTGCAAGGCATGTGTTACTCTCAGTCCATCTAGTGTTTGTTATCCTTGAAGCGTCCTGTCTAAGCAGGAGTTTACATGTAGCGATAGGTACACCTATGTTGTTCCATTCTGAGCGTAGGGAAGTGGTCGTGCCCTTTTTGGCTAGTTCGTCTGCCATACAGTTGCCTGGTATGTCCCTGTGCCCTGGCACCCATGAAAGGTGAATGTTAAACTGATTTGACATCTCCCTCAGAGACATCTGACAATTTTGGACCGTGATGGATTTTGTAGAGACAGAGGCAAGAGATTTAAGGGCAGCTTGGCTGTCTGAGAAGATCCGAATATCCGTGGAGGATATGACGTTTTCTTTGAGCCAAGACAGCACCTCCTTAATCGCCAGAATTTCCGCTTGGAACACACTACAATGATCGGGTAGGCGGAAGAAAAGACTGAGATTCAGCTTTTCTGAGTAGATTCCACTTCCCACACCTTCGCTGGTTTTTGAACCATCGGTGTAGAAGTGTATTGCTTCATTTTCCAAAAGAGCGCCATTTTCCCAAGCTTCTCTTGAAGGTATGGTTACTTGGAAGTTATTGTCAAACACCAACTTGGGGGTGGTGTAGTCGGATCGATTCGGTAAGAATCTAAAGTTATCTAGAATGGTAGTGTGGCCGATTTGATTATTGGTCCACTGTGATGTAGCTCTGAGTCGAGTAGCTGAGCTAGCTGCGACTTGTTTGCTGAAGATATCTAGGGGTGTGAGATCTAGTAGTACATTGAGGGCGTCCGATGGGGTCGTCCTCAGTGCACCACTAATACACAGACTAGCCGTTCTTTGAACTTTGGCCAGCTTGTTGTAGTTGATCATCTTGTCTAGTGCTGTCCACCAGACTATCACCCCGTATGTGAGTATCGGTCTAATTACCGATGTAAACAGCCAATGGGTGATTTGGGGGGAGAAACCCCATTTCCCGCCAATGGCTTTTTTACAGGAGAAGAGTGCAACGTTGGCTTTATTTACTCTTTCCTCAATATTGGTTTTCCAGGTCAGTTTTTTGTCAAAAATGAGACCTAGATATTTAGCCTGATTTGACAGTGTGAGAGTTACCCCTTTAATAGTTGGGGGTTTGAAATCCGGAATTTTGTATTTCCTCGTAAAGAGAACTAATTCCGTTTTGTGTGGATTGATGTTCAGACCACAATCTGCAGCCCAATTGTTAAGCTTGTTAAGTGCTGTTTGTAGCAGCTCAGCTAGGGTTTGTGGGTGCTTGCCTGAAACGGCAATTGCTACATCATCGGCATAGGCTATAGCTTTGAAACCTTCGTCCTCTAGGTCGATTAACAATTTGTTAACGACCAGGTTCCACAGTAGGGGAGATAAAACTCCTCCCTGCGGGGTTCCTCTATTGGCCATTCTGCTTGTTTTGTAGTTCCCCATTTCGGAACTAATGATTCTGCTGCTGAGCATTGTTGTTATCATGTTTTTGATGTGTTCCTCTATGAGCAGCCCATCAAGAGCATTAGTGATTGCTGAATTTTTAACATTATTAAATGCACCCTCTATGTCTAGGAATGCGACGAGAGAGTATTCTTTATAGTGCAGGGATTTTTCAATGGTGCAAACCAGAGAGTGGAGTGCAGTTTCCACTGATTTACCTTTTGTATAGGCATGTTGCGCCGTTGAGATCAGACTAGGTTTAATTTCTTGTCTTAAGTGTATGTCAATCATTCTTTCCAGTGTTTTAAGGAGGAAGGATGATAGACTAATAGGTCTTAAATCTTTTGGATTTACATGGGAGCTTTTGCCGGCTTTAGGTATAAAGACGACCCTAGCTTCTCTCCAGGCTTTGGGAATATATGCATAGCTGATACATCCTTTCATGATCATCTCTAAGTTATAGATGATAATGTCTGAAACCTGTTGCAGCTCCGCAGGGATGATTCCGTCAGGCCCTGGTGATTTATAAGGGTCAAAGCTGTTTATTGCCCATAACAGTATATCTTTAGAGATAAAACCTTTACCTGATTGGTTTGCGATTCGAGGCAAGTGCTCCTCGTCTGTTATTGTCAACGAGCTACCAGGGAAATGAGTATCCAGTAGCAAGTTTAATGTTTCTTCATATGAGTTGGTCCAGTTGCCGTTTTCATCTTTTATAGAACTTGGCATGTTTGGACTCGTTGATAGGATTTTCCTAAGTCTAGATGCCTCTGAGGAGTCTTCAATCTTATTGCAGAATTCTCTCCAAGAGGATCTTTTACTTATTCGTAACCTCTTTTTGTAAATCCTAAGGGATTCCTTATATAGATCCCAATCTATGGGATTTCTGGAAGATTTGGCTCGATTGAAAAGCTTCGCACAACTTTTCTTGAGCGGTTCTAGCTCCTTGGTCCACCAGTGTGGTTTCTTCTTCCCTCTTACTATGGTAAGAGGACAGGAGTTACACAAGGCATGGTTAAGAGCACTAGTTAGATCGTCGACTTTACTGTCAAGATCCTTGGGGTTTGAAGGGAAGCTATTGTCATTGTAGTTGTAACAATGTTTGAAGATTTCCCTGAATTTTACCCAGTCAGTTTTCCTATAATTACGGAAGCCTATGGGTTTTGGTGTGTCATCTGTTAGACTAAATTGGATGTATCTGTGATCAGAGAAGGAGTGATCCTTAGATACAGCCCAATTTTTAATCTTGTTGTAGATTGATTGAGCTACAAAGGTAACATCTAAAACCTCTTGTCTGTTTTTTGTGACAAAGGTTGGTTCGTTACCGATATTGCATATAAGAAGGTTAGTACTTAGTATAAAATTAAGAAGAGACTCACCCCTTTCATTTACGTCCGTACTCCCCCATACTACGTGATGTGCGTTGACGTCACTTCCTATTATGAGCTCCGCTTTGAGCTTTGTTGCGCTTTTTATTACGCGCTCGAGCGTCTCTCCTGGTAGCGGCCCCGGTTGGTCATGGCCTAGATAGGCGGACGTGAGCCAGTAAGTCCCACTGTTGGTCTGCAGTTTTACTGTTGTGGTGTCGCAATTGCTGTAATTAGGTAGTAAAAATACGTTAAGTGTTTTCTTTGCCAGTATGCAGGATCTTGGTTCACCTTTGTCCGTCACATACAGCAGAGAATAATCTTTCGTCCTGAGTCCTTTTACCACGGATTTATTGATCCATGGTTCCTGGATCAGGACTATATCCTCGCCGGACTTGCTTAGTCGGAGAAGGAGTCCGGCTGAGGCTTTGATGGAGTGTTGGAGATTAATCTGGAGTATTTGCAGCATTGCTACAATCATCCAGCTTAATCTCCAACACTGTAGCATTAAGGTCCTCCATATCTGAGGCGGAGTCTAGCAACTCATCCTCAGAAAGGAGAACCCCAAGCATTTCATCGTCGGAGTCTAAGACTCCACCTTTGTTGTTATCGTCCTTATCGGGCGATTTGTTGTCTATTGCGTCTTGTTCAGACACTATTGTTGTAGTCTTTTCGACCGGTTTCGAGCAAGACAGCTGTTCCAAAGAGTCAGAGCAACTTACCGCGTCTGTCTCCATGATGGAAGATTCGACGCTCGCAGTGGACTCCTTGGCTTCGGATTCAGCCGCTTGCTTTGGAAGCTTTGCAGCGTCCTCATCTTTTTTGTATATTTTCAGCACTAGGTTGTCAAACCCGTACTGAATAACACCCCCGCGTGCCGCCAGGGGTTCTAATGACTCCTTATTCAAGATAACAAGAGCCGACCGATAACGACCCACCGACTCTTTTTCAATCACCGGAACCGTCCAATCGTGAGTGGGCAGATCCGGGTTGCTGTATTTAATCAGCTGGAGAACCATCTCCCGCGATTCATGTAGGGCCGGTACCAAGGCACGAGCTCTCGGTCTGCTTGGGATATCCTCCCTTGCCACAACCTCTAGCTTAGCACCTGGCCAGATCTCACCTAAACCGCTGACAGCTAGTTTATATAGGTGAAGCGATCTCTGGTCTTGGCAGGCGATCAGCTTGACGCGGTTTTGATGCCAGCCAGCGTCGCTAATTCTTGGGAGGGGTCCCGGATTCGCCTCGATAACAGGTATAAACCTGAAAGCGAGGTGAGCCTTGACGTCCGCCCACCTGTCGGCAGAGATGTTTCCATCCATATTGCTCCCGTCGATGACCGCGACAACAATCTGTCCCTTTACCACGTCACCAAAGGATTGCCCCGGCACCAGTGTCGATGGAACGCTAACCCCGACTCTTGGCTTTTTTGGTTGAGGTTTTTCAACCTCAAACGACCTGTTTCGCTTCGACGTTGAGTCTTGGCTGGTCTCTTCTGCAATTTTACTTGCCCACTTCAATCTTTCAACCTCACCCTGGGTTCTCTCCACTGCGGGTTTACAACCCACCGTTTCAATTACCCTTCTGGCTTGGCGACGTATCTGAGCGGGCGTTTTTTTGATCTGAGTCCCCCCCTTGGCCGAGCTGGAGTTGTTAATCACCTCTCCTGCTCCACCAGTTGGAGGATTCATTGCACTCGACGAGGGTACGTACCGACCCGCAGAGGTAGGGTGGCTATTCACCTCTCCAACCCTGCCAGTCTGAACGGCCCTCCCCGTGTCCTTTATTTTAAGGGCATTCAAGGTGGAGACGGAGTCGTTGATCACCCCTCCATTTCCCCTTTTTGTTAATTTCACCTCGTCCTGTTTTGATGATGGCACCAAAGCAGGCGAATTGCTTTCAAAGCTAATATTGGGGACTTCATCCCCACTATTAGCAGTGGCGGTCCGTTTGCCCTCCGATTCACTGGCTAGAACTAGCTTTGCAGCATGTTCTTGACCAGTTTCCAGCGGGCTGTGCTGCTCGCCAGAGTCGGGATTCTTGGTTCCCACTGCACAGACCTGAACTGGCTTTGCAGCTGGTTCAGAGCCTGTGTGCGAACCTAGTATCCCACTGGTGGAAGGTTTGGCCGTTGGCTCACATTCCTGCTTCGACTTTTCAGCCAAATCGGAGAATGTGTACAACTTTCGTTGCCTCCCCCCAGTTTTCTTTTTCGTCTTTTTGTTCGTTTTTTTGTCTGTTTGTTTGTTTGTTTGTTTGTTTGTTTTTAAAAATTCCATAGAAGGTCCCACGAGTATCTCCGGAAGGAAAAGGTCAGCCCCGGCAGAGCCGTGTACCGGGGTAAGGCTAGTCTATTCTGGACCCTGCCAAGCATCCAGAAGAGCTCGTTATTGATTGGTTTATCCCCCAACCTTTAATTCTTCGGCACGGATTATAAAAGCTCACACCACCACTGAAACTAGGAACCTCGTATCTATGGTGAGATTGGATTTCTAAGGATTGTGCTATTGAGAAGTCACAACCACCCAGCGATCCAACCTAACCTTGGCTGTCACCGTCTGACATCGTACAGACACTGATAAGTATATGTAGTGAACATTGCCCGCCCGGCACCCACTTGGAGGGTTCGATCGAGGATTTTTGCCGACAAAATAAGAAAGAACTAAACTGAGAATGAAAACGAAAAAGTCTGGAGCTGAATAAAGGTTGTTCGTTGAAGCCCTTGGTATACCCTGTGATCGCCACGAAGCGTTTTTTTGAAAAACTACAACTCGCAATGAGAGTCAAACTGAAAGTTTTTTGAGCAGTGATTTTTGCTGTGGTTAATTCAAGTAACAAACAGAGACGGGACTGTCAAATTACAAGTGTTTTTCTTCAAATGACAGGGATGAGTGATTTTGTGGTATAGCATTTTTGAGAACCAAAAACTATGATTTTTTGAAAACTAGTAGTTCTTCAATGAACGAACATTATTTTAATATGGAGACGACGGTGTATACCACTCTTATCTTGTGCATAAAAGCAATTCATATAAATAGAACCTTTTCGGTTTCAAGGGCATCGAGGGATAACAGCTCTCCCACTTATCTGCTCCACGCTTTTGATCCACCTTAGCGATACTACGCTGACTTCAGCATATTTTACAACATAAGTGAATAAGGACTGCACTAAAGGTGACAAAGCAGTACTTTCTCGAACACAGGCTTCGCTAAAATTGAATGACAGCTGGTGAGCTAGAAAAGGTATCTCCGTCAATATTCTTAAGATTGAATCTGTTGTCTTCACGAGAATAATGGTCAGCACATATGTCCTGTTCCTACGAATTCTCGAGATTAAAGTGCAGGAAACATAAAAAATACTTTTCGGCGGGTATCGTTTTTTGCCAGGAACTGGCATGTCTTCAGAGGTTTCTATTTTTAGCTCTTTGGAATGGACATAAAATTGTAGGTCCCTGAAATGCATTAGGCCCAAATGCTCCCCGAGCTTTGTTGCGGCCCATTATTTAATTCATTTATTTTTTGACCCAACTTGCACTTAAAGACAACATTTCCTTCCTAATTGAAGTCAAACGTCTTGAAGTAATCCTAAACTTCTTTTGTTCAAACATGTCGAGTCATAAAATTGCTAAGACTGTCGGTCTTCTGACAATGTAAGGGAGCCCTGTAAGATGACAGGGGTCTGGCACCAAAATGGGTCCTATCATATGGCTTTGATAAGAGCAAACAGTCTTTTGATCTCTCACGTAAATTGCTTTTGAAATTGTTATTACTTTGTTATTGCCTATACCATTAGAAAAATTGCAAAGACTTGCATATGCATATCAGGAACAATGAGAAGCTGTCCAACTGCGATTTTGGAAGTATTGCTAAACCTGACACTTATGCACCTGGTAATAAGAAACATCTCAAATGCAACGATAGCTAGATTTGCCAAAGAGACTGTGTGTGTCCTGAAATCAAGCGAAAAGAGTATAATATCGAACGAGTTACCCCTCATTGATTTCCCCGCGGGATAGCAAGACCAAGGAATTCAAATTTGATAAGCTCTTGAACGTTGAGCTTAGTAACAAAAGGACTTGGCAAAGTGAGGAAAAGACTTACTCAATCAAGACCCATGCAATAAAATGGTATAGGTACAGATGGCTCAAAAACAACGGAGGGAACAGGAGCAGGAATTTTTGGGCCAAGAGCCAAAATTTCA
This sequence comes from Melanostoma mellinum, assembly GCA_914767635.1. Lineage (NCBI taxonomy): Eukaryota > Metazoa > Arthropoda > Insecta > Diptera > Syrphidae > Melanostoma > Melanostoma mellinum. Next base: position 62,079,037 of record OU612060.1, on the reverse strand, counting down.
GTACCTATGGGAAGAATGTCAAGCATATTCCAAGCAGAAGTCTATGCAATAACCAAATCCGCGGACAGAAAACATCAAAACAAACATATTAATGACGGACAGTCAAGCTGCAATTAAGGCCTTAAGATCCTACACAACCTCTTAAATCTTCTCAGGAAATGCATTGACAAATTGAACAAACTGGGCAGAAATAACAAGGTTACAATCTACTGGGTACAAGGACATGTAGGAATCATAGGCAATGACGAACTGGCAAAGACAGGAGCCCAATCACCTCTCATAGTACCGGAACCTTTTTGTGGAGTAACAGAAAGCCACATTAAGAAAGAAATCAAAAAGTCGGAGGAAGACGTCAGAGTTAAACACTGGAATGACTTCCCCAAAATGCGCCAAGCCAAACTTTTACTTGACACTTTTAACACAAAACGTTACAAAGACGCAATAAAACTAAGTAGAAACAATCAGCCTTATAGGAAATTCCTTGGGAAATATTTTTCGCAAAAAATGTTTCCCTTCCGTGAATACCCTGAATATGAGAATGCTTGCCGGGTTCTTAACCTGACACTGCAGACTAAGAAAACACCTAAAAGTACTAGGCATAGAGATCAACGACTAATGCAGATACTGCAACGAACAGGAAGAGTCTCCTGACCACCTTTTAGGTGACTGCGAAGCTCTATTACACCAAAGGAAGAAGTACCTAGGATCCTACTACGTAGAGGAGTGGGAGCTAAAACTCCTAAGCGTAATCCAGATACTATGTAAGTTTCATCAGAGGAACTAATCTGGATGAAGTACTTTAAAAATTAAGGAATACCACTTGAGAAGTAGGGGTACAATAGACCTATAAGGTTGAGGTGCAATACAAACCCCAATTTATTCCTTCATTCATTCATATTACCTTCCTCACTAAATTTCAAACGACAATACAAGCGCATTCCTCAGCACTCCGGATGTTGCTCTCAACGCATTACTGAATCTATGAACAGAGTCCGAAACGTTTCCCCTTTGCACCAACAATTTTTTTTTTTTTTTTTGAAATTTAGGAAATAGTTTGAATAAAACAACATTAAAAGTTTATTTTGTTTCTTAATTTCGAAAAAATGTAATTATAGTTAAGTGATACCACACTCTGTGAATCCTGCGGAGAAGTAGATGCAACCGCAGAGCACATCCTCTATGAATGTCCTGCATTTTCTAGAGTCAAACTACAGATACTGAGCGCAGTCATGGTGAGAGATGGTAACCTTGGCTCCAAATCTTGGCAGCGTTTTTTGGTTTTCTACGAACATCGAGAAAGTTATAATAAAAGAAGGTTGCTATCTAGTAGAGATAGAGGTTGCTTTGAATGTGTTCCGAGAGAAAAACGAGTAAGCGTTCAGATGCCGATAAATGAAAAACAAATACACCAACGACTGACTTTGGTTGATCTTTTGACTGTTCGAAATTAAACCTGAAAATCTCTAAAGGATAGTCACAAACAAAGTTTGTTCTCCTTTAAAGTTGTTCGTCATAGCTAATAAATTTTTTTAAATAAAGTAACTAAAATTTCCAAAAATATGTGGCCACAACCATTGTCTTTGGTCAAAGAAATTATTTTAGATCTTCATCTAAGGGGCTCAATCTAGTCATCGTCTGGTGTAAAAGTTCACTTCGAAGTCAATTTCTAGAAAAGCACCTTAGTTATTCTATTAAAACATAGAAAGGACCTTGAACAGAAATCAGCTGATCTGATAAAAAGCATTTGACGAAACTACAGGACTAGTAGAGGTATACCTGGGAGCTGAATCTCAAACCGTTCAATGGACGTATTCTGCTCTAGTGAGTCTTCTTCACGCATATTTATTTCAATTTGTTTTGAACCACCAAAATGCAAGTACATACATCCACTAATGACGAACTGTTTGAAATACATCAAAGACAAATTTGACAAGATATAACTGAAGGTGAATTTTTAGGGATCTTTTCGCAGATCATTTAAACTGAGATAGATCAGAACAAAATGGGATTCACAAATTCGGTGTTCAGTGACAGATGAAAATTTGACATATAGTACATAATAACAACACACAACAAACAAATCGTATACATACCATAGCTTTTCTTGAGACTTTGAAAAATTGGATAATAGATATTGGACATTTCAGGGTTTGTTGCCATTTGGCCTGCCACCTTGTTAAATGGACGCTGATAGACATGGTTAGCGGCTGTTGAGCCCGAATGTGTATCATCCTCATCATAATCTTCTTGCTTCGGTTCTATTTCGATATCACTATCGAGCTCAAGTATCTTCTTGCCAACTGGACAATCATCTGTAACGATACCACTCAAATTGTAAAAGGTTTTCATTATTCGAGATGTAATTACAAACAACCTTTTCTTGATCTCTTCTTTGGCATCGGAGATTCTTCATCTTTCCTCATGTCCCTCTTTGGGCAGCTGCAAATCTTAACCGATGTACATAAATCTTTTCGAGAGAATCTCGCCACTTAAAAAAAAAATAAATGAGAAAAGCTATAAAAATAAAAACTAAGTCTTACTTGGCATTTTCTAAAAAGAAAATGATGGAAGTTTCCCGACGACCAACACAAGAATTTTGACATACAAACTTTAAGGCGACAGTTTGCTTTACAAAGTTATCATTTGGCTGGATACATCTAAGAAGTGTACGAACGGACAAGCGATCGCTTATATTTTTTCCCTCAACCGTTCCTTCGTAGATTACATTGGAGTTTTCACATTGAAGGACAATGTGCTTTATGTTCTTTTCTTGTGCTGCAAAAATAATAAAATATGATTTGACTCAACACGATTCCACAGTGTCTTTCGTCGATGCAACTCTTGTCTTACCCGTATCTTTGCTGCTGTGTTTCTCGCATCGCACCACTGGTTCGCTAACTTCCGAGTTAAAAACCATCATTGTTCGCATGAAAAATTTTTCGTTCAAAGATCTTAGACTATAGACAACCTCTACGTTGAATATTTCATTCGAGTTCATATAAACTTTGTTTAAGTCCTTTGAGTACCTAGAACCAATTGACTTTACCCTTTTGCTGCGGTTCTAGATTTAGTTCGAATTTTAGATTCGTGCTCTTCCAAATCAGGAAGAACTTGATTAATCTGAAAGCGGAGATAAATGAAAAAAAGAAAACAAATTAAATTCGCAAGCCATTTAGACTTAGACTTATCACCATGATGGATAGTATTGTAATTAGTCATTCGAAAGTTTTAAAGAAAAGAAATTGTTTTCTTTTCTTGATCTTGATCTTCGTCTTGATTCAATGAATGTGAAAAACAGATTGAATATTTATTTGAATCTAGAAAATGAAACTGATTCAATGAAAATAGACTACTTTGATGAAACATAAAATAAACAAGTTTTCAATAAAACAAGTAATAATAATATTTAAAATTCAACAGATACATAGATGCATACTGTTTGGTGTTTGCTTTTGCAACTACGTATGGCTAAGGGTTGTAGTTTCAAAAATTATACATTTCACAATAATTATGTTTGGTATCCTATTATAATAAAAATCTGTATTCGGAAACATTGGAATCAAAACTAAACTAACATGCGATGTTAATTCAATTGATTTTAAGTTAAATTCGATTTCAAATAGATTGCAAAACGCAAAATATAAACAAAAATATTTTAATCAAATGTCAACAGCTGATTTTGACACTTTGCTCTAATCTGCTCTTACTCAAAAGTAAGTGCAGAAAATGCTGCTCTAAAAACTCTAGAGCAGGTCATTAAACACAAAAAGTTCTTGCTCGGAGTAGAAAAATTGTCATTAAACACCAAAAAGCTGCTTTTTTCTGCTCTAGATCGATCTAGAGCAGGTCATTAAACACACTTATATCGTTTTTCATTGACGAAAAGAGTTACTACTTTTGTGAAAAGATCTACTCTTTTTCTATTTTTAGTGTTTCATTGGAAAAAAGAGTAGTTCTGGAGTAACTCTAAACGCCAAAAGCGGGGTTTACGCGGTCCAACATGGTTTGACAACATGGTTGGATGAAAAAAATCAGCCTTGCGTTTATACGAAATTCGATGTTGTCAAACATCAGTGTGGTTATTTTTCGCGAACGAGACGGACACGTTATGGATAAAAAAATTTTAGCTGCTCTTATAATGAAAGAAATTATTGACGATGAAGAAGAGGAAATAAAAATTAAAAAAAGAAAGAAAAAACGTTTGTGGGTAAAAAAGTGGATTAAGAATATGCCCAAGAACTCGCATACTCATATGCTACAAGAGCTGAGGCTAACTTCATCTTCAGATTTTAAAAACTTTTTGCGGATGGATGCTGATGTGTATGAAGAATTACTTGCTATGGTAAAGCGTCATATCGAAAAGAAAAATACCAACATGAGAGATTCGATATCAGCTCACGAACGGCTTTCCGCAACTTTGCGATTTTTGGCAACTGGGAGAAGCTATGCAGATCTAAAGTACTGTACACGCATCGCGAAATGCACTTTGAGTATTTTAATAATTGAGACTTGCCAAGCAATAAGAAAAGTAATAAAAGACTTTATTAAGGTCAGTTGATTACCTTTTATTTTATTTCATTATGAATATTCAAAATCAGACAAAAGTTAATTTATAGAACCATAGACTGTGCAATTTGATTGGGCATCGGGTACAATGTGCTCCTCGGCGCCGGCGTTGCTATGTTCTGTGTCCACTGTTGGGCAATATCCACGCAGTGGTTCTTGAATTATGACATGCCCTGGTGCATACCTTGAATATGTGGAACTGCTGGTCTGCGACGCCTCACTGAAATATTTAATTGAAGGAGAAGGAGACTCTGTTCTAGTTGACAGAGGAGTTGAGGCGTGAGCTCGAGATAATGTCCACTGTTTTCAAAAACTTTACTGGAGCCTTCGTGAAGTTTTCCTAGTGCCCCCTGGAAGAGAACCTCCATTATTGTTCGGTTCGCATATAGTTGTTAGGTTGGTTCCAGTTTTCTGAACATGTTCTCCCAGGTGGCGCTAAAAGTGCTGGCATCATCTTGCTTTTGGTTGGTCTGTTCCAATTTATTTAGGGCTCGCATGAAAATTTCATTCCTGTCTGCTTGAGAATTTTTTTTCATCTTTTTCTTTGCCGGTTGAGCTTGTTCCTGTAATAAAAGAAAACTTTAATATTCTTACAGCTACCAACAAATGAAGATGAGTGGAGAAAAGTGGCGAATGGATTTGAGGAAGCATGGAACTTTCCACATTGCATTGGATCGCTTGATGGTAAACACGTCAATATCATTAAGCCCACTGGAAGCGGAGCCTACTACTTCAATTACAAAAAAACGTACAGCATTGTTCGGATGACACTGGTGAATGCTAACTACGAATTTTTAATGGTTGAAGCTGGTGCCAATGGAAGAGTATCTGACGGTGGGGTGTTTTCAAACACGGGTACGAATTTGAAAATAAAGAATTGAAAATTCCACCCCCCGCGAAAGTTGGTGTTTTTGAGAAGAAGATGCCATACGTCATCGTCGCAGATGATGCTTTTTCATTGGATGAAAAGATGCTCAAACCATACAGCTACCATTCGATGACAAAGGAGCAAGAGCAATTCAATTACCGGGTGTCGAGGGCAAGGAACGTGGTTGAAAATACTTTCGGCATAATTTCATCTCGTTTTAGGATTTTGCTCACAGCTATCCAATTGAATCCAGCGAAGACAACAGATATCGTTTTTGCGATATGCTACTTGCATAATTTTTTAAGAACGAAAAGCGCCAGGGCTTATATAAGCAGCACGGATATTGAAATATCAACATCCCACGCTAGAGAAAACTCACTCCTCCAATTGCAATGTGGGAAGTACGAAAATTCATCGACCATTGCCAAGGACACAAGAAATAATTTTTGCGAGTATTTTGCTTCCTCGATTAATTGAATTATATTTTAAATAAAATTTGTTCAAAGCACAAAAAGTAACTTCAAAGTTTATATTTTTCTCAAAAAAGTAAGGATAAAAATAAACCACATATTACACTTTTAACACTTGCCTCTTCATTTTGGTCTTCGTCTGGATCCATTGCAGAAACACCATCCACTTGTTCTTCTTGGTCTTTCAGAAAGTAGAGGGTATCGAAATACCACAATGAGGGAGAGTACGCATCCTCTACTCCTGCACATGATTTTTTGCTTCTTTTTACTTTCTTTAACTCTCTCCGGTAAGAGGAACGGATTGAGTTAATCTTTTTTTTAACAACTCAATATTGGCGTTTTTTTCAACTTCTTTAAACTTCGTTAGCAAAGTTTTATACGCCTTTGCTTTGGCGTTTCTATTCTTATAATTTTCTGATTTAATTTTCCAAAGTTCTGGAAAACTTTGGTAAATTTGAAAAAATTCCCGCCAGAAAATTATAGTTATTGCTGCCAATGTGCGACTTCACACCGAAAAAAACAAATTTGAATGAAAAATGATAAACGCCGCAGTAATGTTTGTCCAACATCTGTTTACACACGTTGGATGGTATGACAAACCAGCATGTTTTTAAAAAATTTTAAAAACCATCCAACATGGTTTGTCAAGCCTCAAGCGGTTGTTTTAGCGTTTAGATGATCCAACATTGCTGTTGTCAAACCATGTTGTCAAACCATGTTGGACCATGTAAACCCCGCTGAAGATCTACTCCCAAGTCCCAATCGGTTGGGAGATCTACTCTGAAAATTACACACACATGCAAAAACAGCTTTTGTATCAAACGTCAAATGGAAAAAAATTTTAGTGAAATTTGTTTGGTGATTTTTAAAATTGAAAAGAAAAAAGAAAGTGATTGAATATGAGTACAGAAATATGTAAATAACTTAGAATTTGTTAGTTCGCTGCATTTGTTTTTGTCATCTTCTTCGTCGTCATCCCTTTCCATCCATCACCTACATGGAATGTAAAAAAAATTTAAAAGATGCAAGTGGGCGCTTTCACTGCTTAAGTAACTACGTATCCAGTCATTAGAAACGACTGCGAAATGAGTTCACCCCACGTAATGTAAAAATTTCAGATATAAAGTTAATTTAGAATCATTTCGAAGTTTCACAATCAGCTTTTCGGAATAAAATACGAAAGATTACAAACAAAAAAGGATTTACTGCGTTTTTAGTTCAATTTTGCATTCACAAAACTAATTGAATTTTGACTACATAGTGACTACAGAAGTGAATGCACCCAATGCTATTCATGACAATTGTCACCAATACTACGACAAAACTGTTGAAAAATGTTTCATTGAAAAGAGTAGTTCTGCATTTGAGAGTCTTTCGGATTTCAATGAAAAACCCTATTAATGTGATTCAAAAAAGTTGTCAGACCAATAATTATGAACAAACTGGGGAGTAATGCCAAACACGTTTGAACTTGTCTTTGTATATGCCCTCAATCGACTTAGATACGAGTTGAAATGAGTCATCTTCACACGTAATGTCTTGAATAGTCATATTTTTTTTATCTGATAACATATGGGGTGGAAAAGTAGAATAGGCTAAAGTAATAGTTGAATAGTTGACTTCAGTTTTTCAAATATCGGGTGAACGATAGTATTGGCGATAGTTAAGTGTTTTTTAAACGATTAAAAATTAAATATCAATGAACGATGTCATCAAAGAAATTGACCAAGATATTCGCAACACAATGTCAGAGGAAATAGGAAAAACAGTTGCATAAAGCTGTCAGAAATTTCTCAAATGAAACACTTGATCCCACTTCGGGTGTATTAAAATTATATTAGAGAAAGATTTCAACCAGTTGTTCGGAAGAAGAACGGATACCGCGCCAGGGCTCATGTTGAGTAAAAAAAATGGCTGACGACTATGAATTTTTGAAATCTTTTTTTCAAAAATATGAGTTGCCGGTGGATTAATGGTTACAATGTCTGCCTGTATCGAGGTTCGAATCCGACAAACTTTCAATGTATTCTCACGGGTATCACCCGAAACGAACTGGCAAATACCTCAAGACTAATAGCAGTGCCATGGAAAGTGTTTTTTAACTAAACCATCCGGAATAGGCATACATTGTAGGACGCTGCAAGGCGTTAGGTACGAAGTCTTCATAAGCCACCATCTTTATTTATTTATTTTATCTAAATATAGGCTACGCTTCACATTACCTATTCTATTGGGCGAAGCGGTTGGGTTTACTAAAAACATATACATTCAAAGACTGTTTGTGAAGAAATGTTTTACCTTTGAAACATAGATATCAACTTTTCCAGGCTCAAATCCTTCAGATTTACGTGGTTGGGTGTGTACTATTCGAGATGGCTCTGTTTGTTGTCTGCTAACTTGCCGATTTGTAGAATCAAAAAGTAGAAACTGAATATGAAATATTTGTTGGTTTAAAGACCTTTCAGAGTCTTTCAATACTAAAGGCAGGGTATTGAAATAGAGATATTGTCTGAAAAGCTCCTGACAAGCCACTGGCAGCCCTAGAAGCCGAGTATTGACACCTGATTATAAGCACATTATATTCAAGTGGCTTCCAAAAGGACCTTTATCTTCAGGTTGGTTGTTGCGGGTGGTCACGGAAAACAATCAACTCTGTCACAAGGCCCATCATACCCTGCTTACTTACTTAGGTGGGCATTACAGTTCGGGGTGAACCTGGGCCTCAACCAACATCCTTCTATAACGACTTCGATTTCGGGCGAGCTCTCTCCAGTTTCGCACTCCAAGTCGGTTGAGGTCTTCATCCACTTGATTGCGCCGCCTAAGACAAGGTCTTCTTCTTTCGCAATTTCCCTGAAATGTGCTTTCGAAAACCCGTCGAGTGGGAGCGTTTGGGTCCATCGGCTCTACATGGCCCAACCATCGTAGCCTCGCGATGCGTACTCTTCTGGCTATGCCCATGTCGCGGTACAGCTCATACAGCTCGTTGTTGTATCTTCTTCTAAACACATTGTCTTCGCATACCGGTCCATGTTTTCGCGAAGTAAAACAACACTGGGATGATCGAGGTCTTATACAGGGTTGCCTTCTCCGATTGATCTCCGCACTGATGTTGCTATCCGTGTCTAGGTAGGTACACGAAGTCCTGTAGGTACTACCTCGAAGTTATGTCTGTCTATTGTGACGTTTTGTCCATTTCGTTGGTGTTCTGTGTCCTTGTTTGATGACAACATATGTTTAATTCGTTTTGCCCTCATTAACCACCAAACCCATTTTTGGCGCTTCTGTTTCAATACTCGCAAAAACACCTATGACATCACGCTTTTTTCTTCCCATTACGTCAATGTGGTCTGCGTAGCCGAGTATCTGGTGCTGACATTTGAATTTTTTACAATCTTTTCAAGCATGATGGTAAAGAAATCGAATGACAGTTTGTGGTCTGCCTAAAGCCTTTTTCGACATCAAAGGTCTCGGTGAGTTCTTCTCCGAACTTGACGGAACTTGAATTCTCCAAAGTCATCCTGCATAATCTTACTAGTTTTGCAGGGATGCCGAAACTAGACTTGGGTCTGTACAGTTTTTCTCTGTAAAAACTGTCATGCGCGGCCTCGAAATCTATAAAAAGATGGTGTATATTAGGTCCGTTCTTTGAAATTTCCCAAGGGTTGGCCCAGGTTTTCTTGACAACCATATGAGTTGTCAAAAAAACCTGAGTTTTCCAGTCCTCGAAAAACGCTAAACCACAAATCACAACACATCCCTGTGATTTAAAAAAAAATACATGCCATTTGACAGTCCTCAACTCGCCACAGTCAAAAGCTAGGGTGAGTTGATGGAAAACCTACCTGCACCTGCAGTCTTATTTGACTTAATTTTTACTTGCGATTATAGGTACTATAAGGCAAGTCTTGCAATCGTGCACAAAAAAAATTTTGAGATAACAATTAAATATGACATTACGATGATAGAGAATACGAAACAAGTGGATCCTGCAATTCTGTCTGTCTGTCTGTGTGTCTGTCTGTCTGTATATGGATCTACAGCCTGAACAAATAGACCGATTTTGTTCAAAACTTGCACTTAGGGTCTGTGGAGCAGCCTACAGAGGAATTTTTGGAATTGAGTCTCTAGGTCTTGAAATAACGGTATGTACCTACCATACAACCGATATGATAATATGTACATACTTATTTTTCTCGAAAACGACTCTTAAGATTTCTATAAAATTTTGTGTGAGGGATTAATTTTGGATTGTCTTTCTTATGATGTAAAAAAAAATTTTGAAAAAGGCTAAAAACGGTATCTCCCATAGTACGGTTTTTTTCAAACCTGGCTTTCTTCTTAGTGGCTTACACGATCTTGACGAAATTTTGGATTTAAGAAGTCGGAAAGTGTTAAAGAAAGACTGCATATCAATATTTAAAAAAATTTTGTTTAAAAGTTATTAAAACTTTGCATACTTGGCTTTTAAAAACAGTTTTAAAAAAAAAAGTGAAAAAAACCGGTTTTTGGAAAAACTGCTCCAACGATTTTGATTAAATTTTCATCATTCATATGTATTAGCGATTACAAAAGAATGGCGTTTTAGATTTTTGGTTTCACAACTTTGGAATATTTAATTTAATTTTTTCATTATTTTGCGTGATTTGATTCAATTTTCATAATTAATGTGTAGTTGGCAACCCTGTACCCCAAAATATACTATGAAGAGCTAACACTAAAACCTTTAACTCAGCCTTTAGATTTTGATATCGTGTTTAGAACACAATCGCAAGTTCGTGCGACCCAGTCGTGCCCATTTTTCATATGGCAAGCCTAACTTGTTCTATGAAGACGGAATTCTTGCTTTGCGAGATTCAGATTCTATTTTAATAGCTGCTATAGGTTTAATACCAGACGTTAGAAACCATAATTTGGCTGTCTTTGAGTGAGTTTGTTGCAAACAACATACATCCTTTGTGTTGTGCTCCCTGAATTCAGGACTATGTTGAATGTTGATAGTGTCAAATAGATGTTTCAAAATGAATTGTTCGCTTTTTTCTTTTGTCCAAATTGTACCACTTGATTTTTCTAGTAGACCATTCGTTTGATTTCCTTCACCTTTGAAAATGATGACGTCAGAAAAGTGTGCTGCTTCTATGCTGCTTTCGATTTTGTTTGATGAACACGATACTTTTACACGTTAATGTCGTGTAGCTTACAAATACTAAGGATATCTACACCAACAGGGTTCCTGGTATCGGATCGCATACCTCAATTGAAGTCTTCGCAGTTCTCCTCTTGCTTCCCTACTAGTCCGTTCAAATCTCCACTTTTGTTATATATTTCTGTAGATATTGGAAGTCGAATCCAAAATGCATCTTTTTCCAACCACTCACTTAAATGGGAGCATATGCACTGATAACATTCCACACCTTCCTTTGCATTACCAATTCCCAAGTGATCTCTAACCTAAAATCAAAGACCTCGTGTGGATTAGAGGGTTATACTAGCTTTTTCATAAAAAAAAATGTGAACCGTATAATTAAACCCCTTACACACATAGTGAATATCAGCTTTCGAAGAGGCATATTCCCCGAGAACTTTAAGACTGCAATAATAATTCCAATATAAAAAAAAGGTAATAAACACGATCCGAATAACTACAGACCAATTTCCTTATTATCAGTATTTTCCTAAGTTTTTTAAAAACTTATTACTAAACGAATGTTAAAATTTCTTGATAAATACAATGTTCTTAGTGAATCGCAATTCGGATTTATTAAAAGAAAATCTACTGAGGAAGCCATAGCTACTGTCTTGGAACATATAAATATGGAAGTGGATAAAAGCAACAAAACCGCTGCCATGTTCCTAGATTTGTTGAAGGCCTTTGGCCTAGTTGATCACAAATTGTTATTAAAAATATTATACAGATATGACTTTAGAGACAACATTTTGAACTGGTTCTAATCATATTTACAGAAAAGAAAACAACTTGTTCTTATTAATGCTACAATGAGTGATCCGATTTTTTTTTCTGATGTAGGGGTTCCACAAGGCTTTCTTGTTGGGGCAATGCATACGTCACCAGTCTACAACCTCTCATTACTGCCCAGAAAAAGATAAAAAGAGTGATACTCTTCAAACCAAGATGAGGACCATCACTTCCATTGTTTGAATCTCTGAGTATTTTGCACTTAGATAAAGATGTGACAAGTGCAAATAAAAGTAAATTTAGCGATGAATTAAATGCAAAATAAAAAATATGAAAAAAATTACAAATGAATTTGAAAAGTGAAAAAGAAATAAAGAGAATATTCGGTATAAACTTGCAATATTGCACTCTTATGCTATGTCCGCACCTGAGAGTTAAACTTGGTTATCTCAAAACAATCCCAAACCAACATGATAACCAAGTGGTTTGCCATACAAAATGAAACCTTTTTAGTCACTGGGTTTCGAGATAACCTACACGAAACCAAGCGCGCTGAACGCACTATTTTTAATATTCCATTGAATTTGACATTTAAGAGAGTGGAAGTGAGTGGAGAGAATGAATTCTCTCACACGTCGTTGACTTTCTGCTCACTTTATATCTATCTGTCTCTTTTTAACTTAAGACAAAAAGATAAACTTAAAACTTTTTGGCATATGCGGACAATACTTGGTTAACTCAAACCAAACTGGAACGAAACCCAGGTTAACTTCAGGTGCGGACCTAGCATTAGATAGTATAATTTATTATAAATAATTAGTTTAGTTTAGTATAAAAGTAACATTGTAACATAACATTGGTTGTCAAAAATTTAAACGTCAAATCGGAAGCAAAAATTTATCTCTCTATAAATAATTATTAAAATAAAGTTTCAAAGTGCAAATAAATTTTTGAAAATACACACATTGTATAAATTAAGAAAACCACATTCACAACAAATTAAAGCTTGAGTAAGTTCTTTTAAATAAGCAATCTTTAAGAAAAAATAAGCTCAGTTAAAAAGCTAACCTATAAATGGTCAAAAGAGGAATATCTCACACCTCACCAGAACACCCAGCAAACGAAAAACGCCATCAAAACATTAGAAAAACTGAAAATAAGATAGCAATGGGGTCTTCTTCTGGTCTGAGTGTTGAAAGAATGCAGGAAATTCTTCTTGAAAACAACCAAAAGCTTGTTGAGCAGTTGGCTTCAAAGGCAGACCTGCAAGTATTCTGCAATCAAATCTCAGCCTTAAGTATGCGTCAAGAAGAACTTGAACAAAAAGTTATGCATCTACAGCAACATAACAAACGTCTCGAAAGCCAGCTTGACAAATTGCTACAGAAAAATACGGAAACAAATCTTATAGTACATATACCCACTGAAGAACAATCGGATATGAACGAAAAAGCAAAAGCCATTTGCGCTGGTCTGGCTGGATTACCGCCGAATCAAATCTTTGAGTCTGCGTATGGAATACACAACCGAGATCCAAAGAAATCAACTATAATGATTAAAATGAGATCTAGAGAGTCTGTTTGGAACGTGTTGAAGAATGCCCACAAATTGAAAGGCACCAAAATAAGCATACAAAAGGACTTACCTTTTAACGTTAGACAACGCCGATCTAAAATCATTCCCATTATGAAGGAGCTCCGTGAAAAGAATTCATCGATGAAAATCTCTTTGCGAGATGATCAACTGCATATTGCCAAGAAAGTCTTTACTTGGGATTCCGAGCATGGATTGAGGTGTGGTGAAAAAGAAGGGCTTGATGTTATTAGAAATATTTATGGCAACATTCTGTTAAATGAAAATTTATTTATTAATGAAACAAAAATCACAAACGAAACAGCTACAAAACAAATCACATTTCACCAAACTTCAAATCTGACAGGTGGTAATGTCAATCACGGCAGTGGTACCAAGCTTAATCGAATGGCAAAAGACAAAAATGGTTTGGGTCTACCCACAAGTTCTAAGGCAAATGCACATGACGTATGATGTGAAGCAGTCTACCAGAATGCTGAAAAAATATTAGTGTTTAAGAAAATAAGAATTTTAAGCTACAATGTATCAGGTTTAAAAAACAAAATTAATTTTGTAACATTTTTTAATTATGTCAAAAGCTTTGATATCTTTGTATTATATGAAACGCATCTACTAGAAAACGAAGAAATTAGATTTAAGAATATTTTTTCAAACTTTAAACTTATCTGGTCTCCTGCTGTTAAAATCTCACTATTTGGAAGAGGAAGCGGTGGAACACTATATGGAATTCGAGACAATATTGAAGGAATCAGTAGTAGCTTTAAAAAAGCGGGTGAAATAAGTGTAATAAACTTAAAAGGAAACACATTTGATGCCTTCTTGATACCAATTTATTTAAACTGCAATCATTGGCAATGCGATTTCGATAAACTGTGTGACTCACTACAGTCCTTGGATTGTACAGATGTAATGCTAATCGGAGATTTCAATGGTCGGGTAGGATTATCACAAAACAATTTTACTTCCGGATACAGCAGTAGCTTTTTGAAACCTTACCGGAAATCTAAGGACCCAATTTGTGACAACAAAGGAACGAAAATTCTTGAACTTGCTGACGAATATGACTTGCGATTGTTGAATGGTAGCTGCAAAGGGGACTTGGAAGGTGAACACACCTTTATCAGAGGAACATCATGCTCAATAATAGATTACTGTTTTGTATCGAATACCTGGTATGCGATTCTGGAAAGCTTTCAAGTCGGAACTGAGATATTTTCGGACCATATGCCCTTGGAAGTAGTTCTCAACATATCTACTACAGATAATGATGAGAAGACGAAACCACTAAGACTTCTGCCGAAATATGTTTGGAACAACCGAATGCTCACAACATACCAGTTAAACATGAACCTAAACCTTATGAAACTGAATGAGTATCATTACCCAACTAATATAGAAACTTTAACAGAAGTTATAAAAGAATCCATTCCAAAGCACAATGTCCCAGAAAATATTAAGACTTATAAACAAAAGTGGTTTGATTCTGACTGTCTGAGAGCAAGAGACAAATCTTTCAAGTTTTTGAAGCTTCTGAGAAGAAATAACTGCAATGTCTTTAAAACACTATATCAAGAAGCCAATAAGGAATACAAACACATGTGTCACATAAAGAGAGTAGCTCTTCAACAGCAAAATATCGCGCTCATAAACAACTCAAAGTCTTCTGCTCAGTTTTGGAAAGCTGTTAAGTACGTAAATGGGTATACATCAAACATTTCTTCATCCCTTAAATCACCACAACTTAAAACTCACTTCGATAAGCTACTCAACGCTCCACTTACCTCACCATTATTTCAATATGCGCGATGCGCCCCCCTTGTTTGTTGATACGAAATTAGACTCTGTGTTTTCAATTGAAGAAGTAAAAGAAGTTATAAACAACTCGAAGCCAAACAAAGCACCCGGTATTGATCGCATCCCGTTTGAATTCTTTAAAAATTGCACAAACGATTTTATATTAGCTCTCACAGCAGAATTTAATCGAATATTTAATTCTACAAATGTCTCTGATTCATTCAAGAAAGCAATCATTTTCCCAATTCACAAGAAAGGCGATTACACAGATCCGAATAACTACAGAGGAATCACATTTTTAAATACTTCAGCCAAGCTTTTTGCCACAATGATATACAATAGGTTACATGAATGGATTGAAGAAAAAAATATTCTTAAGGAATTTCAAGCCGGATTTCGAAAAGGATATTCTACAACTGACCAGATTTTCAGTCTTACCAATATTGCTGAATCATACATGAGGAAGAAGAAAAAGCTATACGCATTTTTTGTAGATTTTCATGCAGCTTTTGATACAGTCCCACGTGAAGCACTCTTTTACAAGCTCTTCAAAATCGGTGTATCAAGCAAAACTATACAAATCCTGCGAGCTCTATATGAGAACAATGTTGCGTATGTTTGGGATGGAGATCTAATCTCTGAGGAATTCAAAACGTCAATGGGTGTTAAACAAGGCTGTATCCTAAGTGCACTGCTTTTCATCATATACATTAATGATATAACCGAGGATGTTAAAGGTGGAATTAAGTTCTATGATGTAAAAATTCCCGCACTGATGTATGCAGATGATATTGTCTTTTTGTGTGACACTATCGAAGGTATGCAGTTAATGATAAACAGACTTAACGCATACTGTAAACGCTGGAACCTTACTGTTAACCTGCAAAAATCCAAAATGATGATATTTAGAAATGCAGGAGGCCGCCATTCACGGTTGGAAAAATGGAAACTGGACGGTGAAGAAATTGAAATTGTACCCAGATACAAATATCTTGGAATTCTAATATCTTCGTCCTTAAGTTTAAAGCCGCACTTTGTCGGAAAACTATCTGATGGTAAGAGAGCTATCTCCACAATTTGGGAACGTTGTTTCAAAAACAATTATATATCACTGAGTGCAAAACAAACTCTGTTCCATTCGACTGCAGCTGCAATAATGCTCTACGGAGCCCAGGTATGGGGCTACAAAAGTTACGATGAGGTGGAAAAATTTCAGCGCTTCTTCTTGAAAAGAACATTTCGGCTACCAAAAAATACTCCTAATTTATATGCTATATATTGAAACTGGAACTCCACCAATGCGCCTATACACTATTAAAATGCACTTCAATTATATCTTAAAAGTATTAGAGATGAATGAAGCCAGAATACCAAAAGTAGTACTAATGAAATCAAGTAAAAGTATTTGCGAAGAATGGCAGAAAGTAGCTTCTGAATGTGGTATGAATTTGACAGTGAATGTTAACGAACAACCTAAACTTTTAAAAGAAAAATTCAACACAATATTGGAGAACCTTGGCAGACATATGTATGACCAATATATTGAAGAAGCCAAATCATCACTTTTTAGGAACTATTATTCCAAACTAAACCACTTTCTAAATACTCAAACATATTTCCTCGATAGCTACTCACCCGAAAAAATAAGTAATATCTTCAGAATGAGAGGCGAAATTGTCAACTTGAATTATATACCTCACCGGTCTGATTTACCAATACTTTGTGACCTCTGCAATATGAAACAGAGGGAGGATGTCTTGCATTTTCTTGGCATTTGCCCAATTTTAAAAGAATTCAGACTATTAATGTTTGGAAAATGTGTCTTAGAGGAGAATGAAGTTCTACGTATCTTAAATGGAGAAATAGGATGGGATATCTTATATGATTACTCAGTGGCAGCACTTCGTTACAGAAAGCAAATAGTAGAAGGAGACTTTTAGATTTTTTTTTGTTTTAATTCGAAACTAACTTTATATACTTTGTCAACCTGGTAGACGGCCAAAGGCCAATTCCAATATGACTTTAGATTAAGCTTTTAAATTGTAAAAAAAAAAGAATTGTATTGAAATAAAAGTCAACTAACTAACTAACTAACTAAAAGTAACATTATAGGTATCTACCAAGAAGCATTTTTTTAACATCTAATTTAAATTTATTGGCATTGACATCTTTAATTTGACTGGGAAGTTTATTGTAGAGTTCGATAGGTTTGTAGAGTGTTGAATTTGTGCCATAACGGGTTGTAGCTGGTTTAAGCTGGTGTAACTGACGTCCACTTCTTATGTTGTATGGACTGTGGTTGTTTCTTTCTGTGATTGTAGTATTTGTATGAACGGATGATTTTGTAATTTTGTGGATATGGGTAACCATGTGCATCTCGATTTCGTCTTTCACCTTCAAGATTTGCATTTGATTGTATAGCGTAGCTGTGTTTGTCAGCTTTTCAAGACCGTACAAGTTCTTAAGCGCTTTATTTTGAATAACTTATAAATTTTGTTTGAGGTATTGAAAAGTTGATCCCCAGACATTATTACCATAAGTAAGGTGGCTGTGAAAAAAAGCAAAGTACATCTGTTTCTTTAAGCAGCTTGGAATGTTGTTGCAGATTCTTCCAAAAACGCCTGCTATGCCAGAAAGTTTTTTTGATAATTTGTGTATGTGGTGTTTCCAATTTAAAGACGAATCAACCCATAGTCCCAAATACTTGAAATGCTCGACACGCTCAAACATAATGTTAATAGGGTTATCTGTTCTGCTATTCATTATATACTTAGTTTTCTTGACGTTTAAAGATAGTTTGTGCACATTCATCCAATTAGAGATAACAGATAAATCACTATTCATATGAGTTTCAAGTTCGAACGTAGATTTTTCGGAGTACATAAGACAGATGTCGTCTGCAAACAGGATCGGATGTCCTCTGAGGCTTGTTTTTGTTAGGTCGTTGATATATATGCAGAAAAGCGTTGGGCCAAGTATGCTCTCTTGTGGCACACCAAATTGAATATTCTGCTCGTCACTTCTATAACCATCAGAAATAACAAATTGCCTTCTATTGCTAAGGTAAGACTTGAACCAGTTGTACGAAGTTCCTTTTTATCTAAATCAGGTGTAGAAGATTTATTTCAAGTCGGAACTTAATCTAACCAACGAATGCCTATTACTTCACCAATTATTTACGTTGTTCATAACGTCTCTTAAACCCATTTAAAAAGTAAAAAAATCAGCCAACTCAAAATCTTCCCAAGTATTTTGCTTTCATCTTTGATTTTTTTTTTTTTGATATTTCCCTCTTCTTTTTTTTTCATGAAAAAATTAACTATTCTCTGAATAATGCACTTAATACTGGTGTTCGAACCACTCAGTGCATTTTAGAATCGTTTCAGCTCATAATTCATGTTTCATAATAATACATTCTAAGTAACATTATTCTAAGTAGAAGTAACTTACATAGGTAATTATTGAATGTAATATTTATTTTAATATTAGTCAAACAAAGTAATCTACTGAACATAAATAGAAGAAATATGCAGGCCAGCTATGTAAGAATTTGCTTTAGATTAATGAATTTGTAAAACTGAAATGTAATGTAATGTGTAATGTTAGATCTAAATACGAACTTCATTTTCATGTTGTTAAAATTCACCGTCCGTAAGCAAATCATTCACTACTGTCTTATTTGCAGAAGCCCCAATTTAGATAGCAATTCAACCTCTAACGAGTTTGATTCGCTATCTGACTCCATAATAAGAATAGTTTCCCTGAAATCGCAATTACGGGCGATTTCAATGTACACAATTCTGGTTGGCTTCGACATTCTGGCCAGACAACACCCGAAGGAGAGTATGCTGAGATCTTCGCTGAGTTTTGTTGATGAGCCCACTCGGGTTCTATTAAAGGCCATGCGGGCAACACTTTGACCTATTTCTCACTTCTCTTCCCGAAAAATACAGGGTTATAGTAGTAAAATCTATACATCGGTAGATTTTTCGTTTTCCGTGACGGTAAAAGATAAAGTCCCTAAATGAACTGTGTGGCAATACGAGGAAGCCAATTGAGACGGCCTGAATAATTTCTTTCGAAATTTTCATTGGTCATTGTGCTTTCTCGACGGAAACGTTGATGCACCAGCTAATATATATGATATCTAACGTAATTCTCAACGGCATGAGAAATTTTGATGATCACAGAGCAAAAAGTATCATCCCCAAAGAGAATTCGTGGTTTGATTCAAGCTGTAAAGAGGCGATTAGGGATAGAGTAAGTGGTTTTTGAAATTCAAAAACAACCCTACAGTAGAAAAATTTGTTCAAACGGGCCAGAAATGTCTGTAATGCTCAAATTCAAAAGGCTAAGTTTTTACAAGACCGAAAAGTAAGTCAAAAAATTCTATTATGTCCAAGAGGAAGCAAAAACTTTTGGCCTTTTGTTAAGAACATTAAGAACTCGGTCCCAACGCTTGTCTTCAATGATTCTCCATATGTTAACTCCGTCGATAAAGCCAATTGGCAGCACAGTTTGGTGCTAACTCGACACTAGCATATTGGCTCCACCTGAGCTCGAGTCCTGAAAGATCTCAATATACATAAATCCGCTGGTCGAGAGGGTATCCCTTCTATTTTCTGATCCAGACATTTAAATATTTGGTGTCTATGGTATTTGGAGATATATAACGGAAATACGAGTATGAACCATACAAATTCAAAAAGGAAACTATATCTGCAAATGGCAAGAAATCGAGGAAAACTAAATCGCAACCTGTTCCGAACATCAAGCAAAGCAGATACGGTGCCAGTTTTACCGCAGGGTAAGTTTTAATATGAGCCCCCACCGCTGAAAAAATTAGCTATTTTGAAAGTAAATGAGTCCTACAAAAAAAAAATGGCTAAAATGTATCAAAGTGTACATTTTTTGTTTTTTTTTTAGTATTTAAAATCGTTGGTATCGTTCACATATCATACAAAGTTAGGTCTCATTTTGTTAGACAAATCAATCAGATTTTAGTCGTAATTGATTATGTTTTGTTTTAATTTAGACTAAATGTCGGGTTGAATCATAATACTATTTAAGTATTTTATGTAGAGTTCTTACTTACTATATTACTATTAGAGTTCTTAATTACTATATTACAAAAAACAAACCCAATTGAAATATAATTAGTTCCTGAGTAAGGTTAAAAAAAAAAATTAGTTAATTTTGACTCAAATGAGTCCAAATGGTAACTCTATTCGGTGCCAAAAAAATTACTAAGTCACGAAATTACCACACATCCCTGTAGTTACATTTCAAGAAAAATACATGCCATTTGACAGCCCTGTCAATTATCTGAGTTCATCCTATCAAAAAACCTAGGTTTATTTTAGACAAATGACAAGTTTAGGTACTCTTGTTGTTTAACAGCATAAAATTTAGTGTCGGGAAATTCTTTATTTAAAAATTCCTTTTACTTTTGTTAGACTTTTTCTTATTTGTAAGGTGAACCACCCAATCATTGGCACCTTAAGCGAAATCTTAACTTTTTTGGGCCATAATAATTCCGAATAGCAGAAAATATTCCACTTTTTTTTTTATTTTTTATTTTTTGATATATTTTTTTCTTTAGTTAAGTAAACGGAAGCTTAATTCATACAATAAAAGATTAATTAATGAATAAAAAGTTCATCAATGCCTACATACCCAATGATTGGCACAGTTTTCCAATCATTGGCACTAGCCAATCCAATCATTGGCACATTGGATTTGTAAGGAAAATTGGTAAGAGTTACCAAATTTGTAATTTATTACGTGTCCAATGATTGGCATAGTGCCAATAAACCCAGTGATTGGCACCCTTTCTAGTGATTGGCATGCGCATTCTGATAAATACTATATTTTAATTGAAATATTTAGAAAAGCTAACTTACCTTTTCTTTGCAGTTTAATTATTTAAAAAAAACAAAACTTCACAACGGTATTGACCTTTTTCCACTATTTTCCTTCGCAATAAGCGCTCCACTTTGCTTGTGCATATCACAAGGTTTGACTTCAATTTGGCGCGAAATTAAGGCAACATTTTTGACGGCTGTATTTCCACGGCTATCAACCTTAAGGGGGAATAAAAGATGATGCCA
The DNA here is from genome assembly GCA_914767635.1 of Melanostoma mellinum. Taxonomy (NCBI): domain Eukaryota; kingdom Metazoa; phylum Arthropoda; class Insecta; order Diptera; family Syrphidae; genus Melanostoma; species Melanostoma mellinum. The sequence goes on along the minus strand of OU612060.1, from coordinate 62,057,719 downwards.
AACTATGCAGAAATAAGTAAGGATAGTATTAAAAAAGAAAATGTAAAAAAAAAATTGAAGATCCGATATATTTAAGCCTTTTATGAGGTATGTGCCCATTATTGGGGGTTGCCAACAATAGAACGGTTTACTCTATTTGTAGCGAGAATAAACTTTCGTCTAAACAGACGCGAAATACGTTGATTTATTTGATTTTATGATATTTTTTTAGAATCTACGTGCGATAAGAAACTTCATGATCTATGGATATGTGCTTCTTTCAAACTTTATTAAAAGTCAACCAATATGACTAGAAGATTTTCTCGAACTTATGAATTTATTATAACATCGATCGCTAAAAAGGAATATTTTAAATAACTTAAAGATGCAACCAACAAAATGATCTTGCTTTAGAAAGGGGGTATCAAATATCTATAATAAATTATTGCAGCCTTTTTAATTTTTGATGGAAATATGAAGAATGAAAACTTTAACGCCTTCACACGGTGTACCACGTTGACCTCTTGTTTTCTTCGGTTTCATCGATAACCTTCGGCAGAGACCACATATTCCCTATGCCACTATCGGAGCTGAATCGGTTCGAGTTTCTAAATTGTGACAAACTTGGTGGTCGACGGTGAGCATGGTCATTTTCTTTGGAATACTTTTCTTTCAGCTTTCGGCGCTCTTCATTTGCAAAAGAACTGATCATTTCGGTTATTAACTCCAGCCAGTTATCACACTGAACTTGATCAGCACTGAAATCACATTCCTGTGTTTTACGCTTCTGATAGAAAAGAGTAAATGATTTCTGCTTTGTAATTATACCGATCCTCTCACAGGGGTAACATCCGCGAAATATCAATCGTTTATCTTTTATTTCTGTGTAAATGAGGCATTTGTCAAAAATAAACACCTTAGATCGGTAGCCGCGTTTCAAACCATGATCAAACACGTAAAAATCACTAACCTTGCGAAATTTACCCTGGTAAGCAACGTTGAACTAAAATTAAAGAATAAACATGTCTTATTAGAGGGGGTGCCCTGACATAAGACCATACGACATAAGGCCATATTCGAATATATGGCGTTAAGACGCTTTGACTTGTGACTTAAGGCCATATTCGAACATATGGTCTAATGACGCTTTCCAAAGCGTCTTAATGCCATCATGGCCTTATGACCCATTCTTCCGTTTCCCAGTTAAAAAAATAAACACCAAACACTATAACAACGAAACTGAATTTTTCTTTCCAAATAAAAAAAACATCACATTATTTGCAAAGATAAATCTTTGATAAATAATCAAATTAACAGCTTAAATTTCAAGAAAGTGTTTTTAGAATATATAGTTAAACTATTTTCCACTATTCTTCTGCAAAAAGAACAGAGGGTTGGATTTTTTTTTTTATTGTAGGTTTTGGTTGGCCGAGGAAGACATTCTAAATACAATTTAAAGTGGAACAGTTATGAGCTGTACGAAAAATTTTCATTGATCAGAGAAAACTTGCATTCATTCATTCATTCATTCATACCTCCATCAAATCCTTACTTCTTAATCAGTTGCACAAGCGGTCGTTTCAATTTAGAAAAAAATGGAATTAAAAGAGCTTATATGTAATTATCATTTTTGCGAAGGGTTTCAAAAAGGCAGCAAATTGCTTTACATTCCGGATTTCAAACAAGTTTATAAATGAAAAAAGTTTCCCAGAGGAGTATGGATGTGTGCTGTAAAACTAAAAATTCGAACGAATTTTTATCGTTTGGCTTTTTACTCACGATAGAATAATGAAGATAAGAGCGAAGCGGAAAAAATTTTCCCAGAGGAGTATGGATGTGTGGTGTAAAAATAAAAATTCGCGCGAATTTTTATTTTTACACCACACATCCATACTCCTCTGGGAAAATTTTTTCCGCTTCGCTCTTATCTTCATTATTCTATCGTGAGTAAAAAGCCAAACGAACATAATTTTGCATAAATTTGCCATCGTACGGTTATCCAGAAACGAACAAATTGTTTTTTTCTATGAATGCAAAATTCATGCGATAAAGAAAGTGATTGTGTTAAAATTTGGTATTTTCAATACTTGGATTCATATTAACATTTATAAACTTATTTGAAATCCGGAATATAAAGCCATTTGCTGCCTTTTCGAAACCCTTCGCAAAAACTATACATATATGTATTTGTATATGTATAAGGTCTTTTAATTCCACTTGTTTTTTTCTCAATTGTAACAACAACTTGTGCAACTGATTAAGAAGTATCCAATGATTTGATGAAGGCATGAATGAATGAATGCAAGTTTTCATTGATCAATGAAAATTTTTCGTCAAGCTCATAACTGTTGCTTTTTTTTGTGAGATTGCACATTGTGCTGCTTTCTAAAAACGGTATAATGTTTCAAGGTCAACTATTAACAAAATAATTTAGAAAGCGTCATTAGGGCATTTCAATGTATGGCCTAAAGTCGCAAAAAAATATGTCTTTACGACCCTTTGACAAAGCGTCATTAGACCATATGTTCGAATATGGCCTTAAGTCACAATTGAAAGCGTCATAGCGCCATATATTCGAATATGGCCTTATGTCGTATGGCCTTATGTCAGGGCACCATTAGAGGGTTTGAATGTATTTCTGACTTTCTTACGTCATTGGATTCCACAATGTCATTGATAACTTCTGATTCATTTGTCATTGTTAGTAAGGTGCGCATTCTTTTTTCCAATCTGCAACATGATTCGATTACTGGCTTGAAATAGAAGTCACGATATTTGAAAAGCGTCTGTAAGAGAGCATGTATGTAGTTATTTTCTTAATTCCATTTCAATACATATGTAGACTATTTTTTGATAAATAGTTACCGTAATAAACTGTTGAAGAAGGAGTGGATACCGGGCCATTCTCTGAATAGGTTGTACAAGGAAACTGTTGACACCTAATTTGTCATTAAGCTCTGACTGTAGGCGCTGTAATATAAAAAAAATGGGTTAAAATTTCACTTTCAAGTAAGAACTCACAATAACAAATTACAAATTACATATATGTGTGCCTCAGTAAAAGAGAAGGCTGACATTCAGTGTGATTACTAGGACTCCATTTAGTCCAAAATGGCTCATGTTTTTTAGTTAGACCCAGAGACTCATCTTTCTTAGAGAATACGAAAAAAGTGGGTCCCGAACAAATGAATGAATTGAAAAATATATTAACTATGAACGAACAATTTGTTTTTCATATTTTTATGCTGAATAGATTTGCATAAACACATTGCTAGGAACAATCCTAACTAATATTATAAATGTGAAAGTAACTCTGTCTGTCCAGCTTTCTATGTTAACGTCTCCCACTCAAACTACTGAACCGATTTGAATGAAATTTGGTACATAGATAGTCTAGAACCTGAGGAAGGGCATAGGCTATGCATTTTATCCCTATATTCGAATGAGAAGGGGACATATACAGGAACCTAGAAACTACAGCACCGATTTTAAAAATGTTTCCACCGTAAGAATACCTCACTATCCTCAAGTAACATAAACTTTAACTCATCCCCATATTCCTACGGGAACGGGAGTTTTTACAAATATAATAAGTACGAAAGAAGCTCGGTCTGTTCGTCTTTCTATGTTACCATCTCCCGCCCAAACCACTGAATCGATAAAATTTTATACAGAGATGATCTAGAACCTGAAGAAGGATGGATATAGGCTACATTTCATCCAAATACTCCCACGGTGACCGATCCTTACTAATAGTATAAATGCAAAAGTAGCTCTGTCTGTTCGTTGTTCTGTGTTACCGTCTCGCGCCCAAACAACTGAACCAATTCAAATGATATTTTGTACAGAGGTAGTCTAAGACCTGAGGAAACACATAGACTTTGTGTTTTTTTACGGGAACGTAAACGAGAAATTAGAAACTACGGCACCGATACTCGAAAATTCTCACACCGTTAGAATGCTACACTATCCCCGAGCGAGTAACATAAACTTTAACTCATTCCCATATTCCTATGAAAACGATCACCATATTCCCACGGGAACGAAAGTCATTACTATGTAATATTCTAACAATTCCAAAACTAAATCTGTCTGTTATTTTTTTCTTTGCTCCATTCCCATGGGAACGGAAGTATTTACGGCAAAATAAATTTGGCAAAAAATGAAAAAAGTCATAACATCGTGTTCAAAAATGTACTTAAGTAAAATAATAAAACAATAGGTTACTGAAAAATTAAAAATGCTGCCGAGAGTCACTATTCCACGTTGACGAAGTCGCGGGCACAGCTAGTATTTTTTAAAATAAAATCAATGCACCTTGGAACTTTTGCCCTTTTTGTATTTATAATATTACGTCCTCATAGTCAACCTAAATACTCCTACAGATGTTCAGCAACATTAAACCGTTTATTCGCTCCTCGCTGGTTCTTCCTCGCAGATAAGTTTTTAATCTGCGCAGAAATGAAAAAGATCGCTCGCTTGAAGGCATGGATACCGGAAGTGTAGCACCAATCTGCATAAAACAATGAACTGTTTTATAAGGACGAATCGCACAAATTTTTATATGTCTATAAAGTTTTTGGGCCGTTTTTCGTTTGGCATACTCAAGCAGTGTTCATGGGTATGCATATGCTTATTCATACATAAAACATAAGTATACCCTTTTCTAGTGCCCGTTGTCGATCACATTCTAATACAGAACCAGATCGACTGGCTTTTAGTATGTGTGATGAAAATTTTAATTTTGGAATTTTAGTTTTGGAGTGACCGATACGATGTGTTTCGTTCGCAACTGCCCTTAGTTTTGAAGCGACCAATGCGATGTTCTTGCAAGTAAGTAGGAAAGTGAATTTTCATTATTTGTATCGCAGGTCCCGTTGTATACGACCCAATACTACTCCACATCAACATATCAAATTTACTTACACTAGAAAAAGGTGATCATGCTAAAAACATACCAAAACCCAAAAGTCATTCCAAAACATATGAAATACCTGCAAATTAACTCATGGATAGAAATGGCTTCCGCATTTTATTTATTTTATCTATTTACTTATTTATTTATTTAATATCAATTAGAGTTAACAATCTCAAAAAAAAAACTATAAAAATAAAGGCCTTATAAAATTCAATTTGTTAAAAAGAACATATTTTTAAAAGAGTTTCTATTAAAATGATAATTGAAATCGATGTTATTTGAAATATTATTAGTCTCCCTAACACTGCGAGTAATAGGTTCATTAGAAGCATAATTTACTCTATGAGTATTTTCTCGGAATAGGGTACGAATTCTTAGTTCTCGTGAAGGAGCGTATAGATCTACTAGTGATAATAGAGCAGGACAATCTATATGGTATGATAAAATATCATTGATAAAATTTATAGGGAACATCTTATGGCGGTTTTCTATGATTGAATACCAATAAGCTGACATCTAACATTATATGAAGGCATTTCAATGTTCCATCCTAGCTTGTTTACTACAAATCTTGTAAATTTTAATTAAATGAGTTCCCCTAAAACGTTTTTTTTTTTTTATAAATGTATCAAAGTTCAAAGAGTACTTACATACATTGTATATATATATATATTTTTTTTGTATTATATATTTTTTTTTAATATTTAAAAACATAAAAAATAATTAGAATGCAAACACAAAAGTAATTCATAAATGTTATTATTAATAACTCATTAATCACTTTTTATGTGAACATAAGAGTTAAAAGTGGTACCATTGGGCCAAGGGACTTGGGGTAGTGATAGTGATTATCATGTCTGTCTGCTACGTGGGAGGGTCGTGGTTCGAGTCCCAGAAACAGCAAAGAAAGCAAAAATGTTTTTCTCTGGTATCAAATTTAAAAGCAACATGTACAATTCATCATGAGATTTATCTTTTTTATACTATGAATTCAATGTTAAATAAACTGAACTAAATTAAATAAAAAGAGGCACATATCGCATTTGAAAGCTTTCTTTGGATGGTTGCAAGATCACATTGAGGTGATAAAAATGTTGAGGGGATTACGCAATCGAACAAAACATAATCAGGTTTTACTTTTACCTTATCTTTGCAAGCTTAACCTTTGTATTGAGAATATTTTAAATAAAAAAAAGGCTTACGGTAAAATACAACTAGGTATTAAAAGTATAGTTCTATTCATATGTATAAAAAAAATTTTAAAAGAAATCCAAAATACTTGGTTTCACAGAATCACTTACCTTAAAATAATCTTTATATGTTTCACACAACTTGAGGGAGCGCTTTTTATTCATTGTAAACAGCACGTATCCGTAAAAGCAGTTTTCCTACACGAGTTGTTAGTAAGTTCTTGAGACGGTACAGATAAATCAGTTGAAACTTGCTGCTTACCTCAATAAAAGTAGAAAACTCATCAAACAAAGTCTTTAGATCTCCTTTGTTTCTCAGTAACATTGGCAAAAACTCATCTCGATGAAACTCAGCTATTTGTTCCACATTACAAATCAAAACATACTTTTTGCCCCGCAGTCCTGGTGGGAGATCTTTCCTTTCAAAAATATTCCCATAATTACTAATTCCCGTAAATAAGTTCTCTATGTAGGATTTTTCTGTCATTATAAGTTCCTCTAAAATAGGTTGCACAGTCTTTTCGCATTTTTCACGAAGGATAGCCTCCTCATTCTCCTCTCGTCTAAAAAAAGCAATAAGAAAATAAAACTTTTGGTGGGCCTTTTTCTTAAAGCATACACATACACACCTCTGTTCGTCGCAATGATATGACTTGTACTTTACTGGTTGGTTTTCCTTCCCAATAATTTCAGTCCTTCGCCGCGTCTCCGATCGATAATTCCTGGAAAAGTCTTAGATTAGTTAGTAACTTGAGAAACAAAAACTTGCAAGAAATTAAAACCTAGTATATTTCAATTTTTTTCAATACGACAATAATTATGAGTAAAGAGCTAAGAACCAAAGATATTTTGATTCCACTTTCTCAACCTGCAAATTGCCCCGTCGGTCGGCGTCGCATCGATGCTTTCACTTATGGTAACGTTGTTACCTCCATTATTTGGAGGGGATTCAACTCACATGCGATAACGTATGCAATGTTTGTTTTTAGTGTCATCTTTTATTAGATAATGGAGTTTACTTCATAGCACCGCCACCACAACGTTAAATTGCCAACACCAAACCTATAATATTTTAAATTCTTCAACTTGTTATTTGATTACTCTCTTGTACTATCCAGCTTTAAACAGGCCGTTAATGTTCCAATTTTTAAAAAAGGACATTCAAATTTGACAGAAAACTAGAGAGGTATATCCATCTTGAGCTCAATTAGGAAGGTGTTTGCTAAACTTATTTACAACCGGCTCTCTACATAAAGGTATTCATTTTTTTCCCAGCGCCAAGGTCCAGACGAGTCCATGGATGAATTTGTCACTTTTTCTAAGAACTTAAGCCCTACATGTGATTTTGGAACCTTAGGTCTCAGAAACGTAAATGTCAATACACTGTGTTTCAAAAATAATGAAATTCAGAATCTGCCAAATTTTATATAAAACTTTAAAGATGTACAATTTGAATGGTTAGGGTGCCTTTTGAAAGTTAAATGTAATGTCACTCCGGTGATTGGTAGCCCTCGTAAGGTTTCTTTCGCGTTAATGCCAGAATTTAAAAAGAAGCTTAAAAGATTAGAAAATCTCAGTGTCATAAGAGAAGTTAAAGATCCAACCCCATGGATTAACTGTATTGTTTAAGTTAAAAAAAAACCCAACGGCAATTTGTGTTTGTGTATCATTCTTTTGTTTTTGGAAAATGGAAAGTGTGTCCTGGTTGAGACAGACCATAAGCCTTTTGATCCAACTTTTTGAGAACGTTTGTGTCGCCACCGCTCAAAAAACAAAAAAAAAACTTATGCAATATCACATTGTCGTGTCCATTCCGTGGTTCAAAATCGGAATGGATTTATTTGAGTTCAACAAATCGATGTATCTATAGGTGGTTGATAGTCATAGCTCACCTCAAATCAATCATGAAATTCCAAACATAATGGTCAGTGACAATGGACCACCTATTAACTCTGAAGAGTTAATAGGCTGAAGTAGTAGCCTGAAGCCAAATCACTTTTTTGAAATCAGGGTAAATTTTCTTATTTTTGGCGAACCACTTTCTTGGTTATATGTAATAGGAAAAAAGTAGTTAGTACTTTAAGCTGAAAAATGCACTTAAAAAGTGTTAAAATGCGTCTGGCAAGCAGTAGAAACCAAATCGTCTGGGACCAAGTTTCTTGTAATCAGGGGAATTTTTCTGGTTTTTTGATGTATCATTTATGTGGTTATCACTTCGACCTCAAAATCTGAAAAATTACCATTTTCGAACGCCCACCCGCGCCCCCGGCTGAAAAGTGCCAAACGGTTGAACTTGATATAATGGTGCGGTTATCTACACATACATGAGCATTATTTTTAGTTATCACTCCACTCCAAAAAAATTGCTTTCAGCTCATCGTTTTGCTTTGAATGAATGAATGAATGAATAATTGGGGTTTTGTATTGCACCTCGACCTTTTTAGATCTATTGTACGCCCTACTTCTTAAGTGGTATTCCTTAATTAAAGTACTTCATCCAGATTAGTTCCTCTGATGAATCTTAGTATCTAGGTTACGCTTAGGAGTTTAAGCTCCTTCTCCTCTACGTAGTAGGATCCTAAGTACTTCTTCTTTAGGTGTATTAGAGCTTCGCATTCACCTTAGAGGTGGTCAGGAGACTCTTCCTGTTCGTTGCAGTATCTGCATTGGTCGTCGCTCTCTATGCCTAGTACTTTTAGGTGTTTTCTTAGTCTGAGGTGTCCGGTTAAGAACCCGGCAAGCATTCTTGCATTGTTTCTACTTAGTTTTATTGCGTCTTTATTACGTTTTGTGTTGAAAGTGCCAAGTAAAAGTTGGGCTTGGCGCATTTTGGGGAGGTCATTCGAGAGTTTAGCTCTGTTGTCTGCCTCCGACTTTTTGATTTCTTTTTTAATGTGGCTTTCTGTTACTCCACAAAAAGTTTTCGGTCCTATGCGTGGTGTTCCGGCTCCTGTCTTTGCCAGTTCGTCTGCCTGTTCGTTGCCTATGATTCCTACATGTCCTGGTACCCAGTAGATTTTTTCAATTTGTCGATGCATTCGCTGACAAGATTTGAGGAGTTTGTGAAGGATCTTAGGGCCTTAATTGCAGCTTGACTGTCCGTCATTATTGCAATATGTTTGTTTTTATATTCCCTGTCAGTTTTTACTTCCGCGCATTTACGTATTGCATAGACTTCTGCTTGGAATATGCTTGACATTCTTCCCATAGATACTGAAATTATTGTTCTTGGCCCAAAAATTTCTGCTCCAGTTCTCTCCGTTGTTTTTGAGCCATCTGTATACCATTTTATTGCATGGGTCTTAATTAAGTTCGCCTCTTTTTCACTTTGCCATGCCTTTTGGTTGCTTAGCTGAACGTTGAAGAGCTTATCGGATTTGAATTCCTTGGTCTTGCTATCCCGAGGGAAATCAATGAGTGGTAACTCGTTTGATATTATACTCTTTTCGCTAGATTTCAGGACACACTCAGTCTTTTTGGCAAATCTAGCTGTCGTTGCATTTGAGATGCTTCTTATTACCAGGTGCATAGGTGTCAGGTTTAGTAATACTTTCAAAGCCGCAGTTGGACAGCTTCTCATTGCTCCTGATATGCATATGCACGCAAGTCTTTGTACTTTTTCTAATGCTTTCCTAGTGGTCACCTGGTCAGTTCTCTTGTTCCAGACTACCGCTCCATGGGTGAGGGTCGGTTTTACCATCATTAGGTACATCCACCGAATAATGCTCGGTTTACAACCCCATGATCTTCCTGCTATGCTTTTGCATATCATTAAGGTTTTCTTAGCCTTTTCAGTTGCTGCTTCTACTTGCTTTTTCCACAGGAGTTTACTATCTAGAATCAAGCCTAGATACTTAACCTCTGTTGTGGGTACTATGGTTACTCCATCCAGTCTAATGTATTTCATAAGTGGAAGGAGTCTTCTTCTGGTGAATAGTATAATTGTAGTTTTTGTGGGGTTTATGTTTAGTCCTACCGATGTACACCACTTTTTCGTAATTACTAAGCCCCTCTGTATTATATCGCATTGGGTTTCTTCATATTTCCCACAGGCTAATAATGTGATGTCATCAGCATAGCTAATGTATCTCGTTTTGCTTTTAATTAATAGAAGATTAAATGACATTTTTCTCAGAGCAGAAGTCATAAACTATTATTAATAATTTAAGGAATTTATTTTTTGAGCTGAACTAAAAGATATAAATACTTATAACTTATTTCTGCTCTGGAATATATAATACCAATTTTATAAGTTTCAAAACCAAAAAAAAAATTAATTGATTCATTAAAATAAAAACATCCTAATCCTAACTAATATTATAAATGTGAAAAACACTCTGTCTGCCCGGCATTCTATGTTACCGTCTCCTGCTCAGACTACTGAACTGATTTAAATGAAATTTTTACAGAGATAGTCTAGAACCCGAAGAAGGGCATAGGCTATATATTTTATCCCTATATTCCCATGGGAACGGGAACTTAGGAGCTACAACACCGATTTCAAAAATATTTCCACCGATAGAATGCTTCACTATCCCAGAGTAACATAAACTTTAATTCATCCACATATTCCCACGGGAACGGGAGTCCTTGCTTATATAATAAGTGTGAATGTAGCTCTGTCTGTCCGTCGTTCTATGTTACCATCTCCCGCCCAAACTAATAAACCGATTTAAATGAAATTTTGTACATAGATTGTTCAGAAGCTGAGGAAGGGCATAGGCTATATATTTTTTCCTTATATTCCCACGGGAGCACGATCGTATATGGGAACTTTGACACTACAGCACCGATTTCAAAAATTCTTCCGCCGTTGGAATGCTCCTTAGTCCCCGAGTAACATAAACTTTTACTCATCTCCATATTCCTAAGGGAACGGTCACCATGTTTCCACGGGAACGGGAGTCCTTACTAATATTATGAGTCCGAAGTTAGATCTGTCTGTCTATTTCTCTTTGTTACTATTAACCGTCCAAAGCATTGAACCTATTTATATGAATTTTGGTACAGAGACAGTACAGAACCTGAGCATGGACATATATATTATGCAATATGTTATATCCCTGTATACTCATGGGAACGGGAACTTGGAAAATACAGCACCCATTTCAAAAAATGTCCACCGTTGGAATACTACAATATTCCCGAGTAATATAAACTTTAAGTCATCCTTCGGAAACGGCCCTCATATTCCCACGGGAATGGAAGACTTTAGTAACATTATAAATCCGAAATTGACTTTGTGTGTCTAAACAATTGAACCGATTTATATGACTTTTGGTACAGAGATAATTTAGATTCTAAAACCTAAAGATGGACATCCTTACTAATATTACAAATTCAAAATTAACTCTGTCTGTTCGTGTTTCTTTGTTACCATCTCCTGCTCAGACCACTGATCCGATTTAAATGGAGTTTTATTCAGGGATAGCTTAGAGCCTGAGGAAGGACATGGGCTCAATAAGTAGTCCCTATATTTCTACGGGATCGACACCGTAAACGGGAACCTTAAAACTACTGCATCGATAAAAGTTCTTTCACTGCGGGGTGATTTCTGTCAAACTGTCGAAAATACATTTGACCTGAGAAGAAATCTTGATCTTGATCTTCAAATAAAAATTGGCAATCGGGAATGGCTGTTTGAAAGGTCGATTGCCATGAAAAGTGCTATCTCGATTAGCCGTTCGGAACCGGCAGAAAATTGTAGGTCCCTTCCATTCCCTTACAAGGCATGGTTGTGAGAAATGCGCTCGGCCCAGGGGCTCCTCGCTCTGTTGCGCCACCTTATTTATTTATTTTTATTTTTGTATAGCTTGTGTACATAATACACGAAGAAACACAAATACATTAGATTACATTGTATGCTAGTTATTAAGGAAATTCTATAAGTCAGTCTTGTTCGATCTGTCTTCAAATTAACTTCTTTCTTATACTTAGTTTTAATACTAAAAGTCTTTTCACTTAAACTGAATCACATAACACTAATAACATCTTCAAATTCGCACTATACTCTGTCCAACAAAGATTGTCAGTACAGGCCTTATGGGAGAGCTTTTTTCGAAACTGTGGTGCCTGTCAACGCTCTCAGGACACCACACAAGTAATAATGTACGTAGCGCCCACTGAAATAAAAACAACCCACTGACCTACCTATGAGTTTTTCATGTAGTTTTAATAAAAATTTTGCGATAGTCCCCCATACAACTTGTCTGCCACACAGTCGATGGCAGAATGACTTGTGTTTGCTATTCAAGGGGATGGAAAATGCAATTTTTCAATTGTACTGAAAACCGTTTTAAAATTGTACTGAAATGGTGCCAATTGTATTGAAACCCAGTTTTGTATTAAAAGAAATTCGAGCATTAATCAACAAATACAAAACAACAAAATTAACTCTGTTTTTGAAAATGCGATAAAATGAACAAAAAAAAAAAAAAAATCGAAAATAGTCAAATCGCGATTGTTAGTGCGGTTCGATAGATTAGTGGGCGAAAGATCTATAGTGGCATGGGCCATGTACCACGGCTCGTCATCCCGAATGAATCAGAGGAAGTTGAAGTTTATTTCAATAATTTCAGTAAGAAACTGCAACCTTATTCTCGTCTTTACGCACGGAACGAAAATGGAAGTCTTGGGCGTTACGTATGATGCTGACTTTTAGTCAAGATTTCGAGCGAGAGCCAAATTTCAGTTTCAAATTAGTCAATGGCATAAAAAGAAACTGTAAACCAAGAAATAATGGCCTTACAGCTGTGCTGTGACCAAGAGATTTGTGGTATGGAAACGTATGCTTTCATAATGATGAATTTAAAATTTTATCTCCTAGCAAATTATGAACTTCGTTTTCAATCAGATTAGTTTCCTTTTATTTTTCAGAAACATATAATATGAAAGACGCAGATATGTAAATTGTACTGAATTTTGTCGAATTGTACTTTTGTACTTGTGCAAACTCAATTGTATCGAATTCGGTACAATTGTATCGAATTTTCCATCCCAAATTCAACCCTCGTTTATTTGCTGAGTGCAATGAGAATGCGTACATTCAGACGGCGTTGCCATGACCAAATTTGACCGAAATAATACAACTCTTCCTTCAGAGTTTGTTAAAGAACTTTGAAAAATAATGCTTTTCTGAAGCTTTTGAGATAAATGTAATATGTAAGTACTGCCATCAGTGTATGTTGTTTTACTTTTTTCTTTTGTGTGCAAATACGTTATAATGCAACTATATAATGATATTTCTCACTTTGGTTGTACAGAAAAGCCATTTAAATCCGTTATGAAAAATGATGTGGGACGTTGGAAATGAAAAATATATTGAACGACAATATTATTTTCATGCACGTGTGTCGCCACTGATTACAACTGTCTTTCAGGAAGGATTCGTTATGATGGATGATGGATGTTTTCACCGAAGAAGCCACAGAAAGGCTAGTTATAAATCTGAACGAAGATAGTAGCACTAGCAACTACTCGTCAGATTGTAATTAAGATCTTTTTCTATATTGAATAGATGTAAGTATCCAATTATTTAAATTAAAATTATTTTATGATGTTTTTGTTATGAAATGTATATTTTTATATTGTTAAATAGATTATTTTTAAATAAATGAAGTTATATTTATTTTTTGTTATTTATGTTGTTTTTGTTAAAAAAGGATTAGGCCTACTGGGGATACCTTTTAAAAAAAAACGCACCTATTATCTTACCTCATGGTGGTGTGGAAAAAGATGATCAAATTTTTGTTTAAATCGTAATTGTGAAATTAAAAAGCAAAAGTGGTAGCGCTGGTACTTTTCTCTCTCATTTTGAAGCGATTTAGTATGATTTTTTATACATGCTATGGGAACGCTGAAAGAGCTTTCACGTGTGATAGACTTATGCAATATGTTGCAGCCAAAGTGAGATGCCAACGTCCTATCTTCCCTGTACTGACAATCTTTGTTGGACAGAGTATAGCTCTGGCAATGCCAGGAGATAGGAGCATTTTCAACTGAAACGATTGCAATAATTGCTTCTCTTTGAGAGATTTCAGTTTGTGGAACACCAACCCCAACAAAAAAGTATTTAGTCTCTCTGAGTGATTTTTTCAAAAAGGTGTTGTTACACCACCTTCATCAACTACAGCGTGAGTGCAAATAGACACGTCCTTGTTTTTGAGGTCTGGTAATAAAATAATTTTTTGCTATGGTCGTTTTGGCGCTGGATCGATCGATAAGTAAGTTAAGATCGAGAAGTACTGCCATTATTTCGTTGTGAAATTTTGGTTAATAATTAGATGTATAAAGTGGCACAACAAAACGAGGAGCTGCGAGGACTACAGCATTTCTCTCAACCATACATGGGAGGAATGGAACGAATCTTTAAAATTTGCAGATACCGAACGGTTATCGGAGCACTTACTTGCCAGTTCCTCACGAAAGGCTATACCCGTGAAATAAGAATTTGATATTTTTGGTATTCGAACCTTAAACTTCCACTTAAAAGGCAGACACTCTTACCTTTGTGCAACTTGCACCACCTGATAATTTACTATGTCAATTTTTTTTAAATTACTTATTTTTACTTGCGATTGTAGGTTCTATAAGGCAAGTCTTGTAATCGTGCAGAAAAAAAAAAATTGAGATAACAATTAAACATGACATTACGATGATAGAGAATAGGCAAAAAATGGGTCTTGCAATTCTGACTGTCTGTCTGTCTATCTATCTGTCCGTATATGGATCTACAGCCTGAACCACTTGACCGATTTTCTTTTAAATTTGTAGTTACTTTTGAATAACTGTTTTATTAATGTGTAGTTGGCAACCCTGTACCTCCAAATATTTTAAGAGCGAATACTAAAACCCTTTACTCAGCCTTAATATCTTGGTATTGTACTTAGAACACTTATTTAGCTAGACTATAAGAACTAGGTATTCCAAGTACAGAAAGTCATATAAATTCACAGCAATAAATGAACTAGGAGAAAAATTGATTTTTTGAAGTATTTAAGTAATTAATTGTCATTGAAAAAATTTACTCTTTTCCCAAAACATATAGAAATGAATGACAACATATCTTCCCAATCCGTTCTTGGTATTTGAGGTTGTGATTATAACCCAAAGACTTAAACAGTACCTTCTAACTTACCTTTTAAAATCTTGAACCGAATTCTTTGGTTCAATCTGGTTATCAAGCCTTCTCTCAGCTTCAGGTGTTATATCACTTGACTCATTACTTTGTTCCTCATCCTTCTTGACTAAATCGTCCAAATGTTGAACAAGGTCACTCTGCATAATTGCGTTAACAACAGCAACATTTGTAGCTTGCGGTTCATATGTTTCACTTTGTTCCCTAGACAATGGCGGAGGTGATGATTCTGGTGGAGGAGGTGGTGCACCATCCGCAGCTTGGCCTCTGGTCTCATTGTCACTAAACCCATCGAGTTCATCTTCTGTTGCCACTTCATCAATACTTGGATTGGCCTCTAAACGCCGATTATATTTCGGTGTCTTAAAAATGATCTGTTCCTGGCCATTGAGGCTTTCGAACTTATCACGCAATGTTTTGACTGGGGTTCTTTCAATTTCCTCTAGCGACAATCGTTGTAATTTGAAAAGGGATGGGTCACTTTGTGAGTTCATTTGTAGCTGACGAGCTCTGATTCGTTGAACTTCATTTTGATGGTGTTCCATTTTGGCAAATGCTCTCTCCTTAATCGCCAGGGACTCGCTTTGGGAATTTACGGAATATGAGTATTGCAGAGATGATGTAGAAGTAGACGTAGACATGCTATCAACACTGCTGCTGCTTTCATTGCTCACTCTACGGCCTTTAGAATATCTGCGACTTTTATTGCTTTGACGATCACGAACGAAAGGTTTTGGCTCATCTTCATCTTCCATTTTTGAAAACTGTAAAATTTTAACGTTGAACTTTTTAAAATCAAAAAAGAAATTTCAATTTCCAGCACATATAAACTTGACACAAAGAACTAAATAAAATGCACACAATTTTTTGTTCTAGTTTCACTTAAACTTAATCGAAAACTGTCCTTGTAGAAACATTATTCCAAATGACGAATATTGTGTGGATAGCCTCTCGAGATTACGTTCAAATGACTTCTAAGATATTTACATATTTATTTTTGAAACGCTTCTCTCAAAACAACGGCTGTGTAAACTAAAAAAATGGAACATTTCCAATATAATTATTTTATCTATTTTCTATTGATACACACATACACTTCACTGACACTTAAACAGGTGTAAACGAAACGAGAACGGATCTATTATGACATCACTCACTACTGTCACGTTAGAGCTTTGAAATAAACTCACTGATCATAAACAGTTCTATCCTGGGAACTCTTTTTCTTTTGAAACAAATATAGAATTTTTGTTAAAAAAAATATTATTGTTTATGTAAAGCAAAAATGACACGTTCAAATATTAAGTCACTTTTCAGTTCTTTTTCGACTATGGTGTTGTGCCCTGACTACGAGAACGTATAACTTTCGTTTAGTTAGTCAGCGTTTCACACTCTCTCGAGTTCGTTCTCAGTGACGTTGCCTATTATTGTCAATAACAACACAAGTAATTAAGTTTACACAGACTTTTTTATGGGTGATGTATATTTGTAAGAATATAATGTAGCACTCACAGATTTGCTATATCTTGAAGCGAAACTTAACAAGATTGCAATACGCTTTCAAATGCCAAATGTTACTAACTGAACCCAGGTAAACCACAGTGAAGTTCACCTAGCTTATACTTGGGCATGCTACGTTTCTTCACAGGTAAGTATGAGTAAGGCCAATTAAATTATCGCCTTATCTTATATTATCGTTATATTTTCAGAGATAGTGTTTTTTTTTTGCACTTTCTGATATGCTATTGTGATAACGGCTAAGGGTGCTTTTCTGAAAGCTCATAGTCTTTTTTTGTTATTGTATTTATAATTATTTATAAATTTACGATTCGAAACTATTTTTTTATCCGGAACAAATCTTTTCAAACAAATATTCAAATTATTTGTTGGAAAATATCTGTTTCTCTGTGATTCTCAACTTAAATGAGATGAGGCAATGGCAAAGCCTCCTGCTGGTGTCACGGTGCAAACGAGTAAAATTTAGCGAACCTAAGCGAGTAAAATCGCGTGGTTCCGAAGCAAGCGAGTTCATTCAAACGAAGTAAGCGAATTTATTTATAAAGATAGTCGTAGTGGAAACGTAAAACATTAAGTACTGTTGAATATTCGGGTATTACGGTTTGTGAACATTTTATAATATTACTATAAATATCTTATAGAATAGACTAACGACAAATGCAAAAATATATATAGAGAAAAAAAAATTAGTAAATAAAAAATAAAAATGAATGCATATTGTACATATATGAGCAAAGCTTGTATATAACAAAGTAAAAGCATGAAATTTACAAATTAATTATCAATTAAAGAACAAACGTGTGAAAAAACTTTCAATGAAAAGTCTAGAAGTAAGTTAACAATTATTGTTTTCTCTCTCTAGTAAGATGAAAGTTAACATCAATATTAACTGAAATTTGATTAGTTATCCTGACACAGCGAGTTATGCACTCATTGAAACCATAGTTAGTTCTATGCTCCTCTTCACGAAAAAGAAAGCGTTCCCTGAGATGACGAGAAGGAGCATTTATAATGATTAAAATCAATAGAAGTGGACAATGAATACGATAAGACAAAATATCATTTATAAACATTACAGAAAATACTTTACGACGACTTTCAAGCGTTTGGATGCCAATAAGCAGACATCTTGTTTTATAACGCGGCATTTCAATGTTCCAACCAAGCTTCCAAACAACAAATCTTGCGAAATTTCTTTGGATGCTTTCTAGTCTTCGAAATGCGAGTTGTAGTAAGGATTCCAAACTACACTAAAATATTCCAATACAGATCTGACGTAGGAAGTGTACAGAGATTTTAGAGGTTAAGGATCAGCGAAATCAGTGGAATTACGTTTTATAAAACCCAACCCAACATTGAGTTAGCTTTGGCAACCACGTAATCAATGTGTTTAATAAAATTAAGTTTTGAGTCAAAGATTACGCCAAGATCCTTTTTTTCATAAACTTTTTCAAGAATAAAATTTCTTATTTTATATTCGAAGGAGATAGTTGAGAAATTTCGAATAAAAGAAAAACATTGACATTTCGATACATTCAAAGAGAAGTCATTGTTTAAGCACCAATTCGACGATCTATCAAGGTAAAAGAAAACAATCTTCTGCAGATTTAATACATCTTAGGGATTTTAGATCGTCCGCAAACAATAAGCGATGTGAATTCAAAAGAGCATCAGGTAGGCCATTAATAAAGAGAATGAATAAAAGCGGTCCCAGATGGCTACCTTGGGGAACTCCAGATGACACAAAAAAAGACTTAGATCTAATATTGTCTATTAAAACAGATTGAACTCTTCCTGTTAAGTAGGAAATTAGCCATTTAAGAATGTTGGAATGAAAACCAAATTTTTCTAATTTGCCTATCAATATAAAGTTATTAACTCTGTTGAAAGCCTTCGCGATGTCCGTGTATATCACATCTACTTGATAACCCTGCTCTAGCTTATTAAGAACGAAGTTTGAGAACAAAGTAAGGTTGGTTGTTGTGGACCTACCAGCTACAAATCCATGTTGAAATGGTGATATAACCTCTTTGAGCTTAAATGCCAATCTATCATAAACAATTTTTTCAAAAAGTTTAGGAATTGTTGATAATTTACAAATCGGTCGATAGTTACATATGTTCTGTTTGGAGCCAGATTTGTGTACGGGAATAATGAATGACTTTTTCCATTCAGAAAGAAATTCACCCCTAGATTTGTTCTTCACGATTAGCGAGTGTCTATTAGTATTTTCGTATACTATAGTGGGATTTATTGCTTTTGATGATGATGGAAAATGTTCCTGGGATATCTCTTCCGAACTCACCTCCGTTAATGGATGAGAGTCAATATTATTAGATTTGTTGATAACGAGAGGAGAGCATAAATCACTGTCTCTAACAGAGTCTTTAGGATTTTTTTTTGCAGTTTTTCTTGGGGTAGAATTAGTATTTAACGCCGGCCGATCTAAGAGTAGCAAGACCATTTTTCATTTCAGTCACACTATTGGAGAGTTCATGGAAACTTTAAAGAAAGAAGAAAAGTTTAGGTTAGCGCACGAATTACATTCCCATTATAAATTTTTATTAGTTATAAATTTAAAGTCAATGTCGGAAATCAACACAATGTTTGTGGAAATGTCGACCGCAGAAATAACCGCACTCGATGAATTCAGTGTTTTTGGAACGTTTAATGACTAGATTGCAATTAGCACAGCACAGCTCTAAGACAATATGATATGACAAGTTAAGAAAATTCACGTCTTGCTCAGAGAGGTCAGAGTAGCGAACTGAAATACGAATATATCAAAGAAACGTTGTGAAATTAGCCATCAGAAAAGACAATGTACGAAAGTACATTGAAATATCACAAATATTAAAATATAAATAATTAATCAAACAAGTCTTAAATTACAATCCACATTAAATGTCAAAAACTAATAAAGTAAACAAAAACATAGAATACCTATTTGCTATATAATAAAATGTAATGTACTACTAGAGGTCATATGAAAGATATTCGGTGTAAAACAAGAAGCAATATATACATTAAAATTGAACAAAAGAAAAGTGTTGCATTTTATTTTCACATTTTATTTCAAGTGAATTTTGGTTTTCTAATTTTTTATACGACTCATTTCAAGTCAAAACATTTGGTCCTTCTTGCCTTTTAGAATCAGTTTTAACAATATAAACATTAAAAACATTAGAAGTGTGTGCGGTGTATACCCCCATTCGAAAAAAGATTACAATTTGTTTTAAATGAAAGCGGAGAATTTCCACCTCTGTCTAGCTGGTGAAGTGACTTTCTCGGATCGGAACAAAATTTTGTGTAATTTAGTTGCTAATTATTTGCTAAGAAATTAATTAATTATATAAATTCACATTTCCAGCTTGACGTCAAGCTGGCAAAGCAAAGTTTTCAGGAAAGGTTTAGAGACCGGGTGTTTTCACCATATTTTTTTGCTAACTATTTTCTCTCAAAAAAACAAAAAAAATATTTTTTGCTATTTAAAAAAAATTTTCTTAATTTTTTTTTTGAAAAATTGATTTTTTTATATTTTTATCTACTAATTATTTTCTCCTCGTAAAAACAAAAATTTCATTTTTTGCTCTTCCCGTTTACCTACGAAAATTCACATTTCCAGCTTGACGTCAAGCTGGCGAGGCAATTTTTTTAGGAAAGTCTTAGAGATCGGGTGTTTTCACAAGATTTTTTTGCTATTTGCTCTAGGAAAAATAAAACAAAACTTTTTTTGGTTGTTTAAAAACATTTTTTTTAATTTTTTTTTCAATTTTTTTTTTTTTTGCAAACATTTTTTTAGCATATTCTTTTTTTTTTGCTGATAACAAAAATTTTTTTTTTTATGTATTTAATTTTTTTTTGCAAACATTTTTTAGCATATTCTTGTTTTGCTAATTGCTCTACGAAAAATAAAAACATGTTTTTATTTTTTTCAAATTCTTTTCATTTGTTGCTAACAATTTTTTAGCATTTTCTTTTTTTGCTATTTAACTGCTCTAAAAAAAATAAAACGAAATTTTTTTTCCCGACTACAAAAAATTTTTTTTTTTCTTAGAGCAATTAAATAGCAAAAAAAGAAAATGCTAAAAAATTGTTAGCAACAAATGAAAAGAATTTGAAAAAAATAAAAAAAATTTTTATTTTGCTCTAAAAAAAATATAACGAAATTTTTTTTGCCGAGTACAAAAAAAAATTTTTTTTCTTAGAGCAATTAAATAAGAAAAAAAAGAAAATGCTAAAAAAATGTTTGCAACAAAAGAAAAAAATTTGAAAAAAATAAAAAATAATTTTTGTAGTCAGCAAAAAAAAATTTCGTTTTATTTTTCTTAGAGCAATTAAATAGCAAAAAAAGAAAATGCTAAAAAATTGTTAGCAACAAATGAAAAAAATTTGAAAAAAATAAAAACATAAATAAAAAAAAATTTTTTGGTATCAGCAAAAAAAAAATTGTTTTATTTTTCGTAGAGCTATTAAATAGCAAAAAAAAGAATATGCTAAAAAAATGTTTGCAAAAAAAAATTTAAAAAAATGTTTTTAAACAACATTTTTTTATTTTTCCTAGAGCAAATAGCAAAAAAATCTTGTGAAAACACCCGATCTCTAAGACTTTCCTAAAAAAATTGCCTCGCCAGCTTGACGTCAAGCTGGAAATGTGAATTTTTGTAGGTAAACGGGAAGAGCAAAAAATGAAATTCGTTTTTACGAGGAGAAAATAAAATAGTAGATAAAAATATAAAAAAATCAATTTTAAAAAAAAAAAATTAAGAAAAAATTAAGAAATTTTTTTTTAAATAGCAAAAAAATAATTTTTTTTGTTTTTTTGAGATCAAATAGTTAGCAAAAAAATATGGTGAAAACACCCAGTCTCTAAACCTTTCCTGAAAACTCTGCTTTGCCAGCTTGACGTCAAGCTTGAAATGTGAATTTTTATAATTAATTAATTTTTTAGCAAATAATTACCAACTAAATTACACAAAATTTTGTTCCGATCCGAGAAAGTCACTTCACCAGCTTCACAAAGGTGAATTTCCAAAGTCTTCGCAATTTGTTCATAAGAAATGTGCAGCTTTTTGTAACTTATTGTTGATTATTACAGAATGACTGTACTATTTCGATTACTATACGGCTGGCTATTCCTTATCCGGGATCACAAGTCTTGTGTGGTGTCGATCTATAGTTTTAAAAGTGTAGCTTTTTCTTCACTCCCAACAACAAATTTTATAGCGTCGTTTTTACTCAGATAGATTTACTCTCAAATCGGAAACTACTCTTACTACTATTTAAAAAAAAAATGAAACATGTTCTTAGGTTTTACCTGGTATTGGAATTTAAAATAATATTCGCATATAGGAATTCATATTTTCATGTCTTGTAATTTGTTTTTTTTTCAGCAAATTAGTGAATTAGAATTTATTTTCTCATTTCTTCATAATATTTTGCAAATTTTTGAACCTAATGCTGGCACAACAAATTAAAAAAAATAGAAAATTAATTAACGTTTGACACAGCAAATGTTTTTGCATGTGTGCGTTCAGAGTAGACTCCCAGATAAATGGGAGCACAGTATTTATCCCTTATAAGAAACCTGCTTATAAGAAAACCTCGCTTAGAAGAAACTTGAACAAGAGCACGGTACCTACTTTCCCATACATTATAATGTTAAGTTGTGTTTTTATAAGAAACACGTTTATAAGAAAAAATACGGATAAAAGAAACATTTTTCAAACACAAACTTTGTTTTTGAATTGAAAACTTCTTTAGGCGCTTTTGGCACTTTTGTGATGGGAATAATGCATTGAATTCGGGACCGACACCATATTTTGGCTCATCGTATGTAAAGTCGTCATAGTCCAGCGTCTCAGATTCGATTCCCAACCATGACTTCCATTTTTTTTTTATTTATTTAAAGTGAAAACATAAATAAAAATGGATCGCCATGGCTGGGATTCGAACATGAGACCCAGAGATTAATAGGCAATGACTAATTTTTTTGTTTTCATTTTCAATTCATTTTATTAAATTTTTCTTATATCTAGTTACATCCTAACAAAATGTGTTAAACTAGCTTACGTAATAACTCAATTAACTTACTGACCCTAAGCGGGTACTCTAAATTATTCAATATCTTATTACTAATTCCTTTCGGCCTCAAAATACCTTAAGAATTAAAAACTAGAACCAGTTAAAAACCAAGAAAATTTTTAAAAAACTTAGTTTGCAAGATAATTTTTTGTATTTTCTTAAAACTAATTATGTAAAACTTATTAAATCTACTTAAAACCAAAGCAGCCACAGTAGCTTTTGGTTTTTTTCTTTATTTTTGGTTTTTTGTATTTTATAATTTGTTGATTGATTTTGTTTTTTTTTTTTTATAGGATTTTTTTTTGTTTCTTGGATTTTTGTGTGCCCAACCCCTATACCCTAAGACTAATACACTAAACCTGTGTAAGCCAGCCATTGGCGACTCGCTATCAATATGAATCTCAATTTGTTGCTCCGACAACCACCAGAACAGTCACGACGATCGCGATCTGAGACCGCCGTACTGAATCGAAGGAGCTCTTCAACTTCTCCGCTTACTGCTGTGACGTTTCGGTTATAAAGGAGCCGTCGTTCCACGGACTTACGGCAGACGAGGTAGATTAGTGGGACCGCCAATCTGTCCTGTATCAGTCTCTTCCAAAAAAGAGGAAAGCTTCCGGTGGGACAAATCCACTCAGACGCATTTTCTTCATATATTCAATATTGGGGTAATAAGCCCTAAAAATCAGGGCATTGGTCGATATCATCGCTCTTGCAGTGTGACCACGAGTCAGTTTTATAATGAAGTTGTCGATCCTGTTTATTTGAGCCCCGTTGTAAAGGACCTCATTGGTATATTATTTTTTGTACTCCGACTCTGGGTACTCTGTGTACTCCAAGACAGGTACGCAGACACTGTGTCTCAAACACCCGAATTTTTTCCATATACTAATATTAACATCAGCTTTGAATTCAAAAAAAGTGCTGTCAGAATTGCTACCTATTTATTGCTTTTTTTGAGTTGTCCGTCGACAGATAAAAACTTATTAAGGGCACTGTCGCACCTGGAACGTTCGATTTTTCGTGAATTTTTTGCAGGAAAAGTATGGAATGGATTTGAACGAAATTTTGCACACATATGTATTACTACATATTTAAACAATATTTTGTAATTTTCCCCACACCAAAATATTCATTACGACTGAACTAACATGTAAATAAGTAAGGGCATGTAAAAAAAAATTTTATTTTGCGGTGACCGTGATTTCGCCTTCAAAAATTATCTGAAATAAAAAATTTTAAAAGATATCGTTAGATAAAATATTTTCCAGGTGAGTAATCGCTCATTTCAATTTTTGAATTTTTGGTGACCATTTAAAAAAAATTTGAATTTCACTCCAAAATTGGGCTTTAAATTGGCAATAAAATCGGTTCTATTCAGAAAAAATAAAAGCCCCGCGATTACTCACTTCTTCTTTTTGTATTA
The DNA here is from genome assembly GCA_914767635.1 of Melanostoma mellinum. Classification (NCBI taxonomy): domain Eukaryota; kingdom Metazoa; phylum Arthropoda; class Insecta; order Diptera; family Syrphidae; genus Melanostoma; species Melanostoma mellinum. The sequence goes on along the minus strand of OU612060.1, from coordinate 62,033,468 downwards.
ACAACAAGTGCGCGAAATTTGAGAGTAATCGGTTGAACAGTTTTTGAGTTATCGCGGTCACCGTCTTCAAAAAAGTGGCTTTGAGAAAATCGCATTATAATTTTTTTCGTAAAGATCGACTTTTTTCACCACTACACTACTACACGGCTACGTAAATATACTACCGTTAACTGTCCCCACTCTATACAATATGCCACCAAAATCTGCTTGCTAAAAGTTGTTGGTAAGTTCGTAGGTAAGCATTGTACTACCGTGTTCACTCACCAAGTGGCACTGACTCGAACGAAAGGCGCCAACTTTAAACGACCGTAACTCAGAACTTATTCGTCAGATCAACTTGAAAATTTCAGAAAATATTCTCCAGATGTTGTACTTTAATAAATATTTTTTTACGCACCCTTTAGGTGCGACAGTGCCCTTAAAATACTCTATAAAGCCCACGGAATCCGAAGATTCCCAACAATCTTTGTTTACGTCGTCCATTTCCTTACACAGTGTAGAATTTTCTAAAGTATTGTTTTATTTAATTTGTTGCGAAGTTTATCCTTCACTTAACTAACTGTCGAAAATTTCCGATCTGCTGGGGTACTACTATGTGGCAGTGATCATAAAGTTAACATTCATATTATATGTACATAAACAATTTTTTTCCCAAAAGTGTTTTCTTCATTTTTAAAGTTTGTCCTAAAAAGCTGTTATGTCAACAGCATCATAATATTTATCTAAAAGATATTGGTTTCCCAACAAAAACCTCCAAACAATGTGAAGTTCTTCAAGATTTTCATTAAAGAACGGAAAAGACGTTTCAATGGCCAAAACTAGGTCATTGTATACCCTCTACCACACTACCTATGCATCTAAATACTTAAGAAGTTTTAATTGTGTATTACGTAAATTAAAACGCTTTTTTATTTGAACACAAATTTCAAAATAGAACCAAACATTTTTTTATTTCAAAATTTTGCTTTCATATCCGTATAGGAAAGATAATGTAAGGTACTTTCTAAACCTGCATTGGTACTGACTGAATCCATACCAATATAATATTTTAAAATTTCAATGTAAAGACCTGTTTAGTTATACATAGTAAGAACAAAAGTGCAGTAGACTTGATTTAAAGGCAGTAGATTTATTTTTCGAGAAAAGTGCAGTAGATCTACTGCAATTGCAGTAAAGTCCCAACCCTGTTCTTTAGCCCTGGCCAGAGCCGCATTTTTTTTATACTTATTATTTTTAATATAAATATGTGATATTCCTGATTATAATTTAGTTGCAAGTTTCAGAAGACACGATCGTCCAGCAGCAGGAGTAGCTATTTATAAAAGGTTGTCTGATTTTGTGCAAACCATATGGATTTGCATACGAGGTCACTAGTATTTTTAGTATTGTTTTAGATATAGGCGACCTTGTGTTTGTCGTTGCCACTCTGAAAATGGACAGCGAGCTATAATTGTTGGCGTTTATATTTCACCGATTACGTCTTTGAGTGTAATACGACAGTTTTTATAATTTATATAAAAATTTATTTATTTATTCTGAAGACGCTTCTGCATACCTTCACGGTAAAATTTTGGAGAGATCTATTTTCATATTTAGCATGAGCAGCTTAACCCAGCGGAAAAAGGGTTAAAACAATGAGCCCCCGCGAGGCGGGCCCTGCGGAAAGTTGTTGCATACGGAAATTAATTGCACATAAGCACCTGTCTGATGAATTTTTATACTTTTATACTTTTATCAGTTCGATCAAATAACTTGCAGTTAGAAAAACGATTGCTATTTTCATATTTAGCATGAGCAGCTTAACCCAGCGGAAAAAGGGTTAAAACAATGAGCCCCCGCGAAGCGGGCCCTGCGGAAAGTTGTTGCATACGGAAATTAATTGCACATAAGCACCTGTCTGATGAATTTTTATACTTTTATACTTTTTTCAGTTCGATCAAATAACTTGCAGTTAGAAAAACAATTGCTATTTTCATATCTAGCATGAGCAATTTTAACCCTGCGGAAAAAGGGTTAAAATAATGAGCCCCCGCGAAGCGAGCCCTGCGGAAAGTTGTTGCATACGGAAATTAATTGCACTAAAGCACCTGCCTGATGAATTTTTATACTTTTATACTTTTTTCAGTTCGATCAAATAACTTACAGTTAGAAAAACAATTGCTATTTTCATATTTAGCATGAGCAGCTTAACCCTGCGGAAAAAGGGTTAAAATAATGAGCCCCCGCGAAGCGGGCCATGCGGAAAGTTGTTGCATATGGAAATTAATTGCACAAAAGCACCTGTCTGATGAATTTTTATACTTTTATACTTTTTTCAATTCGATCAAATAACTTGCAGTTAGAAAAACAATTGCTATTTTCATATTTAGCATGAGCAATTTTAACCCTGCGGAAAAAGGGTTAAAATAATGAGCCCCCGCGAAGCGGGCCATGCGGAAAGTTGTTGCATACGGAAATTAATTGCACAAAAGCACCTGTCTGATGAATTTTTATATTTTTATACTTTTTTCAGTTCGATCAAATAACTTGCAGTTAGAAAAACAATTGCTATTTTCATATTTAGCATGAGCAATTTTAACCCTGCGGAAAAAGGGTTAAAATAATGAGCCCCCGCGAAGCTGGCCATGCGGAAAGTTGTTGCATACGGAAATTAATTGCATACAAGCACCTGCCTGATGAATTTTTATACTTTCACTAGTCTATTTCCTAACATTATTGTAAATTCGTACGTATTTCCATTATTTTTTGAAAATATTGCATACTTCAATAGTTTTACTATTTTTCAATTATCTCAAAAACTATAAGACATAGAAATAAGTAGTTAACAGCGTTTGATAAAAAATTTATTAAAGCAACTAACTACATCAAATTTTTATTTATTGGCATTTGTAATCACGAGAAACATAATACTCAAAGGGATTTTTTTCAAATGTTTTTTCCTAAATTTTGACTTTGAAGTCAGTTAATTCAAAATCTGTAAATTGAAATCACTTTTATTATAAAGTGCAGATTTCTGGCTTTCATAAAAAGTATAAATTGTATCTGTAAGTTTTCCCGTTGTTTTACAATATTTTTTTTTTTAGATTTTATTTTATTTCTTGTTGCCAAAGTTATCGTACTCGTGCCGAATATTTTTGTTTTCCACTCTATATAATTGCTTTAGGTTTTTAACAAACATTTTTTGCGTTTTTGTGCGAATTTGGTTAAAAAAAAATTCATTTGTTGACTTTTATTAGCTTGACAACTGATCAAGAACACCAATCCACAAATAAATTTTGTGATTTTGGATAGATATCATGTTATGTACATAACATCCTTTAAAAAAAACACTCCTGATGTAAACAAATGGGCAAGAGAAGTAATGGTTTTCTCCCTAGTTGTTGTCGGCAGTAATCTGGAAAAAGATATTTGAATCGATTAAAAAGGTATCTAAAACACGGGTATCTGAGACAGGCTATCCGATAGGTTCTTGAGCGTGCCCATTGAATTGAACTCAGGGCATAGGAAGAGGGGCATTCAGTTTTCTAGTCACTACGTAGTCGAAAGTCAACTAACTTTGTGAATGCAAAATGCACTACAAATGTAAACAAGAAACATTTGTGTTTTGGGAACTTTAAACAATCTTGCCTGAAAACTCAAGTGCGTCCAGCAATTAGAAAATAAACTTTTGTCCTCTGGCGACCGTTTTAACTTCGCAACAATTTCAGTCACACACATTTTTTTGTGAGATTTTGGATTTGTTGTGTTCCCTTTTAGCCGTTTACATTAAGTGGCCATCATTAAGCCAATATAATGAAATATCGCGGGTATGTGAAGTACAGTTTTTTTTTTAATTTAATTCAACAACAACAACTCTTATGAAGATCTTTCGAGAAAAATCGGGAGGTCGTATTTCCGGAATCGTTGGCACCACAGATGGTTGCCACATCTTAATCAAACAGCCGGTCAAGAATCCTATCGACTACTACAATAGGAAAAATACAATTTATTTTACAAGGTATATTTAGGTAGATAGGCGTTGAACTATTCGGGTAGGCTCTGACTGGTGCCAACTTGGCGGCGCCCAGATGCTGCAACTTATAGTACACGTCAATTGTGCTTAGTATATCTCCAAGCGGTATCCACTGGGACCTGGGATGCTCCTTCCAGAGCTGACCTGCAGTGGCGGATCTAGACTGATGGCGCCCCTAGGCTGTGAAAAAAAAGCCGCCCCAAAAAAATTTTTACATATTTACACTCACCACAGTCGTATGAAACTCGACCATGAACGTCGATAGCATAAGATTGTAAAATAAAAAATAAAAATCAAGTTGACATAAAAAATAAAAAAATAACATTTCTATTGAACATTTTTTTTGTTCGAGAAAAAAATTCTTATTTTCAAAATATTTGCCGCCCCCTCTGGAGTTGCCGCCCTAGGCTGCAGCCTACTCAGCCTATAGCTAAATCCGCCACTGCTGACCTGCTAAACTAGTAAGTGCGAGTGTTGAGAAAGGAATGCGGAACAAAAGAATTGCTCTGCGAACAATGACTAACTGCACGAATCTCAGTGGTCTACGGAAGCTTTCGTGTAAATGCCCCAGCGGATGAATTCGAAGGACAGAATCAACGGTGGACTTAAGCAGCAATAAAAGCAGAAACCCCTGAAGGAGTTAATCCAACATATTTGGTTTAAGGGTCTTTCAGAGTCTTTCAATACTAGGACAGGGTACTGAAGTAGAGATGGTGGCGGTCGCCAACATTAGCCTTATATGCGCCCACGCCCCGACAGAACAGAAAGACGACGATTCCAAAGACTGTTTCTACGAGCTCCTCGAAGAAACGTATGAGCAGTGCCCTAGACACGACGTGAAAATCGTTCTTGGCGATTTTAACGCAAAGCTAGGGAAGGAGGACATCTTTGGAAAAACAATCGGTAAGCATAGCCTCCATGACAAAAACTCCGAAAACGGACTGAGGCTAATCGATTTTGCTGCGAGGCTATATCTTGTTGTAAGTAGTACACGCTTCCCGCATTTCAAAATTCATAAAGGTACATGGCGATCCCCAGATGGGTCCACCGTCAACCAAATTGACCATGTTGCGATCAACGCAAGGCACTCTTCCAGTGTGTTAGATGTCCGAACTTTCCAAGGTGCCAACTTTGACTCGGACCACTACCTTGTTGTAGCCAAGGTACGAATGAGGATATCTTGTTCACGACCAGCACGAACTAACGCTGTGAAGAGATATGACGTCGGAAAGCTACAATCCCAAGAGATCGCCAATGCCTTTTCCAATCGAGTGTCCCTTTAATTATCCTTGAATCCCATGCCGCCAGGATTAAGCATTGAAGACCAGTGGCAGCAATGCCAAGGAGCCATCAGAACCGCTGCATCTGAGGTTCTGGGTTTCATTCGGCCACCAAAACAAAACCCATAGTTCGATATCAAGAAGCGTTAGATATAGAACTCGGTGTATCAAAATCGAGAGGTGAAATAATCTCTATTGAAAAAATGCAAAATATAATTCGAAAAGCAGCACCAAATATACCCGTTAAAACTAACAGGGTGCAATATAAACAACAGTGGTTTGATGCGGAGTGTCTTCTCGCTAGAGAAAAAGTTTTTTCGTTCCTGAAACTGTTTAGAAGGTATAACACCTCTTATTTTAGACAAGAATATGCAGAAGAAAAGAAGCGTTTTAAAGAGACTTGTTCGCGTAAGAGAACTCAATATTTTGAAGAAAAAGCTCATACCATCATCGCGAGCAAAAATACTAAAGAGTTCTGGAAAGCAGTCCGTTTTGTAAATGGAACAAAACTTAAAATTAGCATTAATATCCCTGGTTCGGAACTAGAAGCAAACTTCCAATCTATTCTAAATTTAGAGACAACAGAGATGCCTTTTCTTTACTGCGTTAATTATATTGAAGATCAAAAAATGGATCATCCTTTCACATCTTCCGAACTAAAATCTGTATTAAGGGAAATGAAAGAAGCCAAAACTCCCGGAGAAGATCTCATACCTCACGAATTTTATAAGTATTGTTCTGATGATTTTAGCAACTATCTTCTAGAAAACCTAAATGAGTTATACGAAAACGACTTAGTCCCAACATGCTTTAATTCGTCGGTTATTCTTCCAGTTTTCAAAAAAGGAGACCCGAACATGGTTGAAAATTATAGAGGTATCTCACTGCTAAATACTGTTCGTAAAATTTTTGGAAGTATTTTATATAAACGTCTCACGAATTGGGTGGAAGAGCACCAGATACTCAGTGAATGCCAAGCTGGGTTCCGTCCAACCTACTCCACTGTAGACCAAGTTTTTACACTTAGTACTATTATAGACATTTATCGTTATGAAGGCAAAAACATTTATGCATATTTTGTAGACTTCAAATCCGCATTTGATAGCGTTGACCGTGATTTAATGTTTTATAAATTGTCTGCATTAGGACTTCCTTTTAAAATGCTGAAAACATTGAAAAAAATATACCATAACTGTACTGCAAAGGTCTGGAATGGAGTCAAAATGTCAGAAAGTTTTGCAACCACATCAGGATTGAGGCAAGGATGCGTTTTAAGTACTCTCCTTTTCTCCATTTACATAAATGATATAGTATCCTATCTCAATGGAGGGATCGAAATAACTGGAACTAAAATCAAAGTTTTGATGTACGCTGATGACATAGTTCTGTTAGCTGATACTCCTATAAAACTTCAGATGATGATAAATAAGCTAGATGAGTATTGCAATTTGTGGAACCTTACGATAAACCAAAGTAAGTCCCAAATAATGATTTTTGGTAGAGCAAAGAGACAGAGGAATGGGAACTACATCTGGAAACGGGAGAGGGAAGTTGTGGAAGTAGTCGATAGCTATAAATATCTTGGAGTTATACTAACTCCGCAAAATAACATGAAACTTCACTTAGCAGAAAAATTAAAAACTGCGAAAATCGCAATAAACACAACCTGGTCAACATGTATGAAGAATAAAAATATAGGACTCAGAGCGAAATACCAAATTTTCGATGCTACAGCGAGGTCGGTTATGTTTTACGCAGCCCAAGTTTGGGGATACCTTCAAAATGAGAGTGTGGAGCAGCTGCTCAGATTCTTTCTGAAAAAAGTTTTGCTCCTTCCCTTGACCACGCCCACTTATATGTTGCACATCGAAACAGGACTGCCATTGATGTTCATCACTACGTTGAAGCTCCATTTTGATTACGTTCTTAAAGTGTTTAGCATGGAAGAAGCTTGCTTACCCAAAATAGTAGCAACGCATGCTTGCGTCAAAAAATCAGCATGCTTTGAAAAATGGAAAGAACTAGCGGAGAGTGTAGGATGTCCTCTTAACCTTACGGGAGTTAGTCTAAGACAAACCAAAGAAGAGCTTTACAATGTACTGCAGGCTCTTGATGAAAAAATGCATAAAGCCTTTATTGAACAGGCAAAATCATCAATATATAGAATATATTACTCAAAACTGGAGCATGACCTTAACACGTTAAATTACTTTGAAAATAATATGGATGCAGACAAAATCTCAACAATATTTAAAGCTAGAGGAGAGTTGCTGCCATTAAATTACATACCCCACCGGCCCGATCTTCCCATAATCTGCAGCTTGTGTAATTTGAAGGATCGTGAAGATATAAAACATTTTATTGGAGTCTGCCCCATACTATCAGAACTAAGAAAACTACACTTGGGAAAATCGAACTACGAAACTGATGAAGTTCTCCAAATCCTGAACGGTCGAGACTGGACTGCTCTTATCAATTTTGTGAAAACTGCGCTACGATATCGAAACCAAATATTAAATGAAGCATTTTAATTTATTTAAATATGTAACTTTGTGCACCCTTTTTTTACCAATTTGTTTTATTTTAAACTTGTCATTCTGGCAGACGGCTTTTGCCATGTCATAAAAGATTTGTAAACTGAATTTGTAAACCATAAGCTTTTGTAATAAATCTTACTAAATCTAAATCTAAAAAATCTAATCTAGTTCGATGAAGACTGCAGGCAGGCAAATGCAGCCAAACAAAAAGCACGACATGCTGATGTAAAAACGAACAAGGGCTGCTTGATCAGTATAACGAGGAGAAAAGAAGGGAAGAACACCGAATTCTCAAAAAGAAAAAGAAGCAGCATGAGAAGCGTTCGTTTGAGGAAATTGAGAGGTGCCATGACAGGAACGAGATTCGGAAGTTTTACCTAAAGGTAAAAAGATCCTGCCAGGGTGGCAGGCCCCGAACTCAAGCCTGTAAAGACCAGCAGGGAAACATAGTTGTAGAATCACAGTCGCTACTGAGGATCTGGAAAGATCACTTCTGCAGACTGCTTAACGGCGATGAGGACACAAATTCCACTGGCAGATTGTCCCATTCAGCTTGGACGATGATCAAGAATGCCGTCCTCCCGACCTAGAGGAAGTTAAGCTTGCCATATGCAAACTTAAATCTAATAAGACTGCGGGCCTTGATGCCGAACTTTTCAAGGCAGCTGGAGACCAGTTGGAAAGGAGCATGCACCAGCTGATCTACATGATATGGTCGGAAGAAAGCATTCCCGATGAATGGAACCTCAATATCGTATGCCCGATCCTAAAGAAGGGAGACCCTCACAATTGCGCCAATAATAGAGGGATAAGCCTCCTTAACGTCGCTTATAAGATCTTGTCTGCTGTAATATGTGAACGTCTGAAACCCCACGTCAACAACTTGATAGGTCCTTATCAATGTGGTTTTAGACCAGAGAAGTCCACAATAGACCAAATTTTCACATTACGGCAGATCTTGGAAAAAACCCGAGAACGTAATATCGATACTCACCATCTTTTTATCGATTTCAAGGCCGCGTATGACAGTATCTACAGAGACGAGCTGTACAGAGCCATGTCTAGTTTCGGCATCCCTGCAAAACTCGTACGACTATGCAGGATGACTTTGGAGAATTCACGCTGCTCCGTCAAGGTCGGTAAAGAACTCACCGAGACCTTTGATGTCGAAAAAGGTTCTAGGCAAGGCGACAGACTGTCATGCGATTTCTTCAACATCATACTTGAACAGATTGTAAGAAACTCAAACGTCAACACCAGAGGAACAATCTTTCAAAAGTCTGTACAATTACTCGCCTATGCAGACGATATTGACGTAATGGGAAGAAAAAAGCGTGATGTCATAGGTGCTTTTGCGAGTATTGAAACAGAAGCGGCAAAAATGGGTTTGATGGTTAATGAGGGCAAAACGAAGTATATGTTGTCATCAAACAAGGACACAGAACATCGGCGAATTGGACAAAACGTCACAATAGACAGACATAACTTCGAGGTAGTACAGGACTTCGTTTACCTTGGATCCGCTGTAGACACGGAAAACAACATCAGTGCGGAGATCAAACGGAGAATAACTCTTGCCAACCGTTGCTTCTTTGGGTTAAGAAGGCAATTAAGAACCAAAACCCTCTCCAGAAAAACCAAGGTGACCTTGTAAAAGACCTTAATCATCCCAGTCCTGCTTTACGTCGCGGAAGCATGGACCTTATCGAAAGCGGATGAGGAAACTCTTGGTCGTTTCGAAAGAAAAATTCTCCGAATGATCTTTGGTCCCGTATGCGTATGAGCTGTACCGCGACATGGGCATACCCAGAAGAGTACGCATTGCGAGGCTACGATGGTTGGGCCATGTAGAGCGGATGGACTCAAACGCTCCGGCTCGTCGGGTGTTCGAAAGCACATTGCAGGGAAATCGCGTAAGGGGTGGCGCAATCAAGTGGATGAAGACCTCAACCGACTTGGAGTGCGAAACTGGAGAGGGCTCGCCCCGAAATCGAAGTCGTTATAGAAGGATGTTAGTTGAGGCCCAGGTTCATCCCGAACTGTGATGCCCACCTAAGTACATAAGTAAGATATGTATTTAGTGTATATTTATACATTTTAATCAATATATTTACATACTGATTTCTTTAAAGTGCAGGAGTTTGTGACCATCGAGCTGTTTTGATTGACATTTATGTAGGTGCTCCTGGTCGAAATAGAAATAGTCCTATTTCTGATCACTTAACTCAATTTTTGCCTGCTGATCTTGACGTCTTGTAGGAGATGCTGCCTACCTTCTAGGTCAGATTCATCTAGATCATTCAATCACACCCTTCCGTGACAATGGACACCTTATCTCTCTTAACTTTAACACACGTCCTAGCAGAGCCAGAATAACCATAGAGTGTTATACCTTATACACCTAAATTTGGTTCCTTCACCTTTACCTACTATGCCAGTAAGCATAACTGTTATTATGCATATTATTGCTTAATCAATATTATGCATACTAACAGTTTCCGGCCACATTTATTGCGACATGGTTTAGTGGGTCAGGCTGAATTCCAGAATGCAAGTTAAGCAATGCATTCTGGAGTTCAATCAAAAGTTCCAGCGAGGTCAACGGAAATATGGTGAGTCGATTGTTAACCACCGAAGCGCGAAGTCGTTTTAATTCAAAGTTCTTTCTTTGCACTACATTACATTTTCATCGTGTTTAATTAAAAGTAATTTCAGTACTTTACAAGAGCAAACTTTTGGTTTTCTCAAAGGCCGATTTCGGCGATACTGGATGTTGCAAATCCGATAATGGCCAGCAAAAATGCAGTTTGAAAAAGATAACGACCATGTCAATGATTGTACTTCAAGGAAAAGAAACTTCCTGTTGAACAATTTTAAAAAATAAAATAGCATTTTCTGAGATCATTATTTTATCTACAAAACAAAAAATAATAAAAAATTTTCTCTACAAAAAAAAAACAAAAATTCGTTACTTTATTGCACTATAAACTAAACTTAGCTTAACTTATATGTAGCTAATTCTTAAAAATAGAAGATAAAACTTATTACAAAGCAAAAAAAAAAACAATTTATTGGAAAACATCACATTATATCACATACACCCCTGTTCTGATTTTCGTTCGAATACCATATTCTCCCGTTTTAGAATTTTTGCGGTTCTCAATTCCGAATCCGTACGTTTTCAATTCGCTTATCATTTTGTTAGCGGAATTGAATCCGGTTAATGAATTCTGTAGAGCATTATTTATTGCTAGAAATGAAAAATAATAACCTATATTAGCACTAACATGCAATAAAGCTGTAAATAGTTCCAATAAACACAAAAATTTAATTTCCAACACGTTTTTGTGACATAAAATCAGTAATGAATCCGTTCGGAAATAAGAACACACTTTTTAGATCCGTACGGATTCAATTTCGGTTTCCGTTTTTAATCCGTACGAAAATCAGAACAGCCATGATAGTCTTAATCATCACATTTGTGTAAGTACTTTGTGCTTGAAAACAAAAAAACAAAACAAAAATTCACAAAAAAAATTAATTGGTAAAAATGGCAAAAAACAGCTTCAGTTATCTAAAAGAAACAATGATAAAAGCATAATTCAATTAACAAATTACATTTACTTACGGGTTCTATTTTCTTCTCATCATTGTACTTCTGTATTTCAAAGTCAAACTTTTTTTGTTTCAGTACTCTAAGTTCCCGTAGCACGTTCCGAAATTCCCGAGATAAGGGAAACTTTTTTCTCCTCCAGTGCAACCAATTTTACCCGATGGTTTGGAAACGCTGACCTCGTCTTCGTAACTTGGTCAAAATAAGACCAAAATATGCGTCCTCGGCCTGTGGAAGTTTTTGTTGTTGTTGTCCACTAAGCTGTTGTACCTAGTCTTGAAGTTCGCCAGTTTTTTTTTTTCTCTCTTTGAAAGTGTGGCCCTTCTCCTTCATCGCCTCCTTGATTTTAAGAAACACCGTCCTGGGCCGTATTTTCGGGTTCCTCAACTCGGTTTTGTGCTTCCTGCACTCCTCCAAAAACAGCAAAACGGTGCGGTGCTCCCAAGAAGATTCTTAAAATAAAAACAATTATAAATATGTATTTAGAGTATTTTTATTCCAAATTGAAAGATTTAATTTTACCTTTCTCCGTATTATTTGGTCTTTCCTCTATTGGTACATTTTCTTGAGATATTGCTGCAGCAGACACTGGATCTGTAATAAAAATGTTTAATTTTTTTTCTTTGCTTACTAATGCACTCAGCAAACAATTCTTGTTATGAAATAAAAAAAATTGAATTTACCTTTCTACGCAACGTTGGTAATGTGTGCCGCCAAAAGTTGTTGCATGTATGTATTATGACTCGGCATACAGTGGATCTGTAATAAAATTGTTAAATGAATCGTGTTGCTTATCGCTCTCAAAAAAAAAAACATTTCCTGATACGATTTGATTACAAATCTCTTCACTTTCTTCAATTTGATAAAAATTGTTTAAATACTACAAAACTACTTTCATTTTGCACTTTGTAATTTTTCTTGTGTTTACCCAACATCTGATTCTCAAACGTCAGATTAACTTTGTAGCTGAAATTTTTGCACTACGTTTAAGGGGAAATTTCAACTCTTATCGTAGTCGATTCTAACCAATCAGAAGAGTTCACTACGTAGTGACTAGAATTCTGAATGCCCCCAAAATGCCACTTAGATTCAGTGTTCATTTTGACTTTTAATTTGTTATTTGTTGTGTTTATGCTCTTTCTGTTTTCGTTGTGCTTATATGTGCCCCTGTTCTGTAACTATCGCATCGATAAAATTCGTCGAGAAACGGTGAGATTTGAAACAAAATTGGTTTTATCGCATCGTTGGCGTTCTGTAAGCGATGACAAGCGATAACTTTATCACGCGAAACGAACTGGAATGAAAATACTGGAAAGGCGGTAAAAACGGGTTTCTGTATAGTCAAAAGTCGATATTCTTTTCATTTTATACGTCAAATTCTATCACTGGGTTCGTAGCAGGCGATAAGACAAGAGGATGATGATGGCTGAGCACAAAAAGGTAAAATTAATGTAAAAATATTGAGATGTTAGGGACTTACATTAAAATTTTAATTTTTAGAGATGTACGCGAATATCAAAAGCGCAAAAAGAACAGTTGGTAGAGTTCATGCTGCAAAATAAACCTTTTGCTAGAGGCCAGTTCAGTGAATTTAATGCGAACAGCAGCAATTCGAACACTTGGGAGCTCATCAGCTCAAAGCTCAACTCCCAAGGATCGGTGCAGAAGACAGTTGACCAGTGGAAAAAGGTAGGTTAGATAAATTTAACAAAACAGAAATTTGTTCAACAATTTTTTTTTTATGAAGTGCTGGATTGACATGAAGTCATCCGCAAAAAAACAAACCAGCGACCTAAGAACATTTATGAACAAAACAGGTGGTGGAAGCATTGCAGACGGACCTCGTCCCCTCAGCGATTTGGAGGAAAAGATTATTGCAATTATTACGTTGGACGCTGTTGATGGCGATGGCTCTACCCCTGAGCTGGGAAGACCAGTGATTGATGAGGTTCAAAACAATTTTTTTTTTAAATAAGAATTATATATGTATTTGGTTTTTAGATCTTGGAAAAAGAAAATTTACCTGAAGAAAATTCGCAACGCGAAATATTAGAGCCATCCTCTTCAGGAAACATGCCCGGACCTACCAAGACGAAGAAGAAGGTTCCGAATCGCATTCCATCGTATTTAAGCGCGCTGAAAGAGGCCAGAGCGCTTCAAGATAAAATGGAAAGTAGGCTCAAGAAAATTGAAGAGCAGAACTGTGCAATAATTGCACAGAATCAAGAAATTCTTGGAAGATCTGCTCTGATATTGGAGCTTTTAGGAGCTTTACAAGCGGATTAGTCTTTGTTTTTTTTTTAATTTTTTTATGTGATTTCTTATTGGTTGTGATATGCCTTTTTTAGTTTTTAATACTCATGTGTGAATTCTTTTTTGTTTTTTTTTTTTTCTATGAATGAATTTGTTCTTTTATGTTATTAGTTCTTTTTAAGTTCATACATATATTTTGCTATGTATAGTGACATTGCTATAATTAAATCTTAAGTTTCAACAGTATTGTTATTAGTTTCTGTTTTTATGAGCAAAAGAAAGTGTTTTCACAACAATTTTTGTTAAGGTTACTACTTACTTGCATGGAACTGTAAGCCAATTTTACTTTTGATTGCGATTTTGTATTTCCTGACCATGTATTCAGTTTGTCACAGTTTGTGATTATTACATTTGCAGATTATTTGAAATTTAAAAAAAACCTGGACCAAAAGTGTGTCAGTATACATTTTTTCTAAAAGAAACGTAATATACTTGAATGGAAGGACTTTTGCTCTACGATTTTTTAAAATTTTCTTTAAATCAAAGATATGTATATCAACGCAATCTTAAAACAAACGCAAAACATAGTCAGGAAATACAAAGTTCATACTTGTACGTCGTACAGCGTTTTTGTCGTTGCCGATGTTGTTTCTCTTGTTTGTCAGTTACTCAATGTCAAATTCATTTTGGAATTTGTTGTGAGACGAGAGACGACATAAAATAATTTTTAATTTGCTTTTTTGCAAAAAACGCAACGGACCCAATTGTTATCATCTCACTTTTTTGGGTAAGTTTAGGTTTTTCCAAAAACTCCTTTGCGGCGACCACAGTGTAGTCAGGTCTTCAACAAACAAATTATTGTTTTTTTATATTTTGCGTTTTTGAAATTACAGAATTTTCTCTTTTTATAGACGTCTTCAAATCCCATGGCATATTTTCTCTTCGCTGTTGCTAACAAGATTACGCCGACCAACTGGACGTCTTACAGTCGATGAACAGAGGCTAGAAGAAGAATTTCGTTATGTCAATAGCAGACTTATCACAAATTCCAAAGAAGTTGCTTTCTACCAAGGAAACTACAGCGAAAAAAAACTCTTTTGGCCAGTTTTTCTAAATTGCGAACTCTTCTTGGAAATTCTTAATGGTTTCGAGTTAGTATCAGATTCATCGACAGCAATTGGCAAACGTAAATACTACTCTCTTGTATTTATTTAACAACAACAAAAACCGATATTTTTAATTTTGATTTTTAAGATTTTGCATTTGTTTTTGGATTCTGGGCGGTCTGGATTCCATTTTTTACAGAGAATCATCTACTTTTATCTGAAGGAAGCAGCGGGTCCAGTTGTAATCAGTTGTAAGTTTTCGTCTCATTAGCAAGATTCGATAAAAAACTATTCAATTATTGCTAGGCGTACTACACATACGGCAGGATTTTTAAAAAAAATTCAAACGACAATCGAAAAGCAATGTAATTCGTAATGTTTGTTTTGTACACAATGTGAAAGACTTGATTTTGCTAATTCTACTTATTATTTTCTGTCGTTCAATGGAGGAAAGAAGTTTTACGTTTATAACTTAATTGTATTCTTATGTAAAATGAATAAAACAAATAAGTCAAGTATAAATAACGTTCTTTATTTATTTCTTCTGTTGAAGGCTGACAGTATAGTGCAAGTTTCAATCATTTACAACATTACGACAAAAAAGCCGCTGAGAAACAAATCATAATTGTTCTGCCACCAACTATAAATCAACTCGGGCATTAAACATCATCTAAAAAAAGGAAAGGCGAACATTTTAAGTTTTAACTACTATAAACAAAAAAAACCGAAATTTCAGACTGCTCACTTTAATTTACACAACAAATTTTATAAACAAGATTGACAGATAGACTTATCGCCTTCCATTGGAAATTCCAGTCAAACTGAAACCGAAACTGAAAGTTATCGCATGCACTTATAGAAACCCAGTTCTTTCCAGGGGCGATAAAGAGGGAATGAATCGTTTCATTTTTTAACGATGCGATAACTTATCGCCAAAGATACAGAACAGGGGCACAGTTCTTTCCATTGCCCCTGTTCTGTTCCTATCGCCTCGATAAAAGCAGGCGATAAACCCAGGAAAATGGAACGAAATCCTACTAAATTCATAGAATTTCGTTCCATTTTCCACCGTTTATCGCCGAGGCGATAGTTACAGAACAGGGGCACAGGGGCAATAAAGAGGGAATGAATCGTTTCATTTTTTAACGATGCGATAACTTATCGCCAAAGATACAGAACAGAGGCACTGGGCCGGATTCTGGAAGGTTTTAAACGACTATCGTCTGAGTTTGAGACAGTAAAAAACGTGTTTAAGACCCTGAAAAAGCTGCCAAAACTTGTAAAACGATAGCAAAATAGATTTCCACTATCTACTGAAAGCAAGATTATATGAAACAATTATTTGACGACGCAATTTACGATAGACGATTGAACGATAATCGTCTGAAAAGTTACGGAATCTGTGCCTCTGTTCTGTATCTTTGGCGATAAGTTATCGCATCGTTAAAAAATGAAACGATTCATTCCCTCTTTATTGCCCCTGGAAAGAACTGGGTTTCTATAAGTGCATGCGATAACTTTCAGTTTCGGTTTCAGTTTGACTGGAATTTCCAATGGAAGGCGATAAGTCTATCTCTCAATCTTGTTTATGAAATTTGTTGTGTAAATTAAAGTGAGCAGTCTGGCCTCTAGCAAAAGGTTGGGCGAGTTCCTAAACGCAAGTCTTGCACAAATTATGTGAAGCAATCAGTTCCTAAATGCCGACAAGAAAATCTCTTCAAAGCAGAATTTCCCAAAACGTCCTATATTGCTTTTTTCCGCAGTTGTAAGTGAATTTGTGCTATCAAAAAACACTTGCATACTTTTAATTGCATTGCAAATTTTATTTGGGATTATTTTTGCTTAGCATTAGACTTGCTTGGCAAATCTTGCGTTTAGGAATTCGCTCGTTTATTTTGCAGCATGAAGTCTACCAACAGTTCTTTTTGCGCTTTTGATATTCGCGTACATCTCTAAAAATTTAAATTTTAATGTAAGTCCCTAACATCTCAATATTTTTATATTATTTTTACCTTTTTGTGCTCAATCATAATGATCCTCTTGTCTTATCGCCTGCTACGAACCCAGTGATAAAATTTGACGTATAAAATGAAAAGGATATCGACTTTTGACTATACAGAAACCCGTTTTTACCGCCTTTCCAGTATTTTCATTCCAGTTCGTTTCGCGTGATAAAGTTATCGCCTGTCATCGCTTACAGAACCCCGATGATGCGATAAAACCAATTTCGTTTCAAATCTCACCGTTTCTCGACGAATTTTATCGATGCGATAGTTACAGAACAGGGGCACGGCACTGAAAATGTCGCAAAATAATATTTCACTCAATGCTAAATTCATTATTTTAAAAGAAATTAAATCGGGAAGAAATCGAATAGAAATTTGTGAGAAATATAAAATTGCTAAAAGCCAGCAGGCTGTTTCAACTTTGAAATTGTGAAAAATATGATTTTATTTTCCATACAAAAATTTGTTTTCTGCGGGTATATTCGTTAAGAAAGTTGTTTATTATATTCGTATAAGAAACTTGTTTGTTGTTTCTCATATCCGTTCGAAGGATATAAGAAAAGTTATGGAGCTTATAAGAAACAATAATTGTGCTGTATATAATTTGCGTTAAAAGTTACTACGGATTAACTCTTTTTTTCAGCGAAACATGGAAAATGGAAAAAGAGTGAATCTTTTCACCTGTAAAGGAGTAATTCTTTTCGTTAGTGAAAAACCCTATTTGTAGTAACATTTTCCTAAAAGAAAAAACTACACTGAAGCAAATGTCATATTTAGGTGATATTGAATAAAATGTTTCGTCAATCTTTGAAGCCACAATTATTCAAATCAAAAACTGTTCTTAACACATTTCAAATAATTGAAGATTTAATAGTCATAATCAAAATAAAAATTTCAATTGTTCTCAGATGCAGTATTTTATTCAAATCGAAGAATGGTTTTCATAATGACGAAAGTAAAATAGTTTACTTAAGTGAAAAAGAATGTGTAAATATAAGCTTCTTCAAATTGACTAAATTGTGGAATCATAATTTTCGACTGTATAACCCAAATACTCAGTTTTTTTGATATTGAAGAAAATTCGTCAAATGTAGTAAACGTTTCTTCCCATTAACAATTTTTTTTCTTGGGCGTAAATAACTTCTTTAAGTTTTAAAAGTGGAAATTTTTAATAAAATGTTCAATGAAAAGAACCAAAGGTTACGCAAAACAATTCGCATTTATAAGTTGATACTAATTATTCAACAATCTATTAAATAAATCGAGAAGGAAAATAGCTAAGGGTGGTATTCACCAAGAAATCTTAAACTAAGGGTGGTATTCACCAAACAATCTTAAGAGCGCTCTTAAAGCTAAGAGGCTCTTAGTTTTAAATTTGGATGTGCTATTCACCAAGCAATAATAGGGTCTAGTCTAAGCTAATTCGAATATTCGAAAAATAAGGGTGTTGAGCCTGTGAACGCACACTTTTCGAACTACTTCGAAAATTTCAGTGTCAATTGTCAAAATCAGCTGTTAAGCAAACCAAAAACAGAAAAAAATTTCGGAAATTTTAGAAAAGGTAGAACGTAGAATTAGTTCATTCTTTGTATTGCAAATCATAATTCGAATTTCATTTTCTGTGCTTGGTGAATAGCACATCCAAATTTAAAACTAAGAGCCTCTTAGCTTTAAGAGCGCTTTGGATGTGCTATTCACCAAGCAATAATAGGGTCTAGTCTAAGCTAATTCGAATATTCGAAAAATAAGGGTGTTGAGCCTGTGAACGCACACTTTTCGAACTACCCAAAACAGAACAAATTTCGGAAATTTCTTAATTTTTTCAACAGTTATTTATGATTTTTGAGTAACAACCACAAATGACGCTGTCAGTAAATTTCGAATTTTCGAAGTTATTTAAAACAACAACCGCTCATAACTTAAGAGTGGTAGCGACCACTCTTAAGTGTTATGAGCGCTCATAAATCTGCACTAATAGTGGTCGGTGAATAGGTTTATGAGGCACTTAGTTTAAGATTTCTTGGTGAATACCACCCTTACAATCTTAAACTTTTTTTCTAAACCGGATAGTGAATTCCTTTTATATTTTCGCCTGCAATAGAAAAATAGCAACTCTTACTTTACTTTTTTTTCGATACTTCTGTGGATTGAAATGCATGGGAAAGCAGAGTTCGGTAAAGCATTCCACATGCAGGTCGTTCGGTCAAAGAATGAATCTCTATATTTCACTGTACGCCCGAAATTTAGGTGATTACATATTTGTGATGTTTGATTGATTATACATTTTCCTCGTACATATTGTAACGTGAACCCAACATTTTATACCAATTTCCTAATCGAAAAACGTTCAACCGAAAACACAACTGGCAACACTATAATGGAATGGTATAAATGACAGGCGTTGCTTGTAAGCCAGTGTGTGTGAGTGTAGAGATGCTTGACAGCAAATGTGGAGACAATGTAGAAGTTACTGGAGAGTTCTAGATGGCATGTCATTCGATATAAATAGCCCGCCCGAGGCAACCAGAGGGCAGTTTTGTTTATAGAGTGATAAAGTTAAGAGTAAATACAAGTGATAGTCCAAAAGTCGAGTTGAGTTCGAATATAGTGTATATCGAAAGTAGATACTGAATAAAGTGGTAGAATTAAATTGAAAAGTAGAGTTTTATTTTTGCGAACTAAGCGCACGTTACATTGGTGTCAGAATTGTAAATAAAACTTATTTGACTAGTAAAGTGTAAAAAAAAAAAAGTAAAAAGAAAATAATAATTATATACAGTGAAAATGGGTAAGTTGTTAGAAGAGCTCACTTGCATTGAGCTTAAAAGTGAGTTAGGTAAGCGAAATCTTTCTAGAGCGGGATCGAAAAATGAGCTCGTCCTGCGCTTACGTAACTATTTGGAACAGCAAGGGGAAGACGTGAACACTTTTGTTTTTGAAACAGAAGTGGAAGAAGAGGAAGTAAGTGAAAATGTAGATTTTTCTAGTATGATGAAACTTTTGTTAGAACAACGAAACGAGCAAAAGAAGGAACAGCAGAATGTTCTCGAACAACTTGAAGCACAACGAAATGAGCAAAAGAAGGAACAGCAGAATGTTCTCGAACAACTTGAAGCACAACGAAACGAACAAAAGAAAGAACAACAGAACATTCTCGAAAGACTCGAGGCGCAACAGAATGTTTTGGAAGGCCAGAAAAACATTCTAGAAGGCAAATTGGGCAACATTGAGAAAAATGTATGTGCCCTTGACGAACGAGTTGAAGGTGTGGAAAAACAGCTTTCTGTTGTAGAGAATCGTTTGGAAAGCCGATGCGATAACCAGTTCTCTCTTCTGTCCAAGGAATTAGACCAGATCCGGAAAATAAAAATTCGAGAATCTGCTGGAGAGTTTGCAAGGAAAAAGGAGATGAAACCCCCAACATTTGATGGACAGTCTTCTTGGCCAGTCTACAAGAGACAATTTGAGGCAGCCGCGACAACAAATGGCTGGGATGACGAAGACAAGTACATTGCACTGACTCTTGCTCTTAGAGGACCAGCAGCTGAATTACTTCAAACAGTTCCAGCTGGTAAGAGCGGCGATTTCAGTTCTCTCGTGGCAGCTATAGATAAACGCTTTGGAGATAGCCACTTGAAAGAAGTCTTCCGAGTCCAACTCAATAACAGAGTCCAGAAAAGGGGTGAAAGTCTACAGCAGCTCCAGGCAGACGTCGAAAGACTGGTTCACCTTGCATACCCGGATGCTGGAGAAGAAATCATCAACCAGCTAGCTGTTGAGTCCTTCGTTCGTGCCATTTCCGATATACATCTTCAGAGGTCTGTGCGAACTGCTAGAACACGTACTCTTTCCGAAACTTTAGCATTCGCATTGACAATTGAAGCAGCAGAACAGGCTTCTCAGGGAGTACATCGACTTAGAGAGGCCATAGTCGAAGAATGCTCGTGCCAAATAGCTGAAATACAAAAGAACCGGAGCGGACTAGCAAGATGTTGGAACTGCAACAAGACCGGGCACTTACAGCGTCAATGCCGACTACCACCAAACAAAGCCAGTTGTAAACATTGTGGAAGCAAGAGATCCAACCCAGAGCAAGGTAACAACAACACCAGCGTTGCCTATCAGCCCGTTTCCCATCAGGGAAACGAGTAAGAACCAACTTCGAGGGGCAGAGGCTGGTTTCTTGTATCGATGGCCCCAAAACCACCATCCAGGTCTCCCAGACCAAACGCGACAACAAAAGTCTGACTGTGGAGACTACTATTAGCGGGAACAAACATGTGGCTACCATTGACACCGGTGCCACAGCATCCATAGTACGTCGAAACCTGGTAAAGATGACGTGGCTCCATAACACCAATAGCTACCGTCTAAGAACCGCAACGGGAGAAGCAGCAAGAGTATATGG
Source organism: Melanostoma mellinum (assembly GCA_914767635.1). Lineage (NCBI taxonomy): Eukaryota > Metazoa > Arthropoda > Insecta > Diptera > Syrphidae > Melanostoma > Melanostoma mellinum. Next base: position 62,012,253 of record OU612060.1, on the reverse strand, counting down.
AGAAGTGTGTCTCAAGATCCGACTGGCCGATCTAGTGTTTACTCATCAATTCCTGGTGGCAGATATATGTGACGAGTGCATCATTGGAATCGACTTTATGAAACAGCACGGAGTTATTTTGGATATCGGTAATCAAGTTTTGAAATACCAAAATAAAGAAATTCCAATGACCTATTCGAATGAAAATACGTCAACACTGAGAACTGTCATCACGGAAGATCTGATTCTGCCTCCTTCTTCTGAAGTGTTCGTTTGGACAAAACTGGAAGGTGAGTTTGGAAGTCTTCGATACCTCATGGTGGAACCAGACCCAGAGTGTTCCTCCCAAAGCGTCATCATTGGGAAAACACTGGTAGCACCGAAAAACAAAATGGTCCCCGTACGATTACTAAACACCAGACCGTACGATGTAAAGTTGAAGAAAGGAGAAGTCGTTGGACGTTGCGAATCGGTTGCAGCAATTACGAAGATCACAGACGAAGCTCCGAGAAAAACTATAACTCCGGAGGAGCTCGAAACCATCAGAGCTAAAATACTGAATTCATCCAACCTTGATCACCAACAAACAAGGATGGCTGAAAGTCTCCTACAAGAGTACACTGACATCTTCGCATCGAAAAAGGGACAATATGGTAGGACACAGTTGGTGCAGCATCGCATCAACACAGGAGATGCAAGACCGATTCGTCAACCCGCAAGACGCCTTCCACTGGCCAAACAAGGTGAGGTTGAGGAAATGATAACAGCAATGAAAAAGGACGGTCTTATCGAAAATTCCAAAAGTCCTTGGGCGTCACCAGTGGTGCTAGTGAAAAAGAAAGACGGAAGCACTCGTTTTTGTGTGGACTACCGAAGGCTGAATGATGTAACTAAGAAAGACAGCTATCCCCTGCCGAGAATCAGTGATACCCTGGATGCCATGGAGGGAGCGCAGTGGTTCTCGACGCTGGACTTGAAGAGCGGATATTGGCAAGTTGACATCCACCCTGATGATCGGGAAAAGACGGCATTTTCTACAGGTAATGGGCTCTGGCAGTTTAAGGTTATGCCGTTTGGGCTATGCAACGCTCCGGCAACATTCGAGCGTTTGATGGAGTGCGTTCTTCAAGGACTGACGTGGAAAGCTTGCCTAGTCTACTTGGACGATGTCATTGTTTACGGGAAAACATTTGACCAACATTGTAAGAACCTTAAAGCCGTGTTTCAGAGACTTCGAGAGGCTAACCTTAAACTGAATCCAGAAAAATGTGCACTTTTCAAAACCGAAGTCAAGTATTTGGGACACATCATCTCATCCCAAGGAGTAAAGACTGATCCTGAAAAAGTTGACTCCGTCAAAAATTGGCCAACACCACAGGACAAACATCAACTCCGAAGCTTTCTGGGACTTGCCACATATTACCGACGTTTCGTTAAGAACTTCGCTGGAGTTGCAAAGAGTTTGCATCAGCTCACCGAAAAGGGAAAGCAGTTTAAATGGTCAGGTGAGTGTGAGAAATCTTTCCAGGAACTCAAATACCGCCTCTGTAACGCTCCAGTGCTGGCACATCCAACACCTGGCAAAACATTCATCGTCGACGCAGATGCAAGCAACGTTGGAATCGGGGCGGTACTATCCCAAGTGCATGATGGCGAAGAGAAAGTGGTGGCATACTACAGCAAGGTCCTATCGAAACCCGAAAGGAACTACTGCGTGACCAGAAGGGAACTGCTAGCTCTTATCTTGGCAACCAAGCACTTCCATAAGTACATCTATGGACAGAAATTCCTTCTGCGGACAGACCACGGTGCTCTGAGCTGGCTGTTGAACTTCAAAAATCCAGAAGGTCAAGTCGCAAGGTGGATAGAAAGATTGCAGACCTATGACTACCAGATCCAACACCGCAGAGGAAAGCTGCACTCAAACGCCGATACATTATCACGAAGACCTTGCAAAGTGGATTGCAAGCATTGCAAGCGGCAAGAAGACAAAGAAATCATTACCGCTCAGCGACTAAGAGCTGACCCCATAAGCGGATGGAGCAATGAGGAAGTGAGGACTGCTCAACAGGAGGATCCAGATATCGAACCCATTCTCGCATGGAAAGAAAATGAAGAGAAACCGGAATGGGGAGACATTTCTGACAGGAGTCCAGTTCTCAAAGCCTATTGGGCACAGCACTCACTATATGTGCAAGAAGGTGTCCTCAGGCGAAGATGGGATCCGCTGACGGTAAGTCACATGTGATGCAGCTGATCGTACCGCAATCGAAAGTCAGTGAAGTTCTTCGGGAGATGCACGACGGACCTTCTGGAGGCCACCTGGGAGTAAACAAAACACTGGAGAAGGTGCGACATCGGTTCTACTGGTTACATGCTAGAGATGACGTGGAGAAGTGGTGCCGAACATGTGACAAGTGTGCTGCAACCAAAGGACCTGGTAGGAAGATTCAAGGTAAGATGCATCAGTACAACGTTGGATCGCCTTTTGAGAGGATTGCAGTAGATGTGGCTGGGCCTTTTCCAGAGACCAACGCTGGAAACAAATACATTCTGGTTGTAATGGACTATTTTAGCAAGTGGCCTGAGGCGTATGCCATCCCAAATCAAGAAGCCAAAACGGTGGTCGACCAGATTGTGTTTAACTGGGTGAGTAGGTTTGGCGTGCCTATGGAACTCCATTCCGACCAAGGGAGGAACTTTGAGTCAAACATCTTCCAAGGAGTGTGCGGACTACTTGGCATTAAGAAGACTAGAACCACACCGCTTCATCCACAATCTGATGGGATGGTTGAAAGATTCAACCGGACCTTGAAAGAACACCTCACCAAGGTCGTAGGCGACTACCAAAGAGACTGGGATAGGCACGTACCGCTATTCCTGATGGCCTATAGAAGTGCAGTACATAGCTCGACAGGACAAACACCATCTGACATCCTGTTCGGGAAAACCATGCGGCTGCCCAGCGAACTTAAATTTGGATGCCCCACAGAGGAGCCACAGGACACAAACGAGTATGTGGACGACCTCAAGGAGAGACTCGCTGACATCCATAAAAGAACAAGGGAACGGATGAAAACCTACAGCGACCGGATGAAGACACGGTACGACACAAAAGCGACAACGTCAGGATTCCAAGCAGGAGATCGTGTGTGGCTTTATAATCCTCATCGTCAAAAGGGATTGTCACCGAAACTTCAGCAAAACTGGGAAGGTCCTTATACTGTAGTCACGAGGATTAACGACGTGGTTTACCGCATCCAAAGAGGACTAAGAGGCAAGTTAAAAGTAGTTTATTGTGACAGGCTGCATCGATATAGTGGCGAGGCTGCAGATGGAATTATTCGGGACGAACAATCCTAAGGAGGGGGCAGTGTAACGTGAACCCAACATTTTATACCAATTTCCTAATCGAAAAACGTTCAACCGAAAACACAACTGGCAACACTATAATGGAATGGTATAAATGACAGGCGTTGCTTGTAAGCCAGTGTGTGTGAGTGTAGAGATGCTTGACAGCAAATGTGGAGACAATGTAGAAGTTACTGGAGAGTTCTAGATGGCATGTCATTCGATATAAACAGCCCGCCCGAGGCAACCAGAGGGCAGTTTTGTTAATAGAGTGATAAAGTTAAGAGTAAATACAAGTGATAGTCCAAAAGTCGAGTTGAGTTCGAATATAGTGTATATCGAAAGTAGATACTGAATAAAGTGGTAGAATTAAATTGAAAAGTAGAGTTTTATTTTTGCGAACTAAGCGCACGTTACAATATTAACATTACTACAAAGGTGCATTGCCTTATCTCAAGTTTTTAATAAGAAAGTAACCAGCCGAATGAAAAAAAAGTTACAATCTGACCGAAAAGAGAAGCCATGAAACGACGATGGCCAAAAGAATCAATCAAATTGATACGACAATTGATATCGAACCAATCTAAATACTCTTTTTTGTACTCCATCGCGTAAGCGCAACGATGTTTGTGGAGCACCTGACTAAACGTGTGAATTGCACTCTAACTAGTAGCGTAGCTAGCATGGGTGGAACCTAGGGCGGCAATTATGGTGTCACCCCCGTAATGTAAAATAGTAAAATAAATGAAATTCCGCTATTATATGTATATATTGCGATTTCTTTATTTAAATTCAAATAAAAAACACATTGTTAAAAAAAAAAAAAACAGAAAACATTATTAAAACGTCTTCTTCCTAGCTTTTAAAGCAGAAAATTCGCTGAGAGCGTCATGAAAATTTATTTGCTGTGTCGGCTCATTTTCAATTGTTAAAATTCCGATTTCGGAATCTCAAAATAAAGTGGTGTTAGTAAATTCACTTAATACGTGTATCACAGATGGATCTCGTGTTACAAAAACAACAATGTAAACAAATGGAAGTTGCGGGGCAAGAGAGGTAATGGTTTTCCCTCTTGTTCTTTATTCCTCTAAATTCTAAAGATAACCAATTAGATAAGTTGTCACTTAAGCCGCTTTCAAATGACTTCTCAACCTTGGTATCTCTGAGAGAAGTTCTGACTCTGACACCTCAGCATAAGCACTAGGCATTCGCCTGTACAACTTCAAACAATGAAACCACCTCCTTAATCGTTACATGCGGAGACTATGCTGATTAAAAGTTCTAAGTCCAACTATTTAACACAATAACCTTTCTGCAAATTGATTCATAAAAGATATTTGTTATTATTATTTTATGGTTTAATTTAAAATGAGACTTCAATATCAAAAAATTATTTATCGTGAATAAATAAAAAAATAAATAAATAATAATAAATAATAAATAATAAATAAATAAATTGAATAACTATATATAGAAGCTGACACCCGAATGAAACAACTTTCTCAAACTCGGCATAATAAGATTGTTACCTAGCAATAGTCAGACTATTTATTATTGTTTATGTTTTTGTCTCTGCTTTGCTTATTTCATACACAAACTATTTTGAAATAAGGGTAATTTGGCAGTTTAGGTTTTAAAATATGTTCCTTAAGGGATTTATTTCTGGAAATGGTATTGAGAAGCGACAACAATCTCTAATTTTGAAAATCAAATCTTTGAATAATTAATTTGTTGAAAATGGTGTTTTGTAATTTTAAATATTGTAAAAATAGTTATGGATCGGGAGTTACTCGTTTTAAGTTACCAAAAGACCCAAATCGCCGCAATATTTGGCTTTTAAATTCGGGAAATTGTAACTTAAAAGAAATGAAAGAGAATCTAACGTTGCCACCGTTTAATATTTGCGCCGATCATTTTGAAAAAAAAGATTTGGCCTCAGGCGGTATGCGGTTACGATTGCTTCACGGTGCAGTTCCTAAATGTTATTTTAAAGAAAACAACATAAGAAATCAAAACACTGTCGATTCCAAGGAAGGATGTATACTGAAAGAAGTGTAAGTATCTAATAATGTGCTTGAGTCAGACGCAGGAGCTTAAATCGGAGTACTTATTTGTTATCAATAATTTTTTTTTAAATCAAATAGTTCAGCTAATGAAAGAAGAGAATTTATGGAGCAGACATCCATTGAAATAAAGAGGAGAAAACTGGAATCAGTAGAAGATGAAAATATCTTTGTTTTACCATTTAACAATTACATAGTTTCACATAACCCTAATGAAAACGAAATAAAGAATCAAAAAACTGACTATTCTAAGGAAAGCTTTATGCAGAAAGAATTGTAAGTATCAAATGATGCGTGAGTGTGAGAGTCATAGTAGCGGAGTGGGTTCTTTTTTTTAATACTGGAGAGTAATTGTTTAACTTATCCGTACCCAATTAAAACGTTTTTTTATATTAATACTAGCTGACCCGGCCACGCGTTGCTGTGGCTAGCGTTTCTGTCATACGATATTGTTATAATATTGTTATAAAGTATTTAAAGGGAATGGTAGGAGAACATTAGACCTGGGGACTACAATGCTTTTTTACATAGATGCTACTTGTAAAAAAATCATGGCGACCTTCATTACTGATTCTCTACTACCGTTACCCCTTAATGAAATGCAATTATTATTTATGAAAGAAGATAGAAACGTTAAAGCTGGTATAAAAATTTACTGGTTTGGGATTTGAAGGGGAAGAACTTTGAACACAATTGATCAAAATTTTGATATAAAGCAATAATCAAAACAAAAGAATTGAATTTAAAATTATTTATTTTTTTTCAAGTTTGTAACAAATGAGTATATATTACATAAATAACATGTGATAATTAAACTTATAAATGAGGTTGGTAGGGTTGATAATTTAAAATCTTCAAACAATAATAAATTCTTTTAATTTCAATTTAATTTAGCACTGATCGGTGCACAATATTTTTGGTTAACCAGTCTTTTGCTATCACAAATAGGTTCGACGGCGTTCCTACACGTAAGCATACAACATATAGCTGCCCATAAGAAAAAACATTGATTTTCAAAATCTAAGCCATAATGGTCATTGTTTGGCTTTGAGACTTATTTATAGTCATGGCAAAAGCTAAACGAATTGGAAACTGTAACCTACTGAAGGGGATGGTAGTATCTGACGGAATCATTGGAATACGTGGAAACAGGACCACTTTTCCTTTAAAATTTCTAATTAAAATGATTCCTTCAAGAATTTTTCCGGTTATCTTTTTAATGACCAAACGTGTACCGTTGCATAATTGAGGTGGATTTAAATTACGCAGGAGAATAATAGTTGAACCAATCTTTAATCAATTTACACTTAGTCGGCTATACTTACTCCAAAAATAAAAAAGTAAAATTCACTGTATTTCGTTTACTTTAAAATAAATTTAAATTATACTTTTGTCTCAACAGCATTTGGTGGTCGATCATAAATTGAGATGCAAGCTATCCTATCTACCAAGTTGGATCAAACTGCACACGGTGTACAAATTTGATTACAATCGGTTAAGTAGTTAAGGAGTCCATCGCGGACAAACATTGTGACACGTGATTTATATATATTAAGAAGAAGATACAAATTACAACCTCATCGGTAACCAACGAAACAATAATAAACAATAAATAAAAAATATCCTTTGGGACTAAATTTGCAAAAAGGTTGGTGAATTAACTAGCTCCGACTCCGACGACACTAGCGACATAAGAACTCCTTGTGGCGATTTTCTCCGGTGTCACCATTGTATACAGAAACTATAGTAAGTTCATGAATCGATTTAACAGTGCTTTGGACCGGACGAGCATGGTGGCACAGCATTCGTTTCTCTACACACAATGGTAAAACAAATTGCTTGGAACGGAGACTGCTAAGTTGGCACGGAGACCATCAGGCAAAAAGTCTACATAATAATACTATAGTTTCTATATACAATGGTGTCACTTCTATATATAGTTATTCAATGGTTTCACAGTGAATGAGTTAAATTCAAATTTTGCCTACACTTACAGCGTCATCTATAACAGAATAGACAAAAGTTTCTTTCTTTTAAGATGCCAATGTACATTTGTCACAAAAAGAACGGTTTAGATATTCGCTAATAGTGGTTAGGAGATGAGACAGTTTTTTAATGAAACTTGTTTTCGCTTTATCGAAATAACATATGGAGTGCTACCAGACTCTGTCAAAATACCTACGAGATTAACAACGATAGCATTTGCCGATTTACGATATAGACAGAGTAAATTACACGAACAAATACTTTCTGTGTTCTTTTTTTTCACATTATGCTCGATCTAATATCATTCTAAAAGTGAGATCTAAATATCATTCTGAAAGTGAGTTATCATCAAATAAATCTCAATTCTTGAAACTATCGACTTTCAAACTATTTTACTGAAAATATATAGTGCCGTCATTGAAGCGAAAAATACGGTCTTACCTCCGAATGTTTTTAATGTGAACCGATTTACATGAAATTTTGGAATTAGGCTCATCTTACCTTTAACTTCAAAAGTGAAAATGATTTTAACTCCGCAACCACCCTGGGGGTGGTTGCCCCACCCCTTCTCGGGGGTGAATTTTTTTTTTTTAATAGCCTCGGATATCGATGGAAGGCCTAATTTTAAGCAAAAAATCATCTACAGTAGACGCTCGATATAGTGAAGTAATAAAAACCAGCCATTTTCACTATTTGGAGATTGTTCACTATTTCGAGCGGGAGTCTAGAAACGCTATCCAAAGTTAAATTTTATGAAAAATGCACATTTTGTTCAGTGTGAAGATAATTATATTTATTTAATCTATAAACAAAACAAACACTTTAATCAAGTTGACTGCTAAGAACAAAAACAATTCTTAATACATCATCACTACATACATAGTATAAAACAAAGTCGCTTTTTCTGTCCCTATGTCCCTATGCATTCTTAACTTTTTAAAACTACGCAACGGATTTTGATGCGTTTTTTTTTTAATGAATAGAGTGATTCAAGAAGAAGGTTTATTTTTATAAAACATACATTTTATAGCGGAGAAAAGCCGAGAAATTTAAAGATTTGTAATTCGATGTCGTAACAACATATTTTTCTGCGCTTGCATTGCAAACGCTGGCTAAACCTCACGAGATTGAACAAATTTATGTACTACGGAATTTTAATCTTAAAAAGATGAATAAAAAGTTCGCGGCAGCATGTGTTTATCTCCTTAGAAATATCCACAGTAACCATTTTTATCTTTTACATATTACAAAAAAGCTATTTTATTTTAAACGATACAGTATCATTCCTTATCCAATTTAATACATTACAGTATGTGATTTAAATGAATAATTTCGAAGATATAACAGACTTAAAAATTGCGGGACGTAGCGTTTGCTTTTTTGTTATTTTATACCCGTGCGAAGCCATAGCGGACCGCTGTGTTGTTATAAACTACGTTCACAGTTTTTCTGTACTGAAATTAGTATCAACACTGTACCTGTGCGAAGCCGGGGCGAGTCGCTAGTACTCATGTAAAATAATATAAAACAAAAATATTTTAACTCATAAAAAAAAAAAAGAGTAATATACACATAAATATAACATGTACAAATTAGCATCTTTTTTCACTATAACATTCATTTTTTTGGAAAGAAGTTTGTTAATTTTGTCTGCTGTTGTACAAAATTAAGAACTCAGCAAAAACTTGTGTTCTACTGAGTCAAGTGACTACTTTCCTTTGTGATTCAGTGTGAGATGTACATGAATGAACGGTAGAATTTGTTCAAATGCAGTCGACATACTGTAGACGCATTGCAGCTGCAATATTCTTGTTCAAACCTGAGAAAAAGTATGTGTTCACTATTTCGAGATCTTTATTGTTCACTATTTAGAGTAGTGCATGTAAGATTTTGGTTTGTTCACTATACTGGATAGTTCACTCTTACGAGATTCACAATATCGAGCGTCTACTGTATAGAGTTTTTCAAAAAATCCAATACTTTTCAAGTTATTGGCAATTGAAAATTCGCAATTTTTTCACGCTTTTCATCGGTTTTTTGCAAATGTCTCCAAAAATATACGTTCTATCGAAAATTTATTAAGAACAAAATTGTAGCAGGTAAAATGAACAATTTGGTTTCTTATAAGGTATTCTAAGTTAGATGGCATTGACCACATCGATTAAATTTCAGACAAAATAAAAACGGCTTTGATCTTTAATATCTTGCTTAATATTGCACTTAGAATACCTTATAAAAAACCAAATTGTTCATTGTTTTTTTACCTGCTCCAATTTTGTTTTTATTAAAATTTTCAATAATGCTTTGATGACTCCACTAATATAACTGCACATGAATTCTGACTGTATATAACTACTTTTTGCAGAGAAAAGAACGCGAAAATAACGCAGGAAAAAAATTGTTTGTCTTTAGAAAATCATAACTTACAGATCTCATCTCAAGAAAAATTTCTCAAATTCTATTTCTATACTGCAACACATTTAAGTTGATAGATAAGATGCGATTTTGTCCCATTTCAGCTATCAGATAATAATCACCCTTGAAAAAACGCTACCTACTCATTAAACTTTTCACTATTTCATACATAAACTATTTACTATTGACACTTAATCACGGCGATACATGGCTATTCAAAGAAGCTCATTACGAATATAACAAGTGGCGAATCGATATTGCAACTGATGAAGACTTGGTGGTTTGCTTGCATTTTTCATACTAGAAATAAAAAATTTGCTCAAAATTTTAAAGGAAACACGAATTTATTAATCTGTAATACAAATTGTATATGGGCTGTCAAAACAGCTATTTCACTATACCTATGCCTAATACAGTTCCAAATCACCCCGGCACACTGGGGGGGTCTGGCCTAACGCCTGGTCTCCACATGCTTTAAATCTATCGCAGCTTTTACAGCAGCCTTTGAATATCGCAAGTGGAGACCATTATAGCAGCTTTATTTTCATAGCCTGCGATAGATAGGTAGCATACTTTTATCGCAGGGTATCTATCGCAGCTATTAAAGCAGAACTGTCATCTGCATAGGTTTTTCCACCATTTTGTTACTTCGCTGTTATGTTTGGTATGAAAAGTATGCTATACAAAATGCCCACAACACAAAATTTGTCAGTTGCTCTGCTTTTTTGTGTCTGTCATTTTCCTGCTTCGGGGGGAGTATTCAAGGGTAAAAAACGGTTAATCTCGATTTCCGGTTAAACTGCAAGTTTTAAGAAAAAAAGTTAAATGGCAAAGTTGTAGATATTAAAAAGATCTACAACTTTTGTAAAGACACTTTTTTCACATAACCTCAAAATGTATGTGAAAAATTCGAATAACTGAGTTTTTGGTTTTTTATTTTTATCTTTTGCAAAAAAAAAACTTATTTTTTCACGAAATTTGGTGAAAACATACCTTTGTATGTTCCAGACATACAGTAATTTTTTTGATTTAAAATATGTATTTTTTCACCTTATTTTGACAAAATATCGAAAAATCACCCTAATTTTCAATCGAAAAATCTCACGTCAAAATATCTGCTTTTTTAAAAAAGTTGGTGTGTTTCTTATTCGTTGAAATCTCTACTTTCAGATGGTTAAAAAAAAATTTACATTACTATGGTAAATGTTCTCAGAAAATGCAAATAATGAAAAATACCCAAATCCGATTTTTTTTTTTGTTTTTAAAAAATTCAAAATTTACGCTTTAATTACTAGAAGAACGTAAGATTTCATGTTATACCGATAAACAAAAAAATTGCTAATCGAAATATACTACTATCTTACTTTTTTCTAGTAATTAAAGTGTAAATTTTGAATTTTTTGAAAATAAAAAAAAATTTTCGTAAAGACATCACTCCATAAAAAAGAAAGTAATTGAAATTTTCTAATGCTGTATCAGTGAACTTTTTACGTTTGAAATTCACAGACATATAATCACTTGATCATAGAATATTAATAGTGCCCGCTTGAGAATTAAGCGAAGAAACGTTAGAAGCCCAAAATAAGGATTTCAAATTTAATATAGAATATTTTGTTCGAAAAATATCGAGGTAAGACACATTAACGGACATAATTAAACGAATTTTAATATTTTCAGTTCAATCAGAGGATAAGAAAACTTTCAAAAAAATCCTTTTGATTCTGAAGCTATCAAAGTGTTTTTAGAGCACGACTAAAATAACCAACCACAGACTGAAATGATTGATCATTATTCTTTGGATTCAAAATAGTCATAATTACACAAATAATTTGTTAACAATATTAAGAAAACCACAGTTATTTTTAAATGTAAATCTCATTTCACAAAACAGACTTGTTTGTTTGTTTTAGTTTTTTAGGCTTCAAAGCAGGCCTGGTTTAAAACTCTGTTAACCACATGAGGGAAATGGCTGTTTTGACAGCCCCAAATAATTTGTGGTGGAGATATATAGATTCACGTTTCCTTTGAGTATTTTTTAAAATAGATAACTTATCAAATGTTAAAAAGCAATGCACGCAATAAGAAAATGTTTTAGAATAGAATAAAGAAAACTAACATAAGTGTTTTATTACTTTATTATTATTATTGCTACTTTGCTTTCATTTTCATTTAAAAAATGTGAGCAAATCACTTTTTTTAGTATGCAAAATGCAAGCATACCACAAAGTCTTCATCAATTGTAATATCAATTGTGAGGGATATAGAACCTACATATATGAAGTACTTCGACAAGCCACGTGTCGCTATGGATGAGTCCCCATGTGCATTATGCAGTTAATGTCTTTAACTCCTAAAATGCGTAAAGAGCTCTCTAGACATGATCAATCCACTAAAAAACTATTTAAGAATTTTGGAAATTGTGGTCAAAATAAGAAAAACATTGAGATCATAATTGGTTTTTGTTCATTTTGTTAATTTAAGTTTCTCACTACACAGAAATATCAAACAACTACAGTAAAAAGTTTACATCGGCATTATCTCAAAAACCTTAAGTGGTACCGTTGTTTTTACTTCGTATTTGAATTCAGCATACCAAAATCCATTCAAAAAGTATTATTTTAAGTTTATTATTATCGCCGTTGTGGTACCCGTGGCGTGATGGTTAGCATGTCCACCTGCTAACCCACAGGGGTTCGAGGTTCGAATCCCAGCAGAGGCATAATTGTTTTTTCACGGGTATCGCCTTCCGCGAGGAATTGGAAAGTCCTCCGTTAGTAAATTCATTGCCATGAAAAGCGCTTTGTGAGAAATGCGCTAGGCCCAGGGGCTCCTCGCTCTGTTGCGCCACCTATTTTTTTTTTTATATTATCGCCGTTAACAGCGACACAAAAATCGATTTTTCAAATGGAAGCCCCCATTTTTTATTGCAGATTTGGAAAGAGCGCAAAATTTTACGACAAAACATGTATTTTATTTTATTTTGCGCTCTTTCCAAATCTGCAATAAAAAATGGGGGTTTCCATTTGAAAAAGCGATTTTTGGGTCGCTGGAGCTTCAAGGTTACGCCCAAGGTCAAATTCAAGGTCACCATCGGATTCCTCGTCGAAAAATACGTCGGATATAGGCTGTTGAGACTGTTCCCGTTAGCCATATTGACTATGTTGCGATTGACGCAAGACATTCTTCCAGTGTGAAAGATATCCGAACTTTACGAGGGGCAAACTTTGACTTGTCGCACTACCTTATTGCACTCAAGGTATACGAATGAGGATATCCTGTTAAAGTGTTAACGACCCATACGAACCAACGCTGTGAAGAGATATGACATCGGAAAGCTAGAATCGCAAGGTATTGCCAGTGCCTTTGCCAAGCCAGTGTCCCACCAACTATTCTTGAACCCTTTGCATGCCGCCAGCACTAAGCACTAAAGACCACTGGCAGCAATGCCAACAAGCCATCAGAATCGCTGTCTCTGAGATTCTGGGTTTCACTCAGCTTCTAAAACGAAACCCATGGTTCGATAAAGTATGCAGGCAGGCAAACAAAAAGCATGACTAATGTTGATGCCAAATAGAACAAGAGCTGCTTACACCAGTACAACGAGACTTACAAGGAGAAAAGAAGTGAAGAACACCGAATTCTCAAGAAGAAAAAGAAGCAGCATGAGAAGCGCTCGTTTGAGGAGACTGAGAGATGCCATGATAGGAATGACATTTGGAAGTTATACCAACAGGTAAAAAGATCATGCCAGGGTGGCAAAATTCGAGCTAAAGACTATAAAGCCCAACAGGGAAACATAGTAACAGTAACACAGTTTCAAATGAGAATCTACGGAATGACAACTTCTGCAGACTGCTTAAAGGCGATGAAGACACTAATTCCACTGTCAGGCAGAATGTCCCATTCAATTTGGACGATGATCAAGAATGCCGTCCTTCCGACCTAGAAGAAGTTAAACATACCATATGCAAACTTAAATCCAATAAGATTGCAGGTGCAGATGGCCTTGATGCAGGAGATCAGTTGGAAAGGAGCATGAACCAGCTGATCTGCAAATCTGTCTGATATGATCTGAAGAAAATATACCCGATGATTAGAACCTCAATATTGTATGCCCGATCCTAAAAAGGAGATGCTCACAATTGCGCCAGTTACAGGGAAATATAAGGGCGAATTCCTAAACGCAGGCCATGCTGGAGCAAGTCAAATGCTAAGCAAAAATAATCACAAATAAAATTTGCACTGCAATTAAAAGTATTGTAACGTGCGCTTAGTTCGCAAAAATAAAACTCTACCTTTCAATTTAATTCTACCACTTTATTCAGTATCTACTTTCGATATACACTTTATTCGAACTCAACTCGACTTTTGGACTATCACTTGTATTTACTCTTAACTTTATCACTCTATAAACAAAACTGCCCTCTGGTTGCCTCGGGCGGGCTATTTATATCGAATGACATGCCATCTAGAACTCTCCAGTTACTTCTACATGTTCTCCACATTTGCTGTCAAGCATCTCTACACTCACACACACTGTCTTACAAGCAACGCCTGTCATTTATACCATTCCATTATAGTGTTGCCAGTTGTGTTTTCGGTTGAACGTTTTTCGATTAGGAAATTGGTATAAAATGTTGGGTTCACGTTACACTGCCCCCTCCTTAGGATTGTTCGTCCCGAATAATTCCATCTGCAGCCTCGCCACTATATCGATGCAGCCTGTCACAATGAACTACTTTTAACTTGCCTCTTAGTCCTCTTTGGATGCGGTAAACCACGTCGTTAATCCTCGTGACAACAGTATAAGGACCTTCCCAGTTTTGCTGAAGTTTCGGTGACAATCCCTTTTGACGATGCGGATTATAGAGCCACACACGATCTCCTGCTTGGAATCCTGACGTTGTCGCTTTTGTGTCGTACCGTGTCTTCATTCGGTCGCCATACACTGTGGCCCATGTCCCTGTTCTATTAAATCTATCTGTAAGCCTACTCACCGCTATGTTTGAATCACAGACATAACAATTTCGGAACCACTTCTCCACGTCACCTCTAACATGCAGCCAGTAAAAGCGTTTTCGCACGTTCTCCAGCGTCTTGTTGACTCCCAGGTGGCTTCCTGTAGGGCTTCTATGCATCTTTTGTAAAACCTCTTTGATTTTCGATTGAGGAACAAAAAGCTGCATTACAAAAGATTTACCGTCAGGAGATTCCCATTTGCGCTGGAGTACGCCTTCTTGCACGCGAAGCGAGTCCCACTGCGCCCAATAGGCTTTGACAACAGAGCTTTGGTCAGAAATGTCGTTCCAGTCAGGTTTCGTGTTGTTCTCTTTCCATTTGAGAATCGGTCCGATGTCTGGATCCTTCTTTTGAGCAGACCTCAATTCTTCCTTGTTCCATTCAAACATGGGTTCCATTCTTATCCGCTGAGTCTTGGTCTCTACTTTCCGCCAGCAATTCCATTGGGGATTTTCTACCTGATGTCCAATTCGGTATTGATAAGTCTGCGGTCTTACTCTACAGCTCGCGGATTGATTTTCTTGGACTTCACAACGTCGACAAGCAGTTTCAGTTTTAATTGGAGGCAACCGGCATTGTCGCTGTAAGTGCCCCGTCTTATTACAATTCCAACATCTGGCAAGTCCGTTCCGCTGGTTCCTTTGTAGCTTAATTCCTGGGCATGATCCAGCCTCGAATACGGCTTCTCTTTGACAATGTACCATTTGAGAAGCCTGCTCAGATGCTTCCATCATTAATGCAAACTCTAGAGTTTCAGAAAGAGTTCGTGTTTTAGCAGTTCGCACAGATCTCTGAAGATGTTTGTCAGAAATGGCACGAACGAAGGACTCAACAGCCAGATGGTTGATGATTTCTTCTCCAGCATCTGGGTATGCCAGGTGAACCAGTCTTTCGACGTCTGCTTGGAGCTGCTGTAGACTTTCACCCCTTTTCTGGACTCTGTTATTGAGTTGGACTCGGAAGACTTCTTTCAAGTGGCTATCACCAAAGCGTTTATCTATAGCTGCCACGAGAGAACTGAAATCGTTGCTCTTACCAGCTGGAACAGTTTGAAGTAATTCAGCTGCTGGTCCTCTAAGAGCAAGAGTCAGTGCTATGTATTTGTCTTCGTCATCCCAGCCATTTGCTATCGCAGCTGCCTCGAATTGTCTTCTGTAAACTGACCAAGACGACTGCCCGTCGAATGTTGGTGGTTGTACTTCTCTTTGCCTTACACAAACTCCACAAGTTTTCCGTAGCTCCATTTTCCGCATCTGGTCTAGTTCCTTAGCCATGTTTTCGATTCGTTTCTCCAAAGTGGCAAGCTGACTTTCGCATTGACTCTCAAGCTTGGAAAATCGTTTCTCAACACATTCAATGCGTTTTTCTAGGCCACAAACATTTTTCTCAATGTTACCCAATTTGCTTTCTAGAATGTTTTTCTGACCTTCCAAAACATTCTGTTGCGCCTCAAGTCTTTCGAGAATATTCTGTTGTTCCTTCTTTTGCTCGTTTCGTTGCTCTTCCAGATTCTTTTGTTGTACTTCAAGTCTTTCGAGAACATTCTGCTGTTCCTTCTTTTGCTCATTTCGTTGCTCTTCCAGCTTCTTTTGTTGTACTTCGAGTCGTTCGAGAACATTCTGCTGTTCCTTCTTTTGCTCATTTCGTTGCTCTTCCAGCTTCTTTTGTTGTACTTCTAGTCGTTCGAGAACATTCTGCTGTTCTTTCTTTTGCTCGTTTCGTTGTTCTAACAAAAGTTTCATCATACTAGAAAAATCTACACTTTCACTTACTTCCTCTTCTTCCACTTCTGTTTCAAAAACAAAAGTGTTTACGTCTTCCCCTTGCTGTTCCAAATAGTTACGCAAGCGCAGGACGAGCTCATTTTTCGATCCCGCTCTAGAAAGATTTCGCTTACCTAACTCACTTTTAAGCTCAATGCAGTTGAGCTCTTCTAACAACTTACCCATTTTCACTGTATATAATTATTATTTTTCTTTTTACTTTTTTTTTTTTTTTTACACTACTTTACTAGTCAAATAAGTTTTATTTACACTTCTGACACCAATGTAACGTGCGCTTAGTTCGCAAAAATAAAACTCTACCTTTCAATTTAATTCTACCACTTTATTCAGTATCTACTTTCGATATACACTTTATTCGAACTCAACTCGACTTTTGGACTATCACTTGTATTTACTCTTAACTTTATCACTCTATAAACAAAACTGCCCTCTGGTTGCCTCGGGCGGGCTATTTATATCGAATGACATGCCATCTAGAACTCTCCAGTTACTTCTACATGTTCTCCACATTTGCTGTCAAGCATCTCTACACTCACACACACTGTCTTACAAGCAACGCCTGTCATTTATACCATTCCATTATAGTGTTGCCAGTTGTGTTTTCGGTTGAACGTTTTTCGATTAGGAAATTGGTATAAAATGTTGGGTTCACGTTACAGTATGCAAGAGTTTTTTGATAACTGCACGAATTCACTTGCAATTGCGGGAAAAAAAGCAATCTGGTACGTTTTGGGACATTCTGCTTCGAAGGGATTTTTTTGTCGGCATTAAGGAACGTTGTGCTTTGCATATTTTGTGCAAGACTAGCGTTTAGGAATTCGCCCTAAGCCTCTCTAACGTCGGCGTCGCTTATAAGATCTTGTCTGCTGTAATATGTGAACATCTGATACGTCAGCAACTTGATAGGCCCTTATCAATATGGTAAAGCCACATTGACATATTGACAGATCTTGAAAAAAAAAACACAGTATAGTATCAATAAATATACACCATGATTTTATTGATTTTAAAACCGCGCCATGTTTATAGTTTCAGGATCCCTGTAAAATTCGAGCGCCTATGCAGGATGACTTTGGATGATTCACGCTGCTCCGTCAAGGTCATTAAAGAATTCACCGAGACATTTGATGTCGAAAAAGGGTTAACGCAAGGCGACAAACTGTTATGCGATTTCTTTAACATAATACTTGAAAAGATTGTACAAAACTCTTATTTTCCAAAGTTTGTTCAATTACTCTTTTATGCAGATGATATTGACGTAATAGGAAGAAGCAAGCGTAATATCATAGGTGCTTTTGCGAGCATTAAAACACGGAAAAAAACACCAGTGCTGTATCAAACGGGGAATAAAACTTGCCAACCGCTATTGCTTGCTAAAAACGCAATTAGGAAACAAACCCCTCTCTAGAAAAACCAAAGTAACCCTTTATAAGACCTTAATCATCCCAGTCCTGCTATACGGCGCGATAGCAAGGACCTTATCGAAAGCGAATGAGCGGTCGTTTCGAAAGAAACATATTGTAATACACACCCATCATTTAATACCAATTTCCTAATCGAAAACGTTGAACCCAAAAAACACAAGCGGCAACACTATAATTTACATCTAATGACAGGCGTTGCTTGTTAAGTCAGTGTGTGTGAATGTAGTCTCCCCCCCCCCCCCCCCCCCGCAGACCTTAACTGTAAATATTGAAGACAATTCGTCTCGCGATTCAGGCTGTAGATACATCACAAAACTTGACACACTGCGTCCTTTGCGACAAATACGATTGGATCCACAATAACAAAGTGTCATGAATGCCATATTTTTTTAATTTAAAAATAAGCAGATTGTGATCAACCTTGTCGAAAGCTTTGCTGAAGTCAGTATAGATAGCATCAACCTGGGGCCGAATTACAGCTCACGATATCGAGTGAGTGAGTGGCATTAGAGATCGAGTGAGTGAGTAACCATTTTGGAATTACAGCATAAGTGACCTCTCGTATCGTATTGCTCTTTAAAATTGTACTAGTATCATCGAATATTCACTACTAAATTTCGAGTTTCTATTAATTCATAGATGTCGCTGATGTCTCTTTATACTTATTTCATTATTTTTTGGTAGGTAAAATTCATGCCTTTGTAAAAAAAAAGACAATATTTAGTAAGAATTTCGGAAAATTTAAACATAAAATACACTCGGATGGTGTTATTAAATGAAATATTGATAATAGATGGTTTCGATAGTCTTTCATGTATGAATTAGAGAGCACTTTATGCATCGAATGAAATTCCGATCGATAACTGATGAGAAAATGCCGAATTGTGGTACTAGATGACTCGATATCGTGAGCGGTAATACCAAATTCCCATAATTCCGATACGACTTATTCGATAGCGTGTGCGGTTATTCGGCCCCTGGTTCCCTTTTTCCATTTCTAAGAGAATGAATGAGGTATAATCTGCTAAATTGGTAGTTGTAGATCTACCTTTAAGAAAGCCATGTTGATGCTCGCTTAAAACTGAAATCAGCTCCGCGTTCAGCTTGTCAGTTACCAATTTCTCAAATAATTTGGGAATAGCTGACAGGATTGCAATACCTCGATAATTTTTGATGTTGGATCTGTCTCCGTTTTTAAATATTGGCGTTAGAAACGAGTTACGCCACGTGTTTGGAAATATCCCATTAGACAAAGATTGGTTGAAAAGTTGAAGCAAAGGCTTAGAAATAGTTTCAGCGGTCTTTTTTAAAAACAAAGGAGGAATGCCATCGGGACCACTACCTTTGTTAACATCGATGGTTCTAAGACTACGGATAAGGTCTTCCATAGTAATTGAAATAGGCCTTCGGCTATCATTGTGATCCGTATTGTAATTAAAATCATTGCTGTCAAAAGTGATTGGATTTGAATACACAGATTCAAAAAAAGGAGCAAAAAGTTCACAAATATCAGATGTTTCCGAGCAAACACACACAAAATCAAAGTATGACAGCTACTGAGTAGACGTGCTTTTGAGTATGGCCCCTTTGTTTAAGTTTCCTTGCGCTATTTCGAACCAAAAATTTGTAAACAAATAAGCTGTTGACATATCTACATATTTCTCATTTAAAATAGTTGTGTCTTTGCCTAAAACGTGCTGTATTTAACTCAAAAAGAATTAAATTCTAAGTCGGTTTTTGTGTTCCAATTTCACTTTCTGAAAAAAAAAAGAAATTCAATAAAAAAATGTCTCACTTACCTAAACGTGCCTGTGTCTCTCGCAAAAACAACACCAATAACACTCCTACAAAGGAATCTCCCGTTTCTACCCCTCTAAAATCAATTAGTGCTGTACAGAGTGAAGAGTTTAAATCTACTGACCAACGGTTTAAGGAGCAGAGTGAATATATTATACAACTCTTATCTAAACATATTATTGATTCCGAAAATCGAATCTCAAATAAAATAAGCAATCAAATTAAAGAATTGCAAGTTTCTGTTCAAAACACACAATTAAAAGTAACCGAACTCGAAACTGCCCTTGTGAGTGCTAATAAAAACATAGTAACACTTAACACAGAAATCTCCGAACTTAGAAGCTCCAACAAAAATATTCATATACAATCAACCACAACACAAAACGAACTCACTATTGTAAAAAAAACTTCAAGATGCACAAGAAAATCGTTCAGTCGCTAGTGATGCTTTTCTCTTTGGTGTACCGAATTATCCTGAAGAAAATTTGAGATCTACATTTAATTTACTATGCAACGCATTACAAATAAAACCGCCGATAAGAGATCCTAATTCAACCACGTAACGGTCATAACATATTTTGTCATATGATTTGAATTCAGCGTCGTAATTCCGAAAAGTTTCGTAGTCAGGAGAATTGCCCGAGGCTGTCCATTTACGATGAGCTTTATTTTTACGATTTTTTAAATTAGTTAACAATTTATCATACCAGGGTCAGGGAGGGGCTTTAGAAGAAGTGATAATCTTTTTAGAAATAAAATTGTCACAAACAGAATTTAAAACTTTATACAACTTAACAGCCTTTTCATTTACTGTTGAAGGTTCAGTAAACCAATTAATGTTATTTAATTGTAAGTTGATTTGATGACAATCACCGTTTTTAAAATCAAAGAGTAATTTCTTCTCATCAATATTCGCTCGAGTCTTGTCGCTATAGAAAAAGCTTATTTTAAATGTCTTGTGAAAAACACTTGTTTTGTTTAAAATGATAGATGAAGTCTCTTCTAAAAGAAAGCTATCGCAAACATTAGTAAATACAAGATCAAGAACGTTTAAAAATTATTCTTTAAACTACAAATTTGATTATATCCGTTTTTGGTATAAAATTCAATTAAAAGAGATTGTTGCTCAGTCGTTATATTGATTGGATCGAAGATTGAGTCATTATCTTCGCAAGGTATCCAAATCAGTCCAGGAAGATTGAAATCGCCAAAAAGAAAGAAATCATCATTATCTTCGAGAGTAGACAGAACAGATAATGCAGTTTTAGTTGTTTTCTCGTAAATAGTAGCAGGCTGACTAGGATGAATATAGCAACAGCCAATGTAAATGTTTTTGTCCTCGACAGAAACCTTGGCCAATACTTGTTGGTTCAAATTATTATCAGAAGACGACGGCGACG
This sequence comes from Melanostoma mellinum, assembly GCA_914767635.1. NCBI lineage: Eukaryota > Metazoa > Arthropoda > Insecta > Diptera > Syrphidae > Melanostoma > Melanostoma mellinum. The sequence continues at coordinate 61,991,035 of OU612060.1, read as the reverse complement.
GCTGGATAACAACAGGAAAACAGGAAAGGGAAGTATGAACTCCCAATAATACACCGCCTCCTTTGTTTTGATTTGGGGCTGGAGTCCGTTCGCATCTAAAAACCTGCCACGATGAATCAAAAATTTCCGCTTGATTGATTCTCATGAACATACGCATCTCAATCTTTTTTATTACTTTTTTTTTTAAACAGTACTCTACTGAAACAGCCAGTTGCATTACTCCCATTAAACAATTTGCGTGCAAAACCTGCCTCGTTGAGAATGCTCAAAAGTTTCACCTAGATACCTCTTTTGAATGAAAAGTAAAGTATAAAGATCCATATTTAAGCCGCTCAACCCGAATGTGTAGAGCTTTTCACCGAATCTGTCCCCCTCGTCATTTTTAATCCTCTCTTTTTGCTCTTCGTATTTTCATACTATTAAGAAAAAAATACACAAATGAGGAAAATATGATAACGTTTGACCTAGTCTTAATAAAATGATTGATGACCACTGATAAAATTGTAATTTAAGTTTTTTTTATCAAAAAATCGATCATGAAAACGCAATGCCACCGCTATTTTAAATCTTCAATTGCACTTTTATGTTATCAATTTCCTCAAAAGCTTGTAGATAAAAATGTTAGCCAAAAATAAACGCAGCTATATGCAAATGCTTATGTTGAAAATGAATTCAACTATAGGTTTTTTTTTAGATATACACAAACACACACTGACTGGCTAGTGGAAGTAAAAAGATTTTATTTAAATTGAAATAAATGCAGTACAAATAAATGGATATACGTTTACGACTTATACTATTTCTCTAGTCCCACGCGCAGATACTTTTCTGTCAGTTAAAGGTACCTACAATAATGCAGCTTTGGGTCTTCGCTCTACGACGTTATTCCCAAGAATTTCTCTGAATTGAATTTAATTGAAGACAAATTAAGAAGAAAGATAAGTTTTCGCGATATTTCTAAAAGCCGTTGATGTTTCGTCATGAAAAAAAAAACTGTCTGGCTATCTAAGGAATGGGTGTTTAAATTGCGATTGCGGATCATATTCTTTTTTCAATTGCTCATAATCTCTAAGATTGAAAGTATTTTTTTCAAAAAAGAAGCTTTGTATAGAAATGTGGATACCTTGAAATTTGTGCGGAGCAAAATTTTTTTTGACGCACTGAGCAGCTAGAGTAGTACTTTGTTTTGGGGTGAAGCTTATCCTGGGTTGCTTGCTCAGATAGAATTACATAGAATTTTATTTTTTATTAATAGTTTTAATAAAAGTTATGATAAATGAAAAGATTAGTAAAAACTTTTAACAGTCAAAACAATATTTATATTTCCTCAGATGCAAAGCAATGCTTCCATCGTCAGTGAGATTCATAAATTAAATTAAATTATTTATCAAAAAATTATTAGAAATACGAAAATGTTTCTAAACAAAATTATAATTGAGTTGAGTTGAATCTATTAATCTAAAGAATGAATAGTGATGATGGACCAAACAAAGATTCAATATTCAAAAAGTTTTTTAATGGGTTCAACTCAACTCAATTGTAATTTTGCTTAGAAACATTTATGTTTTTTTAAAATTTTTTTGACAAATAATTTAATTTAATTTATAAATCTCTCTGGAAGCATTGCTTTCGAAATGTGCATCTGAGGAAATATAAAAATTGTTTCAACTGTTAAAATTTTTACGAATCTTCTCGTTTATTAAATAAAAAACATGTGGATTATCTCAACTACAAAACTCATCAATAGTTATGAGCAGGGCAGGGTGCCTTAACCAATATCTACTTCCCTTTTTTTTCTTATTTTTGTGTTACTATTCTTATATTTATGTCATAAAAATTAAAACTTATGCCATATATTATAAACTAATCGTATCAATCTATTAACTTTAATCGGTTTTGTTGTGATTTGATTTGGATTATTTTCCGATAGTAAATAAAGTCTCCAATAACGATACAGTGAAATCTCCCTTTGTGGAAACCTCCTTTAAGCGGACGCTTCCCTTAAACGGACAAACTTTTTTGCACGGAAATTGCTCCTTATAAGTTTCATTGTTTTCAGTTTCCTTTAGACGGACACTCCCTTGGACGGACGCGGCGAGAAATTTCACGTATGAAAGACAAAATATTTTCTCTTAGGCTTACACCACAGCAGGATTGAACAGGGCATCACGCTGATAACTTTGGCAGCGGTATTTTTTTTAAGTTGCAGCTTACAGCGAGCATCAAATTCTTTGAAAAATATGTACATAGAGTCCAGATACTCTTTTATGTGTGTGTTAATTTTGTGTAACTGTTGAATGTGTATTTGATTTGAAGAATTGGCATGCATCTATTCGATCTTTTAATATTTTTATTCTCTCATTCTTACATTCATGTTGTGGAAGTGATCTTGTTTGGACTAAAAAAAGGGTTTATTTTTTGATTTTAGTTTATTTGCGATCAGGCAGTTTTAAATTCTTTTAATTATTTTTACTTTTGTAGATTTTAAAGAAACATGTTTTCAGGATGCCACCAAAAAAGAAAACTTTGAATTTAAAGAGGAAGGCAATAAATTAGCTTTAGTCAAAAATATAAAAAAAAGCGAAAAAGCAACAGATCGCCCAAGGGAGATTTCACTGTATTTGATTTGAAAATACCTTAATCAAATGAATATCCAAGCATCTAGTGCATGGGTAGTTATGACGGAATAAGATCACAGTTAAAATATGTGCACATGCTCTCAATTTATCTCAGGCTAAAAGCTGCTGAGTGCTGCTGCTGACCCATAAACCAGGTAGGTATACAATATACAAGAGTCAATATCAATCTTTCAAACAGCCCAAAATAGATCTTAAATCGTTCTGTTATCGCCACGCAACGCACTCGCTACACCTACATACATATGTGATTATTTTTTTATTTCTCTTCCCTCTTATCTACAAGGCAGCCAGCGTTTGTTTTTTAAGTTCCTTAAAATGATAAGGGCGATGGAAGTGAGGAGAGGAGTGAAGTTTATGATGACTTGATGACCAGCGTTGCCCCCCTACTACAATTGTAGCGTTTTTGCTACATTTTTTTCCAAAAAAAATCTGCTCCTTACATTCGTAAAATATTCGCAAAACGCTACAATTTCAGAGAATCAGAACACAAATCAATTTGCATTCATTTAGAACCAAACATTGTGTTAGGAAAAATTAAAAAAGTTTCCATTTGACTGCGAAAAAAATGCAGTTATTTTAAACGATCAATATATTTTGTTAGTGGGGTCTTAGATGTTGCTAATTTTGGATTAATTTAAGGAAAGCCAAAAGTTTGCAGGGAAAGCCAACATTTAACAATTTATGCAGCTATATGCTAACGCTATGCAGTTTTCTTCATAGCAGTGCGACAGCAGAACGATGTTTTTCAAGTAAAGGCGATTCGAGAAACAATTCAAATATTTCGACTGTTGATGCGATATTGCCGTCACAGGAACTTTTAAGAGATATCGAATGATCCACCTTCCACCCGCTTCATTAGTTAGCTACACACAAGTTTTTTATATCATTTCATAACGCCACTCATTACAAAAATACAATTATATAAATTAAAAATATGAAGTTGAAGAAATGTTGAGGTAATTATTTTTGTTTAACCTATTGAACTAAATTTTTACGTTGTGTTAGCCTTTTTTATAATGTTTACTTTGGTGAAACAAAATTTTAAGTTTTCGTTGACATGTTTACTTTATTTAACAAAAGGAATGTCGGTTTTTAACTAATGTATATAGATTCTACTACATTTTAAAGCCGCGACGCTACATTTTTGGCACGTTGGGGGGGCAACACTGTTGATGACTATTGTTTTTGTTCTCTTTAGCTTAGGTGAATAAACACAACAGAATAAAAAATTCCCAACAAACTCAAAAAAGAATGTGAAGAATGGAAGAATATAAGTTTAAGAGAGTGCTCTGCCTATACCCTACCCACTACTATGGGTAGGGTAAGACAGTAGTGTATTTGGCTCAAAACTGGCCCTGAATTTAAATGTAATCTAAAATCGGTCGCTAAGGTGCCAGTTATAGCGATCAGGAAAATGAATTAGGAAAAATTTTTAAATGGAATAATCACTAAGTTTTCGTTAGAATTTTATAACAAATGTTATTACCAATCGATAGTAAATAACTCAGAGAATTTGTTTTGCCAAGAAAATGCTCATTTCAACAAATATTTTTCGTTGAAATTGTATTTTTCTACTTTCCCGACGAAATTGAGTCAGGAAAATAGAAAAAGGGTCATTCCATTGTGACGGATAGGACATTTATACTCATTTGCTTCATTTCTGTGAATATGACATGTTCACATACTTGAATAGTCATTCCATACTGTACCATCGAAAAAGGTATGAAAACATGATTATTATCATGAGAAATTGATGGTATAAAAAGTGTGACGGGTGGGACATCAAATTACCTCTCCTTTGCGAGTTGACTTACACCGTTCGCAATAGGTAAGGAACTATGAAGCTTTTGTTAAAGAACCTAATTTTATATGGTTCCTGATATTGTACAGATGAGGTTTTGGTATAATTTACGAAATTATCTCGGAAAACAAAACTAATATGCTTCTCAATGCTTGTGACGAGTGGGACAGTATTTTTGTGATGGGTGGGACGAGTAATGCTTTGCCATACAAGTGTAAAAATTTATTTTTTATTTTTTTGTATTTACTTTAAATCAGTTCTTTAATGAATTATTCATATGTAACTCAAGTAATAATTTCATTTCATAAATTCTTTCTACCAGCCATGGCTTTTTTGGGAATGCTTTCGTATGAACGATAGGGTTTGTGTTCTTTACTTGCCCGAAATGCATACGATAAAAATAAAGAATATTGAAACCGAAATTACATCTTGTGTTTTAAATTTTTATAGAAAAATATGCGGCCAATAACAAAGTTAAAAAACTTAACATTAATTATAACGACCACAAAGTTACGTTTAACAAATTTAGTGATTAAGGTCCCTATAATGAGTAGCGAATCGAACGTTCGATTGGAAGCGAATGTTTTTGCGAGCTTCTTTTATAGCGGTATTATAGGTTGTAGAAACAAAAACTTTGTAGAAACTAGAAGACGTTTAAGGTATGTCAGATAAGAGAATGGACGAAGTTTAATGATAATAATCCAATAAATGAATTTTTCTAATAAAACACAAATCAAACTTTTAGTCAAGTTAAAACGAAAAAGAAAGTAGTACATTACAAAACAAAATGTCTTTGATTTCCGCTGATATTTTTCTTGTTTTTACCAAAATAAAATAAATTAGTCAAAGTGCGCTTGTTCGCAAGGCAACAGTCTTTTCTCTTTTTCGTTTGTGACACAAATTGGTGCTGCGTTGTTCTTTTAAAGTGAAACTTTTTGTGCGACTTCCAACAAGGTTGCGTTAAACGTTTAACGCGGATTTTCGATTGCATACTTTTCGACACTGCTCGCAATTTGTTGATATAACAGTTGTGAAACAATATGAGCGCACTAAAAATCAATTTCTTCCCCTTGCTATTTTCATTTCCACATTAGGAAGTTTCACTTCTTTCGCACGGAGAAAATCCACGCACTATTTTAATAATAAATTTAGTGGTCTTAAGGCAGTGATGCCAGATGAGATTTTGAAAATCCCCCAAAATCCAAAAAAAATCCCACCGTATTTGTACTACAAGGAAAAAAAAACCACCAAAGCAGAAGTTAAAAGTATAAATTTTTTTTTAAGAAAGAAATGCGGATCAATACTTACTTCTAATGATTTTAAGCAAGCAAACTATAAATAAGTCTTGCAAAAGAACAACTTTTCTAATAAGAAATTTATTTCTTTTTAGATTTTTAATCAAATTAAATTGTCAACTCCAGGACAAAAAAAAAACACGACAATAATAAAATAGTTTTTGTTATTGTTTAAAATTAATCAAAATAAAAAATAAAATTAAATTAGACTTTTTCTGTTAGGTTTTAGAAGAAATTGGTAATATTTTCATGTTATATATATTTACATTTTGTAATATTGTAGGTACAACAAAAATGAGTAATTATTCTGAGTCTGTGTGAAATATAGTCAGACGTCAACACAAAATCCTATCCAATTTCTGGATGAAAAGTTTGACGGAAAAAACCCAAAGCGTTCACACTCATCAAACAAATCGTCAAACTTTATTCTGATTTGAATTTCAACCATAAAGGACATAGCAGTAGCAGTGCTTATTAAGGATTAAATTTTAGAAAAGCAAGAAAAACAAAAGAAAGTGTGTAGGGACTAAAGAGGTGGGCAGCCCACGCCGTGGGCTACCTTTAAACATTGTAAATTCCTACTTCAATGCGGCCATCAAAAAAAAAAATTTTTCCTTGCGAAGTCCACTACCTGAAATCATCATAAACTCCACTTTCAATGTACCCAACAAAGAAAAAATATTCTACATTCAAGTTTGACGACTAGCGTTGACATTCATCAAACTTGTTGTCCAACTTGCAAAAATATCAAAAAATTTTGAAATCCATCCAACAAATTTGACAAGCCGCTTGATGTAGAGTTCACACAGTACAATTAGTTGGACTAACTTTGGCTTTAAAGAGCAATGCTTAATAGTGTGAACCCTCAGACGACCGCGTAACCAATTTGTTGGATGGTTTTTAAATATTTTTGAAATTCTAGAAGTTGGACGGAGTGGAAGAGTATGTGACATAAAGTTGGACGACAAGCTTGATAAGAGTGTTAACGCAAACTACATCCGACCATCCAACTTCCATCAAACGAAGTCTGTCCAACTAATTGTAGTGTGAACTCGGCTATTAACAAATTTGCTTGACAAACTCGATGCTTGACAAACAAATTGGATAGTCTGAACTCCACTAAATATATGCATACATAAATAAAAATGAGAAGAGTACAGTACAGATCGAAAAAGAATAGGCAATGAACAAAGTCGAAAGATTTCTATGTACATAGAGATAGTTCACGAATATAATAAAAATTATTGTCCCACCATATAAAAAGTTTGTCAAATATTTTCCCACCATAAATCCCACCATCAATTTATTCCCACCATTTTGCCCCCCAAACAGTATAAATCCCACCATTTTGGTGGGAAAAACCACCAATCTGGGAACACTGTCTTAAGGCAAGGAGCCTTTAATAGCACAAACTGTTATATTTCAGTCTACGTGGATATGATCGTGTTTTAGTATTTTCATCACAACTTTACAATAATCTAATTGAATTTCGAAAACTTTCTCTGTTTTCGATACCTAGGGGTAAAGCGGAGACTTGAACCAACCTCAATAATTCACTCAAATTCCACTCAATACCTTCATGAGTAGACTGCAATGTGCTTTCGAAAACCCGTAGAGTCTGAGTGTTATTATCCATCCTCTCAACATGTTTAAACCATCGTAGTCCTGCGATGCATATACTTAGCTACTCTTCTAACTACACGCACGACGCGGAACAACTCATACAGTTCGTCGTTGAATATTTTTCTCCGCACATTGTCTCCACATACGAAGCAAAGTATTTTTCTTTCGAAACGTTCAGGGGCAGCGTTGCCACAATGATACAAGTGTAACAAAAGTGTTACACTTTTTAGTTATTTTATAAATTTGTTACAATGTTACTTTTTTCTCCATTTTGTTAACTTTTCCCGTAAAAATCTTTTTTGTTTTCTTTTTCGTAAAAAAAAAATATTGAAAAGCTTTTTTCTTTTGAACCATTTGTATATGAATTCTACAGCCGAATTGTAGATAAGTGATATTTATATTGAGGGTAATGCAGAATATTTTATGAACAAACTAGGTCTATCTATTGTTAAAAAAAATGTATTAAAACAAATATGAAATTATTTTATATGGAACTATGTTCTCAGATTAAAAAGAGGTTCGATTTTAAAATTAAAAAATGTTGCACTGCTAGATCCTTGTAAAATTGTTTCTGAAAACAATTGTATCTCGCCACTGCACTTTTCAATAACACAAGTCTGCAAAAAAGTCTAAGCTCTTAAGCTCTTCTGGTTTTTTTTGTGACACACTTATGTTTTTGGGTGTGCTGAATCTGAAAATGACTTTCATTTGCTCGTAGAACGTCAAGTTTTCTGCCAATAAAAGTATCCGTCTAATATCTGTTCCAGTGAAAATACCTTCTTTCAACTTTGCCTTGGAAGCTTTAATACCATATTTAAAGGAATTTCCATCTCTTATAAGTGACTTTACAAATTGCTTCATCAATCCCAGCTTTATGCGAAGCGGCGGTAATAGAATTTTATAACGTGGCACCAAAGTTACATGCGAGGCGTTCTTTGGCCTACCTTAAGCTCCCTCGAAGGCCAATACTTTTTACTCAAAAAGTAATAATAATAATAACAAAATATAAATGTACTTATTTATTTAAGACTTAAGTTAGCTAAAAAAAAAAAACAATTTTTTAAGAATATTTTGGGCTTAGAAAAACAACCTGAGTATTTTTTTTTAGTTTTCAGAACACCTAAATACATAGAAATCAGTTGAAAGCATCCAGACAGCTTTTTCTTTGCAGACCTGTGTAATTTTCCGAGTTTGTGGGATCCCGAAAAAAATAGAAAATATGCACTGACTTTAGAAATTTACAGTTACAACAAAACTTAAAATATATTTACGATATTGAAACATTTTGGGGCTTTGTTAAATCTTTACTAAATTCACAAAAAGTAAAATTGTTTGAAAATATTGTACAAATTGTAGCTTACCTCACAGTTCCGCTGCTTCAGAACGTGTTTTTTCTGAACGCTCAAGTAAGGTTAGGTCTAAGAAATATAAACCACGATTGATAGATCTCTAAATACTTTTCTTTTGAGCTCAAACTTTTTGGATTTTTTTTAGAAACAATATTTTCTATATGGTTTTTGAAACAAAAAACAATTTTTTTTTGGCCCACTCTAATGTTACATTTTCTTTCCATTTGTTACACTTTTTGAAAAAAATTGTTACACTTTCAAAAAGACCTGCGGCAACATTGTTCAGGGGTTTTCGCGTCCGCTTATGCTAGCCATGAGATTCAAGAATAGTTGAAGGGACACTTGATTGGAAAAGAAACTGGTTATTTCATACCCTGGCTTCAACAAATAAGCGGTTGGAGTCAAAATTTGCCCTCGGAAAGTTTGGTTTTAGTGCATTTTATCAAAAAAATTCAATATACGCGAATCATTTTTGGTAATAGTAAATCACTTTAGTAAGTGATTAATAAACAAACACTAACGAATGCACAAAACCGAAAGCGTTCGAGACGGCTTAAATAATTATGTCAGTTGAAACTTGGCGTTTAAACTGGTGTAGCTTTTGTGTCATGTCAACTAAATGTTCGAGTATTTTTATGTACTTCGATCGGTCTCTGAGAAATTTTACCTCCACTCATTGAAATTTTACCGACAGACGATTTTGTACTCGAACCCAGCTAATATTTTTGATCAAATTTATTCTACCGAGAAAGTGATTTCAGCAACTAGCAATAAACTACAAACAAACATAACCATTTTTATTGCTTTTATTTTTGACGTAGTACCTACATATATTATGTTTATTTTAAATTCATCACACGAAAAAAACGCATTTTTATTAAAATCTCAACCTAACCTTTAAATACCTACTAAAAACGGGCAGATCAAATAAATAAAATCTAAAACCTTATACAGAAAACATCTTTTTAGAAAATGACCGTTGAAATTGGAATGGTCCGCGGCTGGGCCTGCGATTGCACCGCTACACAACTTTAAAAGGTGTACCCATAATATACTATAGGCTTGGAAGAGTATCTTTTCTTTTCTTGTGCTCTCTCTTTGAAATTACTGAAAGAATAAATAAACAAGTTGTCAGCAAAGAAAGCAATAAAACGAGGAGAAGATAAAAGTATAAAAAGCGGTAGACGTATGCGATAGCCCGACCCCCATACCCCATTGCTTTCGCTGCGCGACATTTGGGTGTGGAGTATATAAAGTTAAACGACCGAAATTGGCAGCGTAGTCTTTTCAGATTCATTTAAAGGTTCAGAGAGAACGCACTAAGAAAAGGTAAGGCGAACATAAAATAGTGCAAAAATTAAGTACAAGTGAAGTTCTATTAAATTTTCTGGTGTTTTAAAAAAAAATATATATCTACTGACCCCTAAAAACTAATTTCGTGATATTAAAAAAATTCTGAAAATACCTAACGACAATCTTAATATACGAACATTTTTGTTAAATTAAGAACATTCAATAATTTTGAGGCTAATGAAAAAGTGATGTAACAAACTGTGTGACAAAGCTTGTGTGCGGCATTTCTAATTGATTATTGGATTAAAGTGAATGAAATTCGATAGTCGAAAAATAGAATCAATAAAAGAACAGTTTTGCGGTCAGCAGTGGTGCATTTGTTGCCCTTCGCACGGTGCTGTGTAAGTGATGGCAATATATGTGCCAATATTGTTCCTACAAACAACTATACAGCCGGCACATGTTGCATTAATTGCGGTTTTATTAAGCGATTGATTCAGGTTATCGTCAGGTGGTCGATCTCTTCTGTGTGTCACACTTTAGTCGGTGCATTCCAAGCCATTTTATTTTATTTCAATTCAACTAGTGTGGTTTGATTGTCCAAGAATGTTTTCCTGGTGGAGTTACATATATCTGCTGTCAACTGATGGCGTCGTATTATGAATAGTTTGCTTCCCTAAGAACCATATAAGAGATTCTTCTATTGAGTTTTAAGGAAAAATAAAATTTAAAGATATTCGATTACATAATGCTTATCAGAATATAGTGTCGCAACACTTTTTGAACTCAACGATTTACATAATGCTTATCTGAATATAAAGCTGCAACAATTTTTGAACCCGTACGATTTCTTAATCGTATCCAACCTTTCATGTGTGTTTCATTGAGTGTTTAAAAGTTTAATGAATTAAAAAAAAAATATTTAAAAAAAATACAAACTTTTCCAATTTACACAATGAAGGTAAAAGAACTAAAAACTTATATCGTAATTTAGTTGAGTAGGCAGCTTCCAACTTACATCGGGTTTTCGAATAAGGACTTGACCATTTTTTTTTAATCAAACCATTTGAGATATTTCAAAAACTTAATTATTAGCTTGATGGACAATCAATACATTTATGAGTGAAACTCGACTTCGTTCATATGGACTCCACGCCACGGAAAGGGTTGCGGCGCGGCGGTCAGTTCGTTTGACCTAGTTGCACGCTTCCCGTCGAATTTACTCATTTCTATCGTTTGCTACGGATGCCTTAACGGCAGTGATATTTTAAACACTTCGACCAAACCCGTTGTCTCACTAACACGGCATCAAACAGCGAATATATGTATACTAAAATTTTTACGATACTTATTATTGTCTGTTTACTAGGGCGATAATTATGACCCAAAATTGGAGTTTACGTTCCAATTGATCGTTGATCGTTCGTGCAGTTCATCATGATGAAAATTTTGAGTTTACTAAATAAACTGACAATGAAAGTTCGATGATTCGTGAATGGATCGTTCAAAGTTGGAAATTCCTTTACATACACTGCCAAACAGTAGGATGAGGCCACAAATTTTGCAATCGATTTTCGCTTTTTATAACTGATGGGAGTTTTGTACTCGGAAAAGTTTATTACCAGTTCATAGGTACGTATTTTCCCATAAAAAATTCATAAAGTTAAAGGGTTTATTCGAAACGACCGATGGAATTTCCCAAAATCAATTAATAAACTACTGAAAATAGGTATAAAAAGGTGCTCCACTAGGATGAGGCCACATGCAAAATTTTAGAAAAAAAAAAAAAAAATGAGTGAAATGTTTACATTTTATGGTTTAATAATATTTATTAATAAAGTTTTTTTACATTAATGACTTGAGTATGTCCGCCATTTTTGGATATAACCTCAATTAGACGGTTTAGAATAGATTCAAACAGTTTTTTTTAAATAATCATATGAAATTTGGGCCGGGCACTACGAATACCATCAATTAAGGTGTCCTTGTCTTCAAATTGTCTGCCACCTTCATAAACTTTACGAGATAGCCTCGACCAAACGTTTTCAAAATAGTTTAAGTGCGGTGAATATGGCAGCCATGACAAAAGTTCCACGTCTTCTGATTGAATCCAGCTTCTGAAAACCCTGCTAGTGTGGATTGGGGCATTATCTTGTTGAAAAATTCAAGTCAGAGATCTAAAAATGTTTTTCATTTTTGATAATGACCGTTTTAGCAAACATTTGTAGCTGTTTTCGTTCATTGTTGTGGATAAAAATTCCAACTCCAATTCTACTATTCGTGCCATAGTAGGTAATAGCTCTCCACACCATTACACCTGATGTACGGCTATGATGTCTTGCCAAAATAAGCTCATCCTTTCGAATATCATGGAAATAAAAGTTGTAACCATCAGGACCGTCAAGGTTTAAATTTTTTCATCTGAAAAGACAACGTGTATCCATTCACTGCTCCAATCAGCATGTTGTCTTCCAAAATCCATACGATGCTCCGTTTTGGGATCCCACGGGCGAGTAAAGGTACAGATCTAATGGGTTTATTCGTTGAATTCCTAGAGTCGCCCTGGGGTCGCCACAAAGCGTTTTTTGAGAAACCTAATGTCGGCCTGAATGTCAAACTTAGTGTTTTTTGAGCCCTAGGGTTGACTTGGGTTTGCAATCAACTCACCGTAGGTTTTTGCTGTGGCGATTTGAAAGCTGTCAAATAGCATGTGTTTTTATTCAAATGACATTGATGTGTGTGATAATTTTGTGGCTAAGCATTTTTTGAGGACCAAGTTTTTTTTGACAACTCATAGGGTTGTCGAGAAAACCTGGGTCAACCCTGGGGAAAGTTCAACGAACCAACCTAATATGTGTGTAAATGGTAGCCTTCGTTGGAATGACTACATATTTGAGTCACCGAAAAGCAAAAATAGCTGCAAAGTGCTCAGGTTGCTTAAAACAATGCAGGAAGTTTTTTACCATTTCTGATTTGGCTACAGTTTAAAAAGCCTACATTCGCCCTCCCATGTTCGGTCAGCTGCCTCTAAAACATCCTTGCAGTCATATCAAATACCATGACAATTGAACTTTATCTACTTGGTATTTTTCAGTTAGTTTTTTGTCGAACCATTTTTGTCGCGAACTGTGGCATTGACTTTGATTTATTTTTCGCTAATTTTCGTATATTAATAGAGGTTATCAATAAATAACAAATATTTTTTTAAGAAAAATATTTGTTATTTTTTTAAGAAAAATATTTGTTAATTTTTGTTAGCGATTTAAACAAATTATTGTTTATTTGCATATTATTAAACACAAATATTGACAAATGGAGCTTTGAACTCAAACTACAAGAAATTATTTTTTAATTATTTATTCGATAGATCTTTAGAAACTTAAATAAGCTAACCAACACGACTTAGACCTCTATGTTGGTATCATAGCACTTATTTTAATCATTGTTATTGAATGTGCTTGCTGTGAGTTATGGCCTTACTTTCCAGGTTCAGTCCAGCCTTGGATGTCTATTCGATTTTCCGGTTAATTGCGCTCGAGTTTTTTTCAATTTTTTTTTTTTCTTTTTGCAATTTCACTTAATTTTTTTTTTTTTTTTTTATAATGTAAAAATAAAAAATGCGAAACAATAAACTGTTGAATTCTATAAAAGAAAACATTTCGTATAAAATGTCGCTTACGATGATTTTGCGGGAAGGGCTCGATATAGTGGGGTGTGTTCGAACACTTATAACTCGTGAACGGTCAAACACATTTTTATGGTTAATGATTTTTTCCGAATAGGAGAGTAACTATTTAAAAACACTGCTGGAACGTTTTTTAAAAACTTTTTTCAACATTAGGATGCTACATTGCCCCTCAGTAACTTATGTTATGTTTCATCCATACATTCCCACGGAAACAGGAAAATAAAAAAAAACTTTTGGGCTATCTTCAGCTTTAGCCTAGTGGGTTTTTGGTTTTTTCTTGTAAATTGTGTGTGAACAACGCTTTGAAAAAGTTATCACGAGCAACACAGAGCGGGTCAGTTAGTTATTATTATGATTGCGAATGGAAGTGAGTTAGTTTATTAAACTTTCACAGCTATACCAGTAAACCGATTTTAGGAATTCTTACGGCTCGCGTACACTGAATCCGATTTATCGACCGATATCGGATAGGAACTGTTCGGACGACAATCTCAGACGTTCATCTGCATACATGTATGTATGTATGTATTTATTTTGAGATTTTTTCTTTCGTTCTTTTACATTTGTTCTTACACACTACTTAAAGTATTACACTTTGTGTCATAAATTTAGTTGCCGACTTAGAAGTGGTCTGGCTACACACTTAGATTATTGTTATTACTTTTCTTATTTGTACTTCAATTGCAAAGTTTATTATTTTTATTTTTACACTTTGGTGATTTCTTAGATGCGTCCACTCAACAAGACCATCGTTCATACAACTTAATATAAAAAAAAGGTGGATAGAAAGAGAGAAAAATAACAAGATTGGTATAAATTTAAAAAACAAAAAGAGACAGACCTGCTTAAGGCGAAATCCATCCAGAACATTACCAAATTAACAAGCAATGTGTCAAATTGTGAGGGAGACAACCCTAGTTTTAATTGTTGATCTGGGAAAATTAAATTGAATTCGATTTCCGAATGCAAGAGGGTTAAGTTGTATGTACTTGTTCACATGAAGTTTGTACATTAGATATTTTTGTTTGTTTTCATTAGTTATTTCATTTTTCCTCAGGTTGAGATGCAATATACCAACAACTTAAAGCAGTGGATTACATTAATTTCATTTATTTAGTTCTTACTGTTACTTAGTTTAACTACATATTTCTATTAAAATAGTGTTCACAGCCCATTTAAGTCACACTAGTTGATTGATTGATATGAATAGGAAAATATAAAGTCACTAAATACTTAAATTTAATATTTACATTGTCAGACTTTTGATTCGTGTTTTCAAACAATCCAAGGACATTTTAGGTGGATTTGTTTTTCATCTGCATACACTGCTGCCGTTCTCTGACGATAGCTGACAGAAAGCCTGTTATTGAATTTATTTATTTCAGTTCAATTGAAACTTTTTTCCATAGATTTTTAGTGATACATATCTATATTATTATACGCCTTAGAAAACTTATTCCACAGTGGTGTCCTATTAAAGACGAAATTTACTAACTTTTCACTATCCATTGTGTACTTCTATAGACAAACTGACGTCCGACGTCCGATAAATCCAAACAAGTTCGGATTTGTCTGTTGATCGGATGTAGTCGGACGACATCGGACGACATCTGACGTTGTCGGTTGGAGTGGTGTACGTGCTCTCTTTGTTCAACACATGTTTGGTTCGAACGTCAGAGTTCGGCCGACAACGGCCGATTATAATTCGGACGATGTCTGATTTAGTGTACGCGAGCCGTTACACATTTTCAGCGTAGAAGTTATTAAAATAAAATTTAGGTATTATAGTAGCTTCAAATATTAACATAGTTTTTGATATGTTTACGTCCATCGTGATGGAAAATTTATTGAAAAGAAAAGTTGTGCACGCGATAGTTCTGCTTTCGGATTTCGGATGTACACTTGCACAGTTAAGTACATCAGCCGCTCAAACTGAATTTTGAATGCTTTATCTCACTCTGTTTTTCCACGCTTCAGTATCTCATTATAAGGGTATTTACATATATAACCCCTTGATGGATGCATAAATTTAAAAAAATGGTCCTTGTTAAGAAATTCTTCAACTAACTTGGACTTGTACAAAAGATGCCACTTGCTTCTATCAGCTGCAAAGTGCAGCCTTTTGAAACTGATATTTTGAGCATTGTTGAAAATAAAACAACAAAAGATATTACATGCTTTAATGAGCTATCTTGTTACGCCTATTGATACCAAAAATTTTTCGGGAAGAAAAACAGAATTCTCATGGATTTCCTTGATTGGAACCTGCACGCCAAGTATGTAAATTGAGGTTCCCTTCCACTTGAACACACAGTGTGTCTTCGAAAACTCGTCGACCATTGTAGTCTCGTGACGTACACCCTTTTAGCTATGCTTATTTTACAGTACGGCTCATTCAGTTCTTGGCCAATGCAAGAACAGATTAGGACAGCAATTTCAAAAATACCTTTAACCGATATCTATTTTAGACCATAGTCTTTCACTTTGATTTGCCGAACAAATACTTTTAACTAGGTACTAGCTTTACGTCAACTTTTCATTCAATACTGAATTGTGAATTATGTATTAATATTTCAATCTGATTTACAAGAATTTTTCTGTCTATATTCTTGCAACTGTTAAATAAGCAGCTGATTTTGATGCTTATCTATTCCTTGCGTAAGTCTTCGTTTCCACACATCTCTCGGGACGGGACGGATTCAAACATCATCCGAACTATTTTTCTTTTGAAGAAGACAAGGGGCTTCCTCATTTCCAATAGATAAAGTCCATCTTTCTGAGAAGTATAGCAGGACTTTTTTTATACAACAACGAAAACCTTAAAAATGTCACATTTAGAATTCTTATAGTGAACATACATCATCTTTCATTTCTATATTAAACTAAATCGTTCAACAACAACTATCGCGTCTCTCTCTATTTGCTTTTAATTTTGGCTATATCAGATTATTAATGTTGAAATTAGGTACTATCTTTAGTAATTCTCTTCAATGTTTCTATCTAAGTAAATATATATACGTTAATGTATTCGCTTCAAAAAAACATCTAAACTTATTAAGGACTTAGCTGGTAAGATACTAATATAGACGTAAGCTTATTAGAAACTATGTATAAGCTATCTTCAAATAAATAAAAATTACGTTTCTATTTACTAAAGGAGCCGAGTGCATAGGCAGATAAAGTCCTAGATTAGTTCTCCACACCCTTCATTTATGGGAAAATACAATATCAATTTTATTTAAGTTTTTACTCCATCCGCCGTATTAATAAACGCGGAATAGCTTGGCTCAGTCTTTTTCCATGAACTGTATTATCTTTTGCCATAGCATTTTCCACTTAATCCATGGAATAAGACTTAGCCCAGCTATTCCGCGTTTATTAATACGGCGGTATAAGTCCTTTCTGTTGCATTTAATACGCAATAAAATAAAAAGAAAATTGTAACTTACAGAGAACAAATTTTCTTCAAATAAGGTATTAGGCTTTTCTAGAAATCACTAATACAAACGGATTTGTGAAGCTCTTAAAAACGGACAAAGTTTCAAGTTATCAAGCGAAGATGACATGAAATAAGTAACGAAGTGGGATTTTACAGTAATTCATTTGTTTTTATAGTGACCGCTGCCACTTAGGAGTTTTGGCTCATATTCAAAATACAATTCTTTACAGTTTTTGGTTGAAAACATTTCTTTCGATATTTTATCAAAAACAAAAAACACTCAAAGCTATTTTTGCAACCTCTTCAGGAACACAAAAATTGAGATTTTTTCACATAATATAGTGAATTTGTAGTTCAAAAACTTATTCCTAAAATCCTTGACCTGATTTAGTGCCAATAAACCCTTTTTTAACAAAGTATTCATGCATTATAACAAATCAGCTCGTATATAAATGCATTTGACTTTTTACCGAGTTCGTCGAATGATGATGTGATGACAAGTCGGTATTCTTCTTCTTCTTTTGCTAAGCATATTTCTTAACACTATAAAGCTTAAGCGCGGAAATAGAAGCATAAGGGTGATAAATGCAGCAACTTTATGAAAGCTAACCGAAATGTTAGCTTGAGTAGCGAAATCCAACAGAATTTATGGTTTGATTTGGGATATTTTGATAGATGCGTGAAACTGACTCAACTACCAACAGCGCCATTATTTGCATAAGAACATAATTTATTTTTCTTTTTAACCAACAAACAACTACAACCCAAGTCTTTGCTGGATATTGCGAACCTATTTCAAATTATTACAGGAGATAACTGTTGTGTTGAAAAGAAAAAATATAAATATCTTAAAGTTACAATTTTGAAATAACATACCTATTCTTCTTCATTAACACTAAAGAATTATTTACACACGCAAAACCAAAGAAATACGAATAAATCAAAACAAAGTTTTTCAAGCTCTTTGTGAATTTAGATTCATCAAAAAATAAAGAAAGTAATGGAAATATAGTTTATGTTGAAGTTTAGATGCATACGCTTTTTTTTTTGTCAGGAGGAAATCTTCAAAAGACACTTGGCAGTATTCGATACCAAGTAGTGTGGGATTCTTACCTCACTAATAACTCCTCGTAATCAGAACCAATCTATGAACGATCGATAACAGATTTTTCTTTCTCAATAATATAATCGCTTTAAGGGAAGCTTAAACTTTTAATGCTTCCCATGACTTTAAGACCATTAGCTCGTGTGGCTTGGTTCTTCTTAGTCTCCGAACATTGCCTCCCGTATTTAATACGGACTCCATTTCAGGGTTGATATGACTTGTGTGATACAGCATGTTTTCTTACAACTTCTGTAACCATTTATATTTGTAGGTCACGATGTAAATTGCTATTTCTTATATACCATGGTGCATTTACTATTCCACGAAGGTGTTTTGGAACTTTTGGATGATTTGTTTTCTTTGTACAGCCCCATAATTGGATTTCATAGGTCCAAACAGGTCTAAGTACTTGTTTATAAAGCATTATTTTATTTTCGACAGATAAGTCAGAATTCCTACCGAGTAACCAGTACATTTTTCTATATTTCAAGTTGAGCTCTTCCCTTTTCTTTTTGATATGCTCTTTCCATTTTAGCTTTGCATTCAAATTCATCCCAATGAATGTATTTGGCCGTATTGGTGTGAGGTACGGCTTGATTGTTGATGAATATTTGAACGTAGCTTAACTTTTTATTTGTAAAGTTTATATTTGCAGATTTAGCTTCATTGAGCTTGATACGCCAGTATCGGCCTTTTTACAATTTCTCAGCAGCCTTGACGACGGACTTATCGGGTGCCAAAATTGCAGTATCATCTGCAAAAGTAGACATAATGGTGTTGTTATCCACTGGAATATCCCTTGTATAGCAAATACAGAGTTGGTCCTAGGACGCTTCCTTGTGGAACACCGGCTTGTATATTTTGCTTAGCTTTGAATATTCTTGATCATAACGTACTCTGAAGAGCCGGTTTGAGATATAAGATTTTAGTATTTCGTAGTACTGCCTGGGTAGGTCCCTTTGCAGTTTGTACTCTAGCCCCTCATGCCATACCTTGTCGAATGCTTGAGCAACATCTAAAAATATAGCCGAACATACTTGTTTTTCTTCTAATGCTTTTTCAACTGCATCCGTTATTCTATGAACTTGGTCTATCTTGGAATGTTTATTTCTAAATCCAAACTGATGATTTGGGATTAGATTTCTTTCTTCTATGACTTTGCTCAGTCTTTTCAGTAGCAATTTTTCAAAGACTTTTGCCATTATTGGTATAAGCGATATTGGTCTGTAAGACATCACTTCTGTTGGTGGCTTACCTTGCTTTGGTATAACAATTACTTCAGCAATTTTCCAATGATGTGGGACATATTGGGTCTTTAGGCATGCATTTATTATGAATTGGAGTTTTATGAAGGCTTTTGATGGCATTTCTTTCATAACCTCAGCAGTTATTAGATCGTACCCAGGTGATTTTTTGTTCGATAGTTGATTTCGACACAAACTTTTTATTTCTTTGAGTGTGACAATCGGTATGTCAACTTCATCGACTTTATCAATAAACTGTAAGCTGTTTTCAGATGTATTTGCTGGGAATGGCTTAAAAACATTTGCAAGATGTTCTGCAAACAGGTTAGCTTTTTCCTTCGGATTTCCGATCCAATTCCCGTCTAAAATTTAATGGGCGGGTTTTGTAACTGCGATCTTTTCAGGCGCTTAGCTGCTTTCGAGAGCGAATAATCGGTTGAAGCATCAGTCATTAAATTTTTCAGGAATCTACTTAATGAATCATTCTTGAATTCGTAGATTTGTTTTTTCAGTTCGTTGCTTAGACGGTGAAACTCTGTTTTGTCGTCTGGAAATCTAGTTGTTTGCCATTTTCTTCGAGCTCTTCTTTTCTCCAATATCAACTCTCTTATTTCGACATGGTATTTTGTTTCAGTTTGCCTCCTACTGTAAGGTGGTGTACTTTAGTTTAGTTTAGATGCATAAACTCGCTTCAAAATTTTTAAGTATGGGAAAACAAATATGGAGAACATGAAAGGTCGCAACAAACTATCAATTTTTTCCTAAAATTAACTGAATTTAACCAATTAAAAGGCAAGTTTTTTATGCATCTGAACCTTAATTCCAACCAACCATCACTTTCTTTCGATTTTGTGAAGAACCTAGCTCATGTGAGTTGCTCTTCAGCTATAGTTTAAATGAATGTGAGTTGATTGATAGTAAATAAGGAACTTCGTTCCAAAAATAATTTGTAAGAAGGCTCAACACTCGTGGAATTGCGTATGGTTACAAAAAAATGTTTATTGACAAACAGTCACCGTTTCAAAATAGGGCTCTGAGAGTCTGAACATCTACCAATCTAGTTTTTTTTTTATAATTCACGAGCACTATGCATTGATATGTTTGGGGAAAATTGAGTTGGGTAAAGCATATTACATTTGGATTCAGCAGCTAAAATATGAATCCTAGTACTTAACAGTACCTACGACCGATATTGGGCTGAAGGGAGAACTTATGCGCATTCCTTGCGAGGCGGATAAGGGGATGATAAATTGTATGCATTGTTTCCTAAGCATTTTGTAGCATTCTTGCCGAATCAAATAGGTGGTCACTTCAACGAAGATCATCGATTACACACATACCTGATAGCTTCTCGGTTTGAGGTTTAACGACAGAAGACCTAATTGAGTTCTACACGATTAATATTTCCCCATCAAATAAATAATGCTGCCAAGGCCAGAATTCAATGAGCTTATCATACGCAAATGTTCCAGTTGCAAATCCGAATAGCAGGGACGACATGTATTTGAAAAAGAATATAAAAAGCTGAGGGTTGAGTCGTCAGCAAAACAATTTAAATGATTAGAAGTCATTTCTGAAAATGAGAAAAAGAGTCAGTGACAAAATGGAGATCTGGGACCCGGGTCTTGTATTCCTTTTGCTTTTTAGATAACAAGCGTGGTCAAGACCCTATAGGATAAGCTATCCCGGATACATCTTAGATACCTTTTTGTAAGATTCAGATAACATTTTCTAGATTGCTTATGACAAGAACTGTGAACTGTTAAAATTCATTTTTTAATAAAAGAAAAAACTATCACGATATTGTTGCTAAACGATTGGAATTTGTTTTTTTCAAATTCACATGCAACTTAATAGAGTTGTTCATTGAAATCCAAAAGAACTACTCTCAAATGCTATGTCTGCATCAATGCATGAGACATTTTTCAACAGTTTTGTCGTAGTGTTGGTGACAATTGTCATGAATAGCATTGGGTGCATTCACTTCTGTAGTCACTATCAGCCTTATTTATAAACCCATAATAGGGAGCGAATAGCGCTATGTTCCTCTTATAATACCTCTGAACAAAAAAACCTATTTATAAAACTTTTTGAACGTAACATAGAGGTAGAATATGCTGAACGCCGATTTAGGTAGTAAAGCGACTGAATTGGTTTATATCATCGCTATTGTGAAATGACAAGGAAATGTTAGTACGCCGGCGGATACATAGATGGCTTTCAGAGACCGGTTTGTTTTCGAGAGTGAAGTACACCTGTGTATTACCGCTCAATGCTATAAATTATATTATAGATTATAGATAGGTAAGATATTCACATCATAACTATAATGGTTTATAAATAAGAATTTATTCAACGAAGAATAGAATGCTATTCACTACATAACTATTCGTCTGTTCAGAGCTATTTAGGGAAATCTAATAAATACGGCTGTATATAGTCAAAATTCAATTAGTTTTGTGAATGCAAAATTGAACTACAAACGCAACAAATCCTTTTTTGTTTGTAATCTTTCGTATTTTTTTCCGAACAGCCGATTGTGAAACGTCGAAATGATTCTATTCTATAATTAACTTTATATCTGAAACTTTTACGTGGGGTGAAAAATTTTCAACTCATTTCGCCGTCGTTGCTTCTAATGACTTGATTACGTAGTTACTAAAGCAGTGAATGCGCCCACAGCCCACTTGCATCTTTTCAATCTTTTTTACACTCCATGTATGTAGGTGATGGATGGAAAGGGATGACGACGACGAAGATGACAACAAATAATGCAGCGAGCCAACAAATTCTAGCATTTTAAATTATTTACATATTTCTGCACTCATATTCAATTACTTTCTTTTTTCTTTTCAATTTTAATAATCACCAAACAAATTTCACAAAATTTTTTTTCCATTTGACGTTTGATACAACAGATGTTATTGCATGTGTGTGTAATTTTCAGAGTAGATTATTAAAAATGGAAAAATAGTAGATCTTTTCACAAAAAGAGTAACTCTTTTCGTCAATGAAAAACGATATTAATATTTTCAAAAGTTTCGTTGAGATTCCGAGCTGGGAGATTTTATTTATATGAACACTACTATTCACAAGGTCAAAGGCTGCCTTAAAATCAACAAAGAAAGCGTAAACCTTCTTTTTCCTGGCTTGGAATGCCTTGACAATTGATGTTAACACAAATATCCGATCCACAGTACAATAGTTTTTCTTAAAACCCGCTTGGAAGTCCGTTAAAATATGGTTAATTTGAACCCACTTTTCTATTCTGTTCACTAGAATACTGCGAAAAATTTTGGCCAAAACGTTTTTTTTTTTTTATTTTGAAAATTGTTTAGTTTAATTCTTGTAGTAAAGAAAATGAAAAGACAAGAAAAACCTAAAAGCTCTTCCACCATTTTTAATGACAGAAAAAGTAAAAACGTAAGAGTTTGCCAATAGACGAATCTCCAATTCAGAAAAAAGAAAATTTACACACATACACATTACTCATTCAA
Organism: Melanostoma mellinum; assembly: GCA_914767635.1. Taxonomy (NCBI): domain Eukaryota; kingdom Metazoa; phylum Arthropoda; class Insecta; order Diptera; family Syrphidae; genus Melanostoma; species Melanostoma mellinum. Next base: position 61,968,062 of record OU612060.1, on the reverse strand, counting down.
TTTTATGAATTTGTAGTATGTTCAATTGAAAAAAATCGTATAAGAAACATCATGTGTTTCTAAAAATATATAATTTTGATATGAATCTTATACGAACCTATATAACTCAAAATGTAACCTTTGTCTAACATACGCAAATCTAAAATCAAAAAAAGATTTCCTCTTTCGAATAGCAATAGTACGTAAACGAATGAATAAACTGTTGAAAATACCATCATTTGGCCCATAGTGTGCGGTAGTTTAAGGGTTTAAGCACTTGATTCAACATTGGTGATTAACCGCCGCGCCGTATTAAAAAACGCGGAATAGCTGGGTTAAGCCTTATTCCATGGATTAAGTGGAAAATGCTATACAATTTTCCACTTAATCCATGGAATAAGGCTTAACCCAGCTATTCCGCGTTTATTAATACGGCGGTAAGAGTTTAGATAACCCGATAATTTATATAGCGTTAAACCCTTTGTCTAATTTAAAAATTAGTAAAGTTTTGCAATTTCGAAGTTCGAATAATGCGATAAGCTATAACAATGCAGCTCTAACAATTCAACGTTGTTCGAGCTTTTAAAGCCAAAAATTAAATCCTACTTTACAATAAAAACCGGAACAAAAAAATCTCTTGAAAATCAATCAAAGTGTAAATCAAAAAATTTAAATACATTTTTAAAAAATCGTAAACTGAAAAAACATTTTAAGGTTTTCTCATGGTTAAGCATCAATTCAATCAATAGTTAACTTTATTTTCAGCTCTAAATAATGGCCGATGAAGCAAAACCCGCAGAAGAAGCCCCACCAGCAGCGCCTGCAGAGGGAGAGGCTCCACCAGCCGAAGGTGAACCTGCAGCACCTGCAGAGCCAATCAAACACACCTACACACTTTTTTACTTCAATGTAAAAGCGCTCGCTGAACCTTTACGCTACCTATTCGCCCACGGCGGTATTGAGTACGAGGATGTTCGAGTGACGCGTGACGAATGGCCTGCACTGAAGCCAAGTGAGTAACGATCCTTATATTTAGATATATGTATCTTACGTTACCTAATTTGCTAAGCAAAATGTCAGAATTCATTGCCAAACAAACAATCTTTATTTTGGCATCTACCTAATTGGTGTTACCAACTCAATTATACTAAATTTAGCCAATCTATAAATCAATCTGGGCCAGTTCTCTTAATAGATTTTTATTTTTTTATTTATTTTTTTTTAACAAATGTTTGCATGATCATGTTACAGCAATGCCAATGGGTCAAATGCCCGTGTTGGAAGTCGATGGTAAACGTGTACACCAGAGCATTTCGATGGCTAGATTCTTGGCTAAAACAATTGGACTGAGTGGCGCCAATCCGTGGGAGGATTTGCAGATCGATATTGTTGTTGATACGATCAATGACTTCCGCCTAAGTAGCGAACAATGTGTGATATTGCATGTTCAGTGTTGTTTGATTAATCTTGCTTTTATATAGAAATTGCAGTCGTATCGTATGAACCGGAAGATGAAATTAAGGAGAAGAAGCTGGTTACACTTAATACAGAAGTCATTCCATTCTATTTGGAGAAATTGGAACAGACCGTTAAGGATAACGATGGACATTTAGCGCTTGGAAAGGTCTGTTTTAAGTGACTTCTTTTAAATGAAAAATATGAAATTTCATCCATTACTTCCTTCATACCTTTTTATTTTGAAATTTATTTGGTAAAATTGTGTCTCTACTATTCACACGACAAAAGGTATTGCATATAAAAAATTGTTTTTGGGATAGGTATCGCTCAAAATAGATTTTCCCAGAAGATGTGAGCACACATTGCTTTTTTAATTTTTTCTCTGCTTAGGTAAGCCACTTTAACGCTGTGTAATTGCAAGTCAGCAGGGTCATCTTGACTCGACACTATCTAACAGATGTGCCAAAGAGATTACTATATGCTAAGTTCTGCTGTTAGTTTCAATATCGGACTACAGATATACTCATTTCAATACCAATACGCTGTTGAGGCTGAGCAAGCTTACACGTCTCTAAGTGACATAAATTATGTATGGATTTTCTGTCACTGTATCTAATCCTTTAATTTTTTTTTTATAAAAAATACCGCTCTTTTATAACTAATGAGACCCCAAAAAACCAATTGGATACCATAATAACTAAGATCTAAGCAAAGCAGAAAGTAGGGTATGCAGTTCTAAATGTCAATTGTGCCCTTACAAGAATCTTTGAACTAGCATGCTCAGCTATACCGAAGCCTAGCAGAGCTAAGGTTCTGTGGTGGAACTGAACTACAGAGACTTCGCATGGAAACCTTAAGTGTTTTAAACAGGTGTTTTTAGATCAAATTAGAGGCTGACTGATATGTCATCCGATACGATGCTTCAAAAGTACAAGGTCAACTTTTTTCCTTCGGTTCAGGTTCAGTTTGCTCTAGAATCTAAGCCAGGATGATCCCAGAACCTATGGTGAATATATCGAAAACACATCCTATCCGTTACTAAAAATGGCCTTCGAGTTTTTCTTGGGTTCCAGGCTATAACGGCATAACTGGAAACGAGGTCGCCTATGACCTTGCAACGTAAGTATCTCAGCCAGCTTTCTCACGACCTGAACCAGGACTTGGTCTGTCAGTGTCCTCAGAAAGGGCTTCCATCAGCGATCGGGTCTGTTAAGAGCACAACTGTATATGGATACGGATATGGATGGATTTGCTGTGTATCTGTATTTCTCTGTTGCCAAACATTTAAAGGTGTCAGGTATGCTCAAGCGATAACACACTGTACATCCCCTATAAGCCCAGAAATGCAAGTATTCGTTACAAAATAACAAATAAAATATAATTTTATTTAGAAAATTTGGAAACGCCGCAAACTCAAATAGTCAGTATAAAAGCAAACTAACGTTAAGCCCCCTCTTTTTTAATAAAAAAAAATTAAAAAAAAGACTTTTCCACCAAAGCAAATACCTACTTTAAATTGAATAGGAAACCAAGTTGTTATTACTTTGATCCAATACTTTGAATTTCTATAAAACCATTATTTTTCTGATACCCTTGGTTTGATAGTTTACATAACAGAATGTTGCGCTGAATTTCAGGGTTCAATCACTAGGTCAGGAAAACCTAGGTCAACCCTAAGGCTCAAAAAACACTCAATTTGACATTCAGGACGACTTTCGGTTTCTCAAAAAACGTTTTGTGGCGACCCCAGGGCGACCCTAGGGCTTCAACGAACAAACCTACTGTAATATCGCAAGAATTTTTTAAGAGTATAGCCTCTCGCGTAAAATTGGCAAGTCCTCCGAAAATGAAAACTAATAGGTACTAAAAGTTCTTTTTAACCTAGCCGTTTGGGTCTGAAATAAAATTGTACTCTTTGGTTGAGAATCCGCTTGTCGTGCGTTTGGGATGGGATTTTTATTTCAATTCGATAACAATTTTTTTTTGTTAATACAAAACACCATTTTAAGTTGGAGTTCTTACATCCGTTCACATACCTATATAACTATGACTCATTTGTCCATAAGGGTTGCTAAGCGTTTAACTACTTTACTAACCCAAATAATTTTTACTCGAAAACAGCTCACATGGGCCGATGTCTATTTTGCTGGCATTTTGGACTACATGAACTACATGGTAAAGCGTGATCTCCTTGAGGTCTATCCCGGATTGAGAGCTCTAGTAGACTCCATCAACAGCATCGAGGCCATTAAAGCATGGATAGAGAAGCGACCACAGACTGAGGTCTAAACAAAACAGCACTGCAGTTACAATTGAAAACGTTTTAAGCTGAACCAAAACCAATCCGGCTTCCACTACGTAATTATATATACTAAAACCACACACACAAGTACACACATGTTTGTTCCTTTTTTGTAATAACACAACAATTTATCAAGTATTTTCTAGTTTCTTTTTATTTAAAAAAAATTCGTTCGGGGAAATTTTATGTAAGAATTTTCACTTCACTCATAAACTGGCCACATTCATTTTATACAATTTGCTGAGTTAAAAGGTACACAACAAGAAGCAACCAAAAGAGAATAACCAACAAGAAATTTAGTTTTAATGTTTTAATAATGTTGACATAGGACTAAAGAAACACACCAACAATCAACAGAATATGAAATTCTCCTTACGAAACATTTTTACACTTTATTTCTTAAATAAATAAAAACAAAACATAATACAGCGGTTTGTTTATTTGCTTATTTTTCGTTAACCAAAATCAGATAAAACATCTAAATGCCAAAGAAAGGAAACATTTTTTTAAAAGACTGATTTTTGGAATAAACGATGATGTTGTTTAAGGAAATGCGGTTATGGCAAATATCTCAAAATCTGTTTAAGAAAAGGCAGATAAAATCATTTTTTGAAGTTTGTTCGTAACATTAGCACGAGAATGGAAAAATTTTGATTGATGAGATGTCGTTAAAGGTTGGACTGGAATGCCACCGAGTCGATTAGGTAAAATAACTTTTGAAAAGATGGTAAGAACAACTATGAACGGAGAAAAGGCTAAACTCCAATTTGCATTGAAATGCAAATCGTCGCGCCTGGAGCTCTGTCATTTTCCATGCTTTAAGTGAAATACCTATTACATATTAGCTCGGCGTTGATAAAGTCATAGCCAAAAAGGTTTCTGGCAACCGGCCATGTTTCTTAAGATGACCACCCGTAATTTGCGGTTTTTAGAAAACTTCGTCGGATTATATTTTATTCTTGCTCTAGTGCATTGAGAAATGACGGGTTCCTTTCGCTGGATTCGGTTGCTGAGAGACGTTGCGACGATGTTCAAGAGAATCAATCGATTCTACGATTGAACTATCGCCTATCAGTTTTAACGCTCTATTTTGTACCCTATCAAGTAGGCACAAAGATGTTTGAGAAGCACCTGACCAGATATGGGAGTTATACTCCAGTTTTGGGCGGATGAAGGCCTTATAAATTGTAGCCAGATCAGAAGGGGTGCAGAACTTCCTGCATCGTCTTAAGAAACCTAACCATTTAGCAGCGTTTTTGGCGGCTTCAAATATGTGGTCGTTCCAACGAATATCATCGTTTACACACATACCAATTACTGACAGCTTTTTGGTTTCTTGGATGCAGGTACCTTTCATAGATAATGGCAATGGGGGAATGTTAAGCTTCAACGACAAGAGACACCATTGAGTTTTCGAAGCATTGAATTTTACTCGGTTTTTAAAACCCCATTTAACATTGAGAGGATTAGAAGTTTCAGACAGGAGATCATTTATGAAAATGAGGAAGAGAGTCGGAGACAAAACGGAGCCCTGGGGCACACCAGCATTTGTAATCCAACGAAGAAGAGACTCATTGATACCGAAAGCACGCATTTTCGAAAAAAGAGCCTGATACAAAACTCTATCTATCTATGCAAATAAAAGTTCGTAAGTGTTTTTTGACAGTTGCACAAGTTCACTTACAATGGCGGAAAAAAGCAATCAACTACGTTTTGGGACTTTCTGCTTTGAATCAAAGACTGCTCAGCTCAATGTACACCGTAACTTTAATTTGAGTTCCAGGACATCGTGACATAACCGGAACCAGTGCCGATCTGCTATCGAACGAGTGAAGACGTGCCTAACCAAGTGTCCGCATTTTGTTTACCCAGTGCCTTTAATTTCCATGCCACCATATTTTTTGCCTAACATCTTAATTATTAAATAAATCCCCCCAAAAAACAATAAAAAAAAATCTATTCTCCCGTGCGCCGCGAGTTGAAAAAAAATTCATTGTTTTTAAAACAAAATCGAAAAACAAGGAAGGGTGGGGTGGGGAAATTTTTTACTCTCTCTCGTGAGCACTCTCTTTTGTGCACTGCTACGAAAAATCGCTGTGCTGGAACGGCATTAGACTGACTTTCGCCGAATTTCAGTAAAGAAACACACCTACTTTAGTTGAATTCAAATTTATATTTGAAATAAAATGAGAGCATTAGGCGTGTTTAATGAAAAAAAGAGCAGAGCAGCGTAGCTCAGAGCAGAGCAAGAAATGAGATAAATGTCAGGCAATTTAGAGCAGAACAGCTGGTGTCAAAAGTCAGCTCATAAGAAAGCAACAAACATTTTGTGATCTTAGCTAGTTTGCAAAATTATGTTTGGTATGCTATTATAATAAAAATCTATATGCGGAAACATTGGAATCAAAACTAAACTAACATGCGATGTTAATTCAATTGATTTTAAGTTAAACTCGATTTCAAATAGATTGCAAAACGCAAAATATAAACAAAAATATTTGAATCAAATGTCAACAGCTGATTTTGACACTTTTGCTCCACTCTACTCTTACTCAAAAGCAAGTGCAGAAAATGCTGCTCTAAAAGCTCTAGAGCAGGTCATTAAACACAAAAAGTTCTTGCTCGGAGTAGAAAAAGTTGTCATTAAACACCAAAAAGCTGCTTTTTTCTGCTCTAGATCTAGATCTAGAGCAGGTCATTAAACACACTTATTATGTCTCTTGAAAATTCAAATTAATGTTAAGTATGCAATGTTACATTGCTATGAGCTCATTTTACACGTTCCTGAAACAAAATTTTTTGTATGTTTTTTTTTTTACTATCTCTACGGAGAGTGCATGATAAGTGTCATTCAGCAAGAAACATCCCAAATGCGTATCTTTACTTTTCATTTTCGAATGGAGATTACAAAAACAACATTAAAAAGCTAGAGCCCAAACTTTTTCCCGGGCTTTTTCCCAAACTTTACCCAGAAAGTAAAGAAACAGACTTATTGTTACATGGGGTCATAAAAACCGAGTAGAATTCAATGTTTCGAAAACTCAATGCTGTCTCTTGTCGTTGAAGCTTAACATTCCCCCATTGCCATTATCCATGAATGGCACCTGCATCCAAGAAACCGAAAAGCTGTCAGTACTTGGTATGTGTGTAAACGATGATCTTCGTTGGAATGACCACATATTTGAAGTCGCCAAAAACGGTGCTAAGTGCTTAGGCTTCTTGAAACGATGCAGGAAATTCTTCACCCTTTATGATCGTGCTACAATTTATAAGGCCTTCATTCGCCCAAAACTGGAGTACAACTCCCATATTCGGTCAGGTGCTCCTCAAACATCTTTGCTCTTACTTGATAGGGTACAAATAGAGCCGTAAAATTGATAGGTGATGGTTCAATCGTAGAATCGATTGATTCTCTTGAACATCGAACATGCTTTACCTGGCTCTGTATTTCCCCTGCATTACGACTCACAAAAGTTCAAAAGCAATGTGCATAGGTGTCTCCTATTAAATCCTCTCATATTTTCCTAAATGCTCGCACTGTGTTCTATAACATTATAAGGGTATTCATAACCATCAAGGGGTTCGCGCTTATTATATAAAAACAAAAATCCATCCATTCAATATCCATCAAACGAAGTCTGTCCAACTATAGTCTGAATTGTTAAGTCTGAACGGCTCAAGTATATTATGAAGAGAGAATACTAAAACCATTTAGTCAGCCTTGAGATTTTGATATCGTATTTAGCACACAATCGCAAGTTCGAGCGACACAGACGTGCCAATTTTTTACCTTTTTTTACCCGTGCACAACGAAGAAAACATCGTTTCAGCTGTAGTAATATACATTTTTTGTCATTTCAGTCAACATTTCACTAAAAAACAAAAACAAGGATAAAATTAAGCTAAATTGCAATCTGGTGCAGACGCTCGATTATAGTGCATGCATTGCGTATACATTTACGCCATTTGAGTGCAAGAATACCAGTTATTTTTTCGACCAAAAAAAATTTGTGTGTGTTTCGGGGAGAGACGGTGAGAGTTATTTCCATGGTTCCACTACTCTTATGCGACGGCGTCTCTTTCCCCTTTTTAAAAATAAAAAATCGTGCGAATTTAAAAAAAAAACGGCTTGGAATGCTTGAAAAAATTGCTTTATTGAATGTTCTTCTTTATTTAAATTTAAAATCTTATACCTTTCTTTATGAATGTAGGGTTTGTTATTTTTTAAAATTCACAAAGAAAAAAGGTATTTATTTGTAAAACGATAAAATGCATTCTCTGAACGTAGGTATACTGTACATGTACACTGACCAGTGTGGTTACGAATGACTCCACTTTGGCTTCCTTTTCTCCAAAAAACTTTTAAGCCCCTCTTTTCCATCGTTTAAGCCTAGATTTTTTACCATTACCTATAAACTCTTAAAAATGTTGTACAAGTTGTAATAGTGGAATAAAAAATTCTTACATCAGATGCTTTTTCATAAGCGTCTGTAATATTTAGGCCTAACTGGCTGTAATAAAACTCTTTGCCTAGTTGTATTACTGGACGACTTTTGCTTCTAATAGACTCACAGATTTTATCCACTTCCTCATCAAGTTTATCGTTTGGTGTTACAACACTTACAAGTCCTGTAAATCAAATAAAATATCAACATTTTTACAAGATTTTCACACAACTTACCCGAAATATATGCGTCTCTGGCGCTTATTGGAAATCCTGTAAACAACATGTAGGATGATTTCATGCGAGTCATAACTCGTGATACCGCCACCGCTGGAGTATGACAGAATATGCCAAAGCTAGCTCTACAGTTTGTAGTCAAACTTGTTCATGTATGTATTTAAAAAAAAAATATTATGTTGAACTTACGCTGGAGTAGAGAAGGAGCTTCTTTCAGTGCAAACAAGTAAGTCGCAAGATGCGACAAATTGGCAACCTGCAGCAGCAGCCAGACCATCTACTTTGGCAATTATTGGGACTGGAGCACTTTGCATTTTATGTATCATTTCAGCGCATTTATCAAAAATTTCATGTTGACATTGTGGTCCTTTTTCAGGCGTCTTTAAGGCAAAAAATAAAAACCTTTTTTTAGGTTTGATTGATTTAAACACAAACCAGTTCATTAAGATTGTGTCCGGCTGAGAAAACAGGGCCAGAAGAAGAAACAACAATACAGCGCAAAGACTCGTCATTTATATTTTTAGTAATTCCCTCAATAATTGACTCCATCATTGCCATTGAAAGGGGATTTCTAAAAAAGATAGTAAAAACAGTTGAGTAATTGAATTATATTCACATTCAGCTGCTTGAACGGGATTTTCTTTTATGGTTTCGTTTTCTTAATCGAACTTGTGGCTGTATACTGTTACATTTTATAATTCGTAGATGTTTTCTATTTTTACTTGATGAAAGAATACTCCGTTTTACCTTCAATAACTATTAAGCCCATTCTTAGCGCTACGGTTTCTATTCTTGAAAAGCTACTGCTTTGACACCACGTTTACTAAGATTTTATTGCAATCATTTTTACAATTCACATTTTTAAATCATTTTTACAAATCTTTTATGACGTGGCTAAAAGCCTTCTGCCAGATTAACAAATAAATGATTAATAAATCAAAAACATAATACGTAGTTACATAAAATAATTTTCTTATTTGTGCTGATTAATCAAAACGCTTCTCTTAAAATCTGGTTTATGTATTGCAGTGCTGGTTTTACAAATACATACAGAGCAGTTCAATTAATTGTATCCGTTCATTCAACGAAGTATTTCGTCCAATGAGAACTTTGCTTTCCCGATGTGCAGCCTTCTTATTTCAGCTAGTGTCGGACAAATTCCAACAAAATGCATTATGTCTCCTCGAGTGTTAATTTTTAATAGAGTGCATGGGATTGGGAAATCTGGACGATGGGGTATAAAACTTAACGTCAATTACTCGCCACGTGTTTTAAATATACTTGATATTTTCTCCACGTCTACGTTAATCTCAAAATAGCTTATCTTACTGAGGTCGTTCTCAGGTTTGAGGAGTAAGATCTGTATATTGAAAATTGTGCATCATCTATGAAAGATTGATGCAACTTTTCATCGAGGACTATAAGGATATATCATACAGCTCCGATGCTCCAGCCAACTCGCTGCACTTTTCAAAGCAAGATACTTTTCTTGTCAGAGCAGTATTTGCCACTATCCTAAGCAGACGCGAGGCATTCACATTAAGAACTTTACGGACATAATTGAAGTTAAGTTTTAGCGTAGTGAAGTACGTTGGTGGGAGTCCTGTTTCGATGTGTAGCATATAAGTGGATGTATTCATTAGAAGGTGAAGTACGCGTTTGGGAAAAATCTCAGCAGTTGTTCCACAGTCTCATTTTGCTGGCATCCCCAAACTTGACCTGAGTATAAAATCTGGTACTTTGTTCTCATTCCTATATTTTTTGCATACAGTTTAACTAAGTTGTATTAAGAGCAGTCTTCGCCCTTTCCAGTTTTTCAAAGTATTAATAGTTGTCAACATAATTGCAGTCCCTCTGTCTCTATTGTCCCGAAACCACCTAGATTGTTTGAAGTACGCTGCCCTAGGGTTCTCTGGGGAATGTTAGTCCATTTTTCAATTACTTGTCAAAACATTGAATAGCTAGTAGCTTGCGTTTGGATTTCATGTCCAACACTGAAAAACGCAGTTCACATTTCTTCCGTATGTAGGTATATGAAACGATACTAATTTACAAAAGAAAAAATTCTAATGGTTTACTTACTACATGTTTTTTTCTGTTTCTAAAAAGCTGAATTTAAATTTTTCACAGCTGTTGCCGCAGCAATCTGGGAAAAGATATCCGAGTCGTTCAAAAAGATACGATAAGAGATACGGGAACCTATAAATTCTAAATGAATTTCCAATACAAATGGACTGGGACAAAAAAAATTGACATAAAACAACTCAGTCCGAATAATGAAACCCGAAACTTAATCTGATGTTTCCCATTTTGTACTAAGGTGAGCGTTGCACCTAAACCTACGGCCCATAAAAATATTCCTTGAGCAGTTATCTTATTGGAATTTGAGTTACAAGGATTGGTCCTTCTTCAGTGAATTTTTATTTCAAATGCAGACCCGAGAAGCTACTGAACGAAGCTATATTTTTTACAAATGTCCTTCAGGCGAATGAACCCAATTTAAACAAAAAAAATTTACTCAAAGCATCACCGATTTACCCTTTGGAAAATTGTATTTTATACATAATTTAACCAATAAAATAATAAAAAAAAAAGAATATAATTTGTTTTTCATTTGTTAGCTTCCAATTGGTGTTTAGAAAAACTTATAAGACATAAACCTTATGTACAATTTGTAATGTATAAAGCAATTTGAAAATGTTTTAGAATATTAAGCAAGCACCTACTCGGCTACTCCTACATACCTCGTTTTAGGCTGATTGAGTTTTATTTCCCGAACTCCATTACTTTCAGTTATTATTGCATGGTTCTGGTCGGCAACAGGTGAAGAAGTTGCAAAAAATCTCGCCTGCTTCAAAATCTAAAATATTAAGATGTAAAAGTGGTCACAGTAATATCTATGAAAGAGATCCTTACAAAGGAAACATTTTTGGGCGTATATTTAAGCATCGTAAGGAGTTATAAGCAGAGTTAAGAAAAATTGTTCTTGAGAAATGAATTAAAAGAAAACCCAAAGTCAGGTGAGAAAACACTCGAAATAAAAGCCTTATCACCGACGTGCTAAAAATTAAAAAATTCTGCTATCTGCTTGTCATTTGCTAAAAGGGTGGTTCACACCAGATTAATTCGTTCTTTTATGATTTCCAAGTTGTGCTATTACCTCGTTTCCACTTAGAATTGAATCACACTTCAATTCGAATTAGTGCCAGTGTATACCTAGATCGAATTGAAATAGGATTACCCGATCCGATACATCTCTTGTAGCTGGATCGATTCAAAATAGTGTGTTGTATACCTATATTACTCGATTCAGTGGGTAAGTAGATACCTGCATCGAAATCTGAATCATAATCCGATCCGATTACCCGATTCTAAGTGGAAACGAGGTATATGTTCAAGTCACAGAGTAGATAATACAGAGTATCCACTTCCACCCCTTCAACCCGAAACACCCGCAAAAAATTTTTCAACATGGCGTCCTATTTCTGAGTTTGAGGCTCTGTGCTCACTAGTATGAACTGTAAAAACTTAACAAAACGCCTGCATCGGTATGAAATTTTTTTACTAATTTTTGTCTTTTTCAGTGAAATACTGGTCAAAATGGAAAAAAAAGTTATTTCCTGTAACTTAAATTCATTTTTCTAAATTCTAGGCTGTATGAAAGCTAAAAATTATCGATTTTTTTTGCAACCAAAAAAAAATTTTTTACTTTTCAAACTCAACTGACTTTGATCTGTGGGAAGTGAAGGCCAGTGAGATCATCCGGGTGGGGTCATCCGGTTTAGTTTAGCTTGTAGGCAAAATGGCACTACCTTGCCGAAGTTGACTCTCTGGTTATACTCTGTGGTTCAAGTCACAGTGGAAAAATTACAAGAGGATAAGCCCCACACAACAACGGCATTTGGCCACAAACTCATTTTACAGTAATTTCGCTAAGAGTAATTTCACTGAGACTACTTTCTATTCAGCTGAAGCATAGCTTTGTAAAAAAAAATTCATAAAACATCATTGAGGATGTCTATTCTGGTCGATTTGTTGAATAGTTTGGGTCGAATGACTGTATCCCAAAATCAAATCAACACGCTGGTCTACAAACATTGCCGGATCTGCCAGTGAAAAATTTGTCTCGAATGGCTGACAATCGTCAATAAGCAAGCTGACAACCATAGAGGAATAAAGAACATGAGGGTATGTACAACAAAGTAAACAAATAGAAGTTGCGGGGCAAGAAAGGTAATGGTTTTTCCTCTCGTTCCTTATTCCTCTAAGAACGACAGTAAATGCTTTGTTGTTGCTCCCCAAGGAAAATTTTTACAGTACTAGCTTAAAAAAATCGCACACGTAATCCTCCTTAATTTAAAATTAAAGCAAAGTTCTAGTAATAAAGCACCCATATTAATTTTTTATTCAATCTAAATTATTTTCTTATGCTATTGCGTACATTGCTTATTAATATTTGATAAGTTATCTATTTTTATGAAATACTTTAAGGAAAAAGAAAATTATATAGGCTTGCAAAACAACCATTTTTTGTCAATAGAGTACGAAATAACCCTGGCAAATGGAAAGAATCTGCATTTAATAAGTCCCAATGCATGAATGAAAGAATAATAAGATTACGACACGCGCATGTCTTGCTTTTTTGACATTTAGCTGTGACGTATGAAGAGACAATAAAAGCGGGAATTCAATAGGAAGATACGGGCAATATTTGTAATTCAAAAGTTTAAATTTAAAAATTCAATATGCGTTGTGCTGTGTGCGGGTGTAATAACAATAATAACAAAAACGATCCAAACAATAAGGATAATGTATCATTCTTTACGTTTCCAAAAGATTTGGTTTTACTTAAGAAGTGGATTCATTTCTGTAAGCGGAAAGTACGATTTAACCCGAAGACAGGAAGGATGTGCAGTGAGCATTTTGAACCAGATGACTTCGAAAAGAACCTCCAGTATGAAATGGGTAACTACACAGAAACACGCATAGTTTTTAGAGGTGCTAACATTTTTTTAGGGCTTGCGAGTTATAGACGGCTCATACTGAAACCTGGTTCTTTTCCCTCCATTAACACCACTGGAAACATGGGTGTAGATTCCACTCTGGGAAACAGAAAAAAAAGGATTGAAGCAAGTGAAGATAAGAAGATTGTAGATGCCTTGTTACAGGAAAAGGAAGTTCCTCCATGTATATCTGGAGCCATGAATGAAGGCTGCTGCAACGATATACAAATCAGTTCTTGTCAGAACTGCGACGCTCTGCAAATTCAGATTGGAGAGCATGTAGCAAAAATGTATGTAGGAATTGCAACTATATTGCATATTTATTGATTTGTTTGTTTATAGACAAAAATTAGAAGAGGAAATCAAACTGTTAACGAAAAATCTATAACGATCGACAACAGATTTTTCTTTCTCAATAATATTATCTCTTTAAGGGAAGCTTAAACTTGTAATGCTTCACATGACTTTTAGACCATTAGCTCGTGTGGCTTGGTTCTTCTTAATCTCCGAACATTACCTCTCGTATTTAATACGGAACCCATTTCAGAGTTGATATGATTATGCAGTCGCTGATTATGTGATACAGCATATTTTCTTACGATTTCTGTACCCTTTTCTATTTGTAGGCCACGATGTAAATCGCTATTTCTTATATACCATGGTGCATTTCCTATTCCACGAAGGACTTTGTTTTGGAACTTTTGGATGATTTCAGTATTTGTTTTCTTTGAACAGCCCCATAATTGGATTCCATAGGTCCAAACAGGTCTAAGTACTTGTTTATAAAGCATTATTTTATTTTCGACAGATAAGTCCGAATTTCTACCGAGTAACCAGTACATTTTTCTATATTTCAAGTTGAGCTCTTCCCTTTTCTTTTTGATATGCTCTTTCCATTTTAGCTTTGCATCCAAATTCATCCCAAGGTATTTGGCCGTATTGGCGTAGGGTACAGCTTGATTGTTGATGAGTATTTGAACGTAGCTTAACTTTTTATTTGTAAAGTTTATATGTGCAGATTTAGCTTCATTGAGCTTGATACGCCATTTTTTGGTCCAATCACTAACGGTGTCGACGGCATTTTGCAATTTCTCAGCAGCCTTGACGACGCACTTACTGGATGCCAAAATTGCGGTATCATCCGCTAGTAAGAACCTGTTAAAATAGTTCTATAACACAGAAAAACATTTTTTGATTTGATTTCTTAAGGTCGATGAATGGTTCGATGTAAGTCCCCTATTACATGATGTCTCACGAGCCCAGTCTCACATGAGTGCGAAAAAGAAAGGAGATGTGAGGAAATGAGATGCACAAAAAAATTCCCGATGAGTACCGTGCCGACTTTTAGCAGTCTCATATTGACGTTTCTCTTTTTCCATATTCGTTTTTCCTATGTTGCTTTAATGTATTTTTTGTGTTGGTCAAATGAGCGTCAACTGAATATTTTTTCATTTTCGTTGTGGTCTTGTTTTTTATTTTTCAAATCAAAAGTTGTAAAACCAATTTGTTATTTTTGTAATTTTATCAAGCAACTTACTTTATTTAGAGAAAAATAAAACTTTGAAATTTATAAAGTGACAACAAGAAAATGATTGAAAGAGAAATGAAGAATTGTCAAATTTGAGACGTGAGCCTTCAAAATTGAACATGTAATAGTGATTGTCTCACGGGATGGAAATTTAAAAAGAATGTCAAAAATGAGACATGTCTCGTGAGACATCGTATAATAGGGGACTAATGAACGTACGAGTACCCAAAGCTGATTCCAGGGAAAGAGTTCACGCTTATGGACTAGCAATTGAGCTCCAAAATGACATTCTCGACACAATGTCCGCTACAATGTCGAACATGAGAGTCATAGGCAAAAACTCACTATTGCCTTTCCAAAAAGGTTAAAACTTGAAATATGAAAAGTTATATGAATAATAACAGATTTAACTCATTTTTAAGGTATTGTAACGTGAACCCAACATTTTATACCAATTTCCTAATCGAAAAACGTTCAACCGAAAACACAACTGGCAACACTTTAATGGAATGGTATAAATGACAGGCGTTGCTTGTAAGCCAGTGTGTGTGAGTGTAGAGATGCTTGACAGCAAATGTGGCGACAATGTAGAAGTTACTGGAGAGTTCTAGATGGCATGTCATTCGATATAAATAGCCCGCCCGAGGCAACCAGAGGGCAGTCTTGTTTATAGAGTGATAAAGTTAAGAGTAAATACAAGTGATAGTCCAAAAGTCGAGTTGAGTTCAAATAAAGTGTATATCGAAAGTAGATACTGAATAAAGTGGTAGAATTAAATTGAAAGGTAGAGTTTTATTTTTGCGAACTAAGCGCACGTTACATTGGTGTCAGAAGTGTAAATAAAACTTATTTGACTAGTAAAGTGTAAAAAAAAAAAAAAGTAAAAAAGAAAAATAATAATTATATACAGTGAAAATGGGTAAGTTGTTAGAAGAGCTCAACTGCATTGAGCTTAAAAGTGAGTTAGGTAAGCGAAATCTTTCTAGAGCGGGATCGAAAAATGAGCTCGTCCTGCGCTTGCGCAACCACTTGGAACAGCAAGGGGAAGACGTAAACACTTTTGTTTTTGAAACAGAAGTGGAGGAAGAGGAAGCAAGTGAAAGTGTAGATTTTTCTAGTATAATGAAGCTTTTATTAGAACAAAAGACAGAACAGCAGAAGGTTCTCGGACGTCTGGAAGAACAACGAAACGATCAAAAGAAGGAACAGCAGAATGTTCTCGAACGACTCGAAGTACAACAAAAGAAGCTGGAAGAGCAACGAAATGAGCAAAAGAAGGAACAGCAGAATGTTCTGGAACAACTGGAAGCACAACGAAACGAACAAAAGAAGCTGATTGAAGAGCAACGAAACGAGCAAAAGAAGGAACAACAGAATATTCTCGAAAGACTTGAGGCGCAACAGAATGTTTTGGAAGGTCAGAAAAACATTCTAGAAGGTAAATTGGGTAACATTGAGAAAAATGTTTGTGCCCTAGACGAACGCGTTGAAGGTGTGGAGAAACAGCTTTCTGTTGTAGAGAATCGTTTCGAAATCGTAGAAACCCGATGTGATAAACAGTTTTCTGTTCTGACCAAGGAATTGGACCAGATCCGGAAAATCAAAATTCGAGAGTCTGCTGGGGAGTTTGTAAAGAAAAAGGAGATGAAACCCCCAACATTTGATGGACAGTCTTCTTGGCCAGTCTACAAGAGACAATTTGAGGCAGCCGCGACAACAAATGGCTGGGATGACGAAGACAAGTACATTGCACTGACTCTTGCTCTTAGAGGACCAGCAGCTGAATTACTTCAAACAGTTCCAGCTGGTAAGAGTGGCGATTTTAAACGCTTTGGAGAGTACATCGACTTAGAGAGGCCATAGTCGAAGAATGCTCGTGCCAAAGAGCTGAAATACAAAAGAACCGGAGCGGACTAGCAAGATGTTGGAACTGCAACAACACCGCGCACTTACAGCGTCAATGCCGACTACCACCAAACAAAGCCAGTTGTCAACATTGTGGAAGCAAGAGATCCAACCCAGAGCAAGGTAACAACAACACCAGCGTTGCCTATCAGCCCGTTTCCCATCAGGGAAACGAGTAAGAACCAACTTCGAGGGGCAGAGGCTGGTTTCTTGTATCGATGGCCCCAGAACCACCATCCAGGTCTCTCAGACCAAACGAGACAACAAAAGTCTGACTGTGGAGACTACTATTAACGGCAACAAACATGTGGCTACCATCGACACCGGTGCCACAGCATCCATAGTACGTCGAGACCTGGTAAAGATGACGTGGCTTCATAACACCAATAGCTACCGTCTAAGAACCGCAACGGGAGAAGCAGCAAGAGTATATGGAGAAGTGTGTTTTAAGATCCGACTGGCCGACCTAGTGTTTACTCATCAATTCCTGGTGGCAGATATATGTGACGAGTGCATCATTGGAATCGACTTTATGAAACAGCACGGAGTTATTTTGGACATCGGTAATCAGGTTTTGAAGTACCAAAATAAGGAACTTCCAATGACCTATTCGAACGAAAGTACGTCGACACTGAGAACTGTCATCAGGGAAGATCTGATTCTGCCTCCTTCTTCTGAAGTGTTCGTTTGGACGAAACTGGAGGGTGAGTTTGGAAGCCTTCGATACCTCATGGTGGAACCAGACCCAGAGTGTTCCTCCCAAAGCGTCATCATTGGGAAAACACTGGTAGCACCGAAGAACAAAATGGTCCCCGTACGATTACTAAACACCAGACCGTACGATGTAAGGTTGAAGAAAGGAGAAGTCGTTGGACGTTGCGAATCGGTTGCAGCAATTACGAAGATCACAGACGAAGCTCCGAGAAAACCTATAACTCCGGAGGAGCTCGAAACCATCAGAGCTAAAATACTGAATTCATCCAACCTTGATCACCAACAAACAAGGATGGCTGAAAGTCTCCTACAAGAGTACACTGATATCTTCGCATCGCAAAAGGGGCAATATGGTAGGACACAGTTGGTGCAGCATCGCATCAACACAGGAGATGCAAGACCGATTCGTCAACCTGCAAGACGTCTTCCACTGGCCAAACAAGGTGAGGTTGAGGACATGATAACAGCAATGAAGAAGGATGGTCTTATCGAAAATTCCAAAAGTCCTTGGGCGTCACCAGTGGTGCTAGTGAAAAAGAAAGATGGAAGCACTCGTTTTTGTGTGGACTACCGAAGGCTGAATGATGTGACTAAGAAGGACAGCTATCCCCTGCCCAGAATCAGTGATACCCTGGATGCCATGGAGGGAGCCCAGTGGTTCTCGACGCTGGACTTGAAGAGTGGATATTGGCAAGTTGACATCCACCCTGATGATCGGGAAAAGACGGCATTTTCTACAGGTAATGGGCTCTGGCAGTTTAAGGTTATGCCGTTTGGGTTATGTAACGCTCCGGCAACATTCGAGCGTTTGATGGAGTGCGTTCTTCAAGGACTGACGTGGAAAGCGTGCCTAGTCTACTTGGACGATGTCATTGTTTACGGGAAAACATTTGACCAACATTGCAAGAACCTAAAAGCCGTGTTTCAGAGACTTCGAGAGGCTAACCTTAAACTGAATCCAGAAAAATGTGCACTTTTCAAAACCGAAGTCAAGTATTTGGGACACATCATCTCTTCCCAAGGAGTGAAGACTGATCCTGAAAAAGTTGACTCCGTCAAAAATTGGCCAACACCACAGGACAAACATCAACTCCGAAGCTTTCTGGGACTTGCCACATATTACCGACGTTTCGTTAAGAACTTTGCTGGAGTTGCAAAGAGTTTGCATCAGCTCACCGAAAAGGGGAAGCAGTTTAAATGGTCAGGTGAGTGTGAGAAATCTTTCCAGGAACTCAAATACCGCCTCTGTAACGCTCCAGTGCTGGCACATCCAACACCTGGCAAAACATTCATCGTCGACGCAGATGCAAGCAACGTTGGAATCGGGGCGGTACTATCCCAAGTGCATGATGGCGAAGAGAAAGTGGTGGCATACTACAGCAAGGTCCTATCGAAACCCGAAAGGAACTACTGCGTGACCAGAAGGGAACTGCTAGCTCTTATCTTGGCAACAAAGCACTTCCATAAGTACATCTATGGACAGAAATTCCTTCTGCGGACAGACCACGGTGCTCTGAGCTGGCTGTTGAACTTCAAAAATCCAGAAGGTCAAGTCGCAAGGTGGATAGAAAGATTGCAGACCTATGACTACCAGATCCAACACCGCAGAGGAAAGCTGCACTCAAACGCCGATGCATTATCACGAAGACCTTGCAAAGTGGATTGCAAGCATTGCAAGCGGCAAGAAGACAAAGAAATCATTACCGCTCAGCGACTAAGAGCTGACCCCATAAGCGGATGGAGCAATGAGGAAGTGAGGACTGCTCAACAGGAGGATCCAGATATCGAACCCATTCTCGCATGGAAAGAAAATGAAGAGAAACCGGAATGAGGAGACATTTCTGACAGGAGTCCAGTTCTCAAAGCCTATTGGGCACAGTGGGACTCACTATATGTGCAAGAAGGTGTCCTCAGGCGAAGATGGGAATCCGCTGACGGTAAGTCATATGTGATGCAGCTGATCGTACCACAATCGAAAGTCAGTGAAGTTCTTCAGGAGATGCACGACGGACCTTCTGGAGGCCACCTGGGAGTAAACAAAACACTGGAGAAGGTGCGACATCGGTTCTACTGGTTACATGCTAGAGATGACGTGGAGAAGTGGTGCCGAACATGTGACAAGTGTGCTGCAACCAAAGGACCTGGTAGGAAGATTCAAGGTAAGATGCATCAGTACAACGTTGGATCGCCTTTTGAGAGGATTGCAGTAGATGTGGCTGGGCCTTTTCCAGAGACCAACGCTGGAAACAAATACATTCTGGTTGTAATGGACTATTTTAGCAAGTGGCCTGAGGCGTATGCCATCCCAAATCAAGAAGCCAAAACGGTGGTCGACCAGATTGTGTTTAACTGGGTGAGTAGGTTTGGCGTGCCTATGGAACTCCATTCCGACCAAGGGAGGAACTTTGAGTCAAACATCTTCCAAGGAGTGTGCGGACTACTTGGCATTAAGAAGACGAGAACCACACCGCTTCATCCACAATCTGATGGGATGGTTGAAAGATTCAACCGGACCTTGAAAGAACACCTCACCAAGGTCGTAGGCGACTACCAAAGAGACTGGGATAGGCACGTACCGCTATTCCTGATGGCCTATAGAAGTGCAGTACATAGCTCGACAGGACAAACACCATCTGACATCCTGTTCGGGAAAACCATGTGGCTGCCCAGCGAACTTAAATTTGGATGCCCCACAGAGGAGCCACAGGACACAAACGAGTATGTGGACGACCTCAAGGAGAGACTCGCTGACATCCATAAAAGAACAAGGGAACGGATGAAAACCTACAGCGACCGGATGAAGACACGGTACGACACAAAAGCGACAACGTCAGGATTCCAAGCAGGAGATCGTGTGTGGCTTTATAATCCTCATCGTCAAAAGGGATTGTCACCGAAACTTCAGCAAAACTGGGAAGGTCCTTATACTGTAGTCACGAGGATTAACGACGTGGTTTACCGCATCCAAAGAGGACTAAGAGGCAAGTTGAAAGTAGTTCATTGTGACAGGCTGCATCGATAAAGTGGCGAGGCTGCAGATGGAATTATTCGGGACGAACAATCCTAAGGAGGGGGCAGTGTAACGTGAACCCAACATTTTATACCAATTTCCTAATCGAAAAACGTTCAACCGAAAACACAACTGGCAACACTTTAATGGAATGGTATAAATGACAGGCGTTGCTTGTAAGCCAGTGTGTGTGAGTGTAGAGATGCTTGACAGCAAATGTGGCGACAATGTAGAAGTTACTGGAGAGTTCTAGATGGCATGTCATTCGATATAAATAGCCCGCCCGAGGCAACCAGAGGGCAGTCTTGTTTATAGAGTGATAAAGTTAAGAGTAAATACAAGTGATAGTCCAAAAGTCGAGTTGAGTTCAAATAAAGTGTATATCGAAAGTAGATACTGAATAAAGTGGTAGAATTAAATTGAAAGGTAGAGTTTTATTTTTGCGAACTAAGCGCACGTTACAGTATTATTCAGTCTAACACTGCTGTTAAAATGTTGTTCGAGGAGCTAAAGGATCGCTTTGGGTTTAAGTACATTCTTACTTACCGACTGAACCAAGATGTTTTGGAAAACACTTTTGGGCTACTGAGAGCCAAAGGGGGACTTCATGACCATCCTGATCGACAGGAATTCAAATATAGGCTGCGGTCACATATCTTAGGGCATAACGAAGGCGTTATTTCTGATAATGCTAATGTTAGCTCGGATGACACTCCAGACTTGGTAGCACCAATTACTAGTGAGAATATTGTTTTCGATTATTATTATGTACATAATATTCATGTAATGTCGTTTTACTTTTAAGGTACTATTTTAAAATGCATCGCTTGGGAGCCCGAGGAGGAAGAAACTTCTCAGGAGCAAGAGGAGCTGAAAAGCTTGGCGTGTGATGGGCTAGAGAATCTGGCTGGCTATATTTGCCACAAGTTGCCCGTTGAGACATTAGCCGAGCGTACAAACGATCCAGATGTTTGCTCCAATTCGTGGGTGAGCCACGTTAGTGAAGGTGGACTGATGAAGCCATCCGAAGAATTGATGACACGCATGAACGAATTGGAAGCTGTATTTACATCTTTCAACGGTGAAGATTTGGTCACATGCACGAATTATCTGCAAACATTAAAAGATTTGGCCGAAGATGTTGCGCTGGACCCAAAAATTAAATCACTTTTTTTCCGAGCTCGAATGTTCTTTCGCATACGAACACTAAACCGGGCAATAATAGAAAACTCAAAACCACAGAAAAGGAAGTTACTCAAAATAACAACATAAATACACAAATAACAAAGTAAAGTAAGTATTTATTCACATTTATCATTATTATTCTCTATTTTATTTTTTTAAAGAAGTCCACTCAGCAAGACCACTCTACAAAAATAACAAAATAAACAAATGAATGTCTCTTGTGACGTATGTGCGCAGAAAAATCAAAAATGAAACACGAACTGTCGTAATCTTGCCTTCTTTCATTCATGGTCCCAATGCTTGGAATTACATCGGAGCATTTCATGATAATTCATAGTAGTCGAACACGACTATTTTTTTACAAACTCAATCACTTCTATCTTCACTCTATTTATATCAAATTTCATATGTTTACTGTTTGGTCAGCCCCCTATGGTGTGACATTTCTCATTTGTCAAGATAATTTACAATTATCTTTAATTCTGTTAACCTTTTCATATATTGCATTTCTTTTGTTCTGATAACATTCTTTAAACTTAAAATTTACTCTAGTACGAGCCAAAATCATCCTTAGCTACCGTAGCTGGAATATAAAATACCAGTAAAAGCATACGTCAAGTCTTATCATAGATAAGATTACGTACTTGGCGTTTTGTAAACTGATAAAAAATAGGATTGACTCTATATACTTTATATGAGTATACAAAGGTTAAAGTAAAACATCCAGAAACAATCCATTGACTAAGCAACTGATTCGAAGAAACCTAATCCTTAGCTTTGATCGAAAGTGCATTTGTTTTTAATAAATTAAAAGAGCTCTCGAATAACAAATTAAAATGTATATAGCGGAAGAATGCACTAAAGTCCTTACAAAGTCTATAAACAAGGCTTGTGGCAATCGTGAGCCTTGGCAAATTGTCACTATTACTGCAACCACTGTACTTAGCGCGGTGTGGCTATGGAACCTAATAAATCAGGATGAAAGTAAGTAAAAAACCTTTTGTGATCTCCAATGATTGGAGCAGAGATTGTAAAAATATTGTGTTATATTTGTACTTAGATACTTATTTCTAAACTTATTGCCAACGATAAATTTAATCTTGTCCCCACGTGTTAGTAAACAGTCGTTATTACTTAAATTGTTCAAAGTCTATTAGTACGGTTCATAATCACACATAATACAATTATTTTAGTGTAGCTGAGGGTTAGTTGTTTGTCGAGCATGGCTTGACACAAATCTGTATATCAAACAAGTTTCATTTGTTCGTTGTTACACCCAACACAAAGCTTTCATGTATCTTAAAACTAATTTGACTTCATTTTAATCATACGCTGAGTAGGACAGGATACCTGGATACTCTATGCTTACTATTGATTAAGTTACATTTTTTTTTTTCAAAATTGAGTTATATATTGCTTCGTACAAAAAAAGGTTTCTTTCAATTGTCGCTGTCCAAATTTGACGATCTCTTTTGGTTTATGAAATAATTCAATAAATTGCAAGCAACAGGGTTCTATCTAGAAAATGTCATTATTTACTTAGGTGGGCATATCAGTTCGGGGTTGAATCGAACCTAAACTAACATCTTTCGATAATGACTTCAATTTCGGGCGAGCTCTCTTCAGTTTTGCACTCTAAGTTGGCTGGATCTTCTTACACTTGATTGCGTTACCTAAGACGAGGTCCTCCCCTTCCGCCATTTCCCTGCAATGTGCCTTCGAAACCACTCCATCCGCTCTACATGACCCAGAAATCGTAGCTTCACGATGAGTACGCTCCTGGCTATGCCCATATCGCAGTCCAGCTCTGTTGTATCCTCTTCACTACACATTGTCTTCGCATATGGGACCAACGATCATTTGGAATACTCTTCTTTCGAAACGACCAAGGGTTGCCTCATCCGCTTTCGCTAAGGTCCACGCTTCCGCGCCCTTAAACAGGACTGGGATGATCAAGGCCTTATTACGAGTTACTTTGGTTTTTCTAGAGGGTGTTTTGTTTCTCAAAAAGAAATCGCATGACAGTTTTACCTACAGATTTTTTCGACATCAAAGGTCTCGGTGAGTTGTTTACCGACCTTGACGGAGAAGCGTGAATTCTGTAAAGACATACTGCATAGTCGTACGAGTTTTGCAGAGATGCCGAAACTAGACACGAAACGTCTCTGCAAATACTTTCATAAGCGGCCTCAAAGTCGATAAAAAGATCGATATTATATTCTCGTGTTTTTTAAGATCTGCCGTATTCTAAAAATTTGGTCTATTGTGGACTTTTTTTGTTCCAAAAGCACAATCCATAAGCACCACTATAATTGGCGCATTCGTGAGCATCTTCCTTCTTTGGGACCGGACATACAACAATGAGGTTCCATTCATGGGAAATGCTTTCTTCCAACCGTGTCAACTGATCTCCAGCTGCCTTGAAAACTTTGGCATTCTCATACTGCTTCTTTTTCTTTTTGAGAAATTGCTGTTCTTCACTTCTTTTCTCCTTGTGAATCTCGTTGTACTATTGAAAGCAGCCCTTGTTCTCTTTTGCATTAACATTTATCGTGCTTTTTGTTTGGCTGCATTTGCCTGCCTGCATAGGTACTTAATCGAAGCATGGGTTTCGTTTTGGGGTCGAATGAAACCCAGAAACTCAGAGGCAACAGTTCTGATGGTTTGTTGGTATTGCTGCCACTGGTCTTCAATGCTTGATGCTGGTGGCATGAATAAGATAGAAGAATAGTTGGAGTGCACTGGATTGGCAAAGGTACTGAAAATATCTTGCGATTTAAGCTTTCCGACGTCCTATCACTTCACAGCATCGGTTCACGCAGTTCGTGATCAGGATATCCTCATTCGTACCTTGGCTACAACAAGGTAGTGGTCCGAGTAAAAGTTTGCCCATCGGTCGCGTCGATCACAAATTTACAAGTCAATTTGGTTGACGGTTGATTTATCTGGGATCGCAATGTACCTTTATAGGTTTTGAGATGATTTAGCTCCGCAATAAAATCGACTAGCCTGAGTCCATTTTGCAGCCGAAACACAATAATTTGGTGAACATCCAAATATCCGTCGAAATTTACTTTGTAGATAAAATACTAATCATTAATAGTAATGAAATCGATGCAACAATTAAATATAAATATTTCAAATCACCTTTGGTAAAAGGTTAAGACATGAAAGTAAAACACATTGAAATATTCAATCTTCATTTTTTTAAATTTTTTTAAGGTCGCAAAGTATACAGAGTGTACAGTAATTCGTTTAACATACTTCAGGATGTAATTTGTGGTCATATTATTAGAAAAAAATTGTACTGTCCATCTCCCTCCATTCAAGAGGGAAGGACAATCTGAACCAATTTAAATGAAATTTATATATAGATTTTATACAGAGATGATCAAAAGCCTGAAGAAGGACATAGGCTGTATTTCATTCGAATATTCCCACGGGAACCGGTCCTTAATTATATTATAAATGCGAAAGTAGCTCTGTTTGTTCGTCTTTCTATGTTACCATCTCCCGCCCAAACTACTGAACCGATTGAAATGAAATTTTGTACTCTGAGAACTGAGATAGGCTTTATGTCTTTTTCCAATATTCCCACGGGAATTGGACCATGAACGGTAACATAGAAACAACTGCACCGATTCCAAAAATTCTTACACCGTTAGAATGCTACACTATCCCCCAGTAACATAAACTTTGACTCATTTCCATATTCTTACGGGAGCGTTCACCACATTCCCACGGGAACGGGAATCTTTACTAATATTATAAGTCCTAACTTAACTCTGTCTATTGTTCCTTGTAACCATCAACCTCCCAAACTATTGTACCCATTTTTGTATGTGAATAATATGTATATAAGGACGGACATGGGCTATAAATGTTTTATCTCTATATTCCCATAGGAATGGAAACTTGGAAACTAGAGCACCGATTTCGAAAATTCTTCCACCGCTACGCTATTCCCGAGTAATATAAGCCTTAAGTCATCCTCCGGAATCAGCCCCCATATTGACACTGGAACGGAAGTCTTTGCTGGCTCTCTCTGTCTGTATTTCTTTGTTACCACCTCCCACTTAATCCACTGATCCGATTCAACTGAAATTTTGTTCAGAGATAGCCTAGAGCTTTAGGAAGGACATGGGCTATGTAGGTAATCCCTCTATTTCTACGAGAATGGCAACGTAAACGCAAACCTTGAAACTACTGGATCGGTTTCAAAAGTTCTTTCACCGTGATATGATTTCTATCAAACTTGACAGCATAGTTGACCTGAGAGAAACGTTGTCAAATGTCTATCAGTAGACAACATTATTTACACTAAGCAAGTCACATTATACTCAATTCCTTAGATTTATCAGGAGTACCTACCTTCCAATAAGTTAAGGCTTTGATTTGGTGTTCTAGTGACAATAATGAGAAATCTAGAATTGTTCACAGCTACAAATTACACTTCTATTATGCGGCACTTTTAAACTTTTAGTAATGACTGGAATGGCAAAAGGAGAAAACATTTTGACTATCCGTACTCCTTTAATTCCCACTGATTTTTCATTTTAGTTTAAAAGAGTGCAGTTTCCTCTGAAACCAGTATTTGATAATAATATTAATAAAGCTCAGAAGCTAATATGTAGTTGCAGGTGTTCGTTAAAAAAAAATCCATGACAACTGTATGTGGTACTGTTACGTGTATCAAACCCGTAAAACCAAAAGATGGAAAAAGTGAGGACGTCGCGTCGTGCGCAAAAATGTACTTCAATAAAATAATATAACAATAGGCTAATTTGATGTATGTATGTGTTTTATTTGCACAGTAATTAGCCTAGCAAATCAAAAGTGCTGTCAGAAGTCAGTATTCCACGCAGACGAAGTTGCGGGTACAGCTAGTGTGTTTATATTTTTCATACATTTTTATGGCCAAATATTACTCGTTCCACCCATCAAAAAAGTACTATCCCATTCGTCACAAGCACTAAGTAGATATTTCACCAACAAACAACTTTCTGACAAACTCGATTAAATTCTGAGTTTTCAAAAAAATCTTGAAAAAGAAATAAATTCACTCACAAACACACACAAACAAACTGATGAAAAGCTGAAGTTAATTGTTACAACAATCGGCAATAAATTAAATGTAAACATCACACAAGACAATCTTAAAGAATTTCACCGCCATATAGCACCGACGAAAACAACAGCACAACTATAACTAATCCACCAAAGATCATAACCAAGTATCAAGTTTTTAGAAAAAAATACTCGTGATCGATTCATCAATGCATATAAGAAGAGAAACAAAGATAAGCAATACCTCAACACTGGTTTCATTTTCAACGATTATACATAGAAGAAATTTTGACAAAATTTAACAAAAGTGAAAGAGATTCTCAACGTTGATTTCTTCAATGAATTGTGAGATGCATCAATTTCCCTTCTCCCCACTTAATATTCTCTATGATAACATTGCTAATTTTGATTTCTCTACACACAGCACAGCCAAGATCTTGTATATCAATGCAAGATCCATAAAAAATAAAATTGATGACTTTGAACCTTTATACAAAGGTTTTAATTCGCAGATTTGCAAAAATCAAACGTTGATAATCTTTCTACTGAAATAAATAAGAAGTGAAAAGAAGAGTTGTGTTATCCGATTACAACACTTATCATTAGAGTTGACTACGTTCCAAGTATGATGAAGACAGCCCAAGTTATCCCTGTCTTTAAGAATGGCGATGTTGAAAACTACAACAATTATCGCTCCATCTCAATTTTACCAATCTTATCGAAGATTTTAGAAAAAGTTATTAACAACCAATTACTTAAATATATCGAGCGAAATAAACTGTCAAGCACAACACAATATGGTTTCCGGGAAGAATCAGACACAAAAACAGCACTGGTAGACATGATATCACACCTAGTAATAAAGATAATCGCAACGTTGCCAGCGCCCTTTTCATAGACTTGTCAAAAGCAGCCGACACCGTCAACTATAAAATCCTGCTACGAAAGCTTTTTGCTCTAGGAGTAAGAGGTTTTTCATTGAATTGGTTCAAATCTTCCCTCGAAGCCATATGCAATTAGTTGAAATGGGGGTTCCACAAGGTAGTGTACTTGGACCAACACTCTTTTGTCTATATATCCAAGACCTTACAAACTTAATCCTCAATGGACATCCAGTATTATTTGCAGATAACATCAGTCTTATGTAAATAAAAATAAATAAAAGTGTGTCTAATGCAAATATTTTTTTTCTTTTGTGCTATTTCTCTTTTTATATGTTTAATGTTCAATACTATATGATTTATATTGTACTTTTTGGAGTTTCATTCTTTCATTGTTATTATGCGTAATTTTACGCACATTAATGGTTTTGTTTTCTCATTAGAGTTGTTCCCAGATTTTACGTAAATTATACTAATACATACCTGGTTGTTTGACAAAAGTTTAATAGTTTCTTACCAATTGCAAATAATGTAAGTCAACTCGCAAAGGAGAGGTAATTTGATGTCCCGCCCGTCACATTTTTTTGACCATCAATTTCATAAAATAATAATAAAACAAAAGTTTAATAGTTTCTTACTAATTGCAAATAATGTAAGTCAACTCGCAAAGGAGAGGTAATTTGATGTCCCGCCCGTCACACTTTTTAGACCATCAATTTCATAAAATAATAATGATATTTTCATACTTTTTTTGATGACAATATGCATTGACTATTCAAGCATGTGATAATGCCATATTCAATACGTAAACCGTTGCAGTTTGGCAGAAATGAAGCAAAGTGTCCCAATGGAATGACCCTTTGGTATTTTTTTAAAATTTTCAAAAACTAAGAAAGATTTTTGATGTGTAATGTTTCATCCCACCGATTAATGTGCTATCTGAAAGAGTATATTTCAGGACGCGTATGTTATTTGTTACATAAATTTCTGTTCAGCATATCCATGGGTCAGAACAATAAAACAGTAACTCTCTTTTCTAGGTGTATACAGCCGTACAAAAAAGCGTTTTTTCCGCTTGATCAAGAAAATTCCCATGGTTGAAGCGCGTATAGAAAAAGAAATTGGAATTACTCGAGATGAGTTTCGAAATGACATGAGGAGAAGGTGTGATGGACTTTTGTACTCATCTAAACTACCTGAGAAAGGCCTATCCAAAGAACAAATTTTTACACTAGTTGATCAACATATACAAAAAGGAAACTACGATTGGAAAGACGGTCGTGTATCTGGAACTGTTTATGGGTTTAACGCGGAGATTATTGAGCTTATTACAACTGTTTACGGAAAAGCTTCTTATACCAATCCGCTTCATCCAGATATTTTCCCAGGCATATGTAAAATGGAAGCTGAAGTTGTTCGCATGACAAGCACTATTTTCCATGGAGATGAAAAGACATCTGGCACGGTTAGAGTTTTTTTTAAAGCTTCTTCATTCAGTATTTGAATAACACATTTTTATTTCAGATGACGACTGGTGGAACTGAGTCGATTCTGTTGGCATGTAAAGCATATAGAGACTATGCACGTGAGGAGAGAGGCATTACAAAACCAAACATGGTTGTGCCATTTAGTGCACATGCCGCTTTCGATAAAGCTGCACAATTTCTCGGAATACATGTGCGTTCTATCAAGCTTAATCCCAAAACAACAGAGGTCGATATGAATGCATTTAAAAAAGCAATCAACAGCAACACTATTATGGTAAGCCCAAAAAATTTTCATCATTATATTTATAAACTTTAGTAGCATCACGGAGGGGAAATCGATACTTTATCCGTCTATTTTCATTTAGCGTACCACCTTCTCAAATTGGAAAAAGCGAATTATAGAACCCGTGGAACGCATAATTTTCTCATATTTTAAGGAGGGAGCACTGTTTCGTAAACGTTCTAGCAAAATAAAAGCCAGGCAGATGAAAATAAATGAAAACTATTTGCTTTGATTTTCAATGGCAAGAAGTTTTTTTTTTGTGCGATACTACATATAAGCTGCGTTCGAGTACTTTGTGCACTAAAATCGGCAGTCGGGAAATTTTTTAGGAAAAAATTTTTAGGGTTAAAATTTCTCTGAGAGCGGTGGAACTTCATAAAAATGCTCGAACGCTTTGTTGACATAAAAGTTAAACACGTTTAAATGTCAATTTTGAACTGACTGCATTCAGAATAGGTTTGTTCGTTGAAGCCCTAGGATCGCCCTGGGGTCGCCACAAAGCGTTTTTTGAGAAACTTAAAGTCGCCCTGAATGAAAAAATTGAGTGTTTTTTGGCCCTAGGGTTGACCTGGGTTTTACCTCAACTCGCCACAGGATAGCCATTTGAGGGCTGTCAAATGGCATGTCTTTTTATTCAAACGACATGAGGGGTTTTTCTTTTTTGGTTCGGAACAGTGAACTGAACTGAGAACGAACAGCGTGAACGTGTCCTGAACTGAGAGTGTTCAATTATGTGCTCAGACTTTTGTTCTAGATGCCCCGTCATATTATTTCGAGCACGTAGAGCGCGCTCGCGTAGTGTTCTGAAGAAAAAGGAATTTGAGCGTTCAGATGTTGCTGAATTGAAAAAGAAATACTCTTACGTTTTTGACGTTTCACTTATCTGTTCGGAACTAAAAAATAAAAACCCCAATGGATGTGTAGTTATTTTTTGGCTAACCGTTTTTTGAGGACTGGAAAACCCAGGTTTTTTTGACAACTCCTAGGGTTGTCAAGAGAACCCCTGGGTCAACCCTGGGAAAAGTTCAACGAACAGACCTATTAAAACGACCTTACGCCGGCTATGAACCAGTTTTAGCTTACTCCGCCTGTAAAACTGATGTATTTTTTTTTTTTTAATAAATAAGGGCTGCAGTATGAAAGGAGTTTAAAAATCGTAGTAACTTTACTCCGCCGATAGTACGAGTTTATAAATAAGCTTGCTAGAGCTCAGATGTATATTATGGTACAATTTTTGTCGAAGGTTCATTTTTACGTTAAAAAGTCAACAAGTGAACTATTTATTTTAACCGTCTAATGATTGTATATGTATTTTATTTGTATGTACCTATATAAGTTTTTGTCATTAGCTGGGAAAATAAACCGTTAAGACGCATCTATGCACTTTTTTGAAAGCTCAATTATTGAGATTTTAATAAAAATGTGCGGTTAATACGACTAACACATTACAAACTTCCGCAGCTTTTTTAAACAATATTTACCAAATTCGTGTAAGTGTTTGCCAATAATTTTACTAGTAATAAATTGGAAGATAACCTGCTATAAGATACCACCTATATTATAGAATCGTGTTAGTGTTCTATTGAACAGTGCTGAGTAAATTAGACAAATATTGATATGCTGCCAAAAAGAATAAATATGGATTGTATTTTAATCTTTAAATGCGTTCAACTTGGGAACAGTTCCCGCTCTACAAAAAATTTTTCTCAATGAAACTATTTACCTATTGAATTGTACTTGCTCAAGAAGATCTAAGGGCCAGTTGCTCAATCGAATCATAAATTTAAGTTCTACATAAAGTTCTACTTTAGTATAGGGATTTTATGTAGAACTTAAGAATTCCGGAACGTCTCATACAAAAATGAAAACTTTATGTAGAACTTAAATTTATGATTCGAATGAGCAACTGGCCCTAAATGAGCCTTACTATTTCTCCAAGGCCAACCACATATAAATTTTTATTTAGTATAAGAAGCAGAGTCCGGCTTTTGGATTTGAAGACGAAAGACCCTATGATATTCTACTATGAAAGTGATCAGGATTCAAACGGAATGTGTAGCATCCTAACGGAAGAGCTATTTGTCGTTTGAGGCAAGAAAGGAATGGAATATTTTCGTTTCATATGCTTAGCAGGTGGGATAAGATGCTTTTTGGGGTAGATTACCACCGCCTACTTAAGAATATCTCAAAGCTAGTTTTTATTTGTTGGAGAAGACTTGAACGGTCATATCGGGACTATGAAGATTTCCAAGACGGTATTGAAACTTACTATGTAATCATACGGTCTTTTCGTATTAAACACCATGTTCCATGCTGAAAATCAAAAAATCATCACAATCCAAAATCCAGGGTGCACTAAACAAAGAATATTAGATTTCATAAAACGATCTTGCTTAAAGAGACCCAAATCATTATTAGAAATTTCGAAGCCAAAGAAAATCGTTGGTGGAAAAATGAAGGTAAAGCAGTCATAAGTTAAAAGAAAGCTGCTTTCAAAGCGTGATCAAAGTGCTCTCAGGTATAGGAAATAAACACAAAACTTGCAAGGTAGAAGCGTGAGAAAATTTCTCCCAGGCTGTTGATGTAAACCAAGCTGTTCAACAAATACGACAAAATAATTTGAAAGAAGAGGAACTGTCTTCAAAATAGCTGCTCAAACAAAGAGACATGCTCAGGAAAATAAAAAAAGTTATCTGCTAATCAATACGGGCTTGTCGTGGGTAAATCAACAACAGATGCAACAGAAATTTTTTGGTCGACTGTTAAAAAGCATTCAACCTATAATGCTAAAACTAGAGATCTTATATGAGCATGTCTCAAACAACAAGAAGTTCCATAGGCTTATGATTAAAAGATCGAAGACATGTATGAAGATGCAATGGCAAAGATAAGATTTCCAGCAGGAGTCAACAAACAATTCCAAATCACAGTAGGTGTACAGCAAGGAAGGGTCGTGACTCTTGAGTTCTTTGCTCTTTATTTTGAAAACAGATGCAATTTTCAGCAACTCCTAAATTCAGCAAAGCACCATACTGAGGATATAAGTCTCCCAATTAATCGCAGTAGGTTTCTGAGATGAAAGTCAAACCATCTAAACTTCCGCGTTCTTCCGTTAAGATATCTTACGATCCACATGCAGATCTGGAGGTCTTTATCCTCTTTACGTCTACTTGTATCTTCAACGTTGAAATCATAATTGTTATACGAGGAATTAAGCAACTTGAACAAAGAAAAATAATTTTGTTTTAAGGAAACTTCTAAAATCATGAGGGAATTTTTGAACAAAAAATGGGTTTAAAACATCCTTTCTTACACAACAAAAAATCTAAATTTGATCCCACCTCAAACCAAAAGTTAAATTTTAATCGTGGTAAAAATTCTAACCCACATTTTGACTCAAACTCACACACTTCCTAAATAATTAAAATAGTAAAACACATGTTTATAAATTGGAAAAGTAATTACGAAATTTTAAATCCAGCTTGTAGGCTCAGCTCCGAATTTCCCCTATGGAACAATAGATGACATTGAAGAAATCGCAAAGCTTGGTGTTAAGTACAACATTCCAGTACATGTAGACGCTTGTCTTGGAAGCTTTATTATTGGCTTTATGAAAAGAGCTGGCTACTACATTAGGCCCTTTGATTTTAGTGTAAAAGGTGTAACAAGTATTTCTGTTGATACCCACAAATACGGCTTTGCCCCGAAAGGATCTTCAGTCATTATTTACTCTGAAGAGAAATTCCGAGACCACCAATTTACAGTTACAACTGACTGGCCAGGAGGCGTTTACGGATCACCCACCGTGAATGGATCAAGAGCTGGCGGAATTATTGCCGCTTGTTGGGCAACAATGATGAAATTCGGTGAAGAGGGGTATTTGGAAGCAACAAAGCGCATTTTAGATACTTCACGACTGATCGAGAACGGGTATAAACATTTTTTTAATGTATAATCTAATCTGATTTTCTAATATTCTTTTGATTTCTAATGCAGTTTGCGTAAAATAAAGGGCATATATGTTATTGGAAAACCAGCTACCACTGTCATTGCCATAGGGTCAGAAGATTTTGAAATATTCCGCCTCTCTGATGCGCTATCGAAGTTGGGCTGGAGTCTTAATATCTTGCAATTTCCTTCTGGGTAAGTACATTTTATAACATTCTAATATTTTAGTCTAGTAAATTATTTTCGCTTACAGTATCCACATTTGTGTTACCGACATGCATACCAAAGAAGGTTTCGCTGCTAAATTTATTTCTGATGTAGCTGCAAATGTGAAGGAAATTCTCAAGGATCCCGGTCGACCAGTTGAAGGTAAATTAGCGATTTATGGTGCTGCACAAACTATTTCAGACCGAAGTCTCGTTGGCACTGTTACACGTAATTTCCTCTCCGCTCCTTACTATATCCCAGAAAACTAATTGTAAGATTTTTGCAAAATTTTTTGTTTGTTCCTCGCATTTAATTTTTTATTGTTGCAAGCAAGCTGCCATACTTGTTTAATGTAAAAAATATTTTATTTGTTTGAAATTACAATAAAAACTATTTTTGTAGTGAGGATTTTACTTATTTGTTTCTATAAAAGTAAAAGACATTATTTAAATGTTCGGAGTTCTAATGGCAATTAAAAATTTGAAATCTATTAAACTTAAAGGTTTTAGTGATAGATAAATAGATCAATTGGTAGTTCTATTCCTCAATAAAGTGTTAATATTTTTTATATTTTACTTTGTCTAATTTAAAGTTTTCCCAAACCAAAGCGATTTGCAGTTGCGGCAGCGGTAGAAACGACAACTGCAAATTTATGAAAACGCTGTGTCGTTTTTGTCGCGTCGGTGTGGCTCCGATATGTAAACATAATTTGACAGTTGATTTTGTCGCTGCGCTACTGCAAGAAAGCTTTACTTTGGAAGAGCCTTGCGGCCTTAGAGGAATAAAGAACTTTCTTTATTCCTCTAAGGTTATAGCCTATACCCACCCGTGCGGTTTTCGCGAAAAATTCCCGAATCATAACAAGTTTTCCCATACATTTTTCTTAAACCATATGTTTTCATAAACGAGATCTTTTCAAGTCTTTTTTGATAAACCCATAGGAAACTATTAATGGTTGTTCAAGACAGTAGCTTTTGTTTGCTGAATTCATTAGCTCAAAACAGCTATTTATCAATAAATGTTTGCCCTTCACTTCAAGGAAACGAATTTTAAGTATTCAAAGATATAAATTGATTTGTGTTCGACTCAATCTCTTAATTTTGAAATAAATAAGTGCAATCTTCTTTTTCATTTTCGGCGTTACGAGTAGTGATCTTGAAGCGATTACAACTCTCCCACTTTTCTGCTTCACACTAGTGATCCGCCTGTGGGGTACGCCGCGTTGACCTCAGAAATCGTCGGCAAGCCTCCCGGTTTTGGATTGTTCCATGTCTGAGGCCAACCAAATGCTGCTGTTTTTGCATTTGCTTGTACCAGGAGTGTTTTGGCCTACCTTTTCTTTTTCGTCGCGAATTTGTTGAAACGTTGTACGATATTGCCTTTTTGCAATAATACTAGTAAAGTGATTTTCCTATAAAAAAAAGTGCAAAAAAGGACGGGACGTCAAACCAAAACTGGTGGGAACGGTTACGCTGGTTTTCATAAACGAATTACGTTTTTGTCCCGATGGGGAGTAGGCATAGTATTACTGTCGTCAGCTTAGTACACGTTAAGAGGTTAGGCCACCCTAGAATTTTCGAAAAGTCGATTTTGTTAAAACCCAAATGATCCCTTAGGACCTCAAAAATGATGTCCCAGAAGATTATGGCCGGGAAAGACCTTTAAGTACTCGGTTTTCGAATTTTAGTCTGGTCCGCATCGAGCTCCTTTTGTGAGCGCAAGGGGGAAGGTATACAAACGTTATGGGAGTAGAGCATGTATAGGGTAAACGCACTAGTACCCGGACACTTAACTTTTTTCTCAACTTTGACTTCAAACTATTTTGTAACCATAGATGCTACCGTGGATACATTTATTGATTGTAAGAAAATACATAGATATTTCTCAAAAACATAGCGTTCAAGTAAATTGCAAAGAAATCATTGTTGAAATTAAATAAACAACAATTCAGAAAAGTTCCATTTTCGTTAGTATCCGGACAGCGGACATCAAAATTAAGTATCCGGACGCTTTAGTTTTAGTACCCGGACACAATCATTTTAAGAGACAAGCCCTGTCTGGATACTGAAAATACATGATAATCGCACATTGTTAGTATCCGGACAGCATGTCTTGTTACTTGTGAAAATTGGAAGAAAAGTTTAATCTAATTGTTAAGTTTAATCAACTAAATATATAGTGCAGGTGGAACTTTCAAATTAATTTTGGATAGCCAAATCGAATCAGGAATTTCAGAAAGTGAAGTGCTTTGGAACAAAAAAAAAATTAATTTAAAAAATAAGTTATTCAAGTATTCAAATATTCAAGTTTTAAGACCTTGCCAGAAGATGTTTCGACAAAACATTTTAAAGAAATTTTAATGAAAATATTAAAAAAAATAAATTATTTTTAAAATTACAAAAAAACGTTAAATTAAATTTTTTTTAAACCACCTAGGACTTCTTCAGTATAACAATTCGTCAGAATCGCGTCAGCGATTAACGAGAAAGTGGCTTTAAGAAACGGTATTATGGGTATACTGTTCTTACAAAAAAACGTTAAATTAAATTTTTTTAAACCACCTAGGACTTCTTTAGTATAACAATTCGTCAGAATCGCGTCAGCGATTAACGAGAAAGTGGCTTTAAGAAACGGTATTATGGGTATACTGTTCTTAGATTTTTCCAAAAAAAAAGACCTTTAAAAAACAATTCTTCACATAAAATTTAATAGAAATCGTTGGGGCGGTTTTCGAAAAAAATAAGTACATATTATCATATCGGCTGTGTCGCAGGTACCGTTGTTTCAAAACCTAGAGATTCAACTCCAATAAACCCTCCGAACGATGCCCACAGACACTGACTGGAAAATTTGAAGAAAATCGGTTAAGCGGTTCAGGCTGTGGATACATATATACGAACAGACATACAGACAGACAGACAGAATTGCTGGCCCCATCTTTTTCGTGTTATCTTTTATCGTAATGTCATGTTTAATTTTTATCTCAAAATGTTTTTTCTGCACGATTGCAAAACTTGGCTTACCTATAATCGCAAGTTTCGTTTTTAAAAAAGTGACAAAATAAAAAACCGTTTTTTGAATAGACTGGTCCATTGATTTTATATGTTTTAGCAACTGCAAAAGAATCGGGTTTTTAGATTTTCCCTTGAAACTTATAGAATGGTTAGTTTAATTCTTTTCAGTATATTGTGTGATTTAATTAAATTTTCATAATTATTAATGTACAGTTGGCAATCCTGTACCTGTACCTACAGCCTTAAGATTTTGAAAGATGATTAAAATCTAAAAAAAATCTATGTAAACTGAATTCATTAAAATAAACTATTTTTAATTCACAAAAAAATTCATATCGCAATTGTTAACAACATTAAATATGAACGAACTTTTATAAACCATTATGTTTATTAATTGGAAAAGGCTGATCTTAATACAGCTTCATTTCAAACAGCAGCAATAAACATTTAGGGTTATCGGGAACATTTGTTCCCATGGATTTTTTCCTAAATTCGAAAAATTGGTATCGGGAACTTCTTTTCGAAATTGCGAATAAAATTCGTAAAGAAAAATACCTATTGGGAACTCATTTATTATGGGAAATATTAGGCGTGTTTTTTCACAAGGATGTTATGTACATAACATGATATTCAAAAAAACGCCTCGTTTTTTTATTCGTGGGTTGGGGTTCTTGATCATTGTCAAACCAATAAAAGTCAACAAATGATATTTTTGCCAAATTCGCACAAAAACGCAAAAATCGTTTGTTAAAACCCCAAAGCAATTGTATAGAGGGGAAAATAAAAAATATTCCGTAGTGAAATTAATGCAGGTAAACAATTTTTTCTGTCCGTTTTTTGTTAGTTTAGAAATGTCAAAAATGGGTCCGTTCGTTCCGAAAGGTAACAAGGAATTTCTCTTGACTCTGTTTACGTGCGGGGGTTGAATTCATATGAGATTGTGATTTATATGTGAGTTGGAAAAAATATTTTGTTACTTGTTTCAAACGAATTAAACTATTAATACTAAAAAAAATAAAACCATTTTTATGGCATACTTAACAATTACCTTTGAAAAAAATGTCAACATTCACAGAAAAATGCGAAAAGTGCTTTCAGTCACTGAACACTAAACAGAAATTTTTTAATTGCTATTACGTTGTTTTATGTATCTTTATATAAATTGTAAAATTAATTTCTAACTCTTGAAATTAATAAAATTCTAAAAATCAAAAATTGTCTGCAACAAAATTGCGGAGTGTAAGAGTGGCCATACGATTTTATTCAGTCAGACCCACCCTCTGACACCCATTTTGCTTTTATTCGAGATACATGAAAGTCTCTAGACGCACCAACATTAAAAAATGAAAAGTCGAAAAACTCATTCGACAGTCGACTAACGTCAAAAATCTATCACCGACCAAATCTTAACCATCCTTTTATCCATAACACCGGTTGTCGGGGATGCTGTTTTTGCTTTGCATGTAAAATGATGTTATGTTATAACAGTCCTATGAGAAAACACGCCTACTGTGTTTTTCCTTGCAAAAAACTCGTTCTCACGGGAAAAAAACAGCGGGGAATTCCCGATGGTAGGAACATTTTTTGGGAAAAATATTTCCCAAGGAATTCCCGATAAGGCTAAGTACTCGCCATAAAAAACGTTAATATTGGAACAATATAAATCAATTGCAGCCGGATATAGCCGTTAATTCAAATAAGACGCATCTTTGATTTTCAAAATAATTTGAGGGTGTCTCAGGCAAAGGGGTTACGAGTTGACTGACTCTCTTATCTACTCTATGGAGGAACTATTACTATTTAAAAGATCTTAGAGCTTGCCACTTTATTTATTTATTTTGTTTTAAAATTTAAAAAACGGCTCTTGTTATGCCAGGGGACGGAATAGTTTAAAATCATCTATCTTTTGTCTATGTATTTTACTATTGATAGTATTATTTCCGTATTTGGTCAAATAAAATTTTATTTTAATAAATTAAAAAAACGGCTATGCCGAGCGAGACCCCGGTAAGATATAAAAGAAGCAAAGTTTCATTTTATTTTTGCAAAAGAAGTGAACATAAATATGTACACGTATAAAAAATAAATAGGAGGATGATATTTAACCAAAGGTTCTCAATCTCTGACTTGTTTTTCTTTCTTGGTGAGCACCTTTGTAAATCTAAAGCCAAAACAAACCCTCGGTCAACTACGTAAATTCAAGCACGCAAACACTCCCCCTCTTACACCTGTTAGCCTCGAGAATTCCATAGAAAAACTATTATAATTTCCTTCTTTTCGTTCCATTCTTGCTTTATCGCCGTTTATTTATTGTTTTGATATCTAGCTTGCAGAAGCTTCAGCAAGAGCTTAGTTGCCAATATGAAAATATAACGTGTTTATTTGCTGAATAATTTTAATTCAGATAGATGCATATTAAAACTATTTATTAATAATACTTTCGTCGCGATATCTTTCGAGCCCAAGTTACATTATGACATTTTTTTTCATTCACTTTACAACAATAAACTTTTAGTTTCGACGGTGAATCGTTGTTGGCTTAATGTCTTCGTCCGTCCACCACCAAACAATTTACTACTCAGTTCCAATGAGAATTCGACGAGCTCGTTACTAACAGCAGCATAGTGGAAGTGGAAGTGGATACCTTAGTTCGACGGTGTTGCATGCACGTTGTGTGTATCTTGTTAGTTTTGTTTTGAATCTTTCAGTGAACAGATACTTTTTTAACTCAAGCGCGACCGGGTGAAATATGATTTTTAAATGATTCGATTATGTTTATTTCTTATAAATTTCATAACAATTTTAGGATAATGAGTTGCAATTCGTTGTGAGTATTCGGATTTCAGTTGCAACAACAATCGCCATGTTTTTGTTTACCAGTTCAACGATTCAAAAGATAGGATTGGTAGTTACCTACCAATACTCTTAAAATCATTTCCGTTTAGTTTTGCTTGGCATTGTGCAGTGCAAGTGTTTTAAAAAAAAATCTAAATGCCGGTTAAAGTAAATCATGCGCGCACTGAAACGAAATCATTTAATCGATAAAGCCTAGAGCCTAAAATGTATCCAAGCAATGTGCAATATTGAAACTGAAGTCAAATCACCTGTTCCTGATGACTAAGAACTGAGGATACGTAATATGAACCAAATCAATATGAGTTTATTGAGTTAATGGATTTTTTTTTTGTATAAAGAAGAAATTGTCCAGAAAATGCTTGAGTGCTTTCAGATTTCTGTTTAAATAAAGCATAAAACGCACCAGCTACTCCAGTGTCCAGTAATATAGATAACCTTGAAGAGACTGTTAAGTTCAACGAATCAGTAAGGTGGGCAAGCTTTCTGTATTTATTTACATTCCTTACTACAACTTGTGTGATATGACATCAGCAGATGTGCTTGGAAGGGAATTATCTAATTAATTGTCATGTGTGTATCAGTTTTTATGGTATTGAGCTTGAGCTGAGATGTTGGAGAAACAGACGATGAGTTCATTTGATGGGTTGCTTTTAATAGAAATAAGTATGCATATGTACCTACATATTTAGCAGTTTTTATTGATTTCAATATCATGTTATGTTCAAATGTTCGACTCTAACGAGATTTATGTCGTATTTCATTGTTCTTTGGAGATCGGAGGGCTTCTGAAGACTTCTGAATTCTGATTCTGAATGAATGTTTTTCCATAATCATCAAATGCCAGCTGCTCTCCTCGATAAATTTTTTTTTTATTCAGAAGCAAAACAAAAAGCACGCACTATTGGGCGCGTTCAAGAAACACTAGCATAGGCTACCTCGGATACCCGTATCTTAGATACCTTTTGGACGATTTAGATATGTTTTTTCAGATTACTGCCGAAAACAGCTGTGAAATATAAAAATTCGACTTTTAAAAAGAGCTGGTCACTTGAATAGAAAGATATACCGAAAATTCTTGGGTACCTTTCAATAGCTTGTTTTTTGGTAGAAATAAGTTTGTGACTTTGCTGAACACGTAAACATCAACAAAGGCTATCTGTGGCCCTGTTCTGTAACTATCGCCTCGATAAAAGCAGGCGATAAACGCTGGAAAATGGAACGAATTTTTATGAATGTAGTAGGATTTCGTTCCATTTTCCACCGTTTATCGCCTGCTTTTATCGAGGCGATAGTTACAGAACAGGGGCACTGGATACCATTACTGAAAGCCCCACTTAAGCTCATTTTAAATTGAAATAGAAAACCTTTTCTTATCAGAATTGCACTCAGTCGTTTAAAACAAACCAACACAGGTCACATGACTTTTACTAAAAAGGTGTTAAATGAACCTTTTGTAGTTACTCCTAAAATAGCTCGTGTAGGCTCGTGTTGGGTGCATATAGACAAGTCCGACAGACGGCAGGCTTGCCAAGTCTGCAAAAAAATATTGTAACTCATTTCAGGAAGAAGAAAAAAATCTATCTACACGTCCGCTCCGAGGCCTAGCGCATTTCTAACAACCATGCCTTGTGAGGGAATGGAGGGGAAGGGGACCTACAATCAAAAAAGCGCTTTTCATGGCAATGAATTCAGAGTCGGAGGACTTGCCAATTCCTCGCGAAAGGCGGAAAAACATTTTTGTTTTCTATCGGGATAACGAGCTTAGCCTCTTTTATAGGAGAGAAAGCTTTTTCTGTACACGGAGATCTTTTAATTTTCAAATGAGATCAATTTGGAATACCACTCAATCAATCTTTTACGGTTTACAGACATTGATGAGGTAAAATGAT
The DNA here is from genome assembly GCA_914767635.1 of Melanostoma mellinum. Classification (NCBI taxonomy): domain Eukaryota; kingdom Metazoa; phylum Arthropoda; class Insecta; order Diptera; family Syrphidae; genus Melanostoma; species Melanostoma mellinum. The sequence continues at coordinate 61,926,665 of OU612060.1, read as the reverse complement.
GGTTGTCGTCGCATTTGTCGCACACTTGATGGAATACGATTTTAATTTCTTCTAACAACTTTATTTTAAAGATGTTTAAAGTTACCAGCCCCTCCGCTTGGTCTTTGTTTATCTCGGTATTCCCCTCAACCTGGATTCATCTCTATTTGCAAGGCTGGAACACAAAAAATATGAAGAGCATAAAAAACCCAAAGTTTTGGATATAAAGGTGAAAATAACTTGTTTTATAGACTAAAAGCCAACATCGCTTTATTTAGCGTGTTGTTGTGTGTTTTTTATACATAGTAGAACCTACTTCTAAATTTCTTTCAATCTGCTGATGCCTTCCTTCCTTTTCAAAGCACCACAACTTCATTACCACGAAAATAGATAATAATTTGGTATTAATTATTATCAGTTCACATATTCTTTGTCTTATCTAAGATCAAATAATGCGTTTGACGTTGCCTAAGCCAAATCCAAGAAAACTAATATTTGAAAGTGAGTTGTCCATTGAAAGTAGATTGAAGTGTTATTTGTTATTTCTCCATAAAGATCGATACGGCTATGGATTGTTGGTATGTCTTACCATCGTTAGTTTGAGTGCTATGCTTGGATCTACATTTGGTGCGCACAGTTACGACAGTGCATTGGGAGAATATTGTAGCATAAGCTGGTTGTTGTGAACTGGGGCAACAAGAATTGTAACGCGATATTAACAACGTCTGAATGAATAACTGTGACAATTGTTTGTGGGAGTCTACTTTTACTCTTTATTGACATTGAAATTAACTTTAAATTAATTCAATTTACTTCTTTTATAAGTATAAAAAGATAAGTTGGAAATTTCATCAATTATTTCTTTTAGCCGATTTTAACCCGGTTGGATAAAGGATTATAAATTTTTTAAGTTAAAATGAGCTTCACCTAGCAATGTTTTACCTATACTCGTCAGGTAGGTAGGTATTTGCTACTGGGTATTTATTGGTTTTATATTTATTTTTCTAACTTTACCCTTTGCATCTAAGTGCTTTCGTGGCGTAGCCACACAGTATTTATTATTATTCTATATTCTTGTAGTCAATTGTGGAAATCTCTGTGTTTATGCAAAAATTAAAAAAGGAAAAATGGACACCTCCGTTAACAACGGTTTGAATCTAAAAGGCACTTAACTCGCTTCTGGTTTACAAAAACACAGCCAAATTATAATTTTACTATACAGGGTGTCCCGTAATTCGTGTTACATACTTTGAGTTGTAATTCATGGTCATATTCAAAGAAAAAAACAGTAAAGTCCGTTTCTCAACTTACATCACTTTTTGACAGTTTAAAAAAGGCTAACTTTGATGTACCCTGACCTGTTTAAAATTCGATTTCTCTGTCAATACCGATGGTAGAGACTTAATTTCAGACTTAATTTTTTTTTAGAAATAATAATTTATAAAACTGTATTTAAATTAGGCTCCTAAGAACTTAGGTTCGTGTTCAAATTTTCTTCCCCCAGCAAAGTTTTGACTTTAAGATTTTTTTGTTTTTTACAGAAGAACAAAACAATAATAAAAAAATCATTAAGTGCACACAAAAACTCATACAATTCATGATACTTGGAAAAATCTAAAATAGGTAAAAAATCAATTTTTTACGGATTTTTATTACAACAGCTTGCAATGGGAGTAGTTTTCCAAGATTTGATTGCTTTAAGATAATTTTTATGACTGTGCAGTGTGCACTGATGAAAAGGGTAAAAAGTGTATTTTACCTGCTACCAAAATCCTAATTGACTTACTTCTTCTCAGGGAGAATTAGGTTTGGGGTATGAATGTTCATTGGGTAAATAAGTCGTATAAAAGAATAAGGAAACAAATTTGTTCATCAGTTTATCAAAATAAGCCACGATTGTAGTTTGATTAGAGAGCTTTTTGAAATGCCTTCATTTATGAAAGAAGAATACGCAAACATTTGATTCGTACATATATGGGTTTTGCAATGGAAATTCAAAATGAGCACAACGAAGATACCAAGATCCTAACAGACCATTTTCTTTTCAAAATATTTTTGCTAATACATTTAAAAGGCTTCGAGAAACTGAATCAGTATTAACTGCAAGATCTAACGCAGGAGCTTCAACCATAAGAAGAGTTTTGGTCGGTGTAAGAATACTGGTAGCTGTTGAAATCGTCCCTTCTATTAGCATAAGGCGTTTGGCTATACAGTTTAATGTTTTCAAACAAAGAGCTTCATGGAAAAAATATGCATCCATATCACCTTCACCACATACCTGTGCAGGAACTACCTCCGAATGAATTTGAGATGAGACTCGAATTTTGTAACTGGATGCTAGATAGAAGCTTGAATGACAACCAGTTTATAAACAGAATTCTTTGGACAGATGAATCCCAGTTAACAAGAGATGGTATCACGAATTTCCATGGGCTTCAAGCTATCCATATCACGACGACAAAGATCGTTTCAGCTAAGATTTTGTGTCAATATGTGGGCAGGTGAAATTGGAATTACATATATCGGGCGTTTCAAGTTACCACCCTCACTTAATTCTTCTAATTATCTGGAGTTTTTACAAAATAATCTACCAGACCTATTGGAGGATGTTCCACTGCGTGAGGAAGTTTCATCATTTATTTCCAACAAGATGGTGCTCCGGTCGACTCTGGTCGCAAAGTTAAGGATTGGCTGTGTGAAAAATACGGTGGTCGATGGATAGGCAGAAATGGACCAATTCACTGGCCTGCACGATCTCCCGATCTCACTGTACTGGATTTTTTTTTGTATGGGGACGAATGAAAGTAAAGAGTACTGAAATAAGAAATGACAACCTTAACTGAATTAGAACAACGTATATCCGAAGGATCACTACAAGTAAGACAAGAGTTATCGAGAGCCAACATCCACAATGAAATCCAAAAACGGGCTCTAGCATGCATTCAAAACGAATGAGGGCACTTTGAGCACTTGTTATAATTGTATTTGTATAAAATACATAAAAAAACTACTAAAAGTACACATATTGTTTTATTCAAACAAACCTCAGGGCTAAAAACTTTTTTTTCATACCCATTTTGTTTTTTTTTTCAAGTATCATAAAATGTATGGGTTTTTGAGTAAACCTATTAATGACTTTTTTTTATTATTGTTTTGTTGATTTGTAAAAAATAAAGAAACTCTATGTTTAACAGGCATTTTCTGAAGAAAAAAAAAATGACCTCAAAGTCAAAACTTTGGAAGAAAATTGGAACACCATTTAATATTTAAAATCTGGCAACCCTAAGCTTATAGGAGCCCTATTTAAATACAGTTTTATAGATTGTTACTTCTAAAAAAAATTAAGTCTAAAATTAGGTCTCTTCCATTAGCATTGACATAGAAATCGAATTTAACACAGATCAGGGTACACAAAAGCTAGCCTTTTTTTTAACTTTCAAAAAGTGACGTCAAAGTTGAGAAACGGACTTTACTGTAAAACTATTTTTTTCTTAGAATATGACCAAAAATCAGGTCCCAAAGTATGTAACACGAATTATGGGACACCCTGTAAATTTTATTTTTCTATTCTATTTGCAAATAAGCTTCTGAAATAAGCATTTTAAATTGTGACTTAGTTCATGTCTGATTTGACAGATATCTAATTAGTTTTATCCTTCCGCTGAACGAATATGGTTGTGTATACGCTTGAAGAACACTGGAAAATATTGTAACATTACTTTGAAAATCCGATGCTGATTTTGCCAACAAAAGCATCTTTTAAGATGAAGCTCATTTTGATCTTGGCGGGTATTAAAAAGCAACGCATACATTGAAAAGCTAATACAGAATACACCCAAAACCAGTCACTGTTTGGTGCTGATTTTGGTCCACAGGTATTTTTCCAAAATGAGCAAGGAGTGGCCGTTACAGTCAATGGCAATCGTTGAACGATTTTTTGTTAACAGAATTGAGGAGGAGGATATTGGCAACATTTGGTTTCAACAGGACGGCCGGTGCTACGTGCCACACAGCCAAAGCTACACTCAATGTTTTACTCCCTGTTTTTGAAAAAAAAGTTATTTGGTGGACCCTTTAATTGTATGTTTCTAATGGGATTCAAAAATCGAGCCTTCTACGTAACAGTCAGATATGCCAAATATTACACGCCACGGGCACCCAGATGAAAACTAATTATAAGTATTAAACCGGAACTGTTGAACTTAGACCCTGTTCCCTTGACCTACCACAATGTATTGGTTACGTTTCAAAGGTACAAGCACACTGTTTTTAAGAAATACAACAAAAAAGAGTATAGCCCTATTTACAAAGAAAATTTTGGAGGGTGGATAGACTAACACACCTTCAAGTGACACTCAGAGATTGCTTAACCTCTAAAATTTCCTTAAAAATCTGACAGGTAGTATTTGGAGGATATTATACAAGGTGTCTCAAAAGTAAGTTCACATTTGCTTATCTTATTACGCGAAAGCAACTATTCTGAGGGGCGCGGGGGGTATGTCAGTCGGTAGTCTGGCTCTTGGGAATTTAGTCGCTATGGAGCGTTTCTCTGGTGCGGACCGTGCGTTGTGCGTACGTGAGTTTTACAAAAACGGTAATTCGGCGACTGTAGCGCGTAGTCTATTCGAGATGATCCAAACCTCTCGATTCGGAAGCGTGCTGTTGCTTTAAATGTGCACAGATCTTCATTATGCCGCATTTTACACAAAGATTTAAAGCTGCACCCGTACAAAATTCAGTTCGTGCAAGAACTGAAGCCTCAAGATGCTGGTCAGAGGCTTGCCTTTGTAAATCATAGGCAATTTTAGTGCCCGACTAAATGAATGCCGAGAGCGCAACGGTTTACATTTGGACGATGTTATTTTTAAAAAATAAATTCCCAAACAGTGTACTTCAATATAAAATAAACATTTTTTCAATAAAGCTAAGACTTTTCTTTTAAAAAAAGATTTAAATGTGAACTTTCTTTTGAGACACCTTGTATAAGAGTCCTCTTTTTACTGTCGATGCCAGGTTTACTGTTGATGCCAGTATTTTTACTGTTGATGCCAGAATTTTCCTGTTGTTGAATATTATATTAGATTAGCTTTAAGACCAATAAAAGGATTGGACCTTCTTCATAACCGAAGTTTTACGTGTTTTCTTTGGTCGACCCTGGACCCGACGAGCATACCCCAGCTCTAGAGAAAAAAGCACATCACAATGTACATTGCATACATAGCTGTAATAATCAGAGACGAGGTTTTAAGATCGCTTAATTGGTTTGTTTCAATTAGTTTTGCTTTTATGTTCAAGCCCATTGATTAAAAAGTTTTTTTCACAAAACACACATTCTTTGATTTTTAGTTTAAGCTTTCTTTTCAAAAAGTCTTAAACTAGAGAGATTTTGTGCTTTGGAACAAGTCTATTATTTCGCCCAGTCACAAATAAATTAGGTTAGCAACAATACATTGAAATTGATTGTCACCAACAATAAAAATTTACTGCCCTGTCACAAATTTAGTGTGTACGAATGAAGTCTAGAAATTTTTCACTTCTACTTTTGAATATGATGATCTAATACATCGTTCCATTCTTTACGGGTATACGCCGAGCTGTTTCGATCGAAAGAAGATACAAAATGAGAATCATACTTGGAGCCATTCAGAGAGTAATCTTCCCGACTACTGCTAAGTCGACTTCACATTTTCGGTTTTATCCAATCATTGTTTTTATCCGTCACACTCTTTATTTTTTACTATTACTTTGCATCGACTACCCACAAGCAATTGTTTGTGAGAAAATATCGCGTTTCTGTACAAAAAAAAAGAAAAGCAATTTCAGTTAAATTTTCGTATTTGTATGCCCCCTTGGGGGTGCATGTTGTTTTTTGTAAATTTACTTCGTTTCAGCGTTGCACTAGCCAAGCCCAGCCAGTGTTTATTTATTTATTTATTTTTTTGTTGAATGACAACATCGCTTGAAAATTCTACTCTCCGAAATCGTTTCTGTGTGTGTGAAGTTTCAAATGTAGAATCGCGAAATTTACATGGAAACAGTAATATTTTATTAAAAGGGACAGTAATAAAATGTCTTCACTTTTAGCAATGTTATGAAAATTAAAATATGGTAAACTGTGTCAAAAATTAAATCAAATTGACTCAAATCAGTTTGATCAATTTAATAACTGACTTCAATTGATCCAACCAGTATCAGATCTTCACTGCCAGCAAGTAAAACAATGAATTGTGAAAGTGGAATACATTCGACAGGGAATAAGGAGATAATGCCGCTTTTGTCGTGTCAAATGGATCCATGTAAGTTTTGGTTTACTTAATTAATAAAATAAAAATTGACTCATACATTACATAAATAAGCTTTAAAATCCTCACTACTTAAAAGTATTGGTGCACCTAGTAGGCTCTTGTATATGTTTTGTTGGCCACACATTTTTCCTTGTGAAACACTCTTAATTTTAAGTTAGTTATTGTTGAGATATATACTTTTAAAAAAATTGATTTTTCTAAACTCTAACTTGGTCTGCACTCTTAATTTATTACCCTTTGTGTTTTATTGGAAAATACAAATCATGATAGCAATTACACAAATATCAATATGTTATATATTTATGTATGTATTTTTACGACTGTCACTAAAAAAATTTACGACCGAAGTTTGGAGTTTTATGTAAAAACTAGCAAACCCGTCGAACTGCGTTTCGCCACCAGATGGCTTCGTTTTTCGTAACATTAAACTCACGGCAACTATAAACCTCACGGAGCCCGAGACCTTTCCAACGAATGCAAAACCGTTCAAATCGGTTCGTGCGTTTTGGAGTAGCGTCAGGAAAGAAAACCCGACTTAATTTTATATTATAGATTTATTATAAAATACATATGTACATTAGAGTGGGTCAAAAAAGTCGATTATGCTTTTTTTTACAAATGCTACGGAAAAATGGGTTGCTAGACACCTTGAAAAAATTCTCAAAGAGTATGAGCTCTTAATTTTAATATTTAGATCCTCCGCATCGCAGTTTTGTATATTTTTCTCAGTCCAATAGAAAAAAAATAATACCTCATCCTTTATCGATTGAACAGAAAAGTGTTTCAGGAGAATATTTTATGAAATTTCACGTTCTTCAAAAAAGGTATCTTGTGTTTTTTCCGTTAACCTCACCATTTGAAAGATATGAAGGATTTAATTTTGATAATTTTAAGATAAATTTCATTTTTGTTTATGAATTTTATAACTCGACAATAAACGACTTTTACAAAATGCGCAATAGAAATTTTTAATGGAAATTGACTGCTTTATAAAAATGGTGTTTTATGTTTTAGCGCTAGAATTAACCGTTCAAAAGTTATTCATCATCAAACTTTCTTGTGTTCGGATTTTTAAAGTTTTGATGAGATATTCGAAAAATTTCAATTTAATTTATGAATTTTATATGAATTTCAATTCTTGTCATTAATATGAGTATTATTTGAATTTTATTTTCACAATTATCAAAATTTTTCTTCAATTATTCTAAGCATTTTATTTTTAATCATTAGAAATCACGATTTTAGGAAAAATTTCTCTTCTAGAGAATTTCTGTTTTGTATTTCATTTTATCTGTTTGAATTGTGAAAATAAAACTAAAATAATACTCATATTAATGACAAGAATTGAAATTCATATAAAATTCATAAATTAAATTGAAATTTTTCGAATATCTCATCAAAACTTTAAAAATCCGAACACAAGAAAGTTTGATGATGAATAACTTTTGAACGGTTAATTTTAGCGCTAAAACATAAAACACCATTTTTATAAAGCAGTCAATTTCCATTAAAAATTTCTATTGCGCATTTTGTAAAAGTCGTTTATTGTCGAGTTATAAAATTCATAAACAAAAATGAAATTTATCTTAAAATTATCAAAATTAAATCCTTAATATCTTTCAAATGGTGAGGTTAACGGAAAAAACACAAGATACCTTTTTTGAAGAACGTGAAATTTCATAAAATATTCTCCTGAAACACTTTTCTGTTCAATCGATAAAGGATGAGGTATGATTTTTTTTCTATTGGACTGAGAAAAATATACAAAACTGCGATGCGGAGGATCTAAATATTAAAATTAAGAGCTCATACTTTTTGAGAATTTTTTCAAGGTGTCTAGCAACCCATTTTTCCGTAGCATTTGTAAAAAAAAGCATAATCGACTTTTTTGACCCACTCTAATGTACATACAATCATGAAGTTCGAAATATTAAAATGCCTGTTGTTTCTTAGATTTAAGCGTTTTTTAAGTTGCGGCAGCGGCAATTGTAGCTGTCAAAATTAAGCTAAACTCGTCCTAGCAATTGCCGCTGTCACGACTGCGAAAACCCTTTGGCTTGGGAGGTCCTTTAAGTTTTCGAGAATCGTACATACCATAGATAAGTGTTGGTGAAACAGGGATATAGTCGTTATTGAGTTATGAGTGGATATATTTTCTGTCTCCTGTTTTCTGAGATCAAAAATATTTGTAAAATTTTTAGTTATTTTGGTCTCTCTTGCTGGTCAAAGCAATCACCCCTATCACAGATTCCATCGTAATCGAAAAAAGTCTACGTTTCCCGATGTTACTATCACATAATCCATTCGGAGTGGAACGAATTTCGAAATTCGTGAATCTGGTATCACTAATTCCGAATGAAACGGAAAAATGACGTCCTTTTCTACGACAAGTTTCTTCTGTCGTAGAGCGCAGAGCCATAGGCAAAATCCATTTGTTAAAGTATAAAAAACACATTTGTATAAAACAAATTTACAAAATATAATTCTACTTAAGAAAAAACAACAAATAACTCCAGTTTACCAAATAACTTTTCTCTAAATTCCTGCAACTTTTGATTGAAATCCAAGTAGATTCAACTCTGTTTTTATTTCCTCCCAGAGGTTAAGTTTTGGACGTTTAGCGTATCCTTTGCTATGTCTAGATTACAGGATAACATTTCATACAGCCTGTTGTTTGTTTGTTGTTTTCACCTTTAAAGAATATCGGTTATATAAACTCATATCAATGAATAAAATTTTTCCGAAAGAAATTACATTTTTTCAAATGACTGTCTTTGTTGCCCGTGTCCAAATTAAGCGAAATTGACAGATTTGGAGTGTAAATACTCGTAGTAGTCTAAAGATTGTTAGATTACTTTTTTATCTATTACCACTCAAAACAACACTTGAATTTTTTTTGTAAACAAACTTGGATTTCACAAATTATTTTATGGTTTGTTAAGTGAATGAATTTGTATTTGACAGATTAGAAAGTACTCTGGGACCACTTCACAAAAATCCTCTTTTGGGAATTAACTTAATGAAGAAAATATTTGATTATATTCGACAGTTAAATTGTTTATTTCATATAATATTTAAGATTTGATCAATGATGCAGATCTATTTTAGCTTATTTTAGTCACAAAAAGTGCAAATAAATGAATTTTTAGTAGAAAATAAAAACCGGTAAAAAAATGTGTTTGGGAAAAGTTAAGGGATTTTTTTTTTTAAGTTTAGGGATTTTTGTTTCTATTGCTTCGAGTACTTATTTTGACATAGGACAGCTGACTTCGAAAATGGACACCATTTTTTCTATCAGGCAATGCTTTTTTCGAATTCGTTCGGAATTTGTGATTGCTTTTTGTCGGGATTCGTATCGTGATTTTTCATTCGGAGATTTCTCCGAATGGATTTCGTGATAGGGGTGAATATCTATGAGCATAACATCAGAAAACTTTTCGAAAAATTTGCACACAAATCCAAAGGTTAACACGACTGGAGATCACCGTGGTAGTAGATCATGTATGTATGTGCAGAAAAGCTCAACACAACGCTACAAGGATTATGGGGTGGAAGCCTACAAAATATTCTGCTAAATGGAAAAGATCGCAGGTAAAAACGGAATTGGTACTTATCATCCTTATGGAAGAGTGTGCTGAGACTCACAAGTCCCATCTCAAAGCTCTTATAGGAGTTCGGTGCCACATGCATGAAATTTCAGCATGCATAATAATAATTTAAAGAGGTAAAACCTTACATTTGCACCTCACCATATAAAGACACACCACGTCAATAAATTTCAACAGTGTGGGATATCTTGGATCCAGTGGAAAAAAACCTCAAGTGACAATATTTACAGAGAAAAGATGGGACGAAATCTCCAAATCTAAAGCTTACGCGGACGATATTTTTGTAATGGGACGAGATAAGCATGATGTCATTTGTCATTTGTCAATAGTTTTTTTAATGCAATTTTGATTTGTTATGAGATGTCGCTTTCTTTTTTCAGTGCTTTTGTGCTGGTCTGAAAAAAATACCAAAATAGTTCTCAGATCTCAGACAACGAGGAACTACTGTGGTGTAATGTTAGCATATCTAACAGTTACGCGAGAGAACAGAAACATCACAGAAAAAGAAGAAGAAAAAGAAGAATAAGAAGAAGAATAAGAAGATGAAGATGAAGATGAAGATGAAGATGAAGATGAAGATGAAGATGAAGATGAAGATGAAGATGAAGATGAAGATGGAGATGAAGATGAAGATGAAGATGAAGATGGAGATGAAGATGAAGATGAAGATGAAGATGAAGATGAAGATGAAGATGAAGATGAAGATGAAGATGAAGATGAAGATGAAGATGAAGATGAAGATGAAGATGAAGATGAAGATGAAGATGAAGATGAAGATGAAGATGAAGATGAAGATGAAGATGAAGATGAAGATGAAGATGAAGATGAAGATGAAGATGAAGATGAAGATGAAGATGAAGATGAAGATGAAGATGAAGATGAAGATGAAGATGAAGATGAAGATGAAGATGGAGATGAAGATGAAGATGAAGATGGAGATGAAGATGAAGATGAAGATGAAGATGAAGATGAAGATGAAGATGGAGATGAAGATGAAGATGAAGATGGAGATGAAGATGAAGATGAAGATGGAGATGAAGATGAAGATGAAGATGAAGATGGAGATGAAGATGAAAATGAAGATGGAAATGAAGATGAAGATGAAGATGGAGATGAAGATGAAGATGAAGATGGAGATGAAGATGAAGATGAAGATGAAGAAGAAGAAGGAGAAGAAGATGAAGATGAAGATGAAGAAAGAGAAGAAGAAGAAGAAGAAGAAGAAGAAGAAGAAGAAGAAGAAGAAGAAGAAGAAAGAAGAAGGAGAAGAAGAAGAAGAAGAAGAAGAAAAAAGAAGAAGAAGCCTTTCTCGGAGAACTTCGAAAGAAAAACATTTTTTTTTTTATCGTTATGGAATTCGAGCCACGAACCTCTTACGTAACAGGAAGTCACGTCACGGGCACCACTTTTTATGGTCTCTGGTGACGACGTAGATATGAGTTTTAAACAACCTTTTCAAATATGATTTTTATTGCCTTGTTGAAAGCCCGCCCGGCGTTGCTCGGATCTATGCATGTAGGTTATTTAAAAAGTTGTCAGGACTCAGGAACACCCACTGGACTAAGCTGAGGATAGATAGTTTCTAGTTTCACGTTCCCGTTTCCTTTGGAACATGGCTATGAAATATGGTCTATGTACGGGATAATGTAACATTCTTATGAAGAAAGAGAATTTGATATCGGCTCAAAATTCTTTAAACAAATTAATTTACTTTAGAATATAGTTGATATGACATTTACACTGAGACTGTAAAATCTAATAATAAAATTCTCGTGTCACAGTGTAAATTAAAGAAACAATGTTAAGGGTAGATGGCCCTTATCACTTGGGTATGAAAAATAATAGTAGCCGATTCTCAGACCTACTAACCACGCATATAAAATTTGGTAAAAATCGGTACAGCCGATTCGGAGGAGTACGGTAACTAACATTGTGACAGGGAAGTTTTAAATATAAGATTAAATTCTTGAATCAAATTTTGTATTAATAAGTAATTTACAATGAATTTTTGGTTGTAACCCCAATAAATCGATTCGGAACTTTTGACTTCTTGACCACTTTCCGCGACGGCATATGCATCTTCAATGCATAACAGCGATAACTTACAACAAATTTGACAACGATGTGTTTTTTGCTGGGGAGATAGAAACAAAAGCATACGAAACCTTCCCAGCAGTTGTAGGCACAATCTAAAATGTAAGTTTTCAATGTTTCTATACTCACCCAACAGAAGCCGGCGGGATCCCGACACATTTAAAGAAGTGTTTATTTACTTCTTGTCGACAGTGGTGTGTTGGCAGATCTTTTAATTTTTTTTTTTCACTTTTCCTCCTGCAAGAATTTATCTGTAAGTTTATCTTGGTTCCTTTTTTGCTCATGAAGCCAGATTGTTTGTGGAATTTTGATTAAAAATATTAAACGCAAATTATTTTTATTGTATTTGAAGAAAAACGAAAAAATGGAAATGTTTATTTGCTTTTTCTACAAAACAGTGCATGGGAAACGTCACACGTCTAGAAATATGCCAAATGTGTTTCTTAACTTTCATTTCCGGATACAAAATACACGCAACACCAAAATACTCGAGCACAAACTTTTCCCCGGCTTTTAGCCAATTTTTTCCAAGACAAAAATCCATTGACAAAAATTGCTCTGTAAAATGCCTCTGAGCTGTATCTAGAGTTTTGACGAAAAAAGTCTAAGTCTACCTGTAAACTATATGGGTAATCTTTGAACGCCGTGGTGGAGATCTAAATGTTAATATTAAGGATTTTTTTTTTTAAAGGTTTCTCAGGAGAAATGTTTTTCTTTAGTTTGTGATAACCTAGAGCAAGCGGATTAAAGACAATTCCGAAAATTCCATCCAAAATTGAAAGAGCCTTTTAAATATCTAATGTAAAGTAAAATATTCTGTGTATGTTGCACTATGCCTTAGCCATAAAAGTTTACCCGACTATAATTCATTCAAAGCGCATTGCTATGATTTTAAATTTGAAAATCTATTGGAATATGCAAAAACGTAGCCAGCACAACTCTAATATCCTGTCTTCAAACCGATCAGTTCGTCTGTTTTTCATTCTTTTTACTGATTTTCATTTTATGACTAGCGCTTCAAAGTCAGGCTAGTGTAGGCGAACGATGATATACCATATACATAAAATTCATTAATTTATTTTAAAATGCCTTTGACGTCGTGCGTTTTGTCAAACCATAGTACGTGTATCTTAGTTTATTCCGGTATGGTACATTTTTAGTTCAAATTGGGATTTAAAGCAACGCAACGTGGGTATTTTAGAAGATAACTGACAAATCACGTAGTGACGACTCATACATGTAGGTAAGGTACGTTAAAGGCGGAAAGCATTTATTGTGATGAAAGTTCTTGTTTCCATCAAAGATTGAGCTGATTGAACCTTTTAGGCCTGAAAAATTATTTTCCAAAGAACACTGAATTTTTTATAAAAGTTTATTCATTCATAAGAGAAAACACTTTGTTGATATATATATTTATATATATATTTCAGCCTACACGTTAATTTTTTAATGGGTTGAACATAGCAATACATTTTGTACAAGAACCAGAAGCGGAGTGAATGTAAAGGGCGCCCTAGGCAAGCGCTTCTTCGGTTTCCTTTTAGCGTCAATAGACTAAAGCTTATAACTAGGAGAAGTAGTTAGTAAAATACAGTGATGACGATGTGGATGACTGTGGTTGGCAACTACATGGTTGTGTGCATTGCTCCAAATTGAAGTTTTTATTTCTATACCTACTAGCAACATGTAGTAACTAAAGGGTTTTCCAATAGGTATGATATGATTTTGCAGAGGCGTTTCGGCCGTTTGTAGTATGTCATGATCTCTCATTTGCTTTGTATTGCATTCAGAATTGTTTCCGAAGAGGCTTACTTTTATCTGACTAGTGCGTTAAATAAACAAAACTGACGATGAAAACCCTTAAAATATTCATGAAAAACCATTATTCACCTAAATTGACAGTTTGGTATGGTTTTTGGGTTGGTGGAATCATCGGTCCGTACTTCTTTCGAAATGAAGCTGGTAACACCATTACTGTCAATGGAGAACGGTACAGATAAATGATAACCAACTTTTTAAGGGTGCAATTGGAAGAAATTGATTTTGACAACATTTGGTTTCAACAAGACGGGGCTACGTGCCACACTGCAAATGTAACAATTGAATTATTGCGATAAAAATTTAGAGATTCGATAATTTCAAGAAATGATATTGAATGGCCCCCAAGAAGTCGTGATTTAACATTATTAGACTATTTCTTGTAGGGTTATTTGAAATCATTGGTCTTTCAAAATATACCGGATTCTCTTCAAGCTTTACAAGTCAATATTGAACGTGCCATTCATGATATACGACTTGATTTAGTGGAAAAAGTGTTCGAAAATTGGGTTCATCTTATTTGTTGCTGCAGAAGAAGTCGTGGTGGCCATTTGAATGACGTTTTACTTAAAACTTAATTGTATTTGGAGTTCCTTAACAAAAAGTGTGTTTTTTTTTTCAAAAAATAAATCATATCACTCTTATTGGAAAACCCTTTACAACCACACAATAACCTCAATTGTGGAACTTATCAGAGAAATAATAACATTTCTTATTGAAATTACGTGACAAAAAGTATTAAGTTGCCAAATTCAACGCCAGGATCTCCTACTTCAAAAGAACGAACGAAACAATTGAAGCTCGTGTAGCCTACTAAAAAAAAGCTGAAACTAAAAGTTCAAAGCCACAAACTATACCAATAAGAATGTTATGGGTTGCGTGTTGCTTCTTGCACATAAAGCAGAAAAGCAGAAAGAAGAATGTGAATTTTTTGTGAATAGTTATGGTAGGGCAACAAAGGCTAACATTGAATTGCGAATAATATGTTTTCTGTTTCTTCACATGGGTGATGGGCTGCTGAGGGTAGTGTGAAGCGTTGCCGATGTGCACTTTTGGCACCTTTTGAATTTAATGGCACTGTGGCATCCAAAAATTTAAACAAAAAGAAAAATCCCATACAAAAATAACAATATATGGAATCTCCTTTTCGTTGTGCAGTACCTAAGCAGATACTGCTTCCCGAAATGGGTTCTGTGGGTGGATAGTTGTTGTAGATTTTTTACTACAATTTTTGGAATTCTCTATTCTTTTCAGTCCATTACTTATCTCCCGGTACAATAAACGCCAGCGAAATTTTGACAATTCTTTGATATTATTTTTTATTTTCTGCCACAACAAAAACAACCTTCGTATATGCAAAGTCAGCTGTGTAATACCATCGACGCAGTTTCAAATGCAATCACGGCACAAAATATGTGGGATCGCCTACAACGAACCTGCTTAGAGAGAGCCAAATCACTGCTAGGAGTCTCAAAAGGACACCACCAACAAGCTAAAGAAACCTGGTGGTGGGATGATGAAGCTAAAGCAGTGATAAGAAAGAAGAAAGCAGCTTTCCAAGCTTGGTCGAAGTGCCCCTCAAGAAATACAAATGAAAAAGCGCGTTTCAAAATGGAATACAAGAGCTGCAGAAAAGAAGCGAAGAAAAAGTGCGCCCAACTTCAAGTAAAAAGCACGGAGGGCCTGTATCGAGAGCTGGAAGAGATTTCTGCCCCAGCTGCTGAAGCAAATCAGGCAATCCAAGAGCTAAGACAAAGCAACTTGAATAAGGGAGCAACCATTTTCAAAATAGCCGCTCAGAGAAGGAGAAATGCGCAGGAGATTCGTTCGCCGAAGTTCATCAATGATGCTCAAGGAGTGCTACTTGTGGATGACGACAAAATTCTTCACAGGTGGCGACAGTATTGTGATGATCTTTTGAATGAACAGTTTCCTCGGCGCCACTTTCCAACAGCTGCACCTAACTTTACGGAAGTATCCGACGTCACAGTCGAAGAAGTTAGGGAGGCAGTTAAGAACTCCAAAAAAGGCAAAGCTATTGGGCCAGACGAGGTACCATATGAGTTTTGGAAAAATATGGGAGACATCGGGTTAAGATGGCTCACGATTCTCATCTCCAAACTTATAAGAGGTGACAGTTTGCCTAATCAATGGAGGGAAAGTTTTCTTCTTCCAATGTACAAGGGAAAGGGAGATACCAGAAGCTGTGACAACTATCGTTCGATCAAGTTGATGTCCCACACTATGAAGATCGTTGAGCGGGTTTTAGATAGCCGACTGCGGAAAATAATAAGGCTGTCTGATGACCAATGCGGGTTTGTCGCGGGTAAGTCAACTACAGACGCAATCCAAAGTATAAGGATCATTATGGAAAAACACCGAGATGCCTTAGAGGATTTGCATATTGTGTTGGTTGACTTCGAAAAGGCATTCGATCGACAACCACGAGATCTGATATGGGTGGCCCTCAGACACCGAGGAGTTCCTGAAGCCTATGTGCGAATAATTATGGACACGTACGAAGGAGCAGTTACAAAAGTGAGATGCCCAGCTGGAGTCACCGAAGAATTCCAAATAACAGTAGGTGTACATCAGGGAAGTGTCTTGAGTCCACTGCTCTTTATTGCTGTTCTGGATTGTTTGCTCGAAGGAAAAGTAACGGACAATAAAGTACAACAATTATTCTTTGCTGACGATGGAGCCATCATAAGCGAGGATCCTACATCCCTGCAACGAGCACTTGACGTTTGGATTGATGTTCTGGAAGGAAATGGGTACCGTATTAGCGCTAAAAAGACTGAATACCTGTGCTGCCCTTTTTCTGATCCAGACAAGCCTATTCCAGACATTTATTTGAATGGAAATGTGCTTCCCAAGTGTGAAAAGTTTAAATATCTGGGATCTATGATCAATAGTGAAGCATCTTGTGATTACGACATCAATCATCGAGTAAGCGTAGGGTGGATGAAGAGGCGAGAAAACTCCGCTATCTTCTGTGATCGAAAAATGCCCCCTAAGCTGAAGGGAAGACTCTACACAGCAGTTGTCCGTCCAGCTCTGACATACGGTTCACAATGTTGGACAATGTACAAAAAGTATGAGAGCAAATTGACGGCAGCCGAAATGAAGATGCTTCGGATGACAGCAGGAGTAACAAAGCTTGATCGAATTAGAAGTACTAAGATCCGTGGAAGCCTTCATGTCAAAAGTACCATCTTGGACAAAATTCAGCACGACCGGCTCAGTTGGTATTGTCATGTTCAAAGGAGAGATCCGCAGAACCCCGTCCAAAAGGCAATATCGTACAACGTTTCAACAAATTCGCGACGAAAAAGAAAAGGCATGCCAAAACACTCCTGGTGCAAGCAAATGCAAAAACAGCAGCATTTGGTTGGCCTCAGACATGGAACAATCCAAAACCGGGAGGCTTGCCGACGATTTCTGAGGTCAACGCGGCGTACCCCACAGGCGCATCACTACTCGTAACGCCGAAAATGAAAAAGAAGAAGAAGAAGAACAAAAACAACCTCCGCAAAAAAATATATTTTTTGAAAAAAAAGATCAAAGTAGATCAAAAACAAAATAGAAAATAAAGCATGAAAAACAAGTTATGTACATATTATGTACATAGGTCCTGTGAAAAAAGCTTTTGTAAATTTATTTTTCCAATTATAGCGATTAGGAAAAACCATCAGGAAAATTTGGGACAAATGGAAACATGAATTTTTCGCTGATGAGCGTATATAGCGAACCGGAAAAATATGATAGTTGCCTGGCTTTCAGCTGTTTTTCTAAATGGCTGATAATAATTCTCCACTCAGATTTTTTTCTGCTAAATGTTAGTTCACCATTTCAGCGGGGCTTAAGAAGGTACTTTTTGATTCTGTTGCATTAAAAAAATCGCACGTCGTTTATAAAGCAACAATACTTCTACTTATAAAAATTATGAACGAACTCAAAATTTAAATAATCTAGATCAGACACGAGAAATCAACTGAACTCTTCAAAATATTTTTAAAATTCAAACGTAATTAAATTTTTTTCAACTATATTCTAAGATACTCAGGTTTTTTAAGCATCTCTTTTCAATGAGAAGAAGTTACAACTTTTAATTCTTTTCATATTAGGTACATACTATTCAATTCGTTGATGGCACCCAGCAGCTTAAAATGGCACTTTTCGTTGTCTGTTGTGGTAGGTGGTACCGTACAAAACATATTGGGCACGTTCAAGAACCTATCGGATAGCTTATCTCGGATACCCGTGTCTTCGATACCTTTTTGAATGATTCAGATATCTTTTTCCAGATTGCTGCAGACAACAGCTGTGAAATATTAAAACTCGACTTTTGATAACAGATAAACATTCAAATATATCTTTGCTAAAGGTTTATTATTTGGTGGTACCCGTGGTGTGATGGATAGCATGTCCGCCTGTTAATCCAGAGGTTTGAGTTCGAATCCCAACAGAGGCAAAAATGTTTTTTCCACGCGTATCGCCTTTCGCGAGGAATTGGCAAGTCCTCCGTTAGTATTCATTGCCATGAAAAGCGCTTTCTCGATTAGCCGTTCGGAACCGGCAGAAAAATTGTAGGTCCCTTCCATTCCCTCACAAGGCATGGTTGTGAGAAATGCGCTAGGCCCAGGGGCTCCTCGCTCTATTGCGCCACCCTATTTATTTATTTATTTTTTTTAAAGGTTTATTATTTACTTTTTTCAATTTCCTATGCGTTTTACAAGACTCTAGTGTCTAGTGCTTAAATAAATGCACACCGAAACAAAAAATCAACATGAAAAGAAATAAAAATAAAGTTTCTATCAGCTGATCACCTAAATAGAAAGGTATACCAAAAATACTCGAATACCTTTAGATAGCTTTTTAGTTGGAATGGGTTTGTGACTCTGCTAAATGTTTAACATGTAAGCAACAGCAACAAGCTATCCGGATACGATTTTTGAACGCCCCCATTATTACCGGCAACGCTGTTTTGGCATGAGGTGGTGTTGTTGTTGGCATTTGTTTCTTTGGGTTGCGATCGATTTGGGTGAGTATGAAACGGGACTAAAGTTTAAACTCGTATGTTCATAACACAAACAGCGAAGTTGAAATTTATGCATTATGTATTTTATTATACGGTATTGTGACTAATGACTATCAATTGTCAATACGGCCGGCAGTACAAAGTACAATCATATTGAGGAAATACAAATCTAAATTTAAAGACTTTTTTCATTGCAATGCGATTTAAATTTTCGTACTTTTACTTTTGTATCGAAGAGGATAAAGAAAATTGTTTTTGTACCAATCAAATAAGAATAAGTTACATAACGCTTTGCTTCGTAGCGTTTTCGCGAAGTAACCACACAGTAAATGTTTCTTCCTGACAGTGTTAGCAGAGGAACTCAATTGAGTCAAAAGGAACACATGTTTTTTATCTTGATTCTGGTACAGTTTTTTTTGCTTTTTTCTTTGGAATTGACTCCTTTTTTTCAGAATACAAATAAATTTTTGGTAAAACAAGGTTCAATCAGTTTATAAGTTCAAAAGTACTTGTTGCGAGTTGCGACATAAACGTACCTTACCCTACCCTTTTCTTATACCTATGCGCGTTTATTTAATTCAAGCTCGAATTTTAAGACGTTGTTTCTCTCATTGCAAGTTGTGCGATTAGAGAATATTATTATACCTAAGATTTGCTTTTCAATCAAAAAACCCATCATAGCTTAAAATTAGCATAAATCATTGCATAGTATAAAACAAAGTCGCTTTCCGCTCTCTGGTTCGATCTTTTAAGCTACGCAACTGATTTTAATGCGATTTTTTTTATTGATAGATAGAGTGATCTTAGAGAAAGCTTAATATTTATATTTCATCCCCCGTGAACGGGAAGAGGAACATACACGGGAATTTGGAGAATAACTAGACCAATTCCGAAAACTCTTTCACCGTTCAGAGTGGTTGATTGCCCCAGAGTATTATAGACTATAGGAATGAAACTTGGACACTATTTTGCTTACCCTGACTTGACCTACACCGGGTGGGTCAGCTAGGCTAAAATACGTATGTATGTATGGTTTTGTGATTGAAATATAAAAAAGAATTTTACTAGCACTCATTTATATTCAAAACTAGGTGTGTCAGCGAATTCGTCGGCAAGAATTTATCAACCGATTGACATGAAATGAAAACTAAATGTTAAGTGAAGCTTACCACAATATATTACTGAAAACCCCATCTAGATAGGATAAGCCGTTTCTGAGATTAGCGTGCACAAGCAAACAAACTGTTACGTTTTTATTATATGTATAGAAGATATAGATATAGATATAGATGAATCACTAACCATTGCTTTTCCGAAGATTTGCTATTCGCTGAATCCACATCTGGTCTCAAAATGGCTCTAGTAGAGCCAAATTTTTGAGATATTTGGCTTCAAAAGTTGCAATACTTGGTCATGCATTAGTTTGAAGCCTAGGTGCAGTCTCAAAATGAAAATGGAATCAAAAAACTCATTTGTTAAAGTTCTCAGTCTGCTAAATTCAAATCCAGTCAGAGAATCGCGCTACAACGCCAGGTTACCAAGGAATAAAGCATTGATTACTTGAACTTAATTTGGCTATAATCTCAGGAACCTAATGTGAAAGAGCAATTCTGTGACTGAATTTGAATTCAGCACATTCGAAACCTAATTCTGACTCTAATTTTCTTTCGAGCACCTAGGCCTCAAACTAATGCATGACTGTATTGCAACTTTTTGAGTTAAATACATGTCTCAAAAGTTTGATGTAATAGACCAGATATGGATTCAGCGGATAGCAAATCATCGGAAAAGCAATGGTTTGTTGGGTCAACATATTTTTCATGTTAAAACAGAGGCTCAAAACTGGATTTTTTCGATCTTGAACGCTTAATATCCCAGAAACGCGAGCTGTTAGATAGATTCTAAGCTCATATTTAGATTCAGCGGATCAAAAACCTTTAAAATAATAATATTTGCTTTTGGAAATAATCAAAAAGGCCTATTTTGTAGACCAGTGTTATCATTTGAAATGTATTTGTAATTTTTTGTCGCGGGACACCCAGCATTAATATGCACTAAAATATTGTGCTCAAAAAAATGTAGAACAACTTAACATTACAGACCAACCTTTTTACACTCATTAATTTAAAGTTACCATCATCATTAAACCATCATTATCTACATCGTATGATGAAAGAGACTAAAAATCCACACTATTTAAATATAAACAGCTAACATTAAAAAAAATACAAATCGGATTTTTTTCTCAATGGTCATGAATTTGGGAGAACTTAGCAGTGTATGACGCGACGCACGGTGACGGTTGCTTCATCGTGTTGCTTGAGATGCCCGTTGAATTCGTATTTTCTAAATCAATTAATTTTCATTGAGCCTATCATATTCGCAAGTGCTGCAAATGAAATCTTAAGAAGTGAATAACTTTTTTGACACTGAAAGGCAAATAAATTTACTTGATCATATTTAAAAATATATTCAGATACAAACCTCCTGCCGAGCCGGTACCATTAACATTTTTTAAAAAAAGAATAGCAACGAGAAATATGTGCCTTGAAGCCTAGGCTTCAATTCAGAACAGTTACATACATATGTGCTCTTCGCAATGAGCTGGAATAATAAGAGAAAACAAAATTAAATTAAAGAAAATGTGTGTGCCAATTAGCCCTGTTCACACTGTACAATTAGTTGGACAGACTTCGTTTGATGGAAGTTGGATGGTATGATGTAGTTTGCATTCACACTTATCAAGCTTGTCATCCAACTTTATGTCACATACTCTTCCACTCCGTCCAACTTCTAAGTTTTCAAAAATATTTGAAAACCATCCAACAAGTCGACAAGCGGTCGTCTGAAGGGTTCACACTATCAAGCATTGGTCGTTCAAGCCAGTCTGTCCAACTAATATATTGTACAGTATGAACAAGGCTTATAACGTCGTAATAGAAAGATAGTTTTTATTTCGTTATAAATTACATTTGAATATTGTTATCACACATTATATAAGACACAGATTTGATAATATCATATTTATCTTTCTTTTGAAACAGTATTTTTGAATAATAATAATAAAAAAAAAAAAAACGATAAGAAGCAATGATTTGAGTATAGAAGGAAAACACGAACAAAAACCTTCAATTTAAATTATATTGCACAGAGGGTGTTGTCATTCCTTGAGTTATCATCAAGGAATGACAATTTTTTTTTTTTTTTCAAAACAAATGAAATATTTAATAAATAAATAAATAAATACTAAGCAGGAGTGAGCAGACAAGTAAAAATGAAGCATGACAGTAAATACACAAAAAGTAACAGAACTTATTACAAGAATTATCTATCCAACAAATGAATAAATAAGTAATAAGAAAATAGATAAAGATAAATGCATAAATAAATAAAAAAATAAAAAAATAAATAAATAAATAAGTAAATCAATAAATAAATAAATAAATAAATAAATAAATAAATAAATAAAGAAAGAAACAATGAGACAAGTAAATTAATAAATAAATAAATAAATTAATAAATAAATATAAAAAATAAATAAAAAGTCTAATAAATAAATAAGATAAATAATAATTATAATAATAAAATAATTTAACGAATAAATAATTTAACAAGTGAGTAAACTAATGAAATAAATAAGCAAACAAATAAATTTACGAAATGATAAAAAGTGAATAAATAAATTCAAAATTGAAATCAGCAAATGAGAATGTTAGTATATAATTAATCAGGAATCTAATCTTACTTCGTTTACCAGAGGATATCGGCAAACGTACAGCGTTCTATAAAGCGTCTATTCAGCTTTTCGATTCTCTCCGAAATCAATTCGACATTCGCTTTTTGATGCGCATCTAAGGAAGAGTGATGCCAAGGTAAACTTAGCATCATTTTAAGAACTTTGTTTTGTGACACCTGTAATTTTTTTATGTGACACATTGCACATTTTCCCCATACTTGGCATCCATAGAGTAGAATAGCCTGGAAAATCACTTTTAGTATTATAATTTTATTATTCTTGTAAGGCAAAGAGTTCCGATTTATAAGGGGGTATAATATTCTGATCGCAATAGAGACTTTTTTCAGTGTATTTTAAGTGTATAAGTTTCAAGTTTCTTTTCTCATCGTGTTCAGACTTCAGACTCTTCTGCATAAATTGAAGTAGGTGTCATATTAGGCAACCATGATAAATTCCAGAGTAAGGTGTATGTTTATAGTATGTAATTGAACTAACACATGCTTGAGCTTGAGTGAATAACAAAACAAAAGTAAGAAAATAAAATACGCGATCAGGTTGCTAATTGTTTGTCAATAGATGGTATGAGAATTGAGATATTTATATACTAATACTTGTAGTGACCTAGTGCCTTATTTTGGAATTTGAGCTCGCAATAGTTGTTTTCTTTTTTAAGTAACATAAGTCAGTTGAAAGATCAAGAATTTACCACCAATACTTGTAGCTGACGACTTTTAATTAGAAGTTTCAATTAAAATTGCATAATAAAAACTACGACTCTTAACTAAATGGAACTTCCTCACTTATGTCGATTACCTTTCACCTATTTGCAGTCGACCGCAACCGATAATAAATTCTATCATTTTATGGGTATTTAGGAAATTAATAAAGTAGCAATGACTGATGAAGAAAATCAAGCACCAAAGAACAAAACAATTACCTACATAAATTCATATTGTTCATTTTTTAAATTTTTTTCATCAAATATTTTCTAAATTCACAACTAAATACAAAACAAAACAGTCCTGTCTCCTGTGCCCCTGTTCTGTCACTATCGCATCGATAACATCAATCGAAAAATGTTGAGAACCGGAACGAAATCCTACTAAATTCATAGAATTTCTTTCAGTTTTCCACCGTTTATCGACTGCTTTTATCGAGGCGACAGTTACAAAACCGGGGCACTGCTTCCTTAATTTTTTTTTTCATATGCTGATGTTTTTGTTTGACGTTACCGATTTGTCAAAATTGTTGTGTGTGTGAAAATCAGTGTGCAAACCCGTCTCGAAAAAGAGATCGACTGCAGTCGATTTTTTTCCTCCGAAATGAATTCCATTGAAAAAAAAATTTGAAATCAGTTGGACATTAGGGAGCGTTCAAGTATTACGTAACGCAATTTTTGAAGATTTTTGATCCCCCTCCCCCCCCTTGTAACGCACCGTAACGTTTTCATGTACCCCCTCCCCCTCTCTAAACGTTACGTAAGACTCAAGTGACCATTAAATAAAAAATAAAATTATTATTTTAACCTTTGGCAATGCAATTATAAACAGAAACCCAAATAAAATCAAGCATTTTACTCAAAATAAAATCGCATTCTTAAAATTTTTGAATAATAATCAACTATCAACCGTCTATAAAAACAATTCGATTGAAATTATTCCTCTGTCCACGGGTTTGCTAGCCACTCAGATTCTTTCATCACAGGCACCTGGAGTGCAGACGACGACGGACGGTTCTGGAATTGTTAATCAATTGCATCAGACAACATTAAATTACGTAAAAGGTACAACATAATCTAGGGATTCCCCGTGAAATATAGACGATAAGGTTTGCCAACTTGCGGGAACAAATTAAAAATGATAACCAGACTATAAATGAAAAGGGTTGCCAATTTGGGAGTTTTTATTCCCTAATTTAAAAAAAAATGTTACGTAACGTGTTGTAAGAAAGACCCCTTCCCGCCCCTGTAACGCGTCGTAACGTTTTACGTTACCCCCTCCCCCCAAATTGCGTTACGTAATACTTAAACGCTCCCTTACAGTTCTGATCCTTGACCAAAACCTTTCGCCAAAATTCCGATTGCGGGAGAGGCCTCTGCAGTTTTGGTACCCGTGGCGTAATGGTTAGCTTAAGAGATTCGTAGTTCGAATCCCAACAGGAAACTGAATATATTTTTCCACGGGTATCGTTTTGCGCAAGGAATTGGCAAGTCCTCTGATTGTAAAACTGATTGCCATGAATCGATAGAATTGCGTTCATTTCCATTCCTTTAAAAGTCATAATTGTGAAAAATGCGCTGGGCCCGGGGCTCCCCACTCTGTTGTGCCAGCCTATTTTTTTTTTTTTCAGTTTTGCACTCTAAATCGGTTGAGTTCTTTTTTTCCACTTGAATCCACATAGGAAGAGTTCTTTCCCTTCCAAGATTTCCCTGCAATTTGTCGTCGAAATCCGAGCCGAAGCGTTGTTGTGCATCCGCTCTACGTGTCCCATCCATCGTAATCGTAGTCTCGCGATGCGTATTCTTATAGTTATGGCCATGTCGCGTTACAGCTCATACAATGCTCGCAAAAGCACCTATCTTCACGCTTACTTCTTCCTATTATGTCATTATCGTCTGAGTGAGTAAGTAATTGTACAGATTTTTGAAAGATTATTGCTCTATTGTTAACGGCATTTGAGTTTTGTACAATCTTTTCAAGTATGATGTCGAAGATATCGCATGCCTGTTTGTCGCCTTCTCGAAAGCCTTATCGACATCAAAGGTCTCGGTGAGTTCTGCACCGACTTTGTATATCGATATTATATTTTCAGGTTTTCTCCAAGATAAAAATGTAATGTGGATATTTAGTGTATTATGGACTTTTCTAGTCTAAAGCCACAAACTAAACTGATAAGCATCAAACTGTTGACTTGGGATCTCGGACGTTCACATATTACAGTAGAGAAGATCTCATGCGTGACGTTGAAAAGGTTTATTCCCCTATAATTGGAGCAATAGTGAGGGTTTCCCTTTAATTGGATCGGTCATTTGATACTGAGGTTCCATTCATCGGGTATGCTTATGTTTTGGAGCTTGTCATGCAGAGTCTGCATGACAAGCTCCAAAACAAAACAAGCTGCATTGCAGACCATTTGGTGCATGCTCCTTTCCAGCTGATTTTCAGCTGCCTTGAAAAGTTCGGCGTCAAAACCATCTGTACATTTCAAATTCCTTAAGCGAGTGCTTCTCATTCTTGTTTCAAATTTGGGTTTCCTCCTTCCTGTTCCGTTTGTTCTCAACATTTGTCGTAGTTTTTGTTTTGCTGCATTTCGAACTATGGGCTTTGTTGACTGAGTGAAACCTTGAGCTGACCCCCAAGCAGTGGTTCTGATGGCTTGTTGGCATTGCTGCCACTGGTCGTCAATGCTTAATGCTGACCAAGTATGGTTGGAAAGACACTCGACAGGAGAAGGCACTGGCAATTGTAGCCTCCTTGCCTCATATTGTTTCACTGCGTTGGTTCTTGGTTACATTGACACAAAGGGCACGATACTCCGAGATCAGTACCCTGTTGCAGGAGTTTGAGAGCTTGCGTAGGCTCTCCAGGAGCTCATCCGCCACCATCTCTGTTTCGATAACGTGTCCTAGTATTAAAAGACGCTGAAAGACTTTTAAACTAAATAAGTCAGAGTAGCTCTTAAAGGGGTATCTTCTCATTGACTGCTGACGTCCAGCGTTGATTTTGTAAGTCGAATTCATCCGCTGTGAGATTCCCCATAGGATCTGGAAGACCACTGAGATTCGTGCAGTCAGTCATTGCTCGGAGAGCATTATAGTGTTGTTCTATTTCTTTTTTCTTTCTTCCCCTTCCATTTTTCACATTTACTAGTTTAGCGGGTCATCTCTGGTTGGATGAGACTATAGAAACCAGCGACTACTTTGGGGAGGTAAGCGGAGCATCCACGGCCGGCGTGGGTCGTGTTAAATTATACTACACGACCTTATTTGAGTCACCTCTGATGAAAATTTTTGCTCTTGGTCAAATGAGCTTGTTGTAGTCGTTTGAGTTGAAAATGCCATGGTGTTGCCATATTTCGCACTCCGGCATTTTCTTTCTTCTGTAATAGAAAATGCCTCTTACCTGAAGTAGAATAAGATAAATACGCTCACCATGTTGGTAAATGTACAAAAATTATGAGAGTAATTTGATGGCAACTGAGACTAAAATACTCCTTGTGACAGAACGCAACGAGTAACAAAGCTTGATCACGTCAAAAATCCACCTTTGGATAAACAGAGCCCAACCAGCTTATTTTTTATTGTCATATTGAAAGGATAGATACTGAGAACCCCGCCAAAAAGGCAGTATCATACAATGTTCAGACGAAGTTAGGTATTTTTCTTCGAATAAACGCAACGCCAAAAACTTTTTGGAATATTTTTAGAAAAAGTGATTCAAATTTGACAAAATGGTATAAAAAACTCATTTCCCCAAAAAACTTTATTTTTTTTTTAAGCTTTTGGTATCTTTAAAGTAAGGTAATCACATAAGATTTATACGTAAAGGTATTATTTATTTCATTATCTTATTTTAATGATCCCACCCTGATAAAAAACTTTTAAAACACAACTATAAAGAATCGAGTCTACGAATTGGTGAACCACCCAGCCCATAAAACAGAAAAAAAACAAATAATTTATGTCAGCTTTTTGTACCCAAAAAAATATAAGTAGTATTTGCCGTTCATCTAAATGCCCCTTTTCTCAATAAAAGCTCAATGAGAATCGCATAAAATCAACTTCACTAAGAAAAAAATTAAAACGAGAACAGTAGTATTACACATTTATAAAGAAATCGTCAAAATAGAACAAAATACAAACTGTCAAAATTAAGAAACCTTGCAAACGTTCAGCTTTCTAAGGGCATTGCTAGAAATAGACTCAGCAGTGCAATGTTTGAATACAAATTATTGCACGAAATTCTCGAGTGTGCCTTTTGCAATAGGTGTGGTGTGTGGATAGATGCGCATTCAGGGGCGGATTGAGGGGAATGTAAATCAGTTGACAAATCAATGAAAGAAAACAAAATAGATTCGCCCAGTCGAGGCACTTCAACAAGACATGAATTTGAAAAAATGCTTTGCCCGCAGATGCAGGAAATCAACTTTTCTTTTCTTATCTGCCACTTTACAGCCATATTAAATTCTGGGTAGTTCTAAAGCTGTGTCAATCGTTCATGTCTTTCTTTGAAAGATTAATTCATTATATAATCAATCATTCAGGAATTTTGGGTTTTAATAACTGATCACAAACAAAAGCACAAGTACGCAGAAAAAATTGTGAGGCAATTTAAGAGATTTTTAATATATTAGAAACATTGTACAGTCACTCACACTCAAAGTGGGCCACCTAAGAAATAAAATCTTCAATAAACTTCTTTAGGAAAAAAAATGCAGAGTTGCTCACTTTTTTCTATAATTGTTATTTTTATTGCTTAATATTGATCACAAATTATTATAAAATAAAAAAAAAAATTTTAAAAACAAGAAAAAAAGATGAAAATGATCTGTCTAGTGTTTTTTTTTAATGCAGGTCACACTCAAAGTGGGACACCTGCTGTTTTCTAAGAAAAATAACTGGAATTGCCACGTTATCTATTATTTAGTTACAATATTTGCAGAGATGGTCGAATAGAAAATAAACCAAAAAGTGTTGAAAAAATAAAATAAATAGAGTGGCGCAACAGAGCGAGGAGCCCCTGGGCCTAGCGCATTTCTCACAACCATGCCTTGTAAGGGAATGGAAGCGACCTACAATTTTCTGCCGGTTCCGAACGGCTAATCGAGAAAGCGCTTTTCATGGCAATGAATACTAACGGAGGATTTGCCAATTCCTCGCGAAAGGCGATACCCGTGGAAAGGACATTTTTGCCTCTGTTGGGATTCGAACTCGAACCTATGGATTAACAGGCGGACATGCTATCCATCACACCACGGGTACGGGTATGGTGAATTGCATCCTTTAACGACTATAACGGCTTTTGCGCGCAACTCAGCCACTCAATTCGTTTCTCCTAACAATCCGGCGAACTCTTTCAACATTTTAGTGTCCTTTAACTTTTTTTAAAGGCCAATGCCGGGCAGCAAGGCATCACTTCTTATTTTTCTGAAAAGAAACCGCAAATTCCTATCGCGAATTTTTGTTGTGCTTTCAACACTTTTTGGTTTATATTCTATTCGACCTTCCCGAAACCGTTTCATTACACTAAACACCGTAGATTTACTTTTTCAACAACTTCACTTATTTTGCGAACAGATTTTACTTTTTGGTAGTTGAAAATCACAATTTGCCTTTCTTCAAAGGTTGTTTGCCTTGACATTTCAATTTTTTTTTTTCAATGCTATCACAATGAAAACTCTGCAAATATTGCAACTAAATAATAGATAACGTGGCAATTACAGTTAGTTTTCTTAGAAAACAGGAGGTGTCCAACTTTGAGTGTGACCTGCATTAAAAAAAAAAAAAATACTAGACAGATCATTTTCATCTTTTTTTTACACAAATGGGGGTTGTTTTAAAAAATTTTTATTTTTATTTTATAATAATTTGTGATCAATATTAAGCAATAAAAATAACAATTATTTAAAAAAGTGAGCAACTCTGCATTTTTTTTTTCGTAAAGAAGTTTATTGAAGATTTTATTTCTTAGGTGTCCCACTTTGAGTATGAGTGACTGTTTGTTTTCTTCTATAGCAGCAAAAATCTTTCAAATTATAGACGTTTTTTGATATCCTCAAACACAACAATCGCTCAATTTTTTGTATAAAGCAAAAATTACTACTGGCAAAAGTTAAGCACTTCTGCTTTCACATTTATGTATATTAAAGAAATTATGTCTTAACTATGGACAGTCAACAGATCTGCTGAACAGGAGGTATCATGCAAAATTCAAACAAAGTTAAAAAAAACACTTCATTTTCAAACCGCTCACTTAAAAAAAAATAAAGGCAAAATAAATATATTAAAAAACAGTAAGAACTACTTTTTCTCCTTTTCCGAATTGCAAATTTCATAGTGAACTACTCATCTTTGAATGGTTGACTAAAATAAAGTACGACGTGAAAACACCAATAAAATGCAGGGTGTTCCGTAACTCGTGTTACATACTTTGGGATGTAATTCTTGGTCATATTCTAAGGAAAAAATTGTTTTACAGTAAAGTCCGTTTCTCAACTTTGACATCGCTTTTTGGCAGGCTAAAAAAAGGCTAACTTTGGTGTACCCTGAACTGTGTTAAATTCGATTTCTCTGTCAACACTGATAGTAGAGACCTAGTTTTAGACTTAATGTTTTTTAGAAATAATAATCTTATGTGATAAAAAAAACTCTATTCTTAGAAAAAATGACGTCAGAGTCAAA
The DNA here is from genome assembly GCA_914767635.1 of Melanostoma mellinum. Taxonomy (NCBI): domain Eukaryota; kingdom Metazoa; phylum Arthropoda; class Insecta; order Diptera; family Syrphidae; genus Melanostoma; species Melanostoma mellinum. Next base: position 61,896,685 of record OU612060.1, on the reverse strand, counting down.
ATTATGCTTGGGAAGAAAATTTGAACGTCATTTAAAATTGAAAATCTCGCAACCCTTAGCCTATAAGAGCCCAATATAAAAACAGTTGTATCGATTATAATTTAAAAAAAAAAATTAAGTCTAAACTTAAGTCTCTATAACCATCAGTATTGACAGAGAAATCGTATTTAACACAGGTAGGGGTACACCAGGGTTAGCCTTTTTTTAATATGTCAAAAAGTGATGTCATAGTTGAGAAACGGACTTTACTGTAGAACAATTTTTTTCTTAAAATATGACCAAGAATCACAACAGTTTTTGTGTATATCCAAAATTTCAAAGTGAACTTTTCCGCAATGATCTCCATTGAGCTACCCCAGTGTGCGATGGGGATCCAAACATCAGAAGGTTTTTTTGTTTTTTTTTTTTACCAGTGGTAGTCCAGTATAACGAACGATATAATGTCCAGAGTCAATTCGTTATATCGAAAATTCGTTATATCGAAACCTTTTTGTCATACAAATCTTTAAATAAATAAAACGTGCAATTGTGTGTATGTATCTTCCAATATTATCACGAACATACATGTAAGTAGACACATTAATACACTTACAGTAATTTTTTTTTCATTTTCTGAAATTCGTTATTTGTTCGTTATATAGAGTACGTAATTTCCATTTCGTCTGAAATTCGTTATTTTGTTCGTTATATAGAATACCTAATGGACTTGATAAAAGTGTTCGTAATATCGATCATTCGTTATATCGGCATTCGTTATACTGGACCTCCACTGTACTTAGTTTTGAATAAAATCTTTTTAAGTTTTTTTAAAGCAACAAACCAAATCTTAAGGACTGAAATCCAGAAATGAGTGATTTATTTTCTGAAATCAAATATTATGTTACTCTTTTATTTATTATAAATAAGTACTGTTAATTTGTTTGTTCTGTTAGCATCAATTATTTTCGTATAGTTCAAGAGCTTTTGCAAAATGAATACTTTCATTAGGTATGTACTATTTTTCTCTCGGATGAAATCAGCAGGTTCGTTAAGGTTAATCAGCATTTGACTGAAAGTTACCTCCCATGACTTGGGCCGTCGCATCGCGTCGTTCCGCCACTGTGTGCATTGCTTAACAACTAACCACCTCCAAAATGTTTTTATTCTCAAGTGATCCACACTTGTAAGACAAAATCATCTCACGAGATATTTTTGGAATTGAAACAAGGATTTCCATTTCCTCACTTTCATCTAACGTACACGTAGTTATTTATTTTTGAAGTGAAAACTTCTTTACTATCGTTGTGATTTGAAATTTTATAAAACAAAAAACTGACAGCAAAAGAGACAGACACATAAGGTTTGTTTGTTGAAGCCCTAGGGTCTCCCTGGGGTCGCCACCAAGCGTTTTTTGAGAAACCTAAAGTCGTCCTGAATGTCAAAGTTAGTGTTTTTTGAGCCCTAGGGTTGACCTAGGTTTTCCCTCAACTCACCATAGGTTTTCGCTGTCGCGAGTTGAGGGCTGTCAAATGGCATGTATTTTTTTCTTAACGACAGGGATGTGTGGGGATTTGTGGCTTAGAGTTTCTTGAGTAATTTACAACTCAGGTTTTTTTGACAACTCATAGTGTTGTCAAGAAAACCTGGGTCAGCCCTGAAAGTTCGACGAACTAACCTATAAATTCATTAAATCTAACTTTGGACAAAACGAAATAGGAAGCATCATATACATTGTTTCTTATAATCTAGTGCTCTCGGATGCTACATTATTCCTTAAGCTAAGTGTACACGATAGGTAGTTCTGACAACCATTGTCAGATCTGCAAACATCTGACAATGTGTGAAATTGAGCTGACAATGAGGTGAAAATTGAATTTGGCATCGCAGTGGCTTTAACGTAGTAAACTTGAATACCTTGATTTATGATTTTTTTTTTATTACAGCAATGAAACCCATTAAGGCCAAATAAATATGCATTTCAGGGAATAAACACACAAAAATAAAGTGTACGGAGAAATGATAAGAAATTAATTTTTTTCGTGTGTTACATTCATGCAATGTTTGTTAAACTGGTACGTTTGTAAATATATTTTCGGAAATTTGTTTTCCTTTGATGATAAATGTACAGTTAATTAAACTCTCTCGTATTGAACAATCGGAATAGTGTTATTTGGATAACATACCTAAACCTATATACACCACATGTCTTCGTATGTTGTATGCATATGTGATGCAGTAATACGTGTATTTTCTTAACAAACGCCAGAAATACAAACACTTAACATAAATGCAGTGTTGTTAAAAAAATTTTGGTTAAAATTTTTTTTAAGTTTTGTCAAATTTATTGCAATAACCACATTCTTTGTGATGAGGATTTATTAGGTTCGTTCGTTGAACTTTACCCAGGGCCTGGGTTGACCCATGTTTCCTTGACAACCCTATGAGTTGCCAAACACCTGTTTTTTTCAGTTCTCAAAGAACGCATCCCTGTCATTTGAACAAAAATACCTGCCCTTTGACAGCCCTGTTCATTACCTAAACTCGACAAAGCAAAAACCTATTGCGAATTAAGGACAAACACAGGAAAAGCCCAGACACTCATTTTGACATTTAGGGTGAGTTTAGATTTCTCTAAAAACGCTTTATGGTGACCCCAGGGCTTAAGGGAACGAACCTATTTTCTTATTTATCATGCAGATAAAGATCAGCTTGTGCATGTTCTTTTCAAAACGATCTCCATCTGTCTAGAAAACCTCAGAGTCATGGCCATCTGCACCTTCAGTTTTATTTGGTTTGAGGTTGAATAATCCAATCTTAACGTGAAAACGTTGAGTGTGGACTATAGCTATAGTCATAAGCAACAAGTGGCAAAATTTTGGTAAGGTTCGGTTGAATAGTATCGGTGATTTTATCAACAAGCCGCCCAAAAACGTCATTCCGAGACACACCTTTAAAGTCATCTCTAATGAAAAATTAGAAATACAGGAAACTACGTAAACGTCACCCAAAAGATCAGTTAGACTGCTTGGATCTTTATAAAATTTTAGCATAATATTTTACACTTTTGAGAAATAACGAAACCGCTTTTTTGAACATTCTACATTAATGTTATTGCTGGCAAAGTGTATGGGGTCTTTCGTTATTAATGGGTAACTAAGAGCTTCACGCCACTTAAAGCTCGTTTTCTTCTTGCTAAGACTCTGATAATTCCCATTCTGACATAAGGCTGTGAAATATTTTGTAAATGCAGTTTTGCTAGCATGCGTAAACTCAATGAGTAGGTATGATAGATAAGCCGGTTTTTCCAACACTTGCTGGGCATGAACTTCGAAAAGTTTCTTGAACTTAGGTGTCTAGTTTTGCTCTCTGACATTATGATTTCGTGCCAACCACAATACTGCTTTGAGAGAATTACATTCGCGGTCTCGACAAGGTCTCGTCAATTGATTCATCCTCGTTGTTCGTGTTCAACATCTCAGTTCTCAGCGTCAATTTTTCGTAAATTCCGTCCGTCTTTGGAACTCATTACCACGACATATTAAGGAAACTCAAAACGCAACAAGAATTAAAAGACTATTAACAAACCACTTTCGAACTAATACAAATTAATGTAAATAACTAAAAATTTCAATTTAAATCTGTTTCATAATTTGCTCCAATTTTACTAACTTCTCTTTATCTTGCTCTTTAGTTTGTTAAATTATAGCTTATGACTAGCTTATAAGATATTACATCTTACTGTTGTTAAGCATTCATGAAATCAAATAAAATAAAATAAAATAAAATAAAATAAAATAAAATAAAATAAAATAAAAGAGTGCAGACTTCTTAAATTACTGTCTAGATACGTAAAATAAAATGAAAATAAAAAGTAAAACGTTTTGTGACTACTTAAAATGTCATATACACTTCAGAAAGAGTGATTTTTGTATATATTTTAATGAAACAAATAACAAAGAGTAGCTAACCAAATTTAAATATAATAATAAAATCAAATAAAATTCAATACTTTTTTCACAAGAACTTGAAGGATGGTAACACATACGAATTTTGTTGATAGTATCAAAACAATTTCACAACCCCCCAGTCGGCGACTGTTTTGTTTGATCAATAAAGAAGTAGAAACTTCCAACAATATTGTTAAGCAGTGCGATGCTCCTTTTTAGACAAAATCAAAAAAAAAAAAACCTGAAGGGCAAGTAAAATGAAATCAGTGGGAAAACATTTCACTTACTATGAATTGGGCGACACCACTCCCAGCAAAACTATAAAATAAATAAATTAAATTGCTTGCCTCTTAAATTCATTCGTTGTCTTTTATTAAATATTGCATCCGCTAATACAATGCGCGATGTTGCATGAATCTCTCACCAAAGAAAGCCTAGTAAAACAATAACGGTTGGAGGGATCCATTAAAAAGAAATATCAACCTTTGAGCGAAATATCGTTCAATGATTCAATCCCACATAAATTGTAACTCATTGCTGCAAAAGTGAAGTATTTTTTACTTTTCCGCTTCGATACGCGCTGAGGAAACTTTTTTCTCCAAGAAAAAATAGACAAACTGAAAAAGACGAAACAAATGATTTCAATTGATTAATTGTCATGAAATAAAAAATGGGGAAGATTTGAATTCAGTTTTAATTGAACTAAATTAAATGCACATCAGCAGAATCGACATTTTGATTTCCTTTTTGTATAGATGAAAATAGTCTGTGTAGTGTGTAATGCTTTTCTATTATACGCGGATATATGTATGTGCTCACCCAAAGAGCCATGCTGCGAATGCATCCAGAAAAACTGCTGACTTGAGGCTGGTCTCGCGTCATCGAAATTTTAATTTTTAATGAAGTTGGGAGGGCATTGTGCTTCCTCAAATGTATTAAACAGAGCGTATTCTATTTTAAGATGTTTTTAGTTGGCAAAAGTCCAGATCATGGACGGCATAACAGGAGTTTTGACCAATTTTTGTGTTTAATGACAGAATCTGTTGGCCTATGTTAGAAAGGCAATGGATCTTATGCAATGGACTTTCGATTGCACACACCATGTATGACTGTCGACGGCGACTTGTTTTGTTGTTCTGTCCAAAAAAAGATGATAATGATTGCAAAAAGTGATCAAGCTTGAGAAATATAGAAGTGGTAATTGAATCCGTGTAGATACAAACTGCTGAATGAGCGTTCAGAAGGCTGTTAAAGTGTGAAAAAACTTTGTTTCGCAATAAGCATAAGCAATGAATGTTATAAAATTGATTGAATAAAAAGAACAAACAATATTGAGCTGACATTTTTTAAAAGTTTACTTAACACAAGACCATATCAGATATAAAGTTGGCTCTATACGAAGTTTTTCGGGATCAAATTGTAGATTTTCATCTTCATTCAACTTTTTCTTTAATTTGAGCATTTAAAACAGACCGCGTCACGGAGCGGGCGTGTAAAAGAAAAAGAGTTTTATTGAACTACATACTTAAATGGTTCGCAATTTTTTTTTTTTTGAAAGTTGAATCGATCGCAACTTTATATGTCGTGTTTAACCAAAACTTTTATTCAATGCACGCCCTATGAATTTAAATGAAACGTCAAACTCACTGTAATAGTTTAGTTCATTGCACAAAACGGCTTTACTGTACTTTGAAAAGTTGGTAGAAAAACGCCCAATTTAATTTGTGCCAACAGAAAATAGGTTCGTCAAAGCAAACCTGTGTCTTGCTTGACAGCCCTATAAGTTGTCGAAAAACCTTGATTTTCGTTTCTCAAGGCACTTACTTATTTACTTAGGTGGGCATTACAGTTCGGGGTGAACCTGGGCCTCAACCAACATCCTTCTATAACGACTTCGATTTCGGGCGAGCTCTCTCCAGTTTCGCACTCCAAGTCGGTTGAGGTCTTCATCCACTTGATTGCGCCACCTAAGACGAGGTCTTCCCCTTCCGCGATTTCCATGCAATTTGCTTTCGAACACCCGACGAGCTGGAGCGTTTGGGTCCATCCGCTCTACATGGCCCAACCATCGTAGCCTCGCAATGCGTACTCTTCTGGCTATGCACATGTCGCGGTACAGCTCATACAGCTCGTTGTTGTATCTTCTTCTCCACACATTGTCTTCGCATACGGGACCAAAGATCATTCGGAGAATTTTTCTCTCGAAACGACCAAGGTTTTCCTCATCCGCTTTCGATAAGGTCCATACTTCCGCGCCGTACAGCAGGACTGGGATGATTAAGGTCTTATACAAGGTTACCTTGGTTTTTCTGGAAAGGGTTTTGTTTTTGTTTGATGTTGTTGTCCGTGTCTCAAGGCACGTAATTTACGAAATAAAAATATATGCCATTTGACAGACATTTTCGCTACCTAAACTTGACCCAGCATAGACCTAGTGCTACATCGGGGCTAGTTGAGGGTAAAAACAGGTCTCAAAAAACACTCAGTGTGACATTCGAGATAGTTTAGGTTTTTCAAAAATAAATATACTGTGTGGCGAACACAGGGCAACACTAGGGCTTCAACGAAACCAATCTTAGAATAAAATAGTTCGGCCCCAAATCATGGTTGATAAAATTGTGAGTCAGTTAGAACAATATTGTTTGGCATAGCGCATAGGCCACATATTCTTGACTCAATTGGAGAATACACTGATTTTAGACTTGACTTTGTTCCCAAACAAACTTTCAATGGCATGCCTGACTACTTCGACCAATTTCGTTATAAAGTTTGTCTGTGATCCAATTGAGCTTGAAATAATTTTTTTTAGAACACCTTCATTGAAATGTATTTTCTTTTTAGAAGAGTTGTGACTTAAAACTTGACGAAACGAATGAAATGAAATAATGCGACACAATAAAGAAACAAACACATAAATATTATTATGTGTTCGTCGGCGAGGGAATGAGATAGAAAACCCTACAGTCTAGACATTATTTTATATTATTGGTCTCCTTTTTGTGCGATGCTTCGTAGCGTCCCCAAATTGGCACACTTAGTATTGTAGAGTCGATATGTATGCGCTTTATGGAATGGGATAGTGGGGTTATCTATACATGTAATATAGTCCGGGGTCCCTAGTCCAAATTTTTTTGTGATTACTATCAACATTCCCTGAGTGGCTTCATTTTGTTGAGACGCCCAACAATTTTCTAACGAAAACGTTCGACTGTGGTAGCTAACAGAGGTAGCAAGGGTAAAATATGTCGATTTCATGATACTAAAAAATTTAATAGTAACAGTTTCTTTCTTTATTAAACTTCAAGATAATTATCTGTATTATGTGAAAAAATGTTTGTCCTACAAATTGTATGATTTGATCCCAATAGTCCCCTTCCTCAGACATGTATCGATTACGAGGTCAAAAAAATTGATTACTAACAAGCTGATTTTTTGGTTTTTACTTATTTAACATTCATATAATTTAACAGTAAGATTGTCCTACAAATTCCTTGGTACGTTATCCTGGTCCTACGCCCAAAAGTAGTAGTACAGATCCTTGATGTAAAAAATAGCGAGCTACGCTATAGCGGTGCTCCAATTGAATTTATATCTACATATTTGAAATTCATGATACCTATAGAAAATCAGTTTATTTTTCAAACGTGACCTAAAAAATGTTGACTTTTTTGGTAGATTCCACTTAACAATAAGTTAAAAAATTAATGAACGCCGACTTAAATTAAGTCAAAACATAACGAACAAAAATTTATTCTGTTTCTGTCCCTGTTAGTTTCCGACCGAAGCTTCAGCTAAGCTTCAGCTAAACTAAAAAAAATCGGCCGTAGTTTTGCTTGAAGCTTCGGCCGCTGGTTGTTGTTAAGCCGAATAATCGACTTCGGCTAGAAATTGACCTTTGGACGGACACTAATTTTTTGTATTTTTCCACATCACCTGAGTCACACCGTTACGCGTGCGCAGAGCATTATTTACTCCGTATTAGGTGACCCACGTTTGTGTCGACCACAAGCGTGTAAACATTTATCATTTGACCACGCTTTTTTTTGTCTGTCGCAATAGCAGCGATAGCTTGTCAGATGAAACAGAGGAGGATTAAATTTTTTTTTTTAAATATAAATACCGAAATCTCTGTGCTTAATTCACTAAAAAATAAAATAAATATTTAAATTTAGAGGAAGATTTTTTCACTATAGTTTTGTTTGTTCGTTGAAGCCCTAGGTTGACATAGGTTTTCCCTCAACTCGCCTTAGGCTTTTGCTGTGGCGAGTTAAGGGCTGTCAAATAGCATGTATTTTTTTTTTGACAGAGATGTGTAGTTTACCGTTTTTTGAAGACTGGAAAACAAAGGTTTTTTTTTGACAACTCATAGGGTTGTGCAAATACATATTTGCAAAATTAGGCATTGAATCTTCTGTCGTTGTAAATATTGTTGGTTTTGAAGATTCAGGGCGTCCAGGATTGATCAATAATTGAATATTTTTGTCCTACAGTTAATAATGAAAATAACGATCTGGTGGTATTGACATTTTCTGAGCGTAGGACTGAAAGAACGTACCACGGAATTTGTAGGACAATCTGACTGTTAAATTACCTATATAAATATTAAATAAGTAAAAACCAAAAAATCAACTTGTTAGTAATCAATTTTTTTGACCTCGTAATCGATACATGTTTGAGGATCAAATTATACAATTTATAGGACAAACATTTTTTCACATAATTCAGATAATTATCTTGAAGTTGAATAAAGAAAGAAACTGTTACTATTAAATTTTTTAGTATCATGAAATCGACATATTTTACCCATGCTACCTCTGTTAGCTACCACAGTCGAAAGTTTTCGTTAGAAAATTGTTGGGCGTCTCAACAAAATGAAGCCACTCAGGGAAAATTAACTTGATAGTAATCACAAAAAAATTTGGACCATGGATCCCGGACATACTCGTATCTACAGCCGAACCTCGTTATAAGACAACTAGTTTCTCTCTCAGCCTATCGCGACGTTGTGTTTATAAGAAAGCAAACAGTCTGTGTTTGATACATGTGTTTCCGGTCGAACATTACAAAGCTTTGAAACATCATTAGCATCGGTGATTCGATCAAACGAAAAAGCGACAAAAAAAATAGAACTGCAATTCTGTCTGTCTGTCCTTATAAGAATCTACAGCCTGTACCGCTTAACTGATAATAATGGGGCAGCCAACGGAAAGGTTTTCGAGATTTGGTTTCTACTTTTCTAGGTCTCCAAATATCAGTTCGTCCCAATTTTTTTTTCATGATTGGTTAATGAATGGTTTTTTCCGCTGCAGATGTGCAAATACATATTTGCAAAATTAGACATTGAAACTTCTGTCGCGGTAAATATTGTTGGTTTTGAAGATTCAGGGCGGCCAGGATTGATCAGTAATTGAAAAAGTCTACTGTACTTCTTTTGACACTAATTCCAATTGAAGAATGTTAGGTATGGTTAAAGACAGACCGTGAAATATCTTAACTTCTGAACTAGGTTTAATCGATTTTTGGAACTCAGTTGCAGATTTTTTTGACATATAAATAAATGATATAGTCATCCTTGCAAGAAAATTACTTGCAGATCCTGATGCAACAAATTTGCAATAACAGCCGTGGTAAATCTCTTTCGTTGATTTTCTGAGCTGGCTTTTGTGTTGAGTTCTAGTGCCTCCAAAAATTTGAAATTACACTCCAAAAATTTTGGAGGTCCTTCAATGACTAAAGGAGTCTTCTAAAATTGTGGGGTACCAATTTTCAGTTATAACACCTAAATTTTGAAGGCTAATGGGACATTTTTTAGCTGTTCATGCTGAGTTCGATGTATTGAGAGAGAGAGAGAGACCCTCATTATGACTTATAAGTTGCGACTGTTTATTATAAGATGAGGTACCTCAAAGTTTTCGCACTCGGTTTCCTTTGAAACCTTCAAAGTTTGGGATGTTAGTTATTAGTTTGATGGAACGGTTGTTATCGTAATTTCTTGTATCTCTTGTTGTTCATTAGTAGAATGTAACATTCCCTCCATTGCTCAGAGAGACCACTACATCCTACATACTTGAAGAAAATCGTTAGCCTAATATGGTATCTCGTCTGACCCACCTTTGCCTTTTTTGGAGTTATTACTTGCCTCACTTCTTCAACAACATTGTTAAGTTTCTAGAAAGTCAAAGAAACTGTTTGCTCTGTTAGCTATCCCAAAACTGTCGTTAGTCATGCAGAATATTATCGTCGTCCACAGGAAACTGTCAATGAACTTCAGCGAATATAATAGGATTTCTTTGAGTGGCTGTGTTGAAAAGGATTGCTCCCTTATTCAAGTTGTTTTGCCACTTTTCTGAGCCTGAACGGTTGTCGTTCAATCGTCTATCGTCGAATGTATCGCAAAAAGATTGCTTCATGTAATTTCGATCTCAGCCATAATGATAGCTGTATTACTATCGTCTTATACGAATTTTTTTTTACAATAAGTTGACATATTCTGTTAGTCGAAAAACTTAACTAAAAAAAGAACCATATTTCATACTTTTCTTGTAGCAAGCAGTTGCTTAACAGGTAGCCAAATTACTAACAGCTTTGTAAAAATTTACCAAATACCAAGCTTAATTCTTGATTGATATAGGTACACATAAATGCGCCATTTACATTTATATATTCTTAAAAGCAGAATTTTTTCAAATAATTGCTGTTCCTGTGCACTTACCCTACAATGGAAACTGAGGCCTTCACTTAAGTATACTAAAATCTTAGATCACTTCCAATATAAAGAACAACAAAACGCAAACATCTTGAGGTATCTTCCATTAGCTATGTGTATAGATAAGATACATACCTTACCTATTTTGTATTCATTATCATTAAAGTGTCACTTCGTCTCACCAATAAGTTGACTTTCGAGATATCAGCTGTTTGAATGTTGCTCAAAAGCACAACATCACGCAGGGCCAAAACAAAGCATCCAATTTTAAACCTGAAAAGAAGTCGTGAGTAAATAGGACAGCCGACAGCCAAAGCCGACAGCAGAAAAAACACAAGCAGCGCAGCGGCCGCATAGAACTAAGCACATTGGTGTTGATGTTGAATAATTTTTGTTATGTTGTGTCTTGTGTGCCACCCTTGCACTACCAAAGTTCGCTCCAATCTCCAATAGAGTCAGTCTTCTGCTAAATCTTCTGCCGTTCAGTTCATCGCAGTGTGATGATGAAGTACATACTTATGGAATCCTTTCCATGGTGTCGGGTCGTAGTAATTAAGTTATGTTCTCGGTCGTGAAACTCTAAGAAGTGTACTGGTGCAGGTATATAATTCGTGCGCTATTTTTACACACCTTCTTTCAAGAAAAGTGAAACATTTGTGCATTGAAATTGGTGCTCGGTATTTCAAATTGTCTAAAGAATGAGTAAAAAAATGTGGAACCGAATTTTTAAAACGAAATCAATAAACAAAACTCCTGGAGTTTCAAAAAAATCATCAATACCAACAACATCTCCAAACCTCATTTCGACAGTAGAAAATCGGTTAAGCTATTATGAAGAATTTCATAACTGCTGCCAACCGCAATCATTGGGTAAGGAGAAAAAATCTAGAAATACAGCACCACTGGGAAATACTATTAAGGTGCAGTCCAAGTTCTCAAAAGTTGTAAATACTTTCACACTTAAACGGAGCTCCAAAGACAAGCAGAATAACCAACAACTTAAAACAGTTTCGACAACATTGGATAGAAAAGATCAAAATGGGAGTAATTATTCAGCGGAGGAGAATGCCAGTGATCCAATTATGGATAAGATTCGTACACCTACGACTGCTATATTGACCCAACCAGGTATTTTTATATGTGAGATGGGTGTTTTTGTGTAATTAATTCTAGCGGATACCAAACGTGATTCGCATCGGTAGTCGTTTGCATTACTCCAATGCACTGGATGCTTAAATTGCTTACTGATCTCTTTGGAACATGAAAACATTTTTTTTTTTTCTTGCTCAATGTCGTATACCGACCGTTTCACACTAATATCAATGGAAACGCCGTCATAAATGAAATGATAATTTAAAAGATGTTTTGAATTACTGATGCAACACCTTAAAAAAATTGTTTCTTGTATAAAAACTTACGACAGATATAATCGTGAGGTATAGGTTCTACAATTTTAAAGAATTCTTTGAGTTTATGCTAAGTGTTCAGTATTTTCACCATCCCGTACCTATATCTTAATAATATTTTGAATTATTTTTAAAGTTTTTCAATTTTCATGCAAACTGACAATGCTCGTTCAGTCAAAATTAGCTTGTATATATGAAATTACTATTAAAATAGAAAATGTTGTGAATTCCAGCGTAAGAAGGGACGTTGTGACGGGGCCCTTTATGGCCGGTGCCCTGGACGATTGTCCCACCGCGCACTGCCCTGATACTATTGCTCGTACAGCACGCGAATATCGCACCTTCGGTAGGACAAGGGCCAAAGTTCTAATTTTCAAATTGTTCAGGACAGACATTTAAATGTTTTTTTTTTTTTTTGATTATTATGTTGTTTTTCTGCCCATACCTATTAATGTAAAATAGTACATTTTTTTTTTTGGTATGTATATACTTTTGTGAATATAAATTATGTAATTCAAAAGAATGAACTACTTATTTATTTACACTATACACAGGCAAAAATGTTTTTTTCACGGGTATCGCCTTTCGCGAGGAATTGGCAAGTCCTCCGTTAGTATTCATTGCCATGAAAAGCGCTTTCTCGATTAGCTGGCTTACAACACAAGCACAATTATTTTTCACTTCAAGATGATATTTGTTTTTGCTCATTTCGAACTACCGTTACCGTGTTAAAACAAAATTAAATATTTTATATAGGGCGATTCATTATTACCTAGGTTTCAAAACTAAAGCTAAACAAAATACAGTACTAAGTTTTTTTATGAAAATGTAATTTCATTACAAATTTTCGACCATATTGATTGTAAAAAATATTGTGTAAATTTCAATCGTTGACAAAAAAAAAAAAATTTATTCGACTACATACATATATCACTCCGACTTGAATGTATCCGTCTGCATATTGGCATCTTCGTAGAAGTACGTAGCAGTGACACCTTCCGGCCATAGAGCACACTTAGCATAAGCAGTCACTTTGTCTGAATGCAAAGGCATCTCTGCGATCGCTTTTGGGTTTTCTGAGCCCCACCAATATCCGGCGGTTTTCCTTGTTTACATACAAACCGAGTGAGAAATGTTCATCATCGATGAGGAAAATGTTGTTCAAAAAACTAGCTTAGTTTGACAGGTGTCAAATGCCAGCGCAAAAAATTTAAAACCACGAAAGGAAAATTCCGTTAGTATTTACATCACATAGATACGGATAAATGTGTACTTATGTTTGATCTTATTTTTTATCGTTTATATTTGACATATACATAGGGTGTTCCGTAATTAGTGTAACAAACTTTGGGATGTGATTCTTGGTCATATTCTTAGAAAAAAATTGTTCTATAGTAAAGTCCGTTTCTCAACTTTGACATCACATTTTGACAATTTAAGAAAAAGCTAACTTGGGTGTACCCTGACCTGTGTTAAATTCGATATCTCTGTCAACACAGATGATAGAGACCTAATTTTAGACTTAATTTTTTGTAGAAATAAAAACCTTTAAGACTATATTTAAGTTGATTTTAACAGTGAAAGAATTTTTGTAATCGCTTCAGTACTTTCCAGTTTCTTGGTTATTTGACCAGTACCGTTTCCGTTCCCGAAAGAATATGGGAAGGAAAAACAGTCTTTAATACTCAGGAGCAATGAAGCAATCAAACATTGAAAAATTTTTGGGAATTGGTCCAATATTTTCCAATTTTCTGCTAATGTTGTTGTTCCCGTCCCGTTGCTGAAGCTCGTGACACTTTTTGAGTACATCAAAGTGTCAGCATCTGCATCGTTCAACATGGTCACAGAGAGCACCAAGTGATTTTACAATACCCTTATTGGGTCTGAGGGAAAATTAAAACTTTCTTCGTGCCTTTATTACTTTACTCATTTCTTCTTGACTTCATTTCGAACCCTTTATCCCTTCGAGGTCCTTATCTCTACCAAAGGCCTAGAAGACGATGTCATTGCTTAGGTCAAAGTGTATTGTATCACTTTAAATCAATTCGTTTTGTTTTGCGAATGTAAATAAAGTTCAATGTGCGGTCATTTCATATGAAAAAATAGTTTGGATTATTGTAAAAGTAACACTTTTAACTAAAAAAAAAAGCTTTAATCTTTATTCTTACCAGCTGAAAATCAAAAAAATCCACTAATCTTACTATTTGTTATTTAATTAGCTGAGCCGCCTGGCGTTGCACGGGTCTGTAGTTTTAAGACTCCCGTGCTTATTCCTGTTTCTGTTTCCGTGGGATTATAGGGATGAAATCTGCGCTTAGTTACTGATGAAAGAATTTTTGAAATCTGTCCAGTAGTTTCTAACTTTCCAATTCCAGCCCCGTTCCTGAGGGAATCTTCCGTTCCCGTAGAAATATGTGAATGAAATATAAGTCTATGTCACTGAGGGATAATAGGTGCGTTTTTTTGCACGCATATATACGCTTGCTCAAATTTTTGCATGTTAAAAACAACAACAAAATAAGCGAATAGCGAGGATAACTATCTACGTTTATTTCTGAAGCGAATATAAACTGGGAGTGCTACCAAAGTGTGGAAGATGAAAAGATTCATTCAAAATTCATTCGTTTGACAAAGCAAATAAAAACAAATTCCGATGTTTTTTTTCTCATTTGTCAATTTTAGTTGTCGAATTCGTTACAATAATCTCTATTATATGGTATTTTTTCATAAAATCACATAAAAATCATACTATTGCAATAAAAGCAACATTTTTTTTTAGAATTCTGTTTTTCCAACTGCGCGCTCGCTTAAACTGGAGCTATAGCCTCACAACGCCACCCAGAACTAGTCTGAGTTCGGGCCAAAATTTCTCGAGGAATCCTTTAATAGAATAATTCCTCTTTGAATGCAAGCACTCCTAGCAGCAATGTGTCTTTCATGTCTCTCTGAATAAAGTACACTCGTGATTAAATTCTCCCCGCTGCAATAGGACTCCAACAAAATGTAAGCTTCAATGTTGTGAATTCTAAGATTTTTCATAAGTTAGAACCATTTCCACAGAGAAATATCCAAGCAAGAGAAATTCGGAGTGGCGGAATTACACGACGTTAGTAGTTCTTTCAACCCGGGCTTAATACATTCGTTCTGGAACAGCTGGAGACACTGCAATACTGCTACTGCCGTAAATTTGTTAAAGACGTCTATTTTTTAGACTGGAAAACAATGAGTTGCTAACTACTGTCCACAAGGAACTCCTAGACCAATATGTTAAAAATTTATATATTTTCTTCGTCTGTGTAGAAAACCAATCAACCAGATCAAGTGCATTGGTTAATTTCTTGTCCAAAATGACTGCTTCAACCCGCCCCAGTGTGGTTACCATCGATTCCCCTACAGAAAATTTTAGTTTCCGTAAATAAAAGACCATAATTGTCGTTTGGTTTGCAATTAAAAGATCTTTTCTTGTTTTTATTTATTGCACTTTTGTTTCATTATAATAAATGGTTATGTTATGATATTCCAAACGTTTATCCTTCGTCAAAGCCACTGACGGAACCCGAACCGCTGGCCGAGCCACTTTTAGATCGCGACCGGGATCCCGATTTTGGCTTGGAGCCACTGCGTGAACGTGATCGACTTACTAACCTCGATTGCGATCGCGAACCTGAGCGGCTGGATCGTTATCCCGAACCAAAAATTCCAAGCTCTGAAACTAGATTCACCAATAATGATGGCATAGGTTGATCTGGTCGGAACATATATATTCTTTAGTTGGTGGATGAATCCTTTCCATCAATATTCACGCTGAGTGTTCCCACGAACTCAAAGCCTTTGAAAGAATTAGGGATAAGTATTTATAGATGCGAAAAACAAAAAAACTTTAAGGCATCCAGAATGTCAGCACCGTATGCATTGTTTCCTCCTAATTATCTTTGTGGCTTCAAAAAAAAATCTGCAAAAAATATTATATATCTTTTAATAATTGAGATTAAGTTTATTTGCTGCGAGTGGGACAAACCTTTCTTGACCCTTCAACGCTATCTCATAAGAAGCATTTCCAGCTTCGTTGTCCAACGAGTAAAGCCTTATGAATATTTTGCCAATCGCTTTCACGTTTCCAGGATCAGTGATGAATCTTTCAAGCATTCTAGGTGTAGCTAGAGCTTGTTGAACTTTCTTGGTGTCAGCTGGTTGGGAATGAATTGAAGGCGATAAGATCACCTTCGAACATTCAACTAAGCTTCGCGCATCCCATTCGTTTTGGGAATGATAATGACCCGATTCGTAGCCAGCTCAGAAATAAACAACACTGACTTCTTCTTTGTTTCTTAAAAACAAAAAAAGAGAAATTAAAGAAAATAACTCATCGCAAATTTTATAATTTACCTTCATGCTGTTTTCCACAACTGTCTGCTGCCATCGTAGTGCGTAGTACAAACAGCTGTTAAATAAAAATTTGTCATTTATGTCAATTGCAGTGCTGCTAAGTATTTGAATAATTTGGGGAAGACGTTTTTTTGGGCAAAGCTTATATCCGTGTGCAAAGAAACACGCCTAATGTAACATCCTTGAGTTGAAAGAATTTTTGGAATCTGTTAAGTAACTAACTTTAAGGTTCCCGTTCTCGTTCCTGTTTCTGTTCCCGTGGGATTATAGGGATGAAATAAAAGCTTTTAAACTTTCTTACACGAACATTAAACAAGATAAGATAGATCCGTTTAGCCGTTGTCGATTTTAAGTCAGACTAACGAACAGCAATTCATTTTTACATTTTCTTAATATATATAAATCACGTGTCACAATGTTTGTCCGCGATGGGCTCCTAAACTACTTAACCGATTTTAATAAAATTTGTACACCGTGTGCAGTGTGGTCTAACTTAAAAGATAGGATAGATTACATCTTAATATACAGTGGCAATATTATTTTATTGCAAATTATTTGTTTTACATTCACAATTATCTGTTAGCTTCAAAAGATTTTAACAGATTTTTGAGAAAGTAAACAATAGATGGCACTGCTATGTTAAACCTACAACGTGTCATATAAGCCACAGTTCAATAACACCACGTATTGTTGAGCCTAAACATCTGCAACAGTTGGATGATTGGCAGCTGGATACATTCCGCTGTTATTTGAACTTCCTTATAACCCTTATATTATATTTGCAAAATATGAACAAAGACGCTTTCCACTGTCTGCCTGCACGCTTTTTTAAAGTCTTTGAAACTACACAACTGATTGTGATGTGGTTTTTTTTTCAATTAACACAGTGGCTCAAGAAAAAGGTTTTTATGTATACATATTTCCACAGTAACGGGAAAGAGAACTTAGAAACTGCTCGACCATTTACTAAATTCTGTAACTGTTAGAATAATATTTGTTTACATATTCCAACGTGATCATACACAAGAACAATCACGGAACTTAGAAACTGCTTGACCGATTTTAAAAATTCTTTCGCCTTTCAAATGTTTAAATGTTTTCGCAAGCAGTTGACAGTTACTCCGATGATAAAATTCATTGCCACGAAAAGCGCTGCTTTCTCGATAAGCCGTTCGGAATTGGCAGAAAATTGTAGGTACCCTCCATTTCTCACAGGGCATGGTTGCGAGAAATGCGCTAGGCCCTGGGTCTCCCTGCTCTGTTGCACCGGCGCGGCGCAGTCTTATTTATTTATTATAGTTCTGACGATAATTGGAACAAGAGACTTAAAACTTTCAGATAATATTCAGCTTACCCCAGCGGGTTTTTCTAACATTTTTTGGCTTTTTAGCAATTTTTAGGGAACAACGCTTTTAAATGAGACCCGCGCAACGCCGGGCGGGTCAGCTAGTATACATATAGATAAACAAACAGGATAAGGTTAAAACCGTTGTAAAGTAAATAGAGTGGTGCAACAAATCTTGAGAAACTTCGGAACCTAAAGCATTTCAAGGAGTTTAACTACTCTCGGAAGACATTGTGTATCTGATATTCGAATCTCGACCCGACTAACCTTGCTAACCGAAAATATATAAGTTCAGCCAATGAACTATACTTACAAGTCTTCGAATAAAGGTACCCGTTACTTTATAGCTTACTTTAAAGAATAAAAGATTGAACATTTTGCGTGAACACGAGTTTGAAGCAGTTAAGTGATCAGTTCGAGATCGCAATGATCCTAAAGTCGAAAAAGAAAGAGAAAGAAGTAAAAGATTGAACAAATAAATAAAAATAATCAGGTTAGCACAACAGAGCTCAATGAACTCTGGAGCCTACCGTAAAGCTCTAAAGCATTTCTTATGAGGTATACGGGCCTACAAATTTACTACCGATTTCGAGCGGCAATGAGTGTAATTACCTTTCGTGGACTTGTGAATTCCTTTCGAGTTTTTTGGGACTCGAAATTTGAATTGCTAAGTAACAGGCAACTATGCTTATCTTTACGCCACCGTATCTATACACTAGTATAGAGAAATAGTTAAATAGACCCAGAAATTACTTAAGAATGTAACTGTGTGTTGACCTTAATGTTGAAAGTAAATATACCTAATCGCTTTCCTGCCAAAAAATTGGTTTTAAGGATTTTTGAGTTATGCTGCTTTTCCTAAAGGTCGACGATATGTTTCAAACCAAACTTGCAATCAACGGAAGTTGGCTTTAGTAGTCGAACATCCGCTACAATTATTATTTTGTCATAGGTATTTGTGCATACAGCATACAGCATACGCATTGTTATCATTATCATATTCGGCAGAATAGGTAGGTTAGGTACACATAGAAGGCACTGTGGTGAAGCTGATAACAATAAATTCATGAGAACTGTATCTGTTATTGTTTATTTTTTTATTTTTTTATTTAAACCCAAATCACTAACATACACATTCAATTTTCTTTTGTTTCGTGTCTAATAATAAATATTATTTTAAGAAAACCAACCAAAAGAGAACGGCATGGCTTAGTTGAGAGGTCGTTGTGAATGATTATACATTGGTATATGCACAACTCTGTATTTTTTCTTCAAAGTTCCACCTAGAGTAATTAAATGCCAGTTTTAAGACTAAGAGTTTAAATTGATGGGCTTTGATACCGTTAAGTCTGTGAAATTTTTTAAATGGTTGCAGAAACTTTGATTGCTTTTTTCATATCGTGGGAAATAATTTGCGGAGACTAAAGTCTTTCACAATATAATTTCTTTTTCTTTTTGATTAAGTGAAAGGAAATAATAGTTCCGAATAAAATTTTTTTGAGCAAACATTTTAAGCTTTGATTTATGTGTAAACAGCGTTTACTCACCTAAAATAAATGATAAATAGCAGGGTGTGTTTAAAACATGTGGACTTGAAAAATGTCATCTAGGTTTTCAGTCCAGATGAATTCAGCTTTCTAGTCAGTTTAGTTTGAAAGGTAGATTTTAATCAGTTAATTTTGTAAATAATTTTGATTCCATTTAACATTTTGCCACACATGGTATTGGATTCTTAATGTGGTATTCTGGTCTATGCGCATAGGTTTTAGGTGATTTTGAAGTGTCGTAAAAAAAACAACCGATATTTGTACCGTTCAGTTTTTTTAAGTTATTAGTCAACATTTAAAGAATGCAGAAAAAGAGAAAAACATTAAAAAAAATCAAAAATTTAAGAAAACTAGCAGCTGATGATGTAAAATAAGTTAAAAAAATGATAGGGTGGCTCAACAGAACGAGGGGCCCCAGGGCCTAGCGCATTTCTCACAACCATGCCTTTTGAGGTAATGGATGGGACGAACAATTTTCTGCCGGTTTCGGACGGCTAATGGAGAAATCGCTTTTCATGACAATCAATTTACTAACGGAGGACTTGCCAATTCCTCGCAAAAGAGGATTCCCTAGTGTTGTTCGAGTTTTGTACAATCTTTTCAAGTATGATGTTGAAGAAATCGCATGACAATTTGTCGCCTTGCCTAAAGCTTTTTCGACATCGATGTTCTCGGTCAGTTCTCTATCGACCTTGACGGAGCAGCGTGAATTCTCCAAAGTCATCCTGCATAGTCGCATGAGTTTTGCAGGGATGTCGAAATCAAACATGGCTCTGTACAGCTCGGCTTTGTATATGTGGGTATATCGATATTATATTCCTGGGTTTATTCTAAGATCTGCCGTAATGTGAAAATTTGGTGATTGTGGACTTTTCTGGTCCAAAAACCAAATTGATGAGGACCTATCAAGTTGTTGACGTGGGGCTTCAGTCGTTTAAATACAACAACGGACAAGATCTTATACGCGGTGCTAAGAAGGCTTTTTCCTCTATAATTAAGGTTCCGTTCATCGAGCATGTTTTCTTACCGGCCATATCATGCAGATCAGCTAGTGCATGCTCCATTCTAACTGGTCTCCAGCTGCCCTGAAAAGTTCGGCATCAAGGCCATCTGCACCTGCAATCTTATTTGATTTAAGTTTGCATATGCCAACTAGGTCGGTAGGACGGCATTCTTGATCATGGGCATTCTGCCTGACAGCGGAATCAGTGTCTTCATCGCCGTTAAGCCGTCTGCAGAAGTGATCTATCCAGATCCTCAGTAGCGACCTTGACTCTACTACTATATCTCCCTGCTGGTCTTTACAGGCTTGAGTTAGGGGCTTGCAACGCTGGTAGGATCTTTTAACCTTTTGGAAAAACTTGCTAATCTCATTCCTGTCATGGCACCTCTCAATTTCTCCAAACGAGGGCTTCTCATGCTGTTTCTTTTTATTTTTGAGCATTCGGTGTTCTTCCCTTTTTTTTCTTTCGATATACTATCGTAAGCAGCCCTTGTTCTCTTTTGCATCAACATTTGTCGTGCTTTTTGTTTGGCTGCATTTGCCTGTCGGTATTCTTCATCGAACCATTTGTTTTTTCGGACGCCGAGTGTAACCCATAACCTTGTTGGCATTACTGCCATTGGTCCTCAATGCTTAATGCTGCCGGCATAGGATTCAAAGTTAATGGAGGGACACTCGGTTGGAAAAGGCACTGGCAATTTCTTGCGACTGTAGCTTTGCGACGTAATATCGCTTTACAGCGTTAGTTCGTGCGAGTCGCGAACAAGATATCCTCATTCGTACCTTGGCTACAACAAGGTAGTGGTCCGAGTCAAAGTTTGCCCCTCGGAAAGTTCGGACATCTATCACAAGGGAAGAGTGTCTTGCGTGGATCAGAACTTGGTCAACTTGGTTGACGGTGGACCGATCTGGGGATCGCCATTTACCTTTATGAATTTTTAGATGCAGGAAGAGTGTACTACAGTGCTCCCCGGTTAATTGCGTCACCTTAAATGCACAACTTTAGACGCATTTAACAGGGGAACGCAAATAAAAGAATCCCGCTTAATTGATCTGCTGTCCCATTTAGAAAAACCCCGCTTAATTGAAATGAAAACGCAATAAAGCTATTTTTTTTACGACTTTGGCAAGAAAGTCAAGAAGAACCTTTTTAATGAAAATCAAAATTTTATTGGACGGAAAATTAACATATAATGGTAAGACATAAAAAAAGAACAAAACAATTTCAGCCTAGGAATGATTGAAAAGGAACAATTTTTCATAATGTACACAACACATAAATTATGAATTGGTACATAATCCGTGCGTATATCTTTAGCAAGCGTACAAGAGGGAATTAGTCAGATTTGCTTTTTATTTGGCTAGAACATTATATCATGGTAAGAATCTGTAATTTTCACCTGCATTGTTTCCTTACACATTTTCAAGATTTTAATTTGCAGTCGCTAAACTCTGATGTTTCAGCAAACAATAGGCTCGTTCGTTGAACTTTACCCAGGGTTGACCCAAGTTTTCTTGACAATCTTATGAGTTGTCAAAAAAACCTGGGTTTTCCAATTCTCAAAAAACGCAAAGCCACAAAATCACCACACATCCCTGTCATTTGAATAAAAATACATGCCATTTGACAGCCCTCAACTCGCCACAGCAAAAACCTAGGGTGAGTTGAGGGAAAACCCAGGTCAACCCCAGGGCTAAAAAACACTCAATTTGACATGACGCGCAACAATGCGACCAATTCATCATCAATCATTTAAGGTGTAAGCAAAAAGTGACTTCAATGATTTGGTTTTTTTCGTTCAATTAACCGGGCAATTTTGCTTCAAATTGAAAAAAGAGTTTTGATTTTTGGACCATTTAACCGGGAAACGCAATTAAGCGGAATGCATTTAAACGGGAAATTTTATGTATATTTCTTATGTGATCTTTTTTTTGCCTAGGATTTTGGTCAATTAAACGGGTAACGCAACTAAGCGGGGGGTATTTATCCGGGGATTACGTACTTACAACAAAGTACAGCAAAATCGATTAGCTCTCGTCCGTTTTCGGATATTTTTTCATGAAGGCTATGCTTACGATTGTATTTCCAAAAACTTCCTCGTTCCCTAGTTTTGCGTTAAAATCACCAAAATTGATCTCATTAACTGGATTTCGACTGATAACCTTATCTCTAAGCCTTCCTCTAACGACGAATCCACACCCAAATAAGCGCTGCTACTGTTTTGTGTAGCAGTCGCCATAGTAGATGTCGCAGTTTTTCATCCTCTTTATGCCCGGCCCACTCCATTGCACTTCTTGGATGGTGGCTATGTCTGCTTTGCGTTCGCTAGTTCTCTAGTTGCACGTAACCCGTTAAGAGATCTTACGTTCCACGTGCAGATCAGGAGGTTTTGTCCTTATTACGTTTGCTTGAGTCGTCAACTTTGAAATCATCATTATTATCCGAGGATGTTGGTTGTTTCGGAACCAGATGTTTTTTACGTGGTTGGGTAGTCAACCCCACGCACAACCCCAACCTGGAAGGCCAGATCCTTTTGGGATCGCTTCGGGCCGGATTATCCAATGTCAGTGAGAGCTGCCGTTGGCTCACCAGGAGTTCATTCGCCACCATCTCTACTTCAATACCCTGTCCCTATTGAAAGAACTTGAAAGACTTTTAAACCAAATATGTTGGAGTAGCTCCTTCGGGGGTTTCTGTTTTTTGACTGCTAATGTCCACCGTTTGTTCTGCCATTCGAATTCATCCGCTGGGACATTTCCGAATAGCTCTGGCAGGCCACTGAGATTCGGGCAGTTAGTCATTACTCGCAGAGTATTATTTTGTGTATCACATTTCTTTTCTTCTGCGTTACTTTGTCAACACTCGCACTTACTAGTTAAGCAGGTCAACTCCGGTCGAAGCATCCCAGGGCACGGTGGATACCGCGTGGAGGTATAGTAGGCACAATTGACGTGTACTATAAGTTGCAACATCTGGGCGCCGCCAAGTTGACACCACTTTTACTCACCCCTAAGATTTTGATATCGTAATTAGCATACAATCGGAAGTTCGTACGACCCAGTCGTGCCCATTTTTCTTTGATGGGACGGAATCATCTTAACAAGGGGATTTTCCAGTTCGCAATTTTTCTTAAGCTGAGAACTTCTCCGTCAAAAAGCTGCCTTACGTATTTTTCTTATTTTTTGCGTACTCTCCCAATTCCAATTTTTTTTTTAATTGCAACTTTGTCATGCTCTATCTCAGTCAAAGCCTTTCCACTCGAATACCTGTTTAAGCTTTCTTTAAAGTCTGGAAAATCCCCTAGTTTGTGGAAGGAGTCTTATATTACCCCTGTTTTCAAGAAGGGTGAAAAAATAGATATAAAGCTGTTTGACAAGTAGTCTTCGAAAGTTTATCATTCTTTGCAAGGAATATTATCTGTAATCAGCAATACGGATTTATGCAAAGAAGATCGACGGCTACTAATCTTCTCTCGTTTTACCATAAATGCGAAAGGGGTATGAATTAGACTGCATTTACACTGACTTCTCTTTTCTCTAAGGCCTTCGACCAACTTTCTCACAATATTGTATTATATAAGCTAAAAGCATTTGGATTTCCACCAGTATTCATTGTTTGGATAAGTTCATACTTAAAAAATAGATCTTATCAAGCCAAATTTCGTAACGTCTTGTCAAATTCTCTTAATGGTATGTCTGGTGTGCCACAAGGGAGTCACCTTGGTGCTTTGCTTTTCATTATTGCAATAAATGACGTGATTTCTTGTATATCATATAGCGAAATTCTAATTTTTGCTGACGACATGAAGATTTTTAAATCTATTGAAAATACGTCACATCGCAATTTATTACAAAAAGATATCGACAGTTTTGTTACGTGGTGTTCTGAAAACGGTCTTAGTTTGAACTCTTCCAAGTGTCGAAGTATGACATTCTCACGCAAAAGGATTCCCTGCATTGCAAATTATTCAATATCTCAGCAATCATTATCTCAAGTTTCGAATTTGCGTTACCTTGGTGTTGTTTTTAGTTTGTTGTTTACTCGAATTCAATGAACACATCAACCTCATAACAAGCAAAGCAAATTCAATGCTTGGGTTTATTAAGAGATGGGCAAAAGAATTTACACTTTGCATTTGCACTTGCATTAATGATGAAGAGCGTAGATAAGTGCGTACATATGAGCTTGCTCTAAGCTGAGTACCGCTTAAAAGTGAAGACACAATAGCGCGTTTGCCTCGCGTCGACCTCATTTGACAGAACAATCAAAAGTTCAACCATACGAAATCTGTAGTGAATCAAAGCCATCACACAATAGCGCGTTTGCCTCGCGTCGACCTCATTTGACAGAACAATCAAAAGTTCAACTATACGAAATCTGTAGAGTCTCACACAATCACGCTTTGTCCTCAGACGCGTCGTTTGACAAACGTAAGCAAACGTAACGAAGCGACCAAAAGTTCAGCTATGCTATGCTGGGACATTTCCGAATAGCTCTGGCAGGCCACTGAGATTCGGGCAGTTAGTCATTACTCGCAGAGTATTATTTTGTGTATCACATTTCTTTTCTTCTGCGTTACTTTGTCAACACTCGCACTTACTAGTTAAGCAGGTCAACTCCGGTCGAAGCATCCCAGGGCACGGTGGATACCGCGTGGAGGTATAGTAGGCACAATTGACGTGTACTATAAGTTGCAACATCTGGGCGCCGCCAAGTTGACACCACTTTTACTCACCCCTAAGATTTTGATATCGTAATTAGCATACAATCGGAAGTTCGTACGACCCAGTCGTGCCCATTTTTCTTTGATGGGACGGAATCATCTTAACAAGGGGATTTTCCAGTTCGCAATTTTTCTTAAGCTGAGAACTTCTCCGTCAAAAAGCTGCCTTACGTATTTTTCTTATTTTTTGCGTACTCTCCCAATTCCAATTTTTTTTTTAATTGCAACTTTGTCATGCTCTATCTCAGTCAAAGCCTTTCCACTCGAATACCTGTTTAAGCTTTCTTTAAAGTCTGGAAAATCCCCTAGTTTGTGGAAGGAGTCTTATATTACCCCTGTTTTCAAGAAGGGTGAAAAAATAGATATAAAGCTGTTTGACAAGTAGTCTTCGAAAGTTTATCATTCTTTGCAAGGAATATTATCTGTAATCAGCAATACGGATTTATGCAAAGAAGATCGACGGCTACTAATCTTCTCTCGTTTTACCATAAATGCGAAAGGGGTATGAATTAGACTGCATTTACACTGACTTCTCTTTTCTCTAAGGCCTTCGACCAACTTTCTCACAATATTGTATTATATAAGCTAAAAGCATTTGGATTTCCACCAGTATTCATTGTTTGGATAAGTTCATACTTAAAAAATAGATCTTATCAAGCCAAATTTCGTAACGTCTTGTCAAATTCTCTTAATGGTATGTCTGGTGTGCCACAAGGGAGTCACCTTGGTGCTTTGCTTTTCATTATTGCAATAAATGACGTGATTTCTTGTATATCATATAGCGAAATTCTAATTTTTGCTGACGACATGAAGATTTTTAAATCTATTGAAAATACGTCACATCGCAATTTATTACAAAAAGATATCGACAGTTTTGTTACGTGGTGTTCTGAAAACGGTCTTAGTTTGAACTCTTCCAAGTGTCGAAGTATGACATTCTCACGCAAAAGGATTCCCTGCATTGCAAATTATTCAATATCTCAGCAATCATTATCTCAAGTTTCGAATTTGCGTTACCTTGGTGTTGTTTTTAGTTTGTTGTTTACTCGAATTCAATGAACACATCAACCTCATAACAAGCAAAGCAAATTCAATGCTTGGGTTTATTAAGAGATGGGCAAAAGAATTTACACTTTGCATTTGCACTTGCATTAATGATGAAGAGCGTAGATAAGTGCGTACATATGAGCTTGCTCTAAGCTGAGTACCGCTTAAAAGTGAAGACACAATAGCGCGTTTGCCTCGCGTCGACCTCATTTGACAGAACAATCAAAAGTTCAACCATACGAAATCTGTAGTGAATCAAAGCCATCACACAATAGCGCGTTTGCCTCGCGTCGACCTCATTTGACAGAACAATCAAAAGTTCAACTATACGAAATCTGTAGAGTCTCACACAATCACGCTTTGTCCTCAGACGCGTCGTTTGACAAACGTAAGCAAACGTAACGAAGCGACCAAAAGTTCAGCTATGCTGAACTTTTGCTCGCTTTCTGACATATCCCTCCTTTTCAGTTTTGCAATAGGGAAGAGTAATAAACGATGTAAGCAAACCATCGATTTACGAAACAAATTATCGATACGTCGGTATCGATGTCGAAGTGTGTTTCAGCTGAAATTTATCGATGTTAATACTAGACAAATATTTAAGTTCTCGTTATTACAGCTGTACTAAATTTAATTTTTGTTGGATTATTCAATGTAGGTGTTGTTGAAGCATTTAAACTACTTTGAATTTGCAATGGTGTTTTGAAAAATTGACTTCTACTTTATGTTATATTTTTCTTATCGATGATTTCGATGAATTTTCGATACATGAGCGAGTATAAAGTCGATTATAGATTTTTGTGGCAAACAAATCAATCAAATTGTACTTCATATTTGTGCGTGAAGTGTACTTAAGCTGAATTTTAGAGTGTTTTAGCAGAACTTTGTCGATGTAACTATTATAAAGATATTTCAGCTATCGTTGTTAAACCTGTATTAAACTCGACTTTTGCCAGACGAAGGTGATGTTTAATCACTTAAACTACTATAATTCTGAAAAGATGTTCTTAAAAATCGAGATTTCGATTGATTTTCGATGCATGGCCGCATGGGTTAATATAAAGTCAATCAATATG
This sequence comes from Melanostoma mellinum, assembly GCA_914767635.1. Classification (NCBI taxonomy): domain Eukaryota; kingdom Metazoa; phylum Arthropoda; class Insecta; order Diptera; family Syrphidae; genus Melanostoma; species Melanostoma mellinum. The sequence goes on along the minus strand of OU612060.1, from coordinate 61,869,519 downwards.
GGCGATATTGAAGGATTTAAATCATTTTATTTTTGTAAAGGTGCTCGACCAATAACTTAAGCGATAATTTCATACCGTATATTGCGATAACATTTTTGATATCTGTATGAATATATCGATTATGTTGAAAAAATCGACAAGTTTTTCATTTTAAACAGCAAATGTTATCACAAACATGTGATAACACAGTATAGAAATGCAACTACGCACATTATACTTAGCTCAATTGATTACACTACACATTTTACTTAGCTCCTCATCCATCCCTTTATCAGAAGTAACTTACAAATTAGCAATCGATCTAGTTTTCCATGTATTTAATACAAAAGAAAAAATCGATTTTTGTTATCGATAGTTACTGATAACGACGATGGTCGTTCGATACTTCAATCGATATATATTCTTAATTTTGCACAAGCTTAGACGAATGAATGACAGTAGGTCGTTTTGAGGATTTCTCATGTAACGTGAAGCCTACGTGAGGTCGACGCGGCGCAACGCTCTATTGTGTGATGGCTTTCACGCTTTGTCCTCAAACGCGTCGTTTGACAAACGTAAGCAAACGTAACGAAGCGACCAACCTTCAAAAAAAAGTTTGAACTTTTGCTCGTTTTCTGACATATCTCTCCTTTTCAGTTTTACAAAAGGGAAGAGTAATAAAATCGCTGTAAGCAAAACATCGATTTACGAAACAAATTATCGATATGTTGGTATGATGTTGAAATGTGTTTCAGCTGAAAATTATCGATGTAAATATGAAACAAATATTTAAGTTCTCGTTGTTGCAGCTGTATTAAATTTCATTTTTGTTGGATTATTCAATGTAGGTGTTGTTGAAGCATTCAAACTACCTCGAATTTGCAATAATGTTTTGAAAAATCGACTTATACTTTATATAATATTTTTCATATCGAGGATTTCGTTGATTTTAGATTTTTGTGGCTAACTAATCAATCAAATTTTACTTCATATTTGTGCATGAAGTGTGCTTAAGCTGAATTTTAGAATGTTTTAGCAGAACTTTATCGATGTAACTAACTAGTAAATAGATATTTCAATTCTCGTTGTGAAACTGTATTAAAGGTGATGTTTAATCACTTGAACTACTATAATTCTGAAAAGATGTTCGACATATATATGTAATATTTATCATACCGTAGATTTCGATTAATTTTCGATGCATGGCCGCATGGGTTAATATAACATCAATCAATATGGGCATTTGAAGCATTTAAATCATTTTATTTTTGTAAAGGTGCTCGACCAATAACTTATGAAAATGTTATCACAAACTAGATTAGATGAGATAACACAGTATAAAAATGTAATTGCTTACATTATACTAAGCTTAATTTATTACACTACACATTTCAAAAAGCTCCTCATTCTTCTCTCTATCAGAAGTAATTAACAAATTAGATCGATTTGGTTTTGCATGTGCTTAATACAAAAGAACAAATCGATTTTTGGTATCGATAGTTACTGATAAAGACGATGGTCGTTCGATATTTCAATAGATATATTTTCTAATTTCGCACAAGCTTAGACGAATGGATGACAGAAGGGCGCTCTGAGGATTTCTCATACTGGGTGCGACAAAAGTATGGAAACCCCTGGAAATATCGCAGAATATTCGTTAAAAAAATCAAAGACCCTATATCCGACGTATTTTTCGACGAGGAATCCGATGGTGACCTTAAATTTTACCTTGGACGTAACCTTGAAGCCTCAGCGACCCAAAAATGGAAATGGAAACTCCCATTTTTTATTGCAGATTTGGAAAGAGCGCAAAATTTTACGAAAAAACATGTATTTTATTCTATTTTTTTTTAATGATATTATTGAAGACAGTTTAATTTGAAAAAATCGGGTCGCTGGAGCTTCAAGGTTACGTCCAAGGTCAAATTCAAGGTCACCATCGAATTCCTCGTCGAAAAATACGTGGGATCTTTGATTCTTTGATTCAACGAATATTCTGCGATATTTCCAGGGGTTTCCATACTTTTGTCGCACCCAGTATAACGTGAATCCTACGTGAGGTCGACGTGGCGCAACGCCCTTATGTGTTTTGGCTTTAAGTCTCTGAGATGCAAAAAAAAAAATAGTAACATTGTTTTTGGAAAGTAGTATATTTTTTTAGAATTAGGGAATACTTTGCTAAAAACTCTTATATTTGAACTTAGGTCGTTGTTCCACACGAAAGAATTGAGAATATGAATGGTTGGTAATTTTTTTTTTAGATTTTTACTAGTGGTCATCTACAGCGCTCCATTTATCCTATCAGCTACCACGGATTCCATTTCTAAATAGGTATCCGATTAGTCTTCATCAAAGATTGGACCGCCATCATACTCGTAGGTACTCAACAACACCGCTTCCCCACAGCATAGCGCTGCGCAACGCCAAACAACGGTCAAACTTAAACGACATTCATGATGGCATCCATTAATTAAATATGTATGTTCATATGCAATATGCATCTGAGGTAACCGACAGAACAGAACTGTGACAAACAACATCAGCACACTTTTAGTTTCAAATTTCTTTCAATTCGTACTTACGTTCAATTTCTTTGATATTTTATTAAGCAGAACAACGCTTGCCCGATCAGGTCAGCTAGTAGATATTGTATGTACTTATGTATAGAGTCAATGATATCTTAACTTTAAGAATTGCATTATGGTTGCATCAGACATAATATTCGTTGAAAACTTAAGGTTTATGCCGCCTGTCGATGCCCTGCAGTAACACATCAGACATCACTAAAGTTCTTGAGTTTTCCTATGAGCTCAATGTTTACATAAACGTAGATTATGTTCTAATTCCAAATTAAGATTACTCGTAGTATCCTACATTCAAAACAATCGAATGTTTGTTTTATCCACTGTAAGTATTTTGTATAGATGTACAAACAAACTAAAAAATTCTTGTTTATGCGTTTGCTGTAGAGGCAGTAGACGTTGTATGTATATTGCAGAGCAACTTATTACAAGCAGGAAGACAACAAAGAGATTGCGTCAGCACAAAAGACTCATACTCAAATGAAATAGGAGATTTACTTAATTAATGACAACGCGTGTTACATTTAAACTCAGAAGAATAAGAATCTATTCATTCCATGATTTTCCCAGAATGAAATTACGCGGTTCTTGATTAAATGACGCATAACCTAACTGCGTGTTTTCATGTTGAGAAAGGTCTTCTCTATATCGGTCAAATTGCCCATAACGAAGTTGAAGACAGTTTAGCGGTTTGACACGGGGAGTGCGATTTTTAGTTTGTCTCACCTGTTTTTTGTTTCAGCAAAGTAAAAACCACTTTTTGTAGAAAGCAACTTTAATGAGATTCAAGTAACCTTACGAGTCTTTTGTGCTCCTCGTTATGGACTTTAAGTACGAAATTTAAAGAGGTAACGGTTGGTGAAGCTAGATTAAATTAAACCAAGTAAAACACATTTTCGTCGGTATTTATGTCCTACTTAAACGTGTATTTTGTTGTTTTTGTAGCCAGTAAAAAGAGTTATAATAGAAACTAAGGTGTCCACTTGTTCGTCAATAACGTTTTTCAACACTATTAGCACAGTAAAAGCTGGGAAATAGTCTGAGCTAGCATATATGAGCTGGTATATATACATAAGCCTCTTATGCGCCCATGTCCCAGAGAAGAAAAAACGAGAACTACAAAGATTGTTTCCACGAGCTCTTTGAAAAACATATGAGAATCAGTGCCTTGGCATGGGAAAATCTTACTTGGTTATTTTAACGCAAGACTAGGAAAGGAGGAAGTCTTAGGAGATACAGGCAAAGCCTGCATGACAAAATCTCCAAAATCGATTTGGTTTCGGAGAAGGATTACGAAGAAATCGGCATAAACTCTGGTGATGGCGAAGGCGGGAGAAGAATATTAAATTATTTCTCAAAAATTTCACAGAAACTCTCTTTCAATAAAGTTAAAACCCCGAATGTTGTTTCGAATCAGACATGAGATTGAAATTGAAATAAAACAACAAAATTTCAATGTGAAAAACTAACAAAAAACTTGTTGTATACGCTTCCCGCATCTCAAAATTTATCAATCCCCAGATCAATCAACCGTGAAACAAGTGGACCATGTTGCGAACGTCGCAACACATTTTTTTAGTGTGATAGATTTCCGAACTTTTCCAGGGACCAACTTTGACTCGAACCGCTACCGTTGTGGAATTTTCAAGCCACACTATCAATGCAGGAGACATTTTTCCTTCGAAAGACAACATCACACCAATCACCAATTTTCCGAAGTCCACATTCAAAAATAACGCTACTAGGGCACTGAATGCAAAACGGTATTTTCAGCATCACAACGGATGCATCTGATACAGCCGTGTATTCAGTGTTACAACAGCACATTTCAAATTCTTGGCAACCTCTAGCATTTTTCTCAAAAAAAACTCAAGGACTCAGAAGTAAAATACTCAGCTGTCGATCGTGAATTGCTAGCGATATACTTGGCTATCAACCACTTCCGATTCTTCGTCGAAGGGCGAGAATTCACAGTCTTTGCAGACCAGAAGCCACTCACGTATGCTCTGACAAGCAAAGCAGAAAGAACTCCACGGCAAACACGTAGCTTTGACTTGACCAGACATACAACACGTGAAAGGCAAAGACAATGTTGTCGCCGACACACTTTCTCGTACCGACGAAATCGACAACAGCAAAAATCTTAAGCTTGATTTAGAAACCATCGCTAAACTTCATTCCACTGATAAAGAATTGCAAAAACTTTAATCGCCAAACAAAACTTAGAGAAAACTTCCACATTTGTGCTCCAACCTTTCAAATTTCCAAATGTCAGAATTTACTGTATAGACCTTTCGTTCCAATCGCTTTGCGTTCAAATGTTTTCGCTACTCTTAATGGTGTTCCCCATCCAAGCATACGATCAAACAAAAAAAAACCCATTTCAGAGCGATACTTCTGGCCAAATATGAACAAAGACATTAATAATTGGACACGCTCCTCTATAGGATGTCAAAAGGCCGAAGTATAGAGACACACCAAGTCAGAACATTGTAGATTCGATATACCAGCTGGTCGATTCGATCACATACACATTGATTTGGTAGAACCTCTCCCAGTCTCCCTTCGTCCAATGGTTTTTCGTACATCCTCACAGCTGACGTTCACAAGATGGTTAGAAGCCTATCCTCTGATCGATACATTTGCCAGTTCGATTGCTAAAGTGTTGTCGAAAACTTCATTGCCCGTTTTGGTACTCCTTTAAAAATCACTACGGACCAAGGAAGTCAATTCGAATCAAAACTCTTTAGCGAGCTGTCTAGATTAGATTCACACAACATCATACCATGCACAAGCCAATGGAATGGTTGAGTGGTTTCATAGGGAGCTTAAGTGTTCATTTTAAAAGCTAAGTGTAACACCACTAATTGGAGCTCAGAACTCCCGATTATTGTACTCGGAATTCGCTGCGCCGTGAAAGAAGACTTCAATACTTCGGCACCAGAAATGGTATACGGGCAAAATCTGAGACTTTCCGGTGAGATTTTCATCAGCAATCAAAATCAAGCGTTTTCTCCCGACAATTTAGAAAAGATTCGAAACACTATGAGACACCACATTCCAACAGAAACAAGACAAGCGAAAAAAGAAATTTTCATACCAAAGAGCTTAAACGAGTTCAAACAGGTTTTCGTAAGAGCTGAAAAGGAAAAAAAACCGACCTAAAGGTCCTTATGAAGTGATTCGACGACTTCGGAAATATATCAGTCAAGATAAAAGTAAAAATATATCAATTTCCATTAACCGTTTCAAACCGGCACATTGTACCCAAAATTCAGTTGATATAAATCAGAGCTAAGCTTTTAAGAGCGGGACTCGATTGGAGGAGCGTGATGTAGTGGATCTACATTCACATGGTAGCGAGGTGAAAGTCGAAGTCAAAGCTAAAAACGAAAACGCGGTAACATTGGCAGTGAGAGCGTTCATTCATCTTTCGCAACAAAAAGTTTCGTCAAGGTAGTTGACGAAAAGAATTGTAAAGAAAGTTTTCGCAATGCCATTTCCAGTTTTTTAAATAACACAGACATGCCGGAAAAATTGCTCTTATTAGATTTCACACTACCCATTTCTTTTTTCAATTTTTACAAAACTAAACTAACATAAAGTAAACTAAACTAAATTGTTGTAAATCAAAGAAAATTGAAACTAAATAAAACTCAAAGAAAAGACAGAAAATAATTCATTGAATCCTATGCCCCCAGCATTAAGCATTGAAGACCGATGGCAGTAATGCCAACAAGGTTCTGGGTTACCCTCGGCCCCCGAAAAAACTCATGGTTCGATGAAGAATACCGACAGACAAATGCAGCCAAACAAAAAGCACGACAAATGTTGATGCAAAAGCTAACAAGGGCTGCTTTCGTCCAATATAACAAGACTTACAGGAAGAAAAGAAGAAAAGAACAACGAATTCTCAAAAAGAAAAAGAAGCAGCATGAGAACCACTCGGTTGAGGAAATTGAGAGGTGATTAAGAAGTTTTACCAAAAGCTAAAAAGATCATGTCATCATTACCTCGGATTCAAGCCTGTAGCACGTTGTTGTATCTTCTCCACACATTGTCTTCGCATACCGGACCAAAGATCATTCGGAGAATTTTTCTTTCGAAACGACCAAGAGTTTGCTCATCCGCTTTCGATAAGGTTCATGCTTCCGCGCCGCAAAGCTGGGATGATCAAGGTCTTATACAGGGTTACAGGTTTTTCTGGAGAGGGTTTTGTTCCTCAATTGCCTTCTTAACCCAAAGAAGCAACGGTTGGCAAGAGTTATTCTCAGTTTGATCTCCGCACTAATGCGATGTTGTTATTCGTGCCTATAGTGGGTCCTGGGTAGACGAAGTTCTGTACTACCTCGAAGTTATGTCTATTGTGACGTTTTGTCCAATTCGTCGATGCTCTGTTTCCTGATTGATTTTTATTTCGTAATAATATTTTCACAAAAAGTTGTTACCGCACATTTTACAATACAGTGATTTGATATATAATATCTTTCATCTGAAACATTATTTATAATTTGTGAAGAATAAGAGTTTTTGACATAGTTCAATTTGGAGGAAAATACGAAAAAAAACCTCCAATATAAATGATAAAAAGAAAAAGGAATTGAATAAAATTGAAAACAATAAAAAGTTTAGAATATATGAGTGCATAAAGTTGTATTTTGAAATGCTCTAACTAGATTCAATAATAAATAAAACATTAATAAATAAATATACAATACAGTTGCAACTAACTTGAACCAGATGATAAATATTATATGACTTCAAGCCAAAAATAAGCACAATAAATAATTAACAAGTAAATAAATGAATAAATAAATAACAAAACATTTTTATTTTCAAGTAAATATATAAACAAAAAAAAAAAAAACAAAAAAAAATAAATAAATAAATAAATAGATAAATAATTCAATAGATGCGTCAATAAAAGTAAATAAATAAACAACAAAACAAATGAATAAATAAATAAATATATAAAAGGTAAATGAATGTTAAATGAGCAAAAATTAATAAGTATACAATTAAATAATAAATAAGTGAGTTATTCAATAATAATAGTATCAGTCTTAGTCATATAGATGGCTTATGAGGCAATTATCACTAGTATCGCAAATGGAGATAAATTTATTTGATAGTTTTAGAATTCTTTCAGTTATCAATTCAACATTCGCTCTTTGGTGAAGATCATTTGTCGAGTGACGCCAAGGCAAGTCTAGCATCATTTTTAATAGTTTATTTTGTGAAACTTGCAATTTTTTTAAGTGACATTTTGCGGCGTTTCCACATACTTGGCAACCATACAATAAAATAGCTTGGAAAATGACTTTATGAACAGTAATTTTATTTTCATTTGATAGAAAGGATTTCCTATTGATAAAAAGGTACAGTAGTTTAATGGCAATGCTCACATTTCTTAGAGTTTTGTTTATATGATGACCAAAAGTAAGTTTACTGTCGAGATATATACCTAAATATTTAACGGATTTCTCCCAAGCAATCTCATTTCCGCTTACCCGAAGATTATTAGCTGGTAGGTAGCAAGCTTTTCTTTTTCTCGAAAAAAAGATGGCTTGTACTTTTCCGGCGTTTAGTTTAATCTTCCACTTGTTATAATACTTTTCTAATATTACTATTGCATTATTTAGATTTGTCTCAATATTGAGAGCAAACTTATGCGAAGTAAATATTGCGGTGTCATCTGCAAATATAGCATATTCACATTCCGGTAGCTTGGGAAAATCTGAAGTATAAATATTATACAAAATTGGGCCAAGGACTGAGCCTTGAGGGACACCAGAGTTGAAATGGACGATTTCGGAAACACTACAATTAACATACACTTTAAAGCATCTGTCTAATAAAAAGCTTTGAATTATTTTACACAGGTACATAGGAAAAGAATACAGTATCATTTTAAAAACAGTTCCTCTGTGCCATACAGAGTCGAAAGCTTTCTCAATATCTAGTAAAATCATTCCAGTAGATTTTCCGACTGAACGGTTTTTTGTAACATAATTGCGTCGATGCTCTGTTTCCTTGTTTGATGACAACATATACTTAGTTTTGCCCTCATTAACCATCAAACCCATTTTTATCGCTTCCGTTTCAATATTCGCAAAAGCACCTATGACATCACCCTTTTTTTCCCATGGCGAGTAATTGTACAGACTTTTAAAAGATTGCTCCTCTGAAGTTGACGTTTGAGTTTTGCACAATCTTTTCAAGTATGAAGAAATCGCATGACAGTCTGTCGCCTTGCCCCAAGCCTTTTTCGACATCCTGCATAGTCCTACGAGTTTTGCAGGGATGCCGAAACTAGACATGGCTCTGTACAGCTCGTCTCTGTGAATACTGTCATACTCGGCCTTGGAATCGATGTGTATGTCGATATTATATTCTCTATTGTGGACTTCTCTACATTTGATAAGGACCTATCAAGTTGCTGACGTGGGGTTTCAGACATTCACATTCAAATATTACAGCAGACAAGATCTTATACGCGACGGACGGTAAGGAGGCTTATCCTTCTATAACTGGCACAATTCTGAGGGTATCCCTTTTTTAGAATCAGGCATACGGTACTGAGGTTCAATGTATCATGCAGACCAGATGGTGCATGCTTCTTTCTCCAGCTCGTCAGCGGAAAGCTCAATTTGTCTATGTCCACTTTTTTCCGAAAATGAACTAATGATGCAGTTTTACTAATTTTAGTATGCTCTTTCCGAATCTGAAATCAGTTGTTGTATATCTCTTATCCTAACTAATATTATAAATGTGAAAGTCCCTCTGTCTGTCCGGCTTTCTATGTTACCATCTCCCGCCCAAACTACCAAACTGATTGATATGAAATTTTGTACAGAGATAGTCTAGAACCAGAGGAAGGACATAGGCTATATATTTTATCCCTAAATTCCCACGGGAACGGGAACGTATACGGGAATTTAGAAACTACAACACCGATTTCAAAAATTTTTCCACCGATAGAATGCTTTACTATCCCAAAGTAACATAAACTTTAATTCATCCTTATATTCCTGTGGGAACGGGAGTCCTTACTAATATAATAAGTGCGAATGAAGCTCTGTCTGTCCGTCGTTCTATGTTACCATCTCCCGCCCAAACTAATAAACCGATTTAAATGAAATTTTGTACAAAGATTGGACTGAACTTAAGGACGGACATAGGCTTTATTTCATTCGAATATTCCCTCGGGAACCGGTCCTCACTATTATTATAAATGCAAAAGTAGCTCTGTCTGATCACCTTTCTATGTTACCATCTCCCGCCCAAACTAATAAACCGATTTAAATGAAATTTTGTACAAAGATTGCTCAGAACCTTAGGAAGGACATAGGCTATATATTTTATCCCTATATTCCCACGGGAACGAAAACGTATACGGGAACTTAGAAACTACAACACCGATTTCAAAAATTTTTCCACCGTTAGAATGCTACACTATTCCTGAGTAACATAAACTTTAATTCATCCACATATTCCTACGGGAACGGGAGTCCTTACTAATATAATAAGTGTGAAAGTAGCTCTGTCCGTCGTTCTATGTTACCATCTTCCGCTCAAACTAATAAGCTGATTTAAATTAAATTTTTTACAAAGATTATTCAGAACCTGAGGAAGGACATACGCCATATATTTATTCCCTATATTCCCAGGGGAGCAGGAACGTTTACGGGAACTTTGACACTATGGCACCGATTTCAAAAACTCTTCCACCGTTGGAATGCTCCATAATCCCTGAGCAACATAAACTTTTATTCATCCCCATATACCTCACGGGAACGGTCACCATGTTTCTACGGGAACGGGAGTCTTTACTAATATTATAAGTCCGAAGTTAAATCTGTCTGTCTATTTCTCTTTGTTACCATTAACTGCCCAAACTATTGAACCTATTAATATGAATTTTGGTACAGAGACAGTCTAGAACCTGAGGATGGACATATATTATGTTATGCAACATGTTTTATCCCTGTATTCCCATGGGAACGGGAACTTGGAAAATACAGCACCCATTTCAAAAAATGTCCACCGTAAGAATACTGCACTATTCCCGAGTAATGTAAACTTCAAGTCATCCTCCGGAAAAGCCCTCATGTTCCCACGGGAATGGAAGACTTTATTAACATAATAAATCCGAATTTAACTCTGTCTGTTTTTCTTTGTTTATATTTACAACCCAAACTATTGAACCGATTTATATGAATTTTGGTACAGAGATAGTCTAGAACCCGAAGATGAACATCCGTATTAATATTATAAATCCAAAATTATCTGTCTATTCGTGTTTCTTTGTTAACATCTCCCGCCCAGACAACTGATCCGATTTAAATGGAATTTTATTCAGAGATAGCCTAGAGCCTGAGGAAGGTCATGGGCTTAATAAGTAATCCCTATATTTCTACGGGATCGACACCGTAAACGGGAACCTTAATACTGCTGGATCGATAAAAGTTCTTTCACCGTGAGGTGATTTCTGTCAAACTGTCGAAAATACATTTGACCTGAGAAGAAATGTCTATATTGATCTTCAAATAAAAATTGGCAATCGGGAATGGCTGTGTGGAAGGTCCATTTCGGTGCCGTCTAATGAGATAGTCAACCATATAAACTAATAAATTATGTTTGACGTATTGGGCGATACTGTCGAATGTCTATCAGTAGACAATATTATGGACACTGAGCAAGTCACATCATACCCTATAGAGTTTCTCAATTTCTTAGGATTATTAGGAGTGGCAGCAAGTTGGTGTTCCAGTGCCAAAAATGAGTAATCCAGAATTGTACACAGCTACAAATTACACATCTGGGATGCGGCATTAATAATGACTGGAACGAAAAAAGGAGAAAACGTTTCGATTCCCCGTTTTCCTTTAATTCCCACTGATTGGACATTATAAATAAGGCTCAGACGCTTTAAGTTGCAGGTGTTCGTTTAGAAAAAAATCCCATGGCAATTTTATGTGGCAGAATCACGTATATCAATCCCACAAAACCTTTTTATTTCGCAAAAGATGGAAAAAATAAGAACGTCGTGTGCAAACATATACTAAAATAAAATAATATAACAATGGTTTACTAAAACGCATGAATATGTCTTATTTGCAAAATAAGTAGCCTAAAAAATTAAGAATGCTGCCGAAAGTCACTATTCCACGCGGACGAAGTCGCGGGCACAGCTAGTACATAATATTTCAGATAATAGGCACCCACTTTGTTGTAAGAGCCAAATTTTTCATGCTTGGTAGGTCTGACAATCATTGTCAGATCTGCAAACGTCTGACAATAGGCGCGTTCCTTTGGGACTTTTAAACTACTTTTTAGTACTTCGCAGTAGACGTTGAATGGAACGCGTTAATTTTTCAAAAAGTAAAATCTAACCTCCAAAATTATATGTCATTGCGGTCGTCAAATCAAACAACAACAATTTCTATTTCTTTTTACTGACGCCATCTGGCGTAGACTAGTATCGTAACTACTTCGAAGAACTACTTTGACCACAAGGGAAAAGTAGTTCAAAGCAGCCAGAAGTACTAAGCAGTAGATAAATGTTCTCAAAGGAACGCAGCTAATGTGTGGAAATGAGCTGTCAATGAGGGTGAAAATGGAATTTGTGTGTACACGGTTTGTAGAAATCTACAAAAATCTGCAAGTTAATTGCCAGCTACTTGGCTGACTATGTCGACAAACTAATTTGGGCAAATAGCTGGCAATAGATTTGCAGATATTTGTAGATTACTGCAAAACCGTGTACACACAAACTCATTTGTGGATCTGCGAATTAATTTTCAGTTCATTGTCACATCGCATCTGTCACAAAAAATTTAAAGCTAAAAGTGAAATATCAAAAAATAATAGAAAATGCTCACGTAATTAACACATTTTCTACAAAAAAACAAAAATCACCTTTAAATTTTCGATTAGTTTTGTATATTGTAGAGGCAATCCACGTGTTTTTTTTTCCCCTTGTAATCCTTTCCAAATTTGTCTGCCCATGAATAAATTTGCAAATGTTCTTCAAACTGGGTCTGCAAATTTATTTATTGCCAGACATTTTCAGAAACGTCACAAAATGAACAGAATTTGTGTACACACGATTGCCACATATGCAAATTAATTTGTCTTGAAAACGATTGATGAACAAATTTTTCTGCAAATTAATTTGGTGTGTACACGGTTGTCAGCTTGCGTGTTCACGATTGCCAGATATCTGCAAATTAATTAGCAGATATTTGTCTACAAATTAGCAGCCAAATAGTTTTTCTGCAAATTAATTTGGTGTGTACACGATTGTCAGCCATTCTAGACAAATCTCTTTCCATCTGCACTTGAAGTCTTATTTGATTTAAGTTTGCATAGTGTCTTCATCGCCGTTAAGCAGTTTGCAGAAGTGATCTATCCAGATCGTCAGTAGCGACTCTGAATCTATGACTATGTTTCCCTGCTGGTCTTTACAGGCTTGAGTTAGAGGCTTGCCACCCTGGCAGGATCTTTTTACCTTTTGGTAAAACTTCCGAATCTCATTCCCGTCATGGTACCTCTCAATTTCCTCAAACGAGCGTTTCTCATGCTGCTTCTTTTTCTTTTTAACAATTCGATGTTCTTCTCATTTTTTCTCCTTGTAAATCTCGTTATACTATCGTCTATCGTAAGCAGCCCTTGTTAGCTTTTGCATCAACATTTGTCGTGCTTTTTGTTTGGCTGCATTTGCGTGTCTGCATTCTTCATTGAACCATGGGTTTCGTTTTGGGGGCTGAGTGAAACCCAGAACCTCAGAGGCAGCGGTTCTGATGGCTTCTTGGCATTGCTGCCACTCGTCTTCAATGCTTAATGCTGGCGGCATAGGATTCAAGGATAATTGTTTAGGTTGTACAAACAAGTGGAAGAAGACATCAACCGACTAAGAATGCAAGACTAGAGAGAGCTCGCCCGAAATCATACTCGCTTGAGTAAAGTCACTTTCTGTGAATCCTGTATGGATTATGAAAGATGACCACACCACGAAGCACATCCTCAGTGAATTTCCTTCATTTTTTCAATTCTGATTAGAGACACTCGCTGTTGAATGGTCCAGTTAATATTTTTAAAACCTCCCGATCCAGATATGATCTTTGCCGAAATTTGTTTGAATGGAAATGTTCCCAGGTGTACAAAGCTTAAATATCTGAGATGTATGATAAATAGTGAAGCAACTCGAGTTGACGATATCAATCATTGCGTGAGCGTCTACTCTAATATAAAAATACTACCTAAGCTAAAAAGAAGCTTCTACACCGCATTTGTGCGTCTAGCTCCCACACAATGTTGGACAATCGACAATGTATGTACATAAAGTATGAGAGCAAGTTGACGGCAGCTGAGATGAACATGATCCGCAAGACAGCAGTAGCAACAAAGCCCAAACGTATTAGAAGTTAGCACGTACAAAAATTTGCGGTCAACTTCGTGTCAAAAATATCATCTTGGACTACATAAAGTACAACTGGCAACATCATACAGCGCTTAGAAACGATCGCAATGGAAGAAAAACAGAGACACTTTTGCAACGAGATTTGGATTTGTTTTCATCGAACTTTTCAAACACGTAAGACTTGACTAGTGTTTGTTAAGCAGATAAGGGAAAGGAAGGAGAGAGTAAAATAGAAAATAAATATGGTTGTAAAAACCATTGGTCCGTATAGTTTCTTGGTTAAATTGCCATAAGGAGTAATTTGTTTTCAAATAATTAAATAACTTTTTGAAAAATTCGGCCGGGACAACCGATTAAGAGTTTGCAGAGAGTCACCCTTAAGCAATGGGTTCGTTCGTTGCGCTTTCCCAGGGTTGACCAAGGTTTTCTTGACAACCCTATGAGTTGTCAAAAAACAGTATATGCCATTTGACAGCACTGAACTCGTCACAGCAAAAACCTATGGCAAGTTGAGGGAAAACCTAGGTCAACTTTAGGGCTCAAAAAACACTCATTTGGGCGACTTTAGGTTTCTCAAAAAACGCTTTGTGGCAACCCCAGGGCGACCCTATGGCTTCAACGAACAAACCTAAAGATACGTCCACATTATGCTGACCGGCAAGCGGATCCATTTCATTCGGTTCGAATTCGGGTCAGGGTTCGGTAAGGCGGAAGGCCGATAGGGACGTCCATACTAAGTCGATATTGCCAATTGGCATGTGCCGAATAATGCCATTCGGCATAATGTGGATGCACCTTAATGTGTTTTAGCTAAATAAAAAAAATTGTTAACCAAAGTAAGCTTTGAACTTTTTCACCTGCTTCAAAATAAACGTTGATTTTTTAAAAGAACTTAAAACTTAAAAGAATTTTTTTAAGTACTGTGGTCTGTGGATAGATTTAAAGAAACAAGTTCGAATTACGTATTATTAAAAAAAAGTAAAATAGAAAAAAATAAATTACGTTAGAAGACCAACATAAATACTTAAAACCGTTCATTCACACTTGATTAGCCGCATATACACTTAACAATCAACATAATTCAAATCAAAATAATTAATTGGCCGTATCAGCATTTCATTCAACATATCCAGTTTCCAGCAGGATTATTCTTTGCACTTAGCGTCAACTTTTAAAAAACAAGCCAAGCGTTTCAGATTTATTGTTTTGACGAGAAGTACATGTTCCGTTTGTTTTGTATGCCTCAATAATTAAATTTGTTTTAGCTATTACAAGATCAAGCGATCTTGCACGGAGAGGCTATCGGATGTGTGTATGTATTATTCATACTTATAACTTGGACTGCATTGCCTGCAACACTTGAAGCTGATCTACTCTATAGCTATATACCTATGTCGAAATCAATTTATAGTAGTTTCTTTAAGTCGTTTTGCATTACTTCCTTTTTCATTAATTTTTATAACCATGGGTAGGGGAACTGAACCTAGTGGCAACAAGCAGCTCTAAAATTGCATGATGAATGCATAAACACTGAAACAGTTTCAATTGCCTAATGGGAGTGTTCTTGTAACTTGGTGTCGATGGCTTGCAGTTTCTTGGCATTGTTGCTGCTGCTCCCAAGCAATTGAAGTTGCAATGTCTTCTAACTGATGTGGAGTGATGGCGACATATGGAGAGAGTTTCATGCAAATCTACACTGACAACAGGCCAAGGCAGACTCATTTAAATAAGTAACAAGCCGTAACAATAGGCTTGGCAGCCTCCTACAAATTTTTTTAAACACGAACACCCATGTTCACATGTGATATTTAAGCTTTGTTTAATAGTTGAATATAAAAGAATAAAGACGTATCTTTAGAAAAATTAATGAAAATATTTGTAACATAACACGGGCTATGATTACGAACATCAAAGCAAAATAGCTCAGTTTAATAAGAAAAGAGGCAGAGCTGAACAAGAATCATGAAAATTGTAAGGCAACTTAGAACAGTCAGCTGCTTTCGCTCATTTCGAAAACTAATGGAGCACCTTAAATTGTTTCTATTCAGTTTTGACAGATTTTCTTTGTGTGATTGAAACACTTATGGCTTATAAAAAATATTCCTTCGAGAAAATTTTGATTTTGACACTTAAGGTGCTTCTTGAGTGGGTTCTCACTTCAAATCGAGATTTGGCTGTCACTTCTCAGAATCATGAGAAGCGATATTTTTGCACTGATAGATAGATAGATAGATAGATAGATAGATAGATATTTTTGCACTGTAATGGGACGATTAAAGAATACTCCTGGACGATTCTTTTCGTCCAATGGAAAGCAACAAAAGATAACCAAAAGTCTTTTGTACTTTTACACCACATTTTGAGTAATAGTATGAGTGGAAAGATATATATCGGGGCTCATAACTCATAAGACTTGTTCTGATCGCAAGGGCTTAGTCGAAAATCTCATGATATTGCCAGAACTCGCGCTAGCTTTAGATGCTACTATTTTTGTCATTTCCGTGAAAAGTAAAAATAATTTAATTTAACAATCACACTACTTTCAGGCTTGCAACTAGAAAAACTTCGGGCGAAAAATCTAGAAGCTAGAAAAATAATGGCTTGCAATTCGTGCCCGAATATAATAAGTCTACTATAAAATAAAATTATTTTAACTTTGCATTTGAATGATAAAACTAACAACATTTTTAAATTCGTGAGAACTCTGGCAACGCCAGGTGATCTTCAACTGAAGCGACTGCAATGAACTCATTTAAGATTGACCAATAGAAAGCCTTTTCTTATCAGAAATGAAGGTATTAAAAAAAACAACATCAGCCTGCACCACCTTTTTTTCCACTCAAATTACTCAAAATGCGGTGTTACACCAACCAACACCAGCCTATACGACCTTTTTTGGGTGCATATAGTAACTTCCTACCAAAATCATGAGACGTATATCCTATAGCGAATTTGGGATTTATTTAAACTTGTATCAGATTTTCAATGGAACAAAGCTAAAAATTAGTGTCCGAGTGCAAATGTCTGGTTGACTTGGTGAAGGCATTCAATACCGTTAGGTTCGAGTCTTTTCTTTAAATTGCTCAGGGAGCTATGAGCTCGGCTATCTTATTTACTTTCAGCGGCGGGCGGTCTGATTGGTTCTCTTCGTTATGCCATAGTGTACGCTGACGACCTTATTGCGTAAAGAACAGGTCCGAAGATCGAAGTAATCGGAACTGTTTTGCAACGCGACTTCAATATTATTATTATTATCAGTATTGCTATTTACAACCTCGTTGGTTCAGGGCTCATGGAACACTTGAAAGATCTGGCAAGCAAAAAAAAAAAACCTGGATCTGGAGGACTTTCGTCTGATTAGCGGACAACTTGATAGCAACAACATAAAATTGATTTGCTACATGGCCCTCATAGGGCCCATAATTGTCTATGAACACCAGAGTCAAAGGACAAAAAATTTTGTTTCTCATGGGATTCTTTGCAACGCAAGGGGGCTAAAAAAACAGAATCGACTGACTGAAGGTAACACTGCAAGAGCTATCCTTTTAACTTAAAAAGTTATTATACTATGTGGTGGTAGATGGCTCAGTTGATTTTTAATATTTTTTTCTCATAAAATATAAATATACATTTTTAATTAAACTGCCTCTCCTGCAAATACGGATTGAAATAGACCCCCATCTTATAATTTTTTTAAAGTTACCCTTTGTAACAAACCTTAATCATGCTGTGATCAAAAATAAATGCCAACCGTTTTTGAAAATTAAACAAGATGCAAATTCAGCTGTCAAAATTAGTTTATATAGCGACATGTAGGGAATAATCACACTGAAGCAACAGAGCGTTTCCACACACTTGCCGCTGTCGCTAAGGAAAAAATCTTTGATTTGGGAGAACCTTTCCACTGTAGCTTTTGGCTATACTGTTTTTCTTATCGAATTGCTTCGTTAGTTTTTCAATTGAAATCACATAGTAAACATTCCCATACGTATGTACATATATGTTACGTAGAAATATAATTTGTGTTTTGATTTACTCGCAATTTATTTCATATCATACTTTTCTTTTGTATCGAAGATTACACGATTGAGGCCAGCGAAGAACCAATCAACCTGGAGCTGATTCCTTGTCCAACATGCAATCGCACATTTGTGCAGAAAACCCTCGAGAAACATGTTGGAATATGCGAAAAAATGACTGTGAAGAAGCGCAAAATTTTCGATTCTTCACGTCAACGACGTGAGGGTACCGAACTAGCCTCATATCCTTTGCCTAAAAATTATGGTTTGCCATCTGTTAAGCTGGAAAGAGGAATCTCACCTAAGCCTATACAGGTAAGCTAAGAAATTTACAATTTATGTGTTTTGAATTCCATGTCATAAATGACATTCCAGGTGCCTCCTCCAGTCCTTTCACCGAAAAAACCGCCTGAAGAACCCAACAAATCTTTTTCTCCTGTAAAGCCTTTCGTCCCGTTGTCTATGAAAAATCTCACCAGCTCCTCACACACTACAACAAGTCCACTTGGCGCATCTACGTGTCAATCTTCTCTATCGCAAAAGGAGCGTTCTCGAACTGCTGGAAATCCAAAAAGAATTCAACCACCTCCTGCGGAGCCATGTCCATATTGCGAGCGTTGTTTTGGTATTAAGGCCTATGATCGTCACGTTGAATGGTGCAAGGAAAAGGCTTTGATTGCATCCATCAAACAGAACAACACCAATTCCAAAGTTGCAGCTAAAGAGCGCTTGGAAGCAAGAATTAAATATAGAGCTCCGTGTTTAAAGTAAGTTCAACTTACTTAACTTTTTATTATTTAAGTCCTTCAGTTGGTATTACTTTCAGAACCAAGCGATCTGTTAACAGAAACAAGTACTCATGTCAAAATGATGAAAATTCCGATATGCAGATTTCCATGGAAGAGAGTAGTCTAAAAGCCAGCATTATGACATCTTCATTGACTTCATCTTTTATGAGCGATGGGTAAGTTACAAAGTTTTAAATTTGTTCAAAAATTGTTTACTCAAAGATACTGTCGGGATAACCTTACAATTCATCTTTTCACATGAACAAGCTCAAAACCTCATACGGCACTTAATGTACATAAGCAGAATCCAAAGCAAGCTGCATGTTTATCACAGTTTACAGGACCAGCGGAACTAGTGAAGAAGAAAAGTCCAATTTTTTTGTCAAAAAGAATAAAAATGTCTTCTCTTCAAAATAAAAAAGAAGAATCTTTAAATAACGCCCAAACAAACTCCGTTGCTACGGCTGCAACTTCAATTTCAATGAGTGACTGTGATTTGGAACAATTATTTGAGAAGGAATTCAAAGGCAAGACTTTGTTAAAACGCAACAAATTGTCGTCTGTCACGCAAGGTACCAAAAACCATAAAAAATTGGTTCATTTGACAGTTTTTTTTTATGTGTGTATTTATATATTTGTTTGTGTGTGGCTTTGGCGTCATAAGTTATTTCTTTTTTTTTTTGTTGGTTTTGATTCATTGTTGCAGTTTAGTTGGTTATGTTATGACTTTTTTATTTATTTATTAGGATTGTTCGTTGGAGCCCTAGGCACGCCCTGGTGTAGCCACAAAGCGTTTTTTGAGAAACATAAAGTCGCCCTGTTCGTGGTTCGAATCCCAACAGAGGCAAAAATGTTTTTCACGGGTATCGCCTTTCGCGAGGAATTGGCAAGTCCTCCGCTAGTCCTCATTGCCATGAAAAGTGCTCTCTCGATTAGCCGTTCGGAACCGGCAAAAAATTGTAGTTCCCCTCCATTCCCTCACAAGGCATGGTTGTGAGAAACGCACTAGGCCCTGGGGCTCCTCGCTCTGTTGCGCCACCATATTTATTTATTTATTTAAAGTCGCCCTGAATGTTAAAATGAGTGTTTTTTTAGCCCTAGGGTTGACCTAGGTTTTCCCTCAACTCGCCATAGGTTTTTGCTGTGGCGAGTTGAGGGCTGGCAAATGGCATGTATTTTTTAATGACATGGATGTGTGGTGATTTGTGGTTTCGCGTTTTTTGAGGACTGGAAAACCCAGGTTTTTTGACAACTCATAGGGTTATCAAGAAAACCTGCGTCAACCCTGGGAAGAGTTCAACGAACGGACCTATTACTAGCATTTCGTCTTAAATTTTGGTCAACCTGAGGAGCTAGTGCCAAACGCATTGGCTAACAGTCAAGTCATTAGACCGATACTTACGGAGTTGTATGGTGGGCCGCCCTAATTAAAATGAAATTCCGTGAAAGCCTAAGCAAAGTCCAGCTATCAGCTAATATGTTTGTCAGCGAAGCTCTCCGATCACCACCTAAAGTCATTAGTAATCTTACACCAATCGACATTTTCAACATATATACATAATGGCCGCTAGCTCAGTCATTCCTCATTCTCCTCAGAGTTGTATCACAACACACCAAGAACACTAATGGTCATGCACTTACCGTGCGGTTTTTTCTGACGAAAATATAATCATGGAAATAGTGGTTATATCCTTCAGGACCATCTAGGTTCAATTTTTTTAGACAGAAAAAACTGCATTTTGACAATTTAGCTCATTTCCAAAGTTAGTATCCCAGGTTATGTGTACGCGTGCGAACTCCAACCGCTGTTCTCTCTTATGGCGTTTAGTGGAGGCGTTTTTTGTTGCTTTTTTAATTGAAGATGGTCTGCACTTAAAATAGCTCGGCTGTTACCCCCGCTTTTACCTTTATTTTACTGGTGCAGAGAGCTGAATTTGATGCATTTTTTTAAATTTTTGTCTTATCTTGAGCAGTTAAAGCCATTTTTGTCCTTCCTTAGGAGTTTTTATCGTATGAATCACTGGTTTTAATAAAATTCCTGACAACATGAACACTTCCGCCTTTTTTTTTGTTGCAATTCTTCTCATTGAAAACTCTTCAGATTGCAACACGTCAATTTTCCCTTTTTCTTCTGCAGCTAAAACTTTTTTTTCCAACAGTTTGGACTGAAATCTGTGGCAAAAACTTTTTTATTGCTTAAACTTTGCAGCTAACTGTAATCCACGTAACAGACAGCCGCCAACTAACTAATTTTACAGGTGCGTCTAATAGTGTGAACAAAAAAAAGTGTATTTTTTCTTGGAGCATAGACAAAAGAGAGAAAAAATGTCCGTTTACTTCCACTCACCTTGGACTTGTTAGTGTTATTTTGTTGAGAATTTAATAAACTTTCAAATAAATGCAATTGTTTGACAATTGCTACCCACACCACAAAAAAATTAGGGTTATGTAAAAAAAAAATTTGTGCGTCTAATTAAGTGAACAGGACTGTATCATGCAAGCATGAAATAATTTAAAAACGAGCTTCATCCTACGACATTTTAGATTGCAATTTTTCTCTGAGTATAGTCAATTTGGATTTTATTTCCACGACTGTTGCGAGTGCCAACTGCCAAGGTGTCGGTGCTGTTTGATGAACATGGCAAGAGGATTGCTGGTACGGTTCATTATTGGCATTCCTCATAGTCCTCGTTTCTTTTCCCAAGAGGTAAACAGATATCATCGAATACTAATAAAAACTTCTTTCGGCATATCCTTAGATAAAATAAATTCAAAAATAGGGTGGCGCCACAGAACCATGGCAACCTCGATGCATAACTCATTTCAAGGGCTTACAATTTTTAGTTGATTCCGTAGCATCGATTTCCATGGCAGCTGATCATTCTCACATGACTCAAAGCACAAACCTCGCACTTCTGAATTGAATTCTGAATTTGAATTCAGCACATCCAGAACCTTCGAAAATGTGTTATTTAATTTACATAAATTTCTTTTCGCGACTCTACTTAGGCTGCAAAACAAAGCTTTTCCGGTAGATATAGTACATGGGTAATTTCATATCATAGAGCCATTTAGAGGCCAGATTTGGAGTCAGCTCATAACAAATTATTGGAAAAGCAAAGGTTTGTTTTGAGGCTCAAAACTAGAAAAAACTTATTCTTTTGGATTTTACGTGTAAAAATGAAATTCTGAGGCGAAATTTGAAATTGGGAAAAAAAATTTCGAAATACCATAATTTGCTCTCTGTGACATAAAAATCCCCAAATTTTGTTGGCTAGTGAATTTTTTATTTATCACCGATTTGTAGTCTATTTTACAGTACTGATGAATAGTTTATTGCAACCTGCTACCGCATTTATCGTTATAACACCAAACAAATATTATAAATTTGTATGTGTTTTATCTATAGTCAAGCGAACAAGTCGAATCTGTCACAAAATTCTATTTCTTATCCAACACCAAAAATAGATTCAAAAAGTTCATCGACAGCAATCAATAGAAAAACCATTAAAGCGCCAAGTATAACATCGGATGCATCAGAGTCCAAAAACTATTGTGACATAAACCAACGCATAATAAAGGAGAGTATTAAGTTTTTTCCTTCACCAACATCGAATACAACAGGAGCAGCTAAGCAAGTTCCAGGCTGTTTGCCCAAAAACAAATCATTTATCGTGAGGTTTGTAAATGGTATACCTACAGCTTCTATCACATTTAGTGTCGAATGATCTTTCGAGATGATTGGTGCATAAAGCTTTGTTTCTTCTTAAAACAAAAATATTTTCATGACATTTATATTTCCTGGCAGTATCATCAATTTTCTTTTTTAATTGAAAGTTTGTAAACAATTGACTTGTTTTTATATTTCAGTGGCATTTCTGATAGTTATGACCCGTTTTTATCAGCTAAGCGACAACTTGAAGAGCTCTGCTCACCAATCGATGCAATCCTTTCTCCATCCAACCAGACACATAAGAAAACAGATAGTCCAACCACACCTACAATACCAAATAAGATGACATCATCTCTTACATCCACCGGGTCGCTCACAAATCCCAGAAAAGTAGTTACAACTCCTAAATCAAACTTTCGTCGTACATCGTCTCTTCGAGCACCACGGCGTTCGCCGTTGCCGGTATCAACGCGACCGATTTTTTTCCCAACATCCCAAAAGCAACGCCCAACCATTCAACGCGGCCTGTCCGATGAAGGGCCAATTTCATCTAATTTTCTTAAGCCCGAGGAGTATGATGAAATGCCAGTGAGGGCAGTTTGCGTCAATGACTTTGCTATAACAAATACACCACGAGTTATCCGTCGCGATTCAAATTCCGCCGCAAACCGAAAAAACTTGCGACTTAATTTGCCATGTGCTGGCCGGGGCAGCAAAGATGGCTCTCCGACACCACCTATTGGCACTGCTAATAATAATCTCTTAAAAACTGATTCGCTGGCGGTTTTCTTGAAATATGAAAACGAAGCTAAAGGAAGCGAAAACTCATTAGCAAATTCTAAGGAGCTCAAAGACAAAAGCAATACTTTAAGTAAACAAAATTCCGCAAAAAATATTAGTCAGGGAGACGACCAACCAACAGTCAAATGTTCCTCTGATATGTCTCATTTGTCAGTTGATAATTTAAATGGTAACGGCAAATTTAACAACTTAAAATTAGAACCGCTTGTAAGACCAGTTACATCTAAGCAAAATCCCCCACTTTTTGCAAAGCCTACTTCTTCTGCTGTTGACTCCTCATCACATATAATTAAACCAATAAAAGTTTTGGGGGGAGGTAGTGATAGTGATTATATTGATCCCAAATTAATCAACGTTTGTGATAATTTACCAATGGACCTTGGCAACGATTTTGCATCGAATGCATCCTCCTCACCATCGTTTTCTGGAATAAATCATAGCAAATTTGATGTTGAAAAAGTTGATCAAAGTGAGGTCTTTACTCATATGTCTTGCTCCTCTAGTTCTAGTCCAGATCCAACCAAATTTAAAAAAGAACTGCTATGTCCAACGCAGAAACAAACATCGGCTAATGTTACCAATAGTTGCACAAATAGTAATCGCAGCTCAAGTGCTGACAGTCGTAATCAACTTAAAAGAAAAATAAGATTAGGTCTTAACCAATTTCTTTACGATGCTTCCCCAGAAAATGAGACTCTTGATAATGATGCAGATGATGAGGGTAGCAATAGATTTTCTTGTGAGAACAATAAACGCAAACCTGTCCAAAACACATCACTTTATACTCCACCAGGAAATGTCTCGCAAATACTACCAAACATACCTCCATTTTCACCATCTACATTTGATGAATTCGATTTTGAAGAATTTTTGTCAGCATTTGAAAATGACGGTGAACAATTTCCATCGTTGTTCAAAGACTGTCGAGAGTTCTTAATGAATCGAACAACACTAAATAAACGTTCCAATGTCGAAAAAATGCCATCTTACAGGTCCACAACCGATGTGCCGAGCAATTCAGCTCGAAAATACGAGCAAGACGTGGAGCATAATCTCAATTGTGAAGAGGACAAGAATCGTGGTGAGATATTTATAAGTATAGAAACTGATCAAAACGACAGTGATACACATCCGAGAAATGATCCTTTAGTAGCAGCAAATCCCACGGCTCATATTGAAGAAGTTAATGTAAACGACAACAAGTTTGAAAAAATTCAAGATGATGAAGCGGGTAGTACACCACAAGTCGAAGATGAGGAGAGCGACGATCGACTGCGGATGAGGCGTATAAATTTACTGAACGATTATCCAAATGTTAAAATAAACAATGCGAAAAATTTGATTCAGCAAATGCAGGAGGATTTTCAAGATCTGCATACAGCTGTGACACACGATATTGAAGATGATTTAAATGCGAGTAGTATAAGACAGATCACTGGAAGTTCACTCTATCCTGTTGATTCAGATGAAATCAGCAGCATTGAGTGCTATCCGGTGCGCAGAAGCAGTAACGCACAATCAGGACGAGGTGATGGTGCAGTTCAATCTAAGCACAGCGCAGATTCAGCATATGGAAGGTAAGTGCTCACAAACTTTATTTATCTTACATCTGTATCTCATTTTACCCCTACGCCTCAGAGTAACCTCTAGTATTTGTCGTCTATGTATGTTGAAAATATCACACGCGTTCTGTTAACATAGAAAACCGTTGATACGTGTCTTACTTTGTTTTGGGTCATTCCATTGTGACGGGTGGGACATTTATACTCATTTTTTGCCTACACTTTGCTTCATTTGTGTCAAACGGCAACGATTTACGTACTGAATATGACATTTTCACATACTTGAATAGTCATTCCATACTGTACCATCGAAAAAGGTATGAAAATATCGTTATTATCATGAAAAATCGATGGTAAACAAAATGTGATGGGTGGGACATCAAATTACCTCTCCCTATAAATCAAGTTATTTATTTTTTATGCGTACGGTGTCGGTTTCGCTGGAATGACCCTTTTACGACTGAACAAGTGGACATACCCAAGCATACATACATAGATTGGCGCAACAGAGCGGGGAGCCCCAGGACAATTTTTAGGGAATTTTCTGCCCATTTCGAAAGAAAGCGCTTTTCATGAAAATGTAACTAATAACGAAGGACCTGCCAAATGCTTGCGAAAGGTGATACCCGCTGAAAAAAATTTTTTGGTTTCTGTTGAGATTCGAACCACGAACCTTCCGCGCAACATGACTATTGTAGCCTAAGTGGAGACACAAAATTGCGTGAGCGGTACTAAGAAGAGAGCTAAAATATTTTGAATTTACGAAGCCTTAATGTTAATTGCTTCATAGGTCATCATCATCAGGCTTCACAGACTTAAAGTTCTCAACTTTAAAAACTATGGTCAGTATTGATTTCTTTACTCACTATGTAATGTACAACGATATACATATAAGTTTATAGCCTGATTCAGTAAGACGGATACTAAAACACACGCGGGGGATATTGAATAGATTAACACACTTGTGGCTTTTAAGTGATAGAAAGTCTTAATTAAAAACTGTGTCAGAGACGTGTTAGTTTAATAAGTCTGTACAATTTTTTTTATGTTCTAGTGTTTTATTTTCCAGCAATGCCCAAAAGCATTTCACGTTCTTAGAAAAATTATAAAAATGAAATACACAACTGGAATACACGTACCTGCGACTGCGGAGTTCACACTGTACAATTAGTTGGACAGACTTTGGCTTTAAAGACCATAGACCAATGCTTGATAGTGTGTACCCTCAGACGACCGCTTGACCAACTTGTTGAATGGCTTTCAAATATTTTTGAAGTCGGACGGAGTGGAAGAGTACGTGACATAAAGTTGGACGACAAGTTTGATACGTGACATAAAGTTAGACGACAAGTTTGAATGCAGCAAACTACATCCGACCATCCAACTTCCATCAAACGAACTCTGTCGAACTAACTGTACAGTGTGAACTCGGCTATTGATCAAAATCTTAAGGTCGAATACAAAGCTTTATATTATATCAAAAATGTGTCAGTATTCGCTCTTCATAATATATTTTGTGATACATGGTTGCCAGCTGAACCATAGTTATGAAAATTGAATTAGGCCACATGAAATATTAAAAAAAAAATTAATCAAATATTCTAAAAGTTGTTTCACAAAAATAGTTAAAATTTAGTTTAAAAGCGTTGGACCATTTTTTACTTGCGTTTATAGGTACTATAAGGCAAGTTTTGCCATCATGCAGAAAAAAAAATTTGAGATAACTACGAGTGACAGCTGTCAAAAAGACCAACTCCGGATGAAGTACCGAAATTAACATAAAAAGTATATTGCTTAGCATGTCAACAACCGAGAGGTTCGTGGTTCGAATCTCAATAGAAGCAAAAAAACTTTTAACAGGTATCGCCTTTCGCAAGGAATTGGCAAGTTTTCCGATAGTAAATCATTGCCATGAAAAGCACTTTATCGATTAACAGTTCGGAGTCGTCAGAAAATTGTAGGTCACCTCCATTCCCTCACAAGACAATGGTTGTGGGAAATGCGCTCTAGGGCCTGTGGCTCCTCGCTCTATAGCGGCAGCCTATTAATTTATTTTAATTCCTAATTTTTGCATTTAAATCGCCAAGAAAGATTTTCACATCATATGTACGAGTAGAACTCGTAAAAACAGTATCGATATTTATCGTCTTTCTTTGCTGTGGGGTGTGTGGTCGCATATTAGGCATGTGTTGGTGAGTTTAGTCCTGATGCGGTTGATCATAATACGCTAATTAATTAAATACTGGATGATTACTTAGTCCCGCACCCAAATAAGAGTTGGTTCTGGTGTGTGTAGCAGTCGCAATAGTAGAAGTTACAGTTTTCATCTTCTATATGCCCGACCAATTCATCCATCCCACTTCTTGGATGGCGAGACGGTGAAATCAGTATTGTTATGCGAGAATGGTGGTGACAAAACCTGAAAATATAAATATGGTAGGGTAGTTAACCCCACGCACGCCCTATAACCTGAAGGGCCGAGTTCATTTGGGATCCCCTTGGAGGTGCCGTGCAACAAAGTCGTGCGAAATAAGGCCCCAACGACCTTATTACCACTCCTATGTGGCAATAATGTCGAGTTGCACCTCTTACAAGGGTCGGCGCTATTTCCTTAGCGAAGTGGCAATAACGCCGAAAAAGAGGAAATAAAGTCGAACTGGGAAAAATCACAAACCCAGATAGAAATCGGAAGGTAATAAAGTCGAAATTGAACAAAAATTCTACAAAGAAGCACAGCACCCATATGGCATGTAGAATAGTTTTGAAAAAAAAAAAAAAATTGTACAGGGCATATTATATGCAGAAATGCGGCGAAAGAGAAAAAAATTTGTTTTTATGGTGGGAATAGCGGTAATTCTCTCAAGAATGTGCAATGAAAAGTTAGCATTACATCATGTCATAAGATCTTTATCTGAGATGAGTTGTATTGTGAAAAGTTATTTATTAAGCAGCTGAGCGCAGTGCGGAGGGGGGGCCGTGGCGGCGCGGACGCAACACCGCGCCCGCGCCGCCCCACGCGCCCGCGCCGCCCCACGCGCCCGCGCCGCCCCACGCGCCCGCGCCGCCCCACGCGCCCGCGCCGCCCCGCGCGAACGCACCGCCCCGCGCCAGCCCGGGGCGCGGTGTTGCGTCCGCGCCGCCACGGCACGGCCCCCCCTCCGCACTGCGCTCAGCTGCTTAATAAATAACTTTTCACAATACAACTCATCTCAGATAAAGATCTTATGACATGATGTAATGCTAACTTTTCATTGCAAAAGTATACCTTTCTTGTTTGTTGTCACAGGAATAAAATTTTGTTTGTTACTTCAATATACAATACATGTGGTGTTTTACATTGGGTAATAACGCCTACCACACAAATATCCCCAATCCAGAAATCGACATTATTTCCACTTATTACAATTTTTTTGCGAAATAAGGTCGAATTAGGAAATTGTTACAATTCGACGTTATTTCCGATTTTAAGTGGAAATAAAGCCCCTTCGGCCTTATTTCGCACGGCTTTGTTGCACGGCACCCCCCTTGGACATAGTAGGCCGGATAATCCAGTGTCAGCACCCTACAGTGGCTTAAGAGTTGTTGTTGGCTCGCCAAAAGCTCATCCGTAAGCATCCCTATCTCAATAACCAGTTACCAGTCCTAGTATTGAAAGTCACCGAAACGCCTCTAACTAAAATATGCCATTCAGGGCTTTCTCATTTTGTATTCTTCTTCAAAAAAATTTTTTGTGGACTATAATCCCTTGGACTCGAATTCTCTCCATGTCAATTCTTCTACCCTTCCTAAACCCTCTGTGTCTCTAATTAAAAGATTATGTTTGTAAGATTCAACAAAGTTTTCAGGATACCTAGCTTGTATTGAGCTAATAAAATTAAACAAAATCCTGTAGCTGGGAGGGAATACTCACTCCTCTCTCTATCAGTGGTTGTTTCTAGATGAAATAAAACTAAAAAGTTTGGAAACTACTCTCTGTAATATTTAAATAAATATTTTCTTCAAATATTGTCGAAGAACTAAATTAAAAAAAAAAAACTAATATCTGTTTTATATTTTACAGCCTCTCACGACAAAGTCCGACTGTAGATATAAACACTAACTTTCGCAGCAGTTATACACACCGGACAAACGCAATCTCAAAGTCACAAGAACCAAAAAGTCAATGTCTATCATCAACACCTTACAAATATTCCACTTCTCACAAGGCTGAAAATCAGAAATACCGATGTCGGAACTTAAGTGCTGGTAGTTCTAGCAGTGGCTCCGATAATTCTTTACCTCCAATTAGTGGTAACAAGATCATTCGGCAGGAACATCACCAGGCTCAATTGAAAGAGTTTAAGCGTCCATTTCATCGCAATCTTTTATCCACGCCGTCTTTAGAAAACAAGGCCCAACCTTCGCAATCAAGCGGCGCTGGTTGCAATAGCAGTAGCTCCAACAATTTAGATTCCAGCAACACGACCTTAACTTCAAAAATATCCAAATTTTGTCACGAGTGCGGAAGTAGATTTTTATTGGACCAAGCCAAGTTTTGTATGGACTGTGGGGTTAGAAGAATAGTTTTGAAATAATTCTTTTCTTTTAATTAACATACATATATGTAACTATTGTTACCTAACAAAATTTGCTTAAGAGGTGTGTAAGAATTAGAAAAAAAACTACTCTTTATACGAGAATAATATAGTTTCGCTTATATTTTAACAAAAAAAGTAACGCAGCAGACCATACATTTTTCTTTTTAAACAATATCACAAATTCTGTTTGTTATTAATTTACTCGTTTACAGTAGTTTCATAATTATTTAATATGAATGACATGTTATTTCACTTTTATTAACAAGACTGAACATATATTTTTACTAATACTACAGTAGTTCAAATGATTAATTTTATATTCAAACTGTTTATTTTTATAATGGTTATTTATTTATCCCTCAACCAATAATTTTTTTTATATATGATCTGCAACCAGATGGCCCGCACTGAAAACAAATTAAAAACATAATAACAATGAATATGAAAGAGAACAAGAAGTGCTATGAATGGATGGACAGTTTTTATAAATACTCTTACATACACAGTGGGTATGGCTCATCGAATACCGACACTTTATGGGCGTACCTACACCTTCGAGAACATCAACAGCTCTTTTTATATTATTTTATCGAAGTATCTTATTATAATAGTATTTTACACGAAAAATCTTGCATATATTTTTCTATTATAACATATAAAAAGAACTTAAACATTTGTGCACAAATCAGCTTTTTACACAATCAATTTTAATATAAATGAAATTGTATTTTTCTGTTTAAAAAAAAAAGAAATATAAACATAAAACAAAAATCAAAAAAAAAAAAAAATTATAGCGTTTTAATAACAATAATTATTGACACCCCTGAGGAAATTTCAACTTTGGAAAAGTAGGTGTTTTCTTAGACTATGGTTTTCAGGTAGTTAAAAAACGCATATAATGTTATGACCAAGAATTTAGCTCTGCAAAAATATACGCGGGTCGGGCTTATTTGCGTAGACAAGCGGGTTCACATAGGTTAGGTTAGGTGAAAGTGGCTGTCAGCCAATGAGTACATTGCCTGACACACTTAGGCCTCAAGGGCCCGTTGTGATACCACAGAGATCAGCAAGTTAATCACCTACTGCTCTCAGAAACCCGATGTAAGATTAACGAGTTGATCACTTATTAATCTTCCATTACGGGACTAGCCGGTTAATCACATGCTAGTCGAACCACGCGGAACTTTTAATGTATTTCGAAAGACTTTTAGGGTCTATGTAAGCTAAGTCGCTAGTATCATCGAAGAAGAATTCACCGAGATGAGTTTTCCTCCTATGAGTGCAGGGCATGAGCAAAGAAGGTGTAACGGTTTTTTCCTCCTCCTCGCCCATGCAGCTTCTGCAGAAATCATTGGAAAACACACCAAGTCTTTTGGCGTGTCTCCCTATTAGACAGTGCCCCGTAAGAACACCTATGGTAGAACCTAGGTACAGGCGGTTCAGGGCTAACAAACTCTTCTGCACAAGGCCAAACTTTTTTAGTTGCAAGGCAGTTGTTACTCTCAGTCGATCTAGTGTTTGTTATCCTTGAAGCGTCTTGTCTAAGTAGGAGTTTACATGCAGCGATAGGTACACCTATGTTGTTCCATTCTGAGCGTAGGGAAGTGGTCGTGCCCTTTTTGGCTAGTTCGTCTGCCATACAGTTGCCTGGTATGTCCCTGTGCCCTGGCACCCATGAAAGGTGAATGTTAAACTGATTTGACATCTCCCTCAGAGACATCTGACAATTTTGGACCGTGATGGATTTTGTAGAGACAGAGGCAAGAGATTTAAGGGCAGCTTGGCTGTCTGAGAAGATTCGAATATCCGTGGAGGATATGACAGCACTTCCTTAATCGCTAGAATTTCCGCTTAACTACAATGATCGGGTAGGCGGAAGAAAAGACTTGAGATTCAGTTTTTCTGAGTAGATTCCACTTCCCACACCTTCGCTGGTTTTTGAACCATCAGTGTAAAAGTGTATTGCTTCATTTTCCAAAAGAGTGCCATTTTCCCAAGCTTCTCTTGAAGGTATGGTTACTTGGAAATTATTGTCAAACACCAACTTGGGGGTGGTGTAGTCGGATCGATTCGGTAAGAATCTAAAGTTATCTAGAATGGTAGTGTGGCCGATTTGATTATTGGTCCACTGTGATGTAGCTCTGAGTCGAGTAGCTGAGCTAGCTGCGACTTGTTTGCTAAAGATATCTAGGGGTGTGAGATCTAGTAGTACATTGAGGGCGTCCGATGGGGTTGTCCTCAGTGCACCACTAATACACAGACTAGCCGTTCTTTGAACTTTGGCCAGCTTGTAGAGCGGCTTCACATAATCCTACAAAAAAAATAATACAACGGAATCGCCCGATCTTGAAGGTAGCTCACAGGTTTAAATTCAAAATTATGCAAAAATCGGGGTCAACACAGATTTTGTTTCGAGACAATTTACCAAACGTACGCGTGCCCAGTGAACGTGATAAAATCAAACTGAGCATAAATCAAGTGAAAAATTATTGCGAAATTGAAAACCTAGCGTCTGAAAGAAACACCCTTTATAACATTGAAATTTGGAGAGTATCTCGAATATGTTAACATAGAACATACAAATGTATACCATTAGTTACTAAAATCCGCTTTGATTAAATCTTGTGAATAACGAACGAAATCGTTATTTATAGACTTTAATCAAATATGTATATGTTTTTCAAACGTATATTTAAAAAAAGCTTTCCAAAAAGTATAAATAATATAAATTTGATTACCGAGTCACTACAGTTATTGTAACTCTTTAAATTAGAAAAGTATGATGTTTAACCAACGCACATTGTACCAATTTGTCTCAAAAACCGTAAAAGTGTAAAATTGAGATGTGATTTTTTCTCATCTGAAGGTACTTAAATATGATTGGAAGAATGTGCCGAATTTTTTCATTATTTTTATGCATCCACTGCACCAAAACATCAGATTGTAAAGCTACGTGCAGACGCCGCGCCGTATAAAAGCTCCGCCCCACACGTTTGCTGTTTTGAATTTTTATGTCATAACTCATAATAGTAGGGGAGCCCAAGAGGGGATTTCGCGCGTTACTCGAGCGCGTCAGAAAATCATATGGGGAGAAACCTTGCACCATGTAATGTACTCCTACCATATATTAAACCTAAATGTTGGGGCGTTCGCTGAGAGCAGCCCGTCAGATTAGTAAAAAAAAGTCGATCATCGGAAATACTCGAGCGCGTCAGATTAAAAGATGGTAGGTTGATTACATCGAGACGAGTGTATATTTCAATAATCTGACAATTTCAGCGGGGCCTTCGTAAGTAGGCGAGTCACAAAGATGTAAAAAAAATCGATGTTTCGAAATACTCGAGCGCGATTAATTTTTTTTTTATTTTGAAGGTAATTTTATCAGGATTACGGAAAACATATAATCTGACATTTTGGTTGGGGCGATTGAGGTAAAATCGTCAGTGAAATGTATAATATATGATGGTTAATATCTCGGTTAATATTGATATTAGCAATTGGTCCAGAAGACTTTTTTTGTAGAAAACTAAATTCTCTACAAGTTTGTAATTTACAATTTTTCTGTAGCTTTTGTTATTTACGAGATAACTGCGACAAAACGTGAATCTTATGCAAAAATCTGGTTAAGTGGCCCGTACCACCTTCCCGGTATGAGTAACGACTTTGCCAAAAAGAACATTTTTGTAGAGCTTTCAATTTTGAGAAAAAAACATCTTCGGTTAAAGCGATCCCATGAAATGCCGCTGAGTTATAGAAATTTAAAAATAAAAAATCAGAGTTTCCATATATTTTCAATGGAAAATCTTCACACCTCTTGATCGAGCACTTAAAATTAATATTAAGGGCTCAAACTTTCAGGATTTTTTTTTTAAAGTATTTTCAACAAAATTTCAATACAAAGTTTTTAAATACATAATATGTGTACATATTTTTTGATTGCATCCAGTAATAAAAAATAGAAACAACAAAGAATTGTTACTTTAAAATTGTCAGACTAAGAGTACGCCCCCATATAACTGTCAGATTATCATCCTGGAGGACGAAGACATCAAGTTGATCAATCTGTATAAAAATCTGACACGCTCGAGTATTTCAAGGTCACGTGTTTTTTTTACATTTTTAAAAATCAGCCATGACTGATCGCCCCACTCAAATTGTCAGATTATTGAAATATACACTTTTTAGAGTACACTTAACATTCACTTTGAAAATCTGACACGCTCGAATAACTTTTTTTTTTATTTTTTTTAACCTCTCTTTACGCCCATTTGCCCCCAGTCAATCGTCAGATTATTATATATATCCGTTATCAGAAAGACAAAGCGCGTATACTCTATGAAAATCTGACGCGCTCGAGTATTTCAATTTAACTGTTTTTTTTTACATTTTCAAAAGCTCATACACGCCCATCGCCCCACTGAAATGAAAAACTGCCATACACTTTTTTTCGTTTTAGAACGTAAACTTCACAATCCAATAAGTCCCCATGACGCTTTAGTAACTGCAAATTTAGCGGCTCGGGCTCCCCTACTATAAGGTTAGTGGGTAGAACTTTACCCAGGGTTGACCCAAGTTTCCTTATTGACAACCCTACGAGGTGTCAAAAAAGACTGAGGCTTACCAATCCTTACAAAAATCTAAACCACAAAATAATCACTTATTCCTGTAATTTGAACAAAAATACATACAATTTGACAGCCCTGTTCATTACCAAAACTCGCCCCAGCAAAAACCTAGAGCTAGTTCAGGACAAACCAAGGGCTAGAAAACACTCAGTTTGACATTCAGGGCAAATTTAGGTTTAAAAAAAAAGCATTGTGGCGACCACAGGGCGCACTAAGGGCTTCAACGAACGAACCTATAATGTGCAGCTATTGACATTTATTATGTATGAATATTAGCCCTTTTGGGACAGTCCGCAAATGCACGCAAATGGTTTGCGGACGATGTTCAACGGCGAGACGGCTCATAGACATAAATGTGCAGCTTTTTTGCATTTCCTCTGAACACTCTCGCACATTTTCATTTGCGGTGCCACGAAAACAGGAAAACGCAAATACATATACATTTTTTTCGAAAAGCAATAGTAGGTATAGCGAAGTAGTTGTTATGTGTTCAATTTCAAAAAAAAGTAATAAAATGAGCGAAGTGAGGTGTTGGTTCTAGATTGCTTTTGTGTCCCTGTAGACAATTCCTAAAGTATTAGACCTCTTGAATTTTTTCTTTATTTTGAGTATTTGCCTTGTTAATTTTTGAATTTTTATTTAGTAATGAAATTAATAATCAAAATAAATCATGCTATGCAATGGTAGCCCAATTTCTTCTTGAGATTTTCAAGTAATTTCAACCTCTTTAAAGTTATGTACGGTTTAAGCTTCGTCAACAATCACAAACCATGGACAAAACACAAATTTCAAACAATCTATTAAGCTAACGCAAAACTACATAATTATGTTCACAAATGGGTGATGTGCCGACTTTTCCACATAACGTGAGTCGTGAGAGTTGGCGTACACTGATTTGCATAAGTATAGCACTTGCTTTGGATTTTTAACTTTTTACGTGACTCTACTCTCTACTGCTCCTGTTCTGTAACTATCGATAACATCGATCGAGAAACAGTGAGAACCCTAACGAAGTTCTACTAAATTGGAGTTTTGTTCCATTTTCCACCGTCTGCACTTAGCTCAAATTTTTAATTAATCCAGTAAAACTCTGTGAAAACTATTTCGCTAAACTAATTAACTATTTTACGTTTTACTATTGTATTTAAGATTTTTGCTATGGATGTTTAAATAATTGTAGGCGAGTAGGTACTTTATTTTAAAGTAATTTTCATGGCTTTTGAAGCTTATATTTAATAGAAAGTCAGTTTATTAGAAATACAGGGTGTTCCGTAATTCGTGTTACTTACTTTGGGATGTGATTCTTGGTTATATTCTTAATAAAAAATTGTTCTACAGTTAAGTCCGTTTCTCAACTTTGACATCACTTTTGGACAATTAAAAAAAGGCTAACTTTAGTGTACGCTGACCAGTGTTAAGTTTGATTTCTCTGTCAATACTGATGGTAGAGCCCTAATTTTAGACTTTTTTTGTAGGAATAATAATCTTTAAAACTGTATTTAAATTGGGCTCATTAAGGCTTAAGATTGCCAGATTTTCAATTTTAAATGGTGTTCAAATTTTCTTCCCCCAGCAAAGTTTTGACTTTGAAGGGTTGAGGTCATTTTTTATCAGAAAATGACTGTTAAACATAGAGTTTCTTTATTTTACAATAATAAAAAACTTATTAATAAGTGCACCCGAAAACCCGTACATTTTATGATACTAGGGTAGCCCAGTGGTCGAAATTCGACCAAGCATTAATTAAAAGAAAAAAAATTTATAATTAAGATTTTTATTTAACACTTTATTCAACAAAAAAATCTGAAAAACATGCTTATTTTTTTTTTTTAATTAACATAAAATAAATACAAAAACTATTTCTCTTCAAGCGTCGTGGTGAGAAACATTGAGGGATTGGCGACGGTACACTGCACACACACACTGAACATGCATTTAGAGGGAAATAATGCTTAAAAATACAACTATCTCTCTCTCTCTCTCTCTCTCTCTCTCTCTCTCTCTCTCTCTCTCTCTCTCTCTCTCTCTCTCTCTCTCTCTCTCTCTCTCTCTCTCTCTCTCTCTCTCTCTCTCTCTCTCTCTCTCTCTCTCTCTCTCTCTCATACACACACACACATATTGCACACACACACACACACACTACACATACACTCCTCACACACACTGCACACACACACTACACACACACACTACACATACACTCTTCACATACACTGCACAAACACACTGTACATAAGAAAACAACAAAAAAGCTCTGAAATATGTATTTCCCATATAAAATACATGTAAAACACACCTGTTGATTTTAAGCAATTAGGACAGGTAGGTTAGGTTAGGTTAGGTTGAATGGGGGGTGCAGCCACAAGTGGCAACACCTCACTCGGATCTCGAGGATCCATTGTGCTCCCCGGGAAATCTGAGGATGAGGAAATGGGAGGATTGGAGAGGTGGATGGTTATTGTGGTAGGGAACTCCCACTGAACCATTTGGAGCCCTGAGTAAATTTCAGGACGTTGCTCAGTGGGAGGTTAGAGATGTCGCCCAGTTCGTCGAAGAAGTATTCTCCGAGGGTTTTTTTCCGAGTGTGGGCTAAGCTAGGACACTCACAGAGGAAGTGGAAAGATCCCTCCTCTGCCTCCTCATCTTGGCATCCTCTACATAAGTCGGATGTGCTAATGCCCATTCTCATCATGTGGGTACCCAACGAGTTGTGACCCGTGAGAATGCCAATCAACAGAGAGAGCCGAGGTCTGCTAAGCTGGAGTAGAAATTCTGTTTTTTTCTTGGAAATATCTGGCCAAAGGTTTCTAGAGACTCGGCATGTTTCTAAAGATGACCACCTGTCATTGGCGATTTTTAGAAAATTGTGTTTGATTCTGCTTTTTTCTTGCTCTAGTGGCTTTAGAACTGAAGTGTTCGCTTCGCTGGATTCGAGTGCTGACCCGATTTTTGCCAGCTTATCCGCCATTTCATTACCGATAATGTCACGATGTCCTGGAACCCAGGTTAAACTAACTGTGTTTGTCTCACTGAGCAGTCTAAGGTTACTGCGACAGCTGTCTACTAGCCTGGATTTTGTGATAATGGATGAGATAGCTTTAATGGCCGCCTGACTGTCTACAAAAAAGTCAATATTTTTGTTGATCAAGTTTTGCGTAGCAAGGTGCTTCGCGGCTTCGCACACTGCGAGTACTTCTGCTTGAAAGACACTGCAGAAGTCGGGAAGCTTTATTGATCTATTCATGTTAGGGTAGTCTGAGAAGATACCTGATCCTACCCCTTCGTCCGTTTTGGAACCATCTGTGAAGACGGAAATGTGATTTTCTTTTATAACCCTGTTTTCCTCCCAGCTTTCTCTAGTCGGAAAGACTGTTAGGGCCACTGGATTGAAATCAATAAGCGGGGGGGTATAGTCTGTTTGGATGTCTATATCTGTATGGTTCATGATGGTTCTATGGCCTGATATGCCTGTTTTCCAATTGTTGCATTGTTTGAGTCGCAGTGCGCTTTTGGCCGCCATCTCCTTAGTAAAGAGATCTAGGGGGGCTAGCGATAGGAAGGTTTCCAGAGCTGCAGTTGGTGTTGTTCTCATGGCACTAGTTGAACCAATGCATGCAAGCCTTTGGATTTTGGTCATGGTCTTAAGGTTTGAAGCCTTCTCTAATGATGGCCACCAGACTAGACAGGCATATGTGAGGATTGGTCTTATTATGGATGTATACATCCAGTGAATGGTTTTGGGACCAGGTCCCCATTTTTTACCAAAAATTCTACTACAAGTGTAGAAAGCGATTTGAGCTTTCCTTTCTCTTTCTTTTAAATTTTCTTTCCAGTTAAGTTTACGATCAAGGACAATTCCGAGATATTTTGCCGTACCAGATAAGTTTATTGGTATTCCATTAATGGAGGGAGGAAGTATATCTGGAATGTTACGTTTTCTCGTAAACAGAACAAGTTCTGTTTTTGTAGGGTTGACGTTTAGCCCACAGTTTTTCGCCCAGCTGGTGAGCTTGTTTAGAGCTGTCTGAAGAAGTTCACCAAGGGTGGTTGTGAATTTTCCCGAAGTCATGATGACGATGTCATCGGCATAGGCTACTGCTTTTATTCCGCTCCTGTCGAGTTTAAACAGGATTTGGTTAACTACTAGGAGCCAGAGTAGCGGGGATAACACTCCTCCTTGAGGTGTACCTCTACAAGTTTTGAATTTAAGGGTACTTTCACCCATTTCTGCTTTTACTATTCTCGTTTGGAGCATGGAGTCGATCCAGTTTGATAGCGTTGGCTCGATATTAATGGAACTTAATGCCATGCGAATAGCATTGTATTCAACGTTGTTGAAGGCCCCTTCTATATCGAGGAATGCAGCCAACGTGTACTCTTTATATTGGATTGACTGTTCAATGGTTCCGACTACTTCATGAAGTGCAGTCTCAAATGATTTGCCCTTTATATATGCATGTTGGGCTGTAGAGATAACATTGTTATTCAGTTTTGTTCGGATATGCGTTTCTATAATTCTTTCTAGAGTCTTAAGTAGAAAGGAGGATAGGCTTATTGGTCTGAAATCTTTGGGTTCAGTGTGTGAGGGCTTACCGGCTTTGGGAATAAATATGACTTTAACTTCTCTCCAACTAGTTGGAATAAAGGTGAGGTTTAGACAACCTCTGAATATTTCCACTAGTATCGGCACAATCAAGTCTTTGGGACTTTGGAGCATCATTGGAATGATACCGTCCGGACCCGCAGATTTGTATGCTGAGAATGAGTCAATGGCCCACATTACCTTCCTATTATCTACTAATAGATTTCCTATGTTGGATCTAACGTTAGCGCTAGGGTTTCCGCGTTCTGGGGATGTCATTTGAGAACACCCTGGAAAGTGGGTGTTCATGAGTGACTCTAGAGTTTCAGAGCATGAGTCAGTCCATGTGTTATCAGGTCTTCTAAGAAAACTATGGGTATTTTGGACCTTGGACATGACTTTTCTTAGCCTTGCTGCGTCATTTGTGCACTCAATATCTGAGCAGAAGTTGCACCAGGCTGCTCTTTTTACGTAGGTAGTTCTATTTTTGTATTCATTTTTACTGATCTTGTATAGGTCCCAGTCAGCCGAAAGGTTGCTAAATTTTGCTCTATTGAAGAGCCTCCTAGAGTTCCTTCTAAGGGTCGATAGTTCGCTTGACCACCATATGGGGTTGGATCTACCTTTCCCTTTGGATAGCGGGCATGAGCTTTCGTAGGCATTGATTATGTCTGACGTAAGCTTGTTTACCTGTGTCTCTATGGCTGAGCAGTTAAGCAAAGGCTGATTGTTGTTCTGGCTGAGAGTTAGGGCCAGTTTTTGGTTATAGAGACCCCAGTCAGTTTTCCTAGGGTTTCTATTAGGGATAAAGTTTTCAGATTTGTGTTCTATTTCGAATGTTATCATTCTATGGTCAGAGAAGGTTACGTTGTTGGAGACCATCCAATTACTAGTTACTAGCGTACCAGAGTTGGTGGAAAGTGTAACGTCTAACACTTCTTTCCTTACCTTTGTTACAAATGTTGGTTCGTTACCTCTATTCATAATTATCAGGTTGTTCTCAATAATATATTCAAAAAGTGACTCACCTCTTTCGTTCGTGTTTGAACTACCCCACTGTATATGATGGGCATTTGCATCACAGCCCATGAGTAGGTCCCAGCCATTCCTTTTTGTTGTGGCGACCAATTCTGCAACAGCTGCCGGCGGGGGGTTGGAGATTGCATCGCCCGGCATGTAGACGGAGGCTAGGATTAGGGGTGCAGCCCCTTCTCGCTCGCACTTCACTGTTGTCAGATCATTACTACTGTGAGGGGTTAGAAGGAAGAGATTTAAATTTGTCTTTGATAAAATGCATGTACGATAGTTACCTTCTGTAGGCCCTTTGCTAAAGAAAAGGAAGTGATCTTTGGATTTCAGTCCGCAGATCCGGCCATGATTTATCCACGGCTCTTGAATTAGGGCTAAATCGATGTCAGTTTTTGACATCAACGCGGTCAAGGTGGCAGAGGCCAACTTACTGTGCTGCAGGTTTATTTGTAGCACCTTCATTATCTTTTTTGTGTGCGTCATTTTGGTTTTGTAAGTTGGCAGCCGTTGCCGGCCTCACCCTAACCTTGTTTAGGCCAATATTTATTCTATATCCCCTTTCTGGAAGCATAGCCATTGACTCATGATTGAGCATGACTAAGACTTCTTGGCCTGCGCTCGTAGGCTCTTCCATCTCCAGTACTTCCCAGTCAGCACTTGGGAAACTTGGGTTGAGTTTTCGTAAGAAAAGCTCAATTGTTTCCTTCTTCAAGCGCGGCCCAGGAATGTTTATTCGGACTTTGGGTCTGGTGGGGAGGTCTTTTTTTAAGGCAACTTTAAGTGTTGCTCCTTCTATAAAATCCGCCATTTCGGATATCTTTGTTTTTAGCCAGTTAAGGGTAAATTCATCATTGCACGTGAGAATTCTGAAACCCTTTAACGTCGAGATGGGTCCAAAATCAGGCACCGCGCCCGAGGACGTGGGAAGCTTGTCAGTCATGCACTCGAGTAGCCTTATTTCCACTCGAGTCCAGTCTTCTTCGCTTAGCCTTTTTTCTGGACCCCCTCATTGATAATGGCCACCTGAAGGCTCTCTTTTATCAATTCCGCTACAGTACTTTTTTTGTCAGTTGTACTGGCCGTCTTTGGCTTTTTGTTCACGGACATTGGAGGGGGTGTCGAGTCATTGTGTCTGGCTCTCTTTCT
Source organism: Melanostoma mellinum (assembly GCA_914767635.1). Classification (NCBI taxonomy): domain Eukaryota; kingdom Metazoa; phylum Arthropoda; class Insecta; order Diptera; family Syrphidae; genus Melanostoma; species Melanostoma mellinum. The sequence goes on along the minus strand of OU612060.1, from coordinate 61,828,731 downwards.
TTGACTGCTTTCTTCGGGCTTTTTAAACCTTTCGGGTTTAGGACCATCCAGTGGTGGTCTCCCTGAGGTTTTTTTGGCCACCGCAGTCTTTGCCAATATGGTTTTCTTTTTTGCTTCTTCTTTTGTGACTCTACCTCTGGGTTCTGCCAAGGGCAAGGTCTTGGCTTCCATTTTATTAATGAATTTCCGAGCCCAGCTTAGGCGTTTCCAATCACGGAAACACAGCGTTGAGGTGTCACCTTTGCCGAATCTTCTTACGGTCCTTCTGGCATTTTCGAGCCTCTTTTGACCTGGGTCTTGTGCATCTTCCTTTTTCTGTACCCTCGGATTAGGGCCTTTACCTTTTGCCGGCTCTGATGAGCGATGGCTCTTGGTTGGGGCTTTCTCCACACAGACTTTGGGATGAGCGTTCATTTCCGGACCCTTGTTTGGCGTTGAGGTCATTTTGGCCGAAATCTCATTTTTCGCCAGGAATTCGTCTCTTTTGGCCTCTGGCCGCTTTGGGACAGGATTTTCGGCCACGGTGACATCCGCGATAGAGTCGTCAGAACTGGTGAAAGATTGATAGTCGTCTTCCTCGAGGATGCGATGTTCCTCTTCCGACGTTATCTCTCGTCCACCTGCTCCTCCTTCTCCATCATCGGAGTCTGTGAAATCCATGAGGTTCTCCGAGAGTCCCTCATTGGTTTCAGCGGCTTTCCTGCTGCAGCCAGGAATGCAATCTTCTGCATTGTCTATCTCTTCATCTTTTCTTGTCACTGGCGACTTATCTTCTTTCGAAGCCAAGCCATCGCCGACAGCCGTGACTACTGCCGACTTTTGAGCGTATATCCCCGCTTGAGTTTTCTCTTCTACGTTTACTTTTCCATATTTTAGATAGACATCTCTGTTTGAGGTTTACTTGGTTGTTTGACTCTGCAACTGGATTGCTGGAGTGTCGAAACGTAAGCTCCCCCACCACGTCAAGGTGAAACCTCGTGGGAGAGTAGGACAGGTAGACACAGGTAAAAATGTTTGATGTCACTTCTACTCATCAATACCAAACCACCAAAAAAAAAAATTAAGAGAATCGGTTGGAAAACAACAGAGAAAAAGGGACCCAAAGATTTTCCTTAGCCTATTTATATAGAGAAGATTTGGAAAAATCTTAAACAGGTAAAAAATCTAATTTTGGGTTTTTATGAACTTTTATTGCAACAGCTTGCAATGCGAGTAGTTTTCCAGGAATTGATTGTTTTAATTTAATTTTTATAACTGGTGCCACTGATGAAAAGGGTAAAAAGTGTATTTGACCTGATGCCAAAATCCTAATTGGCTTACCTCTTCTCAGGGAGATTTAAGTTTGGGGTATAAGAACGTTCAATGGGTAAATAAGTCGTACAAAAAGATAAGAAAACAAGTTTGTTCACCAGTTTACCTGCCTTCAGTTTAATGCCTTCATTTACGAAAGAAGAACACGCAGATATTTTATTCAAGAAGAGCTCAACGAAGATACCAGGAACTTTATTCTTACAGACGAATTCCTTCTCAAAATGTTTTTGGAAATACCTTTCGAAGGCTTCGAGAAACTGCAAGACCTAACGCAGGAGCTGCAACCATAACAAGAGTAAGACAAGAGCAATCGAGAGCAAACATCCAAAATGAAATAAAAAAAAACCGGTCGCTCGGTTTTGTATTTGTATAAAACACATAAGAAACTAATAAAAGTACCCATATTATTGTTTTATTCAAACAAACCTCAATGCTAGAAAACTTTCATTTTTTATTTAAATTCTTACCCATTTTGTATTTTTCCAAGTAATATAAAATGTATGGGTTTTTGAGTACATTTATTTATGAGTTTTTTTATTACTGTTTTGTTCATCTGTAAAAAGTAAAAAAGTTCTATAATCAACATTAACTTTGCTTGGGTAAGAAAATTTGAACAGCGTTTAAAATCTGACAATAGGAGAGCAATTTATATACAGTTTTATATATTATTAATTCTAAAAAAGTTAAGTCTAAAATTGGGTCTCTACCATCAGCATTGACAGAGAAATCGAATTTAACACAGGTCGGGTACACCAAAGTTAGCCTTTTTTTAAATTGTCAAAAAGTCATGTTAAAGTTGAGAAACGGACTTTACTGTATAACAATTTTTTTCTTAGGCAAACTGGAGTTTGCGCAGTTATATTGTGTTGTGAATGGGGTTGTTTGTGCTGTTTGTGCAGTTAACTGTGTAAAAATCAAAACTATTTTGATTTTTGCTCAAGTCTGCAAACTTGTGCAGTTATTTTGTGATGGCAAAAACTGTACAAACTGGTCAGTTTTAGTTTTTTTTCACAGAGTGCACATTGATATTTTGCTCATTTTTTCTTTTTTTTTTTCTTCAACGCAATAGCAAGTAGTATATAGAGAGCGTGTTTTTTACACATGTTTACTGAGATGAAACTTTTTTAAACTAAGAACTGTGCAGTTCACTTGTATCGTGTGTGGCGAAATTTGAATTGCGTAAAATGTCAGTTTGCGCAGTTATATTGTGTCGTCAGTGGCCGGCCTTAGAAAATGACCAAGAATCACACCCCAAAGTATGCAACACGAATTACGGAACACCCTGTACATGAAAGTTTTCATTAGAATTCAAAATAAATGTAATATCATCGGAAAAAACTCAGAGAATTTTTTTGTCAGGAAACTGTTTAATGGAACTAATATTTTCAGTTAAATTGTATTTCTCTAGTTTCCTTATGAGATCTAATTTTTCGAGTCAGATGATTGAAACTTCAGCCAAAATGGAAGAAATAGTTCCAATTACTTCGGATATATTTGCCTCATCTCCCTGTTTATGCAGCATCGCATAAGTCGCTTGATAGGATGGATTGGATATTGAGCATTGCGGCAAATCTAACTGCAATGAGGTAGTGGCCGGTTGTAACACCGATTACGGTTCGTTTTGGATTCCATTCAGGTTATACCAGATCTTTTTGATAGCCAGGCATTAAAATATAACTGAAACTAAATAAACGTACGGTAGTCTTACACATAATTCTTTAATGTTTTGTTCAGTTCGAAGTGCTTACTACAACAAGCCTGTCAGAGCTTAATAGGTATCATAGGAGTGCGAGTGAGAAGTAATGTGCAGTACAGGAATAATAGGAATGATCCCTGTACTGATACTCGCAAGCTAAGTGAACATAAGTGAATATAGGAATTCCCAATAAGACTCGGCCTGAGAAAACTTTTGGAATTACTTTAATTGATGCGTATATTGAATTTTGTATTTCCTTGCGAAAAAGACGAATTTAGTTTGGTGGGGACTTACATTCAGTCCCCATTTTTTGTTCACTTTGGTAGTTTGTTGAGAGCGGTTTACATAAGCTAGGTGAGGTTTTGAGCATTTTTTTTTTCATACCGCGAAAGCAACGTCATTTTCTGCGTACGCGATTACTCCCCAGGTCTATTAGAAGTTCGTTGGCGACTATGTTCCAAAAAAGTGGGGATATGGCTAGGGTGTGCCTCTGCTGAAAGTTCCATTCTGATGCACCATTCTGATGCACCTTATGCATTTACGTAATTTAATTAACACAGTAAATTCTAGCTCTGCTTCTTCATCAGAAATAATTGCAGAGATAACACAAGTAGCATGTTTCAAACTCATCTTTATTTCAGCATTTATTAAACATGGAAAGCAGTTCTCTTTCTTTACGCTTTATCCTATTGTAAGCTTCTAGCGCTTCATTAGTCTTCTGCGATACAACTTTAAAATTCGACCGGATATAACTGTTATTTGATTCTGGTGTTCTGAAAAGGTTTAAAGAATAAAACACGATTATCTGCTTCGAAGCATAATCAAACTAACCGTCTAGGCCTCAAAGAAATTTTTCCAGTCTCTAAGAACTCGTTTAAATTATTCAAATGAATTTGTTGTTCTTCAAGAATTGTCTCCTTGAGCTGGTGTTTCTTCTTGATTTGGCGTTCTCCTTCAATTTCCTCGACAACTTTGTCTGGAAGAACGCGTATATTTTGAGTAACTTCACCTGCTTTCTCATTATACTGTTCAATATTTATTTCAATTATTTCTGCAGCGTTTACTTGAATGCCCACGTCAGAATATTGAGTTTCAGTTACTTCGGTTGAATAAAGATTACTCGTACCACTTTGTTTTGTATAGTAGGCCCTTGATTTTTCTGTTTGGCCTACCTCATTGGAAAGGTTAAGCCTTGAAACACTTTTTTTTGTTTTCCTCCGAGTTTCTGTTTCAATTCCGTTTCGTACGACTTGATTTAGTCTAGGAAATCTAAAAAATCTTTCATTGTTTGAATTTGATGCATTCATTATTCATAGAAGAAATTTAAAAATGATTTCTTGAACGTAGGAAAAATTGATTAAACGTTTTTCAAGAAGAAAAATTTCGATTATGCTGAGAAAATAAATGACAGACACAAAGTTGTTTTGCGAAGTATGTAAGAAGCAAACTTGTTACACAGGTATATTATATACATACCTAAGTATCATAACAAAGAACTAAACCATTGGAAGATGAAAAATTGTTCCAGCTTTGAAAAAAAATCTTTTTTTTTTGCGTTAGAATGCCAACGAAATGCAGATCCACGACATTCCCATTTCGTTGGCATTCTGGAAGGAACAATCCAAAACCGTTGTTAACATAATTTTAACCTTAAAATGGGGTCATTCAACACAAACGATTTATAAACACCACATTAACTAGCGACAGCTTTAAAATATGAATGTGAACAGTACCAACATTTAAAATTTTAAAAGTTTATGCAAATGAAGTGAAGTAACAGGCAAAAAAATAAACTCGAGTGAAATATATCATAAATTTCTCACATATGAGATTATAAATTTTCATGTTTTGTTATTATTTGTCATAATTAATGATTTCTAACTAATTTACTCGTTCCTTCATAATGTTTAACAATCTTTTGAACCTAACGCTGGCACAACAAATAACAATCAAATTATCTTTCCATCTAACGCTTGATAGAACAAATGTTTTTACATGACTGCGTCAATTCAGAGTAGATCTCCCAACCAAATGGGAGTATATCTTTGGCATTTAGAGTTAACTCCGGTTTAACTCTTTCTTTTTTCAATGAAACATGGAGAATGGAAAAGGAGTAAATCATTTAACACAAAAGCAGCAACTCTTTTGGTCAATGAAAAACGCTATAAATACCAACATATTTTTAAACAAAAGAAATAAAGGAATAGGTACAGATTTATTTATTCAGTTACTGTACAATTATGTTATTCAATAAATCCAAACAAAAAAAAATAGAGTTTCATATAAAAAATATCACTGTGGTGGAGGAGGTGGTGGAGGTAGCTGATGTAGCGGTGGTGGAAACAGAGGCAGTTGCATGACTTGAGGCGGTGGAAAAACAGCATACGGATTTATTACAAGTCCGGGATTCACTGATGGTTGTTGGTAATGCCCACTTTGAAGAGGAGGCCTATACCCAACGTGCGAATTATTTGGCGGCATCTGATACTGTTGGTGATGGCTCACTGGGTTTTGGTGAAAATTGGAGTGCCAGCTGCTACCAACAATGTTATAATTTCTCGGAGGCTGCGGATATGGTGGTCTGCTGCCAGGACCAACGTAATTTCCTCTGTATGGTGTTCGGGGAGTGTATGATCCTCTGGGAACGAAGGAATTTCCTCCATAATATGGTCGTTTGGCCCCTTCGTTTTCATTATCCACTGCACGATTTCTATTTCGCCTCGGTCTCCTGGCCGATCGCTCTTCTTCATCGTCCGAGTACTCTATATACCTTGGCGGAGGTTCGATGTCGTGTTCCCAACTAGCATCAGAACCGCGATCTTTCATTAGGTTTGACAAAATAACAAACTGGGTATGCTTTGTTCTCGGTGCAACATATATTTTTTGTCCGATTTCGATTCCTTTATCTTTGATTTCTTTATTTGAATTGAAACGAACGCAGTACAGTGGATCCGAAACTTGTCCCAGAACATCAAAAATTTCGCCCAAGACTTGGTTTCCTTTGTCTCGAAATAATACTGTTTCTAGATCTAACGGGACAGTACCAGGTAGAGCATTAACTAAGACCAGTTGTTCGACTATAGAATGTATGACTCCAAGTTCGACACATTCTTCTTCCGGGACAGTTATGTGAAGATCTTCAATCGGGGGTAAATCTTCAAGCCCAAGTTCACCTTTTACTTTTGGCTGACGTGAGCTAGCATATGTTTCGTCATCACATTCATCATCCTGAGCACCTAGTAAATCTAAATTAATTGAATCGTACTCCACATCCAAGAATTCTACATCAGAAGTATCAGAATCTGAGTTGATCTCTACGCAGCGGCTTTGGTAGGATTCTTTTACTGGGACTTCGCAAACATCATCTGAATCTCCATCTGAATCGTATTGGGCAAGAAGTGCTAAAGACGATTTGTTTTCCTCTGGTTCGTTGAGCTCCGAACTCGAAGCTGCGTTTAAAGATGAGCATGGCGTTTCTGTTTGAATGTTGTTTTTTTCCGCAAAAACTTCTATTTCCATAGCTTTATCTACAACATTCGAAAGAACTTTTTTTATAGTGCTATCATTACCATCTTTCAATTGTGATTCTTTTGATGGCTCAAGAAAACGTTCTCTCGCCTGTACGTTTTTATTCCCATCGTCAACAGAGTCTAAAAGTTCTTCAGATTCACATAAGGCATTGTTAGAATTAGTATCTTGTTTAGCGAACTTTGTTGTTGAACTATTTGAAGGCTCTTCAAGTGTTTCCTGCTCTTCATTTTGTTTTCCGGTCTCATCGTGAGCAGAGGTTGAACTTTTCTCTAAATTACATACAATATTATTGTACGACACGCCATCTTCACTACCGAGGATGATTTTTGGTTCCAGCAACGGCTTCACTAAAATTTCTTGCCTTATGATAGCAATCTTTTGTTTTTCAGCGTCATCCTTAGCAACATCCGAAATTTCAGCTTTATCAGAACTTTCAAGTAAATTGATGCGATTTGGAACCTCAACCAAATTCTGGTTTACAGTGAACTCTTCCGAAGTCACAGATATGTCTTAAAAATTTCGAAATTCTTTTAGTTTTCTTCATTGACAATAAAATAAATTTACCTTGGTTTTTACACTCTGACTGGCTAGAAATATTGATTTCATCTTGTTTCAGTGAATAGCCGCTGGGATGTGGAGGACTTTGCATTTTTAGTTTTTTACAATTCTATTACGATTAATTTTCAAAGTAAAACAAATTAAAATTGTTTTTATATATGAAAGAGAAGTAGAATGAAATTTCAAATTTGTTTAGATGTCAAAAGGAGCACGTGAACATGCGGATAAAAGTCAAACTTATCTGACATAATAACTGTCATAATTTTATCCGAATTTTTCAGTTGCGTTCGCGTACTGTCATCTCGAATCTTACCCCGGGGCTACATGAACAAGATACGTTGAGCCTTTTACATATACAACCAAACTTTCGAAATTGAAAACCAACTGGGGGTCAATTCCCGATCTGTGAAGCTGTGAAGTGAAAACATTTATCACAGCTTCACCGAAAATTCGATTCTCGATTAGTGAAAATCAAACCTCAAATGTCAAATTTTTTTCATATGATAAATTTCTTTTCATTGTCGGTGAAAAATTCAATTATACTACGTTTTCACTAGGGCAAATGAGATGATTATGACCAAATTTTCATAATTAGGTCAAAATTGACTTTGTTACCCATACAAAATCTGTCATCAAAATTACCTCAACTTGAGGTAATTGTGAGGAAATTATGCGCTAACAACGTGGGAAAATTGGAGTAAATTAACCAAACAGTACTAAAACACAACCTATTGTGAACTAGCCGGGAAAAAAGTGACAACTTGACAGAGACAGAGCATGCGCATTCTCAACAAAATTATTTATTGTCCTACAAGCTACTACTCCGGTCGTCCTATTGGATTTTTGGTAAGCTGTTTTTATTGTTTCTTTTTACTAAGCATTTTAGTTGCCATCTCCAATTATTATAGGTGTATCCCACTCAACTCACTGCCAAAACAAGATGGAACGCCAAAGAAAAGGTTGAAGTATGAACCATCCAATACATGTGCATAAACAATAACAGCCGTATCTATAAAGAACTTTTAATCATCGATTAGATTTAATTGCCTTTTAAGTAACACTTAAGTAAAGAATCCGTATCGATAATCAAATTTCACATTTAAGTAACCTTGCTAAGATCCCTCTTAACTTAAATGCCAATAATGACGTTTAAAGGTCTCTTAAATCCAAATTAAAAATTCATTCTGACGTTTCGGGAAAATCGGTGTCAATTTCGCTCTGTTGTTTAGGTAATATAATTTCTAAAAATAAACTTTTCTTAAAACAAAAATATGAAAGATTTTCTTCGCGATTTAAATGTTTTCAATGTGCTTAGTTAACGTAGAATGATGGAAGGTCAGATTTAAGAACAGGAGAAGCGATCAAAAGACGCTGCAAATACATACACCCATGGTTCAAAATGAATTTCTTTTTATCGAAGAATATATAAACTAGAACAGGTACAAATTGAACTCAATGTTACGTAAATTTGTGAAAACTTACAACGCAGGTTCTTCTTTATTTAGTATGTCTTCATCTGAGGGTGAAGATCTAAAAACCGAGGAGGCATCCTCCGATGAAGATGTTGAATCAGTGGACGGTGACATCGCTGCAAATGATTCCGATGATGAAGTTGAAGCTGAATCAAATGGAGAAGAAACAGCTGCTCATTAGCGAACTGAATCAAAAGCAACAAAAACAAGGAATCAAGAGCAAAAAGATCTTTCCACCAAAAAAAACAAATCCACCGCCAAACAAACAGTTTGCCGGCGGAAAGCCAAGCCGGCAAAATAAACAAAAAACCCGGCGGCAGAAAAAATGTAAAGCTGCTGTAAAGTAGATTTTAGATTTCAAAAGCTTATGTGCTTATAGGTTTAGAGACTTTTTTAATAAAAAAAAAATGTATATATACACATATATATGTAACGCTGCAGGAAAGTCAGCTCCTGAACTAAAACTGTATTTTATCTTTGGGTTTAAAAACAAATTTTGTGATTGTATTGAACAATTTGAGTTGTAATTCTAGGGCGTGACGCTGGAATCCTTTCCTTTTATAAATTGGAATTGGTACACGGCACCAAAGAACAACAAAACAAAGCACTGGATCGGTGTGTGGCTGCCGAGCCGAAGCATGGTGCAGGGTCAGTAAGCAGATCAAAAACTGATTCTTCAAGGCATCGGAAGTCCTGACGGGAGTGGTAAAGCAGCCAACCAACTTAACTTAAGAAAAATTAAACTTTAAATCCAATGTCTGTTTGGGGGAACTTGGCCAATCTCTGTGAATTTCTCCATGTATTCGGTAACTTTTGCACAAAGTTCTTTTTCTCGGATAAGGCGATCTAACGGCAATTTGTCGTCAGTATAGAGCTAACAGCTGATGACCAAGGCGAGTTCTTTGAATCAAAGTTAGAAGCTCTTCGAGATTCTTTGGATTGCGTTACGAGGTAGAAGCTAGCAAAAAACATAGGATTAAATTTGATTCTGCCTCAAGCTTTTTGTTTTCTTACCTGGGCGTCTTTGTCTGAGCTTGCAAAGTCCTTCCCCTCGATTGCAAAAGCACTTCTTGTCAGGACTTCACAGAAACCCTCTTCGGTTTCTACCAACTTGTTATGAACTCCAAATACCTATTTCTATTTTCCTTTGTTGAATGTTTTTCAGATTGTAGGTGCACACTTTGGCAAGATTGTGTTGAGGAATTCGCACCGTAATTTTTCCTGACTGCAGTCGGAGTAAAGGTAGCTGTAGTACGCGGTAAATCAAATGAATAAATAATTTTAGTCGGCAAGACCCCGTGCCATGTTAAAAACGAATGGTTGTCAAAACGCAGTTTAAATTGGACTAGATTTCTGTTTTTACTACTTTATTTTGACACAACTATCAATTAGTTTAGCATCCGCGCAGAATCGATTATCGATAAGAATTTAATCAACCTCTCTTAAGTTCCAATTAAATTTTAATTGAAACTTAACTTATCAACGTCTAAGAGACGTCTTAAGAAAATCTAATAAATACGGCTGTAATAGTTAAAAAAAATGAATGCACGCATGAAAAGGCTAAAGAACTAGGAATTCATGTATCTCCTGCTACGCATTTGAAATACGTTGAGAATGATACTAGTGGACAAAAGTAATTTCGCGCATTTAATCTGAGGGACTTAGTGGTAAACCACAAATCGATTTGAAAGTCTTGGTAACACCTCTCAAAACACAGTTGTGTAAAGCACAGAAGAAGAATATCGACATGCTTTTTTCTGATGGATAGTTTCCAGAAATCTGTGAATCCCTCCTCCCAGTTAATCGATATTTTTGGAAGATGATACCATGACATTGTCGAGTACCAAAACCACGATCAGGAAACAAAAGTTTGCAATACAGTCGTGCTGGGTGGGACATTCGATCGTATTCATGTCGGCCATAAGATCTTTTTGACTGCGGCAGTCTTAAGAGCTTGTAAGAAGTTGGTAGTTGGAGTTACAGAACAAAATATGCTCAAAAGTAAGTGAGAAAATTATATCCAATATATATCCTAGTAACACTGTTTTCCTTTATAGCAAAACGACTTCCTGAACAACACAAACTGACCCTTACATAATCGTGAAAGAGCAAGATGGGTCAGCGTCTGCAGGCACACTTTGGACAATTGTGATGGACTGCGATAAAATTGCACATGATATCTATGAGCGCGGACAGCTGTGCTAAGAGAAAATAGTTGAGCATTTTGGTGACGAAATTGTCGGTCCCGAAATGCGAGTAGATCGCATAAAACTTGGTTCAATCTTTCTGCAAATCCAGCCAAACTGGAAACTCTTAACTCTATCGTTTGGCCAGAGCTATTAGTTGAAGTAAAGCGCCGTATACAATTGGCCTACGAGAGCAGCGGTACCAAGATCGTTATGGTCGAAGCTGCTATTCTCCTAAAAGCAGGTTGGGAGAAAGAATGCCACGAAATGTGGTCAATGATTGTGTCACCCGAAGAAGCCGTCCGACGGGTTGGTGAAAGAAATGGTTTCACAGAAGAAGAAGCGTGTAGGCGAATAGCCAACCAAATAGACAACCGAACTGTCGTTGAAAAGTCAAATGTGGTCTTTTCTTCTGAGTGGAGTCTGGACTACACTCGGAAGCATGCGGAAAAGGCATGGACGATGGTAACAAGCGAACTGAAGAATGAAAGAAAAACATTCTGATATTTTTTTGTCAATTTAGTTTTATGTTTCTAAAAAAAGATTTGGAACAATAAAAATAAATAAATTTGTTGCCTCAAAGTGGTATCAAAGATTTTAATGACTTTCTCCTTTTTTGCCAATTACTCAATCGCTCATCCTTGTTGTCATCAGAGGTGAGCCAATAAATCCAAGAAAGTCGATTTGGGTAACTTCTCCACCAGACTGATTGCTGCGAACAAACATTTGGATGTTCTGCACATGCTGGAACTGCACGTTACCTTAGATTGACGGGATTCACTTCTAGGTCCTTAGGATCTAAATAAAGTAAATCATAAAATTATGCAATAATTTCAATTATTTCGTTTCGACTAACGTTAGATCCTGAACGGAAGAACAGGACTCGGCCATGTCAAAGTCGACTGTTCGAGGTTGGTTGATAAATAGTTTGATTTCCTTAGGACCCAACTGAGGAGGTGCCTTGAACTTCAACGAATGAATCTTCACCACCTGATCAAACGTAACCGAAAGTATCAATTGCTCATCTCAATTTGACTGCAGATAGCCACCAGCTACTTCAAAGCAATGTAGCATTGGATGGTCATCAGATTCGTTTTAACATTCGCACTACTGCCTCGATATAAAATTGTAAGGTTCCATCTGCAATTGAGATACGGTTGTATACATTCAAATATATATGAAGATTCGATTTGTCATACCAATCCCTGACCATAGTCTTCGCCTCATCGTCACCACCACTAGAACCAATGTGCTGTTGGTTTTTTTTTTTTTGTCATCAAATCAAAACAACTAACTCGATACTTGTAATAAGATAAACGTGGGCATGTTTTATAGTTTTTATCGGCTTGAGTCATAGTGCTGCCAGATGTCAAACAAAATTACCAACCTCTAATGAAAACACTTTTTTTTGAATTTTCATAACAACGTAATTATGGCCCTAGTGAAAACGTAGTATTATGAAAAATGGCACCCAAGCTCAAACGCGGAAAAATCCAGTTGGAATCTAATTGGAAAATGAGAGACAACTGTCAGAATTGATCATTTAGAACGTTTTAGTACTTTTTAGATCCGGAATCGCTGAGTGGGTTCGTGAAGTGATAAAATGAAAAAAACTGTATGAAAACTGAAATGATATTTTTTTTTCACTTGACAGCTTCACAGATCGGGAATTGACCACTGATATGGAATATTGAAATTTGAAAGCCACCCGGGAAGCAGTTTCAGTAGCCATGAAATTGACAGCTTCTTCAAAAAACCCTCAAAAAGAGAAAAGAAGGCCTGGAAAAAAATTTAAATATCAAATTTCTTGTTTGTGCCATCTTGAAAATTTATAAAGATATGTTGATTGAAAGCCAGTTGCCTGGCAAATTGTAAGTCGCCTACGTCATATCCGAAACACGAACAGGAATTTGACAGATTGTATATGTAGGCTGATGGCTTACCATATCTTGATCGTGTAGCCGTAGGGTTACGCCGGGGCTACACAAACATTTTTTCCATGTGCGATGCCTTGCGATGTTTTGCTGAAGTGAATATGAATTCCCAATGAAACTCGGCTATTGCTGTTTTTATAAGCCGTGTTTCAGTGAGAATTTATATTAAGGTATGTCCACACCAAAGAAAAAATTTTGAAAGATTTCAGAAACATTCCAAAAACATTTCAGAAACATTTCAGAAACAAAAAAAAAACATTTCTGAAATGTTTCTATAAAGTTGATTTGATCTGGACGCTTCGTGAAACATTTCTGAAATGTTTTTTGTTTCCCATTCTGGATAAAAAAAACTTTCTTTGTTTTCTGAAGGTATGTCCACACCAAAGAAACATTTTTGAAACATTTCAGAAACATTTCAGAAACATTCCAAAAACATTTCAGAAACAAAAAAACATTTCTGAAATGTTTCACAAATGTTTCTGAAATGTTTCTGAAATGTTTCAGAGATGTTTCTATGAAGTTGTTTTGGTCTGGACGCTTCTTAAAACATTTCTGACATGTTTCTGAAATGTTTTTTGTTTCCCATTCTGAATGGAAAACTTTCTTTGTTTTTCTGAAACATTATGGTGGATTCACATGCATCTGCAAGTGCAGATGAAAATCGGAGAAAGACACAACATGTAAAATTCATACCTGTCTGATAGAGAGGGAAGACATCTTCCGCACTTCCTTAGTTATGGGATGCGGATGAAAAATTATTGGTGCAGATGAACATGTTCATCTGCACCTATAATTTTTCATCTGCAACCATAATTTTAGTCGTTCAGGTGCTTCCTTTTCAGGAAAAAAATTTTTTGTTCTAAAAACTAGCTGCCTGAACTGGAGTGACGACACACGAAACGTCAAACTTCATCGGTTTTTTTGTTTATTTTTATTTGGATAATCGAAAAGGGCGGTAAGTGAATTTTTTTCTTAACTTTTTCATTATAATTTTTTTCCTAGGTCGACGAAATCCTTGATTAAACACAAAAGAACTGTCATGAAGGATAGTGCTGTAAGTAACTGAAAGTGCAAAGATCATGTTACCTGGTGTTCTTCGCTACGAAGATGGCATTAAAATAGACCAAGAAATAGTAATTATTACAACCAAGGGCGAAGCAATCTGGTTGGATATAATACAAATGACAACAGCCACTCTGTCGTCTTGCTATCATGGTGTTATTGCAAAAATAAAGCGTGTCATAATGGAGCGGGATACGTGTCCAAGGAACTGGGGTCTGGGACCAAAAGCTTCAGCCAAGAAAGCGCCTATTGCCTCCGGCAGATTGGATAAGTTCGGCCGACCAAATGAAAATACCCCCCCAAGAGTGGCTCACTGGTTTCGTGGACTACAGTGCAAAGAAATCCAACAGTGGTGAGGCGGTTTCTTCTGGTAATGGAGTTGATGAATCTGCCAAGAAGGTGAGTTTTGATTTTGATGAATGATTTGTTCGCTTCTATTTGATTTTAGAGGGCGATTTTGTAACTTTGTGGACAAAATTTGATTTTAACGACCTATGTTGGATAATGTGAACAATTAAAAAGTTTGCACGAATTGTTTGATGCTTTGCAAATATTTTTGAAGATTTTGAGGTCGAATAGACAAATAATAGTTTTTTTTGTTTGAGATCTTGTTGGAGCAAACGCCATTTGAACTAAAGCCTTTCCGACTTGAAAAAAAAAAACCAAAAATTAAAATGCCGTTCGATAGTCATCTGAATCTGTCCAACAAGTTGTTCAGTTCTAACCGCCCCATTTCATAATTAGAATAATATACCCAGTGTCTCGCTTCTATTCCTTTTTTGATTTATTTGATTTTTATTTTAGCGCAAATTGAGCGTCCACAGCCAAGACGAGTCAGCTGCCGTTGAAGAAACTGAAGTTCCTGCTTCCGAAAAGAAAAAGAAGAAACACAAGGCTGACAAAAATAATCGCCCCATGCTGATGAAAGTGCCCTTCCATCCACACAAGAAGACTCTGAAGGTGGCATAAAGAAAGAAAAGAAGAAAAAAAAAGAAGGATAAGGATCGCAAGAAAGCTGATGAATAGTATAGAATCTTAGTCAAAAAGTTACAGCTCAGGGCCATGGAGAATGCATTTTAGTTTTACTCAATAGATAAACTTCTGAAACTGAAAGCAATCGGTAAAGCATTTTAAACTAGGATGATTGAGTCATGGTGCATTAAAAAAACGTTTTATGTTTTTTAACTCCATCGTTTTTTACCTTTTCACAACAAAGAAAAGAGGTTTTAGTGTCTAAGTTCATAGTTTTTAAGTAACTCCAACAAAATACATTGCCCACTACAAATTACTTAAAAGTTGATGGAAATTTAACATTGCACTGCGTCTAGAAAAGGCATTAAAAAATTGTTTTTACTATATATTTTCATAAGAGTTGTAAATATAAGAGAATTTTAACAAAATGTATAAGAAATTGGAGAGTTTTATTATTATTGCTCATTTGGGATGGATATACGTGGTTATGTGCTTAAGTGCTTTTCCGAAAGCTTATAAGAATCTGCAGATAACTACAGCAGTAGTTCTCATTTATAATACAAGTCGGATTTTCTTCTGAAAAACCAACTGCTGATTCAATACCACATGTGCTATTGTTTAGTTAATTGTGGTTCAAATGAATTTGAATAGTTTGTTCGAGGAACTGAAGGTACAGGTAACAATTTCGCTCGAGGATGCTGAGATTATTGACCGTGTCTTGGACATTACGCGACTGCAATCAGAGTCTGTTGATTCATTGCAAGGGTTTCAGATAATTCATTCCCTAGGAGGGGGAACTGGCTCGGGTTTTGGTTCTTTGCTCATGAGAAACTTGGCAGAGGAGTACCCCGATAATTTGGTTTACACGTTTAGTGTGATTCCGTCGCAAAGAATATCGGATGTGGTTGTCGAACCATACAACTCAGTGCTTTGTATACCACACCTGATGGCTAACACTTAGTTGACTTTTTGCATAGACAACGAAGCCTTATACGACATTTGCGAGAACCGACTCCAACTAATGGAGTATCCTTGGAGAACCTTAACCACATTATTCCTCAATGTCTGGAGCAACTACTTGCTTGAGGTTCCCTTGTTAGCTCGATTCGCTTTTGATAAATAACAATGAAAAGCTGTTCGTTGAGTGTTCCACTAAAGGTGAAGCTGAAGAGTGGTAAACCCTAGGGTGAAGAAGTTAAAATGTAAATAGTTTGTTGTCTTAATTTTTGAACATTATTTATTAAAATGCATAATACACAAAAGTGCTGTTTCAAAACATAGGAAACAAAAAATTAGATTCTCACAAGCCTTCTTTCTGGGCCCATTCAGTCCAAGAGCCTTTGTATGCCTTTGCGTTACTCAAAGTAATATCCTTGTACAGAACTGCGTCGAAATACCCAGCGATTCCATTCAGATCGCAATCCTGGGCGACATTAAAGCTAAGCGTCTTGAAGTGCGTGTTATATATGAATTCATCTCTATTCGGATGGTGGAACTCGAAGAGCTCCTGTGGCATACCCATGTGGTAGACATATTTTAAGTGGACAGCATTTCACGCACCACCGATTTATGTCTTACTATGGAACGCACAGAGTTGTAGGGTTTCGAGGACATCAGAGGATTTATGCAGGAAGCTGATTCGCATATTGCATGGTATGCTAACACCGTCGTCTTTGAGTAGGTTGTGAACAGTCTAGGCATTCGGGGGAAAGATCATTGTCTCCAAATGAACCAAGAAGTTCTGAAATAAGAATGTCGCCCTCACGCACGTCCTTGGCGAAGATTTGGACTATATCTATTTTTTCCATTCCAGAGTTTCCTAGCAATGGTGGTTAAAGTCCTCACAGCGTTTAGGTTTTTCTCGCTGATGTAAATTTTGATTTTTCTTTTTGTGTTTTCAGCGGCATTCAAGGCAGAGAAACATGACTTTGAAAGCTGTCAGCAAGCTATAAACCGATTATAGGAACTTCGAAATGATATATCGGTTTTCTCTTTCTGTCTTTTGTGCACACATTCTATATCCGTCCTGCTTTACTTTTCTGCACTTCCGCACTTGCAGATGCATGTAAATCCACCATTGTCAAAACCAAATTCCTGTCATAGTGCTGCCAGATGTCAAACAAAATTACCAACCTCTAATGAAAACACTTTTTTTTGAATTTTCATAACAACGTAATTATGGCCCTAGTGAAAACGTAGTATTATGAAAAATGGCACCCAAGCTCAAACGCGGAAAAATCCAGTTGGAATCTAATTGAAAAATGAGAGACAACTGTCAGAATTGATCATTTAGAACGTTTCAGTACTTTTTAGATCCGGAATCGCTGAGTGGGTTCGTGAAGTGATAAAATGAAAAAAACTGTATGAAAACTGAAATGATATTTTTTTTTCACTTGACAGCTTCACAGATCGGGAATTGACCACTGATATGGAATATTGAAATTTGAAAGCCACCCGGGAAGCAGTTTCAGTAGCCATGAAATTGACAGCTTCTTCAAAAAACCCTCAAAAAGAGAAAAGAAGGCCTGGAAAAAAATTTAAATATCAAATTTCTTGTTTGTGCCATCTTGAAAATTTATAAAGATATGTTGATTGAAAGCCAGTTGCCTGGCAAATTGTAAGTCGCCTACGTCATATCCGAAACACGAACAGGAATTTGACAGATTGTATATGTAGGCGGATGGCTTACCATATCTTGATCGTGTAGCCGTAGGGTTACGCCGGGGCTACACAAACATTTTTTCCATGTGCGATGCCTTGCGATGTTTTGCTGAAGTGAATATGAATTCCCAATGAAACTCGGCTATTGCTGTTTTTATAAGCCGTGTTTCATTGAGAATTTATATTAAGGTATGTCCACACCAAAGAAAAAATTTTGAAAGATTTCAGAAACATTCCAAAAACATTTCAGAAACATTTCAGAAACAAAAAAAAAAACATTTCTGAAATGTTTCTATAAAGTTGATTTGATCTGGACGCTTCGTGAAACATTTCTGAAATGTTTTTTGTTTCCCATTCTGGATAAAAAAAACTTTCTTTGTTTTCTGAAGGTATGTTCACACCAAAGAAACATTTTTGAAACATTTCAGAAACATTTCAGAAACATTCCAAAAACATTTCAGAAACAAAAAAACATTTCTGAAATGTTTCACAAATGTTTCTGAAATGTTTCACAAATGTTTCTGAAATGTTTCACAAATGTTTCTGAAATGTTTCAGAGATGTTCTATGAAGTTGTTTTGGTCTGGACGCTTCTTAAAACATTTCTGATATGTTTCTGAAATGTTTTTTGTTTCCCATTCTGAATGGAAAACTTTCTTTGTTTTTCTGAAACATTATGGTGGATTCACATGCATCTGCAAGTGCAGATGAAAATCGGAAAAAGACACTAGCAGCCGTATCTATAAACAACTTTAATCATCGATTAGATTTAATTTACCTTTAAGTAACACTTAAGTAACGAATCCGTATCGATAATCAAATTTCACATTTAAGTAACCTTGCTCAGAGGCCTCTAAACTTAAATGCCAATAATGACGTTTAAAGGTCTCTTAAATCCAAATTAAAAATTCATTCTGACGTTTCGGGAAAATCGATGTCAATTTCGCTCTGTTGTTTAGGTAAAATAATTTCTAAAAATAAACTTTTCTTAAACAAAAATATGGAAGATTTTATCCGCGATTTAAATGTTTTCAATGTGCTAAGTTCAGATAGAAGTGCAAGGGCACCAAAATACTATAAACCAAGGTTCAATCCATTCGAACTCGAAGAAAAACAATTTAGACAGAAATATAGATTCTCAAAATTGAACATGCAAAAACTAATTAATCTTGTGAGATCTGATCTCGAAGGATCAAACAGAGGAGGCCATATTCCTGCTGATCTTCAAGTGATGGCTGCAATCAGATATTGGGGTCGAAATGAGGTATGTGTTTGTAGTTTCTACGATCATGCCAGCTCAATATAAGCACTCCTTAATTTCATTAAATTTTTCCAGATGCAAGACGATGCAGCTGACATCCATGGATTTAGCCAGCCTACCCTTTGCACAATATGTCAGAGGGTTGCAAAGGCATTTGCCTCAAAAAGACCCCAATTTGTTAAAATGCCAGTAACTGTTTCTGACCAGGCAAAAGAAGTCAGTGGTTTCCAGGCAATAAGAGGTTTTCCGCATGTCATTGGTGCGATAGATTGCACCCACATACGGATTCCCAAAGTGGGTGGGGAAACAGGCCAATACTATGTGAATCGAAAGGGGTATTACTCCTTAAACACACAGGTTGTGTGTGATTCATCTTTAAAAATAAGAGACATAGTATGCCATTGGAGAGGAAGCACGCACGATTCCAGAATCTTCCGAGAGAGCCGAATCAAAGAAAGATTTGAGAATGGTGAATTTAAAGGACGATTGCTTGGAGATGGGGGCTACGCCTGCTCCAATATTCTCTTCACTCCACTGCTGAATCCTCAAACACATGCCGAGGAGCAATATAACATTGCTCATATAGCTACACGCAATGCTGTTGAGAGGTGCTTTGGTGTTTGGAAGAGCAGATTTAGGATCCTCCTCACGGGTTTTCGGTCCTCATTACAGAATATAAAGACTACGGTGATAGCATTAGCTGTTCTACATAATCTCGCTATAGATTTTCAGGATGAAACCTCAGGTAATAATTATATTACAAATAATACAAGCAAGCTCTTTTCCATGTTCTTACCTTTTGTAGATGACAATGAAGATGAAAACAACGATGACATGGGAAGTGAAGTTGAACGAAACGAAGAAAACAATCACAATGCAAACATGTGCCGCAGAGTTTTCATTCAACAAAACTTTAACTAAAAGAAAATTGTGGTATGTGTTAAAAAAAATATTCTATTTATTTCACTTTTTTAAATCGCTTAAACTATAACAAAAATATATTTTTTTTAAAGCATGTTAAACAAAACTTTTCTTTTCAGTAAGTATTATAACTATCAGTCGTTAAACAAAAAAAAAAAAACGTTTATACATCAATCAAAATAATAAAAAAACGAACTTAAAACAAAAAACCAAAACAATTAATCCAATATCACATATTCACTCAAGTCAAATTCATATCACTTTGCAGTTTTATATACATATATACATTTAATCGAACTTAAAACAAAAAACCAAAACAATTAATCCAATATCACATATTCACTCAAGTCAAATTCATATCACTTTGCAGTTTTATATACATATATACATTTAATCAAGTCTGTTTTGACTTTCTTGCATGTTTTTCATCAGCTGCTGATGAAACTCTTTTGAGTGTTTCAGCCTCAAATTATGCTCTGCTGAAAAGTTTTTCATCAGCAGCTGATGCTCCTCTTCCTTCCTCCTTTCCTCGGCTTCAAATGCCCTTTCCTTTAACATACGATCCAGCCGAAACGTCTCCAATTCCTCATCAAACTTCTTCCTTAAGTAGTTCGTTTGTTCCTCTAAATACTTTTCCTTGAAATAATCGTCAGACTAAAAAAAAACATATAATTTATGTATGTACTAAATTCGTTATTTTTAAGTTTACAAACCTTTACGTTATTTGTCGACTTTTTACATTTTTTCTTGGAGGTGGACGTTTTCGATTCATTACAGAAGTTGGTTGTATCGTTCTGGAATGATATTTATACACGTACATATGAAGGTAAGTAAAGATATATTTGTTTTTTTTTTTAATCAATTTATCATATTTATTATTTCAGTTTCATCTGGTCAACAACATCCTTTCATCAACAGAATGCAAGAAAAAAAAATCAACACTCCATATAACATGACATGACAAGGAATTGCAATTATACGCAACAACAACTCTCTTCGATTTGATAAGGTAAGCCATTGAAATATTTTTTCTATACATAAAATTAACGACAAAAAAAATCCTCCTTACAGTTTGTAGAAATCCCAAATCGAACGCACAACTAGCCCAGGCGTAACATTCGTCGTTATGTTGCCATTGCTTAAATTTAGCCATGTCAGCTATAGTGAAAATAAAACAAGGATCTTCCAACTGGTGACATGAGATACTCATCAACAGACGACTCAGAGTGCAGTACATTCGAAACGGAATCTGAAAATCGAGAGACCAGTGTGGAAAAAGATGTTTCTATGGGTGGAGGAACTGGTTCTCTGGGTAATATCAAACGCTTTGTAGGCGATTGTGAAAGAGTGAGTGAAAAACTTTCCGAACACGATCGTATCAAAAATCGCAAGACATACAAGTTGACTCGCGCTGGTAGTAAAGTTATGGAAAAGTTAGTAATGCACTAGAAGCGGGTAAGAAGCATGGACACTGATGCGAGGCAAAAGGAGAGGATTAAAGGGTAAGGAAGGCTTGGATTTCAGGAAGGAAATAGGAAATTGGATCGGAAGGAAAGGAATATGGTAGGTATGTTGGGATAGGAAATTTTGAAAGAAGGAAGCGGTAGGTAAGGATAGGAAACTGAAGGGATAAGGGAAAAGGAACACCACTGGAAAGAAACAAAACATAAAAGGTAAACAAAGGGAACTTCCCACTAGGAAAAAAGAAGGGTAGGAAAAGAGGATGTGGACGAAAGGAAGGGTAGGGAAAGGGACCGAATGTACGCCGGGAAGTCTGGCATGCTGGCTAGCGCGGCTTAGCTCGCCGGATGTAGGGGGGGATCTTGACTTCCCGGTCGCACCTCACCTCGACCAAAAACAAAATATACATGCCTTGAACTTAAAACCACCACCGAAAAACTCCACACTCCAGGAGCTGCTGATTTTAGTGCAGCATGGCCTGTACCCTCCCAACCTGGAACCCCGGCGGCCGATGGTCTGGGATTCCCCAACAAAAACCGGCGAAACTGTCAACACCACTACCACTGCATCCTCACCCCCTTCTTACCACCCCATGTGACTTCTACTCCTCAGAGAGCATTATCACCCGGAAATTAATTATCAAACACGCAAATGTTTATGCCGAATAGCGTGATTTACATTTATTAATGGTTTAAAAATGAAGTAAAAAGGAAATAAAAATGTAAAACAAAAAACATAAAATGGCAATTAAACTTACAAACTATCATATAAAAGAATGGTAAATACAAAAAGGTAATAGTAATTGAAAAGTTATCAAGTAAAACGACAACAAAAAAAAAAGATCATAAAAGGATATTTAAATTCGCAAGTGGCGACATAACGCCAATAAATGATAAATAAACTATAAATGAAGCGGTATTAAAAACAAATGGAAACGATAAAATTATGAAAAAAAAAACATCTGTGAATTACAATCCACGAGTGAAACCTTTTTTTTATCACTCGTTCAAAACAAGGAAGTACCAAAACCAAATATCCTCTTCCGAACCAAACGAACTTTAAATAATTTAAGGTTTTTTTTTTTTCTTGCAAAACGAAGCAACGCTATACTGGATTTCCCAACGCCAGTGTACTGCTTATTGCATGGATGAACTCGCACCCTCACTACCCTACTTTAATTATCTCCTAAAAAGAGCTCTTTTTAAAAGGCGGGGTTTTCTTTGTACCTCCCGCTTAGCCACACTAATAAAACAGAACCAGTACACCCAAATTGCAAAATCCCTTCGCGCGCCGTATCGTATTTTGCAAACCCACAATAAAACTTCCAACGTTTCAATAAAATTATACAAAAAAAAATTTAACATGAAGAATCAATAATAAACAAAAATAGAAAACATATCACGCTATTAAATTTTAATAAATTTCGCCTTCTGCATCCGGAACGACTTCGCATCAATTCTGGATAATGTTGCGGTTTCCCTTGAATCGGGCCGCCACTGTTTCCTTCTCAATATCAAAATTCTTGTATTCGCGGATTATTAGCCAATTTATTTTGACCGCGTACGAATTTAAAAATTCCACGGCCTACCTTCCTTCTAGCACTTTGCGGTTTGCACCCAAAAAAAATAGCAATATAAAAAAAACGTATTACTTGGGGAGCCCGGGTATTCCCACGGGCTTTCTTTATCCCTCACACAAACTCTAGTTTTTTCTGCTCCTGTTGTTGCTGTTGCTGTTCTGCCCTTTTGACTTTGCGGCAAAACCGTTGATTTTCCTTTCTTTTCAAAAGTGCCGGTGCCGCTCCAACCCGTTCGTTTGATGTAGGTCGGCCACGACCTTTTTGTCCTTGGTCTATATGTGACCGCCGGAAGGTAGTACCGTGGATTTTCTGCTTCTTTTCCAACTTCTTTTGCGGTAGCCTATCGTATGCCGAACAATTTAAATTTTTTTCTTTTAACTTTTCAATTGCTTCAATTGGGCACTGCCTTTAATAAAGGTCTTTATAAATAAAACCTTCACTTAAAATGTTCTTAATAGTTTTTTTTTTTCTTGCTTGAGCAATTTTGCTGCCTCCCGCACTAATTTGATTTATAGAAATGAATGCCGGCTCCCTGTTCAAAGTTTAGGCATTCCACCCACCCGAAAATTCATTTTCCATTACTTTTGTTTTAATCGTCTCTCAATAACTGGCCTTTTCTCCTCCTACACCCATTTCCAAAAAAAAACAAAAAAAACAAAAGCTCACTAATAGCCCTACTTCCGTAATCTACTTTTGGGATTCTCCCAAAAGATTTTGTCTTCTTGATCACCCTGTGGCATCTTATGTTTCAACCACCCACAAAGCGAAAGTGGAACGCATTGTTCAGAAACAATGCCCCACAACTATATGTCGGCGCTCTTTACTCTAGTAGAGTATTACTCATACCCTTTTTCATTCATGCTTTGGCATGAATAAAAAAATTCTATTTACTAGCATCTTGCATGAGTGAGTACTACTCCATCGTCTATCAACCAGACCAGCAGCCATTCCAGCCATCAACAAATTGCCAGGTAATTTTCATTTTCATTATACGTTTATTAAACAAATATATTCTTTTAGATTTTAGCTCTGTTTTATTTTGTTTTTCAGTGTGAACCTCCTCAACAAAAAACTATTAAATTGGGATAATACCAACGGGTAGACGGTGAGACAATTTTGACAAGAAAACAAGGTAAGGTTAACCAAAAATAGTGTCGGTTCTTGGTTGCTAAATTTTTGTTTATTTTAATATTTTTCAGACATAAAGTACGAGTGTAACAAAACACCTGGTTGGGGATCGTCGCTACGACAGACGAAAACAGGTGGAACTCGTCTGCGAAATGATTCAGGACAATGTGGTGGGGAAGAACCCACGATTACCAGCCGGGCATACAGGTATTTCTTAATCTTTTAGTACTTATGCATACGTGTTTCTAATGAGATCTTTTTCCTCAGGTTTTCAGGAGGTTAAAACTGGTGTGATCAACACGGAATAACAAGACAGGAGCTACCACGACGAACGAATAAATAACAAGGATAGACCCATAAACTACATGCCTTACGAATACAACCGATGAGGTTAAACAACATAAAATCAAATCACAGTGAATTTTTGCATGTGAGTTACCCATTTTGGTTTCTTTTTTATCGTTTCAAGAACTATCTTAAGTTAAGATTCGTTTATTTTTTTGGTGATTTTTCTTTTTGTTCATCCTACTACCTATCGTGTTAGAGATTTTAATCGTGGTTAGGACTACCTTAATACAATTAGAAAATAGATTGAAACTTTGGTGCACATATATACATACAATTTCTTATCGATACGTATTACATGAATAAATAAATAACATAAATAACTACCTACTCACTACACTTGCATAACAAAATCTGTGACAACACTAAGTACATAGAATAATAAATAAATAAATAACTTAACTATAATAAATAACTACTACCTAATATCACAGTACTTAGCCACTTAAAGTGTATATATCACAGATTTTAAATATTGCTAGTGAGATAGTACCCTTTATAACTATATAAATATAACTCTATAAATAAATAACTATGTAAATAAATAACTATGTAAATAAATAACTCTATAAATAAATATCTATGTATATAAATAACTCTATAAATAAATTAACTAGATAAATAAATACTCTATAAACAAATACATAACATTAATCTAAGGTACTTATGTGCATGTGCAACCAAACTGAATAGGAAACTTATAAACTTTGGCATGATAAATATTGCTTTTGAGAATGATTCGTGAGGATGGGTTGGGATAAGTGAAATGTTGTTAGTGGGATGTTGTTAGTATGGAAAGTGAATGTGAAAACTGGGAATGGATGTGGAAAATGGAAATGGGTATGAAAAATGGAAATGGGTATGTTTATGTTCTGAAGGTTTTTGGATGTATGGTTTATTGAGGATTGGTTAATGCTGATTGGGTATTTTAGTGGATGTTTGGTTAGTAGATGTTATTGTCATAGGATGGATGGGGGATTGGATCGGTTCGAATCATCTCTTTTATTGTTTTAAGTCTTTTGCATGGAAGACTCCTATAGGTTGACCTTTGGTATTTTCTAATTCGTATAGGTTGTTTCCTACGGCTTTGACCACACGACATTTAACATATTTAGGACAAAGTTTCGCGTTTAAATATTTAGAAGTGTCACTCAGGATAAAATTTCTTTTGAAAACTTCTTGACCTGGGCAATATTTTATTTCTCGCGTTCGCGTGTTGTAAGTTTTAGCGCTTTTTTCATTGGCCATTAAAATGGAATTTTTAACTTTTTCGCGTATGCACTGAAGTCGACTGTGTCTGGGAAGAGTCATTATTTCTCCGTCTTCCATGTAATTAAGTTGTTGTGCTAACTCGTAGTTACTTCCATGGGTCATCCTATTTGTACCGAATAGTGCAAAGTATGGTGACACCCCCGTTGCGGAGTGAACAGAACTTCTTAACGCAGACGCTATCTCGTCTAAGTGGAGATCCCAGTCTCGTTGGTCGTCTTTCAAATAGGACCTTATCGCAGCCAGAAGTGTTCTATTGACTCTTTCGGATGCATTCGACTGAGGTGCATAGTTTGGAGTTCTGAAATGACGAACTCCGTACGCTTGCAAAAAGTTTTGGAATTCTTTGGCCAAAAATTGTTTCCCGTTATCCGAATGGATTATCTGAGGAACTCCAAACATGCAAAATACTTCATTTTTCAAATACTTAATAATACTTAAAGCATTGGCAGCTTTTAAAGCCTTGATAAATACATACTTAGAAAAATGATCTAACACTACAAATAAACATGAATTACCACTTTTTGACCTTGGGTACGGACCCAAGAAGTCTACATATAACTTTTGAAAAGGACGATCTGTTGTAAAACTATTAACAATAGGAGGACGTTGTACTTGATTTGACGGTTTACATTGTTTACAAATAGAACATTTAGCGATGTATTGTCGAATCTGCACCGTCATATTGGGCCAATAGAAATACTGACGTATTCTATGCAACGTTTTTGCTATGCCACCGTGCGCTGCCTGTGGAGGCTCATGAGCATTAGCAATTAGTTGCTCGGTCATAGCTGAAGGTATCCACAGCCGCCAAGTGTGTTCCGACAAAACATCATTTTCACTGGGAAGTGCTTTCTTATACACAAAGTTGTCTTGTACTTTCAAGTCAGGCAATGTTTCGCTATTTTGTTCTATGGTTGTCTTTAAATTTTTATATTCTTCTGATTCGAAATGTTCTGAATCCAGATCAACTAACGGTGCTATTTGTTCTAACTCCATACTTTCGACATGTATACGAGAAAGCGTATCAGGTACTACGTTAAGGCTTCCCTTTCTATGTTCTATGTTGAACGTGAATGACTGCAGCTCCAAACTCCACCTAGCTAGTCGACCGTTAAGGTCCTTCATCGTCATCAACCATTTTAAACTAGAATGGTCGGTGATTACGGTGAAGTCCATCCCTTCAACATAGGGCCTAAATTTTTTGATGGCCATGACAGCTGCCATACATTCCTTCTCGGTAACGCTGTAATTTCTTTGGCATGAGTTTAGTTTTTGGGAAAAGTACGAGATAGGACTTTCCTGATCTTCTTCTTTCTTTTGAAACAACACCGCCCCGATTCCAGTATCAGATGCATCGCACTGAATAAAGAAGCGTTTAGTGAAATCGGGGTGTGTAAGCACTGGTGCTGTCGTTAATGCTGACTTCAAGTTTTCAAAAGCAACTATCGCCTCTTCAGACATCTTAAACTTTTCATTCTTTTTCTTCAACATATCGGTTAATGGAGCTGTTAAGGTAGAGAAATCTTTGATGAATCTCCTATACCACCCTGCTAGACCAAGTAGCCTACGAACCTGTCTTGTGTTTCTAGGTAGGGGAAAATCTACAACTGCTTCGACTTTCGCCGGATCGGTTTTCAACTTCCCTCCTCCGACAATAAAACCTAAATATTTTAACTCTTTGAAACAGAATTTTGACTTGGCTAAATTAATGGTTAGGTTGGCCCTCCTAAGGCAATCGGCTACCTGTTCCAGCAGAGTGACATGGGTCTCGAAGTCAGGTGCGATGATGAGGAGATCGTCCAGATACACGAAAACACGGTCCCTGAGTCGTGCAGGGATTACTTTGTCCATTAGACGGCACAATCTTTGAGCTGCATTGCACAACCCGAAGGGCATGACCGTAAACTGGTACAAAGGTCTCCCCGGTACCGCAAACGCAGTTTTTTCTCTACTCTGTAACTCCAACGGTATCTGCCAAAAAGCTTCCTTTAAATCGACACTGCTTATGTAGTATGTGTCTGGCAGTCTGCTAAGGAGTCCTTCTATGTGGGGGAGAGGATTCGCATCCTTTTTGGTCACCGCGTTCACCTTCCTGGCATCTAAGCAGAACCTGTACTTGACAGTGTTATCTGCCGCAACCTTTTTGATAAGTGTAACGGGTGAGCACCAAGGGCTTTCACTTTCCTCAATCACGCCCATCTCCAGCATCCTGTCGATTTCCTTGTACAACAAGGCTTGCACCGCTGGAGATACAGGATAGTGTCGCTGCTTGACAGGGTCAGCATTCCCGGTATCTATGACATGCTCCATCATCGAAGTTTTTCCCAAACCATGACGTTCGTGGTCGAGAAATCTCTGCTTAACAGCATCCAATTTCGCTTTTTGTGGCAAAGATAGCTGATGGGCACAATCTAAGTCAGCTTCTTCACTTAATATGGACATGGAACTCACAATACTTGGCGCGATATGAAACGCTTTCCAAAAGTCAACACCTAAATACAAATTTTGATCCAAATTTGGAACCAAATACAACGTAAGTTTTTCTGTTAAACACTTATACTTCACATTTACACAAATTTTCCCTATTATTGCCTGAGTTTTCCCGTCGGCAGTTTTAACTCCCGATATGTGTGGCAAAATGGGTATCTTTTGTTCGGCCACAAACTCTTCACAACCTTTACCTAATATGCTAACACTAGCGCCGCTGTCAAGAAGCCCCATGACTTCTTTTTCAGCTATAACTACTTTGGCGTACGGCCTCGGATCTGAATCAGTTCCGATTACTGTCGCCACTATGTTCTTTCGCACTTGTTTTCTTAGCTGAAACCTTTGTCTCGTTTTCTTTATCCTATTTGATACTTCGCTCACTCTTTTTCCAAATATTCTTTCTCTAACCTTTTCATAATTCCTTAATCTAATGTGTAGAGGCACTATCTCGAATCTTTTCCTCTCTATCTTCTCCTCTTCTTTACTCCTTACTAATAATTTTACTTTTATATTGTCTATCGGCTCTTCTAATCGGGGTCCTAAACAATGGTTTGGGTCGAACGCGATTCCCCCGGTGACCTCGCGTTCCGGTTCCGGTTTCCCGGATTGCATACCGGACATTTGGGTGTAATTACCCCCTCTCTTCCACACTTATAACAGAATAAGGTCCTATCTGCTGTGCAGTCTTTATAAAAATGACCCGTCGACTTGCAGTTCCAACACCTTACCGATCTAGGATCTGTCGCAACCTGGTTCTGTTTCGGTCGAGCACCTGAGTGTTGGAAAGCAGCTAACTGCTCTTCCGCGTATGGTGACTCCTCCTCCACTTCCAACTCATTCACCTTATACTTAATCGGCGGTTTGAACTGCTTTGGTGGTTCTCTCATCCGACCAGGAAAAGCCGACTCCGCTTCCTTGCACGACATCCTCAGCTGATCCAGCGTATAAATCGCCTGAGGGTACACCAAGCTTCCTAACTTCTCGTTGAGATTTCTTTTCAGGATCCTTACCAGCTCTTCTTCCTGTATCTGCATCCTGAGCTGGTGCTTCAACTTGGAAATCGCTGCGAAGAAATCATCGCAAGACTCCCAGGTGCCCTGCCTTCTATCCATTATTTCGCGCAGGATATCAAAATCGGTTTTGGCGTTCCTAAACTGCCGCATAATCGCGTTTTTGAGTACTTGCCAATCCGGCTGATAATGGTCGCGTTGGAACTGCCAGTACCAATCGTTGGCAGCACCTGAGAGCAGCAGATGAAAATCCCGCAAAACCTCAGCCCAGGAGCAGACATGTTGGCTTTGTAAGGTCTCCACCCTGAAAACGAAGTCTTCTACGGTAAGCACCTCTGGATTGCCGTTGAACTTTAAACCCCACTTATCTATTTTAATAGGCTTGGCTCTGGGACCCTCATAATGCGGATACGATCCCTGAGGATTCCACCTACCGTTGGGATTACCTGAAAACTGGGCTCGCTCTTCATGATAGCTCACTTGGAAAGCTGCCCTCGGCCCGTGGTTCGCTATTGGTGCGAACGGCCTCGCTGACTGGTTCAGCTGAGTCTGCCTTGCTTGCGGACCGGAAAACTGCTCTTCTACTCGATGGTACTGCCTATCATGCCCCTGTGGGGACCTATCGTTTTGCTTTGACCTCGGGCGCGTCGAGTTACTAAACTCTCTTCTTAGGTCCAGCAGACTAGTTTTCACTAGCTCCTGCATCGCCATGGATAGCTTGTCCCCAAGAGAGTTGCAATAAGAGTCGCACGCACTTGCTACTGCTGAATTAATTACTGATCTCAGCTCGTCAGACACTAAGCTACCTTCCTGCCGATTTGTTTCTACCCCTACCTCAACGTTGGCTTGGTAATCGGGTCTTTCTTCACTCCTACTTCCTGAATTCCTAGCTGCTTCTAGCGCACTAATCAGACTGTAGTCTGGCCTCTCTACTGAGTCCAAACTAACTGTCCTACTTGATGGCATTTGTTCGGGAAGACTTTCACCGGTTTTCTTTTGTTGCTCCGGTGGAATAGGGTTTTTCGCTGGAGGTGGTTGACTGCCGCTGCCACTTGTCTCATTTGGCTGAACCGCCTGTTTTGGTGAGTGTCCAGCAAACGACATTTTTGAATTTCCTACTGACAACCTTTTCACTGTGGAACGGGTAACTACTCTATCGTGTTTACTGCTTGGATCTTTCTTCTTATTATCGTTCATTACATAAACCAAAAAAACTAAAACCTACAAATTACAATAATTTCCCTAACACTAACCTTATACTAACAATAATCTAACACTAAACTAACACTTATACTAACAATAACCTAACGTAACACTTATCTCACTAACGCTAAACTAACACTAACGATAATTTAACCTTAACACTAATCTAACGCTAACGATAAACTAACAATGACCTAACGCTAAACTAACGAAAACACTAATACTATACTAACAATAATCTTCTACTAACACTAAACTAATGCTAAACTTTTACTAACACTAATCTCCCTAACGCTAATCTAACACTAACCTCACGCTAACAATAAACTAACAATCCTAACGCTAAACTAACAACAACACTAATACTATACTAACAATAATCTTCTACTAACACTAAACTAACGCTAAACTTTTACTAACACTAATCTAACGTAACCTTTTGTTTTTATTTTTTTCAGATCACCGTCCGATTAAATAACCACTGCAAACGGACTAACCACTACAGGAACGACACCTAAAACTTCGGAACCATATAGCTGTAAGTATCTAAACTAACATATCCTCAAATCTGTCTAATGTAGAATTTTGTTTTTATCTTTCAGGCCTCCTTCCTCGGAATTATACCACCGTTGACACTCAACCCTATGCGAAACCCCCGGATAAAATATTTGAAAATGTCGAACATATATAAATAACAAAACTAATATTTTCTAAAAATCTTACTAACACGATTGTAAATTTTAAATTGTGTGTATTGTTGTTGTTGATTTATTGTGTATTTAAAAAAAATGCTGGGGTGTTTGAAGGGGTGTGCTTCGTTCGGTGCATGTGGATTTTTTTTTTTTCTCGTTGAGGTATCGTTGACAGTTTCGGTTTTCTTTATTATAAGTTGTATCTCTCTACCCTGGAGTGTGGTGTTAATGAATTAAAAAAAAAACGACATTAATACTACACAGGGTTATTGTTGGTTATCCGAGTCCAAGATACTTCGTCGCTAATGAACAGGTATGCTTTAAAGCTTTCCTTGTTCACGACTTACGATAGTACTTAAGACTCGAATACCCAACGAAATTTTTCAGGATGGGAGTGGAAAGGTTCAGTTGCTGTGTTATGAGATCTTGTATCAGGTCGCATTTCGATTGGTTCGTCTGTGACCTTCCTCTCGAAGACATACTTGAAACGGATTCTCATAACTCAGCGACCGATAACATTACAACAAGAGGATAGGATGAATTCCTCTAACAACAACAAAACGTCTCGTCGCAAATGATAGGGCCTGCTTAAAAGCTATCCCTTATCATGACTTACGATCAGGTTTGTTGTTGTTAGGGATTTCGAATAAAGGTAAGGATATACAACACATAGGATCTAAACACGGACAACACGTCTGGGCGCCATTTGATGCGAGGCAAAAGGAGAGGATTAAAGGGTAAGGAAGGCTTGGATTTCAGGAAGGAAATAGGAAATTGGATCGGAAGGAAAGGAATATGGTAGGTATGTTGGGATAGGAAATTTTGAAAGAAGGAAGCGGTAGGTAAGGATAGGAAACTGAAGGGATAAGGGAAAAGGAACACCACTGGAAAGAAACAAAACATAAAAGGTAAACAAAGGGAACTTCCCACTAGGAAAAAAGAAGGGTAGGAAAAGAGGATGTGGACGAAAGGAAGGGTAGGGAAAGGGACCGAATGTACGCCGGGAAGTCTGGCATGCTGGCTAGCGCGGCTTAGCTCGCCGGATGTAGGGGGGGATCTTGACTTCCCGGTCGCACCTCACCTCGACCAAAAACAAAATATACATGCCTTGAACTTAAAACCACCACCGAAAAACTCCACACTCCAGGAGCTGCTGATTTTAGTGCAGCATGGCCTGTACCCTCCCAACCTGGAACCCCGGCGGCCGATGGTCTGGGATTCCCCAACAAAAACCAGCGAAACTGTCAACACCACTACCACTGCATCCTCACCCCCTTCTTACCACCCCATGTGACTTCTACTCCTCAGAGAGCATTATCACCCGGAAATTAATTATCAAACACGCAAATGTTTATGCCGAATAGCGTGATTTACATTTATTAATGGTTTAAAAATGAAGTAAAAAGGAAATAAAAATGTAAAACAAAAAACATAAAATGGCAATTAAACTTACAAACTATCATATAAAAGAATGGTAAATACAAAAAGGTAATAGTAATTGAAAAGTTATCAAGTAAAACGACAACAAAAAAAAAAGATCATAAAAGGATATTTAAATTCGCAAGTGGCGACATAACGCCAATAAATGATAAATAAACTATAAATGAAGCGGTATTAAAAACAAATGGAAACGATAAAATTATGAAAAAAAAAAACATCTGTGAATTACAATCCACGAGTTTAAGGTTTTTTTTTTTTCTTGCAAAACGAAGCAACGCTATACTGGATTTCCCAACGCCAGTGTACTGCTTATTGCATGGATGAACTCGCACCCTCACTACCCTACTTTAATTATCTCCTAAAAAGAGCTCTTTTTAAAAGGCGGGGTTTTCTTTGTACCTCCCGCTTAGCCACACTAATAAAACAGAACCAGTACACCCAAATTGCAAAATCCCTTCGCGCGCCGTATCGTATTTTGCAAACCCACAATAAAACTTCCAACGTTTCAATAAAATTATACAAAAAAAAATTTAACATGAAGAATCAATAATAAACAAAAATAGAAAACATATCACGCTATTAAATTTTAATAAATTTCGCCTTCTGCATCCGGAACGACTTCGCATCAATTCTGGATAATGTTGCGGTTTCCCTTGAATCGGGCCGCCACTGTCTCCTTCTCAATATCAAAATTCTTGTATTCGCGGATTATTGGCCAATTTATTTTGACCGCGTACGAATTTAAAAATTCCACGGCCTACCTTCCTTCTAGCACTTTGCGGTTTGCACCCAAAAAAAATAGCAATATAAAAAAAACGTATTACTTGGGGAGCCCGGGTATTCCCACGGGCTTTCTTTATCCCTCACACAAACTCTAGTTTTTTCTGCTCCTGTTGTTGCTGTTGCTGTTCTGCCCTTTTGACTTTGCGGCAAAACCGTTGATTTTCCTTTCTTTTCAAAAGTGCCGGTGCCGCTCCAACCCGTTCGTTTGATGTAGGTCGGCCACGACCTTTTTGTCCTTGGTCTATATGTGACCGCCGGAAGGTAGTACCGTGGATTTTCTGCTTCTTTTCCAACTTCTTTTGCGGTAGCCTATCGTATGCCGAACAATTTAAATTTTTTTCTTTTAACTTTTCAATTGCTTCAATTGGGCACTGCCTTTAATAAAGGTCTTTATAAATAAAACCTTCACTTAAAATGTTCTTAATAGTTTTTTTTTTTCTTGCTTGAGCAATTTTGCTGCCTCCCGCACTAATTTGATTTATAGAAATGAATGCCGGCTCCCTGTTCAAAGTTTAGGCATTCCACCCACCCGAAAATTCATTTTCCATTACTTTTGTTTTAATCGTCTCTCAATAACTGGCCTTTTCTCCTCCTACACCCATTTCCAAAAAAAACAAAAAAAACAAAAGCTCACTAATAGCCCTACTTCCGTAATCTACTTTTGGGATTCTCCCAAAAGATTTTGTCTTTTTGATCACCCTGTGGCATCTTATGTTTCAACCACCCACAAAGCGAAAGTGGAACGCATTGTTCAGAAACAATGCCCCACAACTATATGTCGGCGCTCTTTACTCTAGTAGAGTATTACTCATACCCTTTTTCATTCATGCTTTGGCATGAATAAAAAAATTCTATTTACTAGCATCTTGCATGAGTGAGTACTACTCCATCGTCTATCAACCAGACCAGCAGCCATTCCAGCCATCAACAAATTGCCAGGTAATTTTCATTTTCATTATACGTTTATTAAACAAATATATTCTTTTAGATTTTAGCTCTGTTTTATTTTGTTTTTCAGTGTGAACCTCCTCAACAAAAAACTATTAAATTGGGATAATACCAACGGGTAGACGGTGAGACAATTTTGACAAGAAAACAAGGTAAGGTTAAGCAAAAATAGTGTCGGTTCTTGGTTGCTAAATTTTTGTTTATTTTAATATTTTTCAGACATAAAGTACGAGTGTAACAACACAAAAAAAAAGAACTCTAAGGATTTCAAGAGAAACTTT
Source organism: Melanostoma mellinum (assembly GCA_914767635.1). Classification (NCBI taxonomy): domain Eukaryota; kingdom Metazoa; phylum Arthropoda; class Insecta; order Diptera; family Syrphidae; genus Melanostoma; species Melanostoma mellinum. The sequence continues at coordinate 61,794,538 of OU612060.1, read as the reverse complement.
GACAAGGTAAGTTCAATGATATTTTTGTAGCCTTGACCAAAAAACAATACACCTTTTATTCCAGATTCATCCGTTACACACGCATATGAGGGGCGGGCAAAGAAATCGGATACGTGTGTAAAATGTCATAATAACAGTTCAATAAAATGTTTAACGACTCCAAATTCGAAATGAGTGCTTATACTAATGCAAACTAAAAACAATTATGTGTGTAGGTAGGTACCTATGGCAAAGCGTTTTAGAAATTTGGGAGTATGTATATTAGATTTATCTGTTCTCGGAACTCGAATTTTGGGGAAAAGAGTAGTTAGGGTAGAGATGTAAGTAAGAAGATATGTGTGTAAGAATATAAAAAATGCTACAGGTGCATTGGATAGATTCTTTATAACATTCATATTTTTACAGATACATTGGTTACCGACCATAGAAACAGTGGAACAAAAAAACTCTTTTTTTATTTGAGGTAGGCTTTAAGTGAGGAAAATGGATTGCAAGAAATATCGCCATTAAGATAATAAAGTGGATGCATATCACGAAATAATACTCCAAATATGAAAACTAAATGTGAATTTCTTCTTCAAAAAACTGTTCCAATGGACATGGTTCAAAGAATCTGTTCCGGATGAGTTTTCGATAATCTGCATTCCAGCAACGAGAACTAAACGTATGGATAAGAGGGTACCGTATCAGTCCCAAAGACAATAAGTACTTGTGTTGCTTGATTTATAATCCTTCCAAGTGTGAAAAGTTCAAGTACCTGGAATCTATGATCAACAAGATAGCAACTTGAAATAACGACATCAACTATTGGATAAACCTAGGGTGGATGGTGTACTTGGACTATGATCAAAAAAATATAAGGCAACACTTTACATGGCGGTTGTGTGTCCAGCACTCACAACACTGTTGGCCAATATAGGTATATAATATATATATATATATATAGATTCTTACCAGAGGTGTTGGAGTTGTAGGCTTTTCCAAATCGACTGGATCGTCCTGAAAATGATAATTTATGTAAGTAGGTACGGGGGTTTTTATACATACAATTTCTTACCTGTAGTGTTGCAGGCTGTTGGCTCGGAAACGTTGGGAAGTCCTCAATCAAGTACTCTTCTTCCATATTTATTTGTAGAATTTCATTCTATGTACATAATTAGATACTTAGGTATATATTTTTATAAATACTTATATAAGCACTTACATCAAAGATATCGCTATCGAACAAGTTGTGATCGACTGTGAACTCTTCTGGGATGAGTGCCATCAGTCTCTCGGTCTCGGGATCTGGCGATTTGGGAGCTGCACCACCTCCAGTGGCTCCTCGTTCCTTTTTGTAGGTCGATGCCCTCTTTTTTGCAGCATTTTCGTGTTTCGCCATTGGTTCTGTATCTGGCACACATCCCTTTTAGTATTACTGCATTGATTAAAACTACATAAAAGAATTATAATATATACGAATCCTAAAACATTAAAGCAAATACATACGAAGACAATATCTCCTTCCAAGCTTCCCGCTTAGCTTTGGAAGTGTTTGTGTCCACTCGCTTATCCTCAATAATTTTAATTTTTTCTTCGATAAGCTGCTGGAGGAGTATCTGCAAATCAAAAACAGTTTTATGACAGTATTATGCTAGCTTAACCAATTTATCTTACCTTGTCGGAAGAATCCCAATTCTGGGATCTCTCTCTGTGTCTTTTAGTAACGATTTCCATTTGCTTATTTGAAGATAGCTGCTTACACGAAATTTTGTTTTGTTTTGGTTTTTTCAATTTGTTTACAAACGAGTGGTTGTCAAAACGCATTCTAAATTGGACTAGATTTCTGTTTTTACTACTTTATTTTGACACAACTATCAATTAGTTTAGCATCAGCGCAGAATCGATTATCGATAAGAATTTAATCAACCTCTCTTAAGTTCCAATTAAATTTTAATTGAAACTTAACTTATCAACGTCTAAGAGACGTCTTAAGAAAATCTAATAAATACGGCTGTAGATGTAAAATTCATACTTGTCTGATAGAGAGGGAACGAACTTCCTAGTTATAGTTGCAGATGAAAAATTATGGGTACATGTTCATCTGCAACCATAATTTTTCATCTGCAACCATAATCCTGTTCGTCTCTCTTTTTAACCTTTTTGCTTTGTAATCTTCATCCGTCTCGCTTTACTTTTCTGCACTTCCGCAGTTGCAGATGCATGTAAACCCAGCATTAATGAAGAGAGAGATCCACACAAGATGAAGGTTATAAAAATAAAAACAAAAAAGCCGATGCTTTAAGTAAAATTTGTGAAAGCCTAGGGGCCGGTTTGTTCAAGCTTGATTATTTCCAATCAATGATTATTCCAGATGATAATCATGGATTCGGTTTGTTCACGAAATCTCTGATCAGAGATTTTAATCAATGATTTTGCTAACCAGTAAATTTTTCTGGGTTAGCTTAATTTAATCAACGATTAACTGAAATTCAGTTTGTTCATGCTTGATTTTTGTTCAAATCACAGCTATTCCTTCAAAATAAAAATTGTCAGGCTGACATATCACATAAAATATTTTTTTGGAAATTGTACCTTTTGCAACCCAGTCGTGGTGTTGGAAATTAATACTCGGCAATTCAGTAATACTAGGTAGTACTAGGTGGTAGAAGTATTTTATTTCTATCGAAAAATACAGAAATACAGATATGTTGGTTTTATATATGTTCATAATTAATTTACTTACCGCAGTTTGCACTCCCACGACTGATGCTTTCAAAGGTTCATATTCGTCTGTGAGAAGGAGAACAAAATGAACGATTGTGGTGAGCGCAAACTACGACGAGTAAGTAAAGTATAGCTTATCAACTCTCGGCTAGGTGGCGTTGCTGCGTACATGAAAGTTCTGTTCGGTAAGTTCTGTTCGTTTGTCGTTTCGGTGTTGCGTTCGGTGGGCGTTCTTCGACATCCCCGCCCCCGTGAATCAGTCCGATTCACTATCCACGTTAAGAACGGCCAATTTAGAAACTGGGCGGCGTAACACTCCAGACTTGGTGTGGACATCAGCTCGTCTTGCCACGCCATCTACGCCCCGATAGACCTTTACCACTCTTCCTCGGCACCACTGCTTTCTTGGCATGATCGTGTCACAGATGAATACCAAGGTTCCTTCCTTCAACGGCTCCGTCATTTGGCACCTCTTGGCTCTTCGTGTCAAAGTTGGTAGGTACTCCAGGATCCAGCGCTTCCAAAACCTGTCTCGGAACTGGCGGGCGATTCGCCATTGCTTTCCCAGGGTACACAGCTTCTTAAATGGCTCACTTCCACTTGGCGTTTGGGCAGTGTTTGCTGTTCCCAGAAGGAAGTGATTTGGCGTGAGTGGCTCTTCCTGGTCAACGGAAACTGGTAGATGCGTCAGGGGTCGTGAATTCACGACATTCTCCGCTTCGATGATCAGGCATTGTAACGTATGCTCGCGGGGTGATACTTCCTTCAGTGTGTGTCTTAGTACCTTCTTCACTCACTGGACCATACGTTCCCAGATACCTCCTTCAGACGGGTTGTTAGGACAGTTGAAAACCCATTCAACATTCTTGGCTGATAACTCATTTTGAATACGGCTGCAGTCAAACACCTCATCGAAACGTTTCGCTTGCTGGTCAGCGCCAACGAAATTCTTTCCATTATCGCTTCGGATACGGACGGGCACTCCCCGTCGGTTGATGAAGTTACGGATTGTTAGGATGCATGCATCTGTTGACAGGTCACAAGCGACTTCTAGGTGTATGGCACGAACAGTAAGACATGTAAACAATGCCACCCATCTCTTCTCTACTCGACGACCAATAGCGACTGTGAGTGGCCCAAAATAATCCAGTCCAGTATATGTAAATGGTCTGACATACGGCGTCAAACGATCTTCAGGCAGCGGTCCCATCAATGGTGCTACAGGCTTAGCTTGTTCCAGTCTGCACGAGCAACAGCTGGCAATGATCTTGCGCAAAACTTGTCGAAGGCGTGGGATCCAATAGAGACGACGGATTTCACAGATAGTGGCCTCAACGTTCTGGTGCTTCATTTTGGAGTGATGATGTGTCACTACCAGTTCAGTGAACGCATGATTAGGCGGCAATATGATCGGTCGTCTTGTGTCATGCGGAAGCCAGCTGGCTGCATCGATCCGACCACTGACACGTAGGACACCTTCCTCATCGACGTACGGGAATAGGTTACTCAAAGAACTTCCTTTGGCCAGGCATTGACCATCTTTGATTCGGCTGATTTCGGCCGCATAAACCTCAGCTTGTGCGCGGCGGCATAGCACAACATCTGCAGCATGAAGTTCCTCTACTGTCAGACCATTGACGTTATCAGTTTGTTTGCGGAACCGACGAACGCATCGTATGACATATGCGATCGTTCTTTTCAACCTTAAAAGAGAGGAAAAGTCGGAAAATTTTATGAGTTCGTTACTTACGGTAAGTAGAGAGGGAACTTCGGGCGAAGTTCTTCGTCTTCCTTATCCTCATTATGACTGACATTGGCATAGTCAGCAGGCCACAGGCTTTCATTTTGTTTTAAGAAACCTGGTCCAGTCAACCATCTTGATGAAGGGCTGAAGTCGATCTGGCAGTTCGATCGAGTTGCTTCATCAGCGACGTTCTCCTGAGTAGGTATCCATCTCCAATTGGACACATCGGTTGCGGCAGGATTTCAGCGACCCTGTGGGCTACAAACGGCTTGTAGCGGCGGTTTTGCGAGCCAATCCACTTGACGACTGTTTTGGAATCAGTCCACAGAACACAACGGTTGATACTTAAGGTGATGTGTTCTTCGATGATGGTCTGCATCAAGCGAGTTCCAAGAACGGCAGCTTGGAGCTCAAGGCGTGGAATGGTCATCGGCTTTAATGGTGCGCACTTAGTCTTGGCCCAAACAATACAACGGCTATTTTTCCATCTAGACTCTCAGATCTCCAATACGCTACGGCGGCAAATGCTTCTTCATTCGCATCGACAAATATGTGAAGCTGGAGCTGCGTTGGCAAAGCGTGCAGGAAGTAGTAGCGTGGGACCTGAATCTCGACAGCTTGGCTCAACATCTTACACCACTTGTTCCAGACTGCATTGATGCTGCTAGGTAATAGCTCATCCCAAAGCATATCGCACCTCCAAACCTCACGCATCAATAGTTTCGCACTGATCAAGAAGTTCGCCAGAAATCCAAGTGGATCAAACACTGACATGATGACACTCAGGAGCTCTCTTTTACTAGGACGTCTGTTTCCGGCAATAATCTCTGGATCGACTCGATGAAACTTCAACTGGTATCTGAAGGTGTCACTTAATGGCTGCCAAAACATACCAAGTACCTTTTCTGTGGCCAGGCTCCCTTCAATCGTCAGCACGTTCGCAACTCCTACCATCTTGGATTCAGATTCGCAGTCCAGGGCTCTCAGTACCTCTTGTGAATTAGAACTAAAGCTTCTTAGCTCAAATCCAGCCTCCTGATGTATTTCACGAACTTGCTTAGAGACTCTGATGGCTTCATCTATTGACTCGAAGCTGTCCACAAAGTCGTCCACGTAATGGTGTTGCAAAATAAACTTCACAGCTCTGGCTTTGGTTTCTCGATGCTGCAGGGCGTTAATAGACTTGACATATTGAGCCGCGCAAGGCGAGCAAGCAGCACCAAATGTCATCACTAGCATTTCGTATACGTCTGGTGGAAAATCGTCAATGCCTTGACGCCAGAGAAATCTCTGTGAGTCCCTATCCTCTGGTCGAATGAGCACTTGGTGGAACATTTCACGTATGTCTCCACACACGGCAATGGCACCCACTCGGAAGTTAGACAGGACTGATGGCATCGGTTGGTATTGCTGTGGTCCCTTTAGCAAACACGAATTGAGTGAAATCCCATCAACTGTAGCGGCGGCATCAAAGACCAGGCGAAGTTTACCTGGCTTGTTAGGATTCACCACGGCAAAGTGTGGAAGGTACCACGTCCTAGGCCCTGTTATGGCGGCTTCTGTTGGTTCCAGTTTGCGGGAGTAACCCTTGATGACATATGAGTTGATGATCTCGTTGTAGGCGGCAGCAAATGTTTCATCCCTCCTCATCTTGCGCTCAATACTAGTGAGTCTCTTCTTTGCCATAGCATAGGAGTCAGGAAGCTCGAAGTCATCACGCTTCCAAAGAAGTCCGGTTTGGAATCTTCCATCTACCCTGACTGTAGTTGACTGCAATATGCTACCAGCACGTATTTCGTCTTCGGTTTCTACCACTGGTGCTGGCCGCACCCCAAAGCTTTCCGTGCTGAAGTAATCGGCTACTACTTCGTGAAGGGCATCATTTGTATCGATCAGCAGACATGACGTCATCGTATCGTTGACTTGTTGTTGTTGTGCACGCGGCACTGGTGCACCCGTGGAGGCTGGCTGCCTTGACTCGTGCAACAATTGGTGGTGACTCCTTTGGCATCCGTCAAGGCCACAAGATCTTCGACGTCGGCGGCAGTTTCGAAGAGCATGTCCCACTTCCAAGCATGTGAAACATAATCGGCAACGTTTGGCTTGAGTCCACCTTTCGCTCACACTGTACTCCAAGAATCGTTTGCATTCAACTATTTTGTGATGGCTCTGACAGATTGGACACTTGAATGCATCTACTGGTTGACCCTCGGCTGCGTGAAGAACTGAACGACGTTTTGGTTCTGAAACCTTATGACTCACGGTACTCCTTGTATCTTGTACCACTGAAATCAAGCTTGCGGCTCCACTCAACCAGTTGCTGAAATCGACTACAGTAGGATACGGCTGTATCTGCGATGCATATCCAGCCCACCCGATCCTTTGGCTCATAGGAAGCTTAGATATGAGCTCCTTCAGCAGAGTGGGGTTGGCTAGATGATGTTGGCCATTGATAGACGACAAGAATACTGCGAGATTTTTGGCTTTCACCGCAAACGGAATCAACTTTTCCAAAGATGTTTCGTTAATCGGAGCTATTTGCTGAACTAGTTGAAGCTGACTGTCTATCAGTTGTTCAGGGCGACCAAAACTAGTATGCAGTTGCTCCATCACCAGGTTGACGTTGTCGGCATGAATCATCATGCACCTTACCACATTTCGCGCATCACCTTTCAACGCCCTTTGTAGACGCATACTATTCTCCAAATTAGAATAGTTGTAAGCTGCAGTAGACTCGACATACGCTGCCGAAAACATGGGCCAGTCTTCTGGTGCACCGCTGAATTCAGGTAAATCGTGAAGTTTTCGAAGCGCAGTAAATTGTTGCTGTGATGTGCCACTACAGCTTTCCGTAAAATTCGGAACAGCATGTGGTGTGAAAGGTTGTGGAGAATACCATGGCGATTGTATTCTAACATTGTTGTTAACTGTGGCATGATGATTGGCTGTACTTGGCATTGAACCGGTTAAATTGTGTGACGGCAGTAACGGGTTAGTGAACGATACCGATGGCTGGACGGATACCGTTGGCTGTGATGAAAACTGATTGTACATATTGCCTAAACTTACTGGCGCAACATGTGGTACAACAGTGGATAACGGTGGTGTCCACTGTGTAACTGTCAAGGGAACCGTTGGCACTGGCCTGTTCTGTAGTGCCTCTCTCAAGGACTGACACTGTAGATCCCGTTCACCTAACCTAAGTTGAGTATTCTTCAGTTCAGTGTCAAAGGCATTGAATTTCCTCTGCAATTCCTCTAAAATGCCTTCAAACTGCGTTTTGTTTTGTTGCACTTGTTGTAGGATTAGGAACACTGGCCAGTGGCGATGCCTTAGCATTGGCCATGGAAACTATTTGTGAAGAACTTGGAGGCGATGCGGCGGCATTAGAATTTGCATCGACTGCAGGAACTTTTGGTGAAGGAGCGCCAATTGATGCGGCGGCATGGGCATCTAAGCCATTGGCACTCACTTCCATGTTCATATTTTCTGGCATTTCTTCCGTAGGATTTAGGCGAGGGCTTCTTCTCGGTGGTGTACGTTGCATAGCAACTAGGGAACACCACAGTGGCAAGAAAATTGTAACCTAGTGCTTTGCAAATGGCGGCAATGTGCAATTTATTTTACGGCTTAAATTCCACATAAAACAATTTAACCCAATAACAATTTATAAGAAACTCGTATTTGCTTCTCGGCAAGGGAAGCAATCGTGCAGTTAAATCCACGGCTAATGGATTATGAGACTCCTATTCTCGACAATGAAGCAATCCACGGCAAAGGGATTCTGAAAACTCCTGTCCGTTTCTGCGGCAATGGGGTCTCAAATTGCGACAATCCAACGCAATTTAAGTTCACAGTTCACGGCAATGGAACTTCCAAATTGCGAGATAAACGCTGTTTAATCCACGGCAAAGGAATTATGAGACTTCAGTCTCTTTGTGCGGCAATGAAGTCTCAAAATGGCGGCAATCCAACGCAATTTAAGTTCACGGCAATGGAACCTCCAAATTGCGGAATAAAACTCTAATCCACGGCAAAGGGATTATCAGACTTCAGTCTCTTTGTGCGGCAATGAAGTCTCAAAATGGCGGCAGTCCAACGCAATTTAGGTTCACGGCAATGGAACCTCCAAATTGCGAAATAAACTTTGCGAAATAAAAATTTGTACCTTTTGCAACCCAGTCGTGGTGTTGGAAATTAATACTCGGCAATTCAGTAATACTAGGTAGTACTAGGTGGTAGAAGTATTTCATTTCTATCGAAAAATACAGAAATACAGATATGTTGGTTTTATATATGTTCATAATTAATTTACTTACCGCAGTTTGCACTCCCACGACTGATGCTTTCAAAGGTTCATATTCGTCTGTGAGAAGGAGAACAAAATGAACGATTGTGGTGAGCGCAAACTACGACGAGTAAGTAAAGTATAGCTTATCAACTCTCGGCTAGGTGGCGTTGCTGCGTACATGAAAGTTCTGTTCGGTAAGTTCTGTTCGTTTGTTGTTTCGGTGTTGCGTTCGGTGGGCGTTCTTCGACAGAAATCGATAAGCATCTTCTTTGAATTGTTTGAAATGGAGAGTAAATTCTTCCATAAATTTATTAATGAAGAGATTCTACCAGATATGCACTTGTTGAATCAATTGATGTCGCCAGGATGAAATTAAATTCAAATCTCAATAGTTTTGACAACCAAAAAAAAACTGACTCTATCATGAAAAAATTTATGTATTTTCAATAATTTCCTTGATTAAGTTTTGACGTATAGACTGGAAAATGGAACGATTTTTGAATAACCCATGATTTACTAACCAAGCTATGAAAAAGGTGAACAAACACTCTTTGATCACAAATTCTAAATCATGGATTAAGAAGAATCCTTGATAACCAAATTGCTTATATAAATTGTAAAAGGTTGAAATAGAAAATAAAAAATTCCAAAAATTTTTTTAATATGTTTCTTTGCCAGTTGCTGTCCTGTTTTTAATTTTTTTTATTTTTTTCATAATTATAAAACACGACGCTATAAATGCTACTTCTTTACAATCCACATTCAAGCATTAAACTGAACTCGAGAAACAAAAAAAGTTCCCATTAAAAATGGGAAACAAAAAACATTTCAGAAACATTTCAGAAATGTTTCACAAAACGTTCACACCAAAAAAACATTTCAGAAACATTTCTAAAATGTTTCTGAAACGTTTCTGAAGTGTTTCAGAAATGTTTTTTATACAAATGGGAAACATTTTAGAAACGTTTTTGAAACAATGTTTCCTGAAATGTTTCTCTGGTGTGGACACACCTTGAAACATTTGCGAATGAAGAGAGTGGAAGTGCGAAGTGGTTACCTTTTGTAATAGTAAATATGTCGCAAAAAGTGTGGAATAACGAATTCTGGCAAAATTTCTATATCCACTTAAACTATCAATTTTCAGTTCTTCTAATAATAGGTTTGTTTGGTTAAGTTATAGGGTCGCACTGGGGTCGCCACAAATCGTTTTTTGAGAAACCTGACTGTCAAACTGAGTGTTTTTTGAGCCCCAGGATTGTCCTGGGGGCCAACTATGTAACTCGATTCTACAATAAAATCGAATTCGCAAAATTCTAACTCCGCAATTCTATAGGACGCTTTAGTGTTCGAAAGTCGAACAGTGCATTTTCTTTTTCGGATATTTGGCACTACCGAAATCTAATTTAGATACAGAAATGGTTCGAATTCGGAAATTATCGTTCTAATACAAATGTGTTTGCGAGCAAGGAGTAAGTACACATGAACGGAAAGCAAAAATGTAAGTAATTTTTTTTTTGTATTGAAATTCATCAAAAATTATATACTTATTTGTATTAAAACCATTTTTTCTCCACTTAGGAATTCATCTAAAACTCCTAACACCAAATTGTCTCAATTTGAGATTATAGTAAATTATATGGACAAGCTGTGCAAAGGATATTTAAAAACCTCGGAGGCGCGAAAAAAAACAACCTTTTCCCAAAAGTACCTTTTAGATTTCTTTTTGTCGTCTTCGCTCATTTTGAAGCATATGAGCATCGGGCACATTACCTTCTCAATTGCTTCCAAGACTTCGGCCATTATTTTTGATACTGTTTGCTGTGCGAGTCCAGCATTTTTATCTGCTCCAATTTGATGCTGGTAGCCTCCTGTTGCCAAAAATTTTAAAGTTGACGATAATTTAACAATGTCTGGGATTGAACTTTGTCTTCGGCGAATCCTTAGTTGCCTCGAAATGTTTTCAAGCAAATATCTAAAAGCATCTTTTGATAGTCGATAACTTTTTATAAAACTGAAATGAAGACTTTAAAATAACTCTTTTCAATGCACTTGTAACAAACCATAAGCTCAAATATATTTGACTTATCGCGAATTCTTCGTCGTTCAATTTGCTCTTTCCGTTCACGATTTTCATAAGAAAAGAACCAAACCGCAACGCTGTCCATTGTTGTTAAAAAATTAAATTGATAACAAAAATAGTTTTTTTCTTTTTTACGTCTGTCAAACACGGTTGACTCGTTCGAAAATCGAACAATTTTGTGAGAATATGTTGGTATTACTATCGTTCGATTCTTATTTCATACGTAGTGCCAGTTGAAAGTAGAATCGCAAATGGTTTTCGAATAGAATCAAAAGTAGAATAGAGTTACATAGTTGGCCCCCAGGGTTTTCCCTCGAATCAACCTAGGTTTTATTTGTGGTAATTTGAGGGCTGTCAAATGGAATGTATTTTTATTCAAATGAAAGAGATGTATGGTGATTTTGTGGCTAAGTTTTATTTGAGGACTGGAAAACCCAGGTTTTTTTGACAACTCATGGGGCTGTCAAGAAAACCTGGGTCAAACCTGGGTAAAGCTCGACACAATTTTTGTTTCGTCAGGCGTTCCTCAAGGAAGCCACCCAGGGCCACTTTTCTTTCTTCTGTTTATTAATTATCTACCTCTTAACTTTTATAATAATTCAAAATGTCTTCTATATGCATTTGTGTCTTAATGTTCCGAAATGCCAAGCACTGCCTTGCAATAGAAAGAACTCCTTAATCTTGTTTGGTAACAATATTGAGAGTGATACGCTAGAAAGAGTTTTAGTAAAAAAAAAATATCTTGGGGTTATACTAGACCCTAAGCTTAGATTTACTGGACACTTTGACTATATAGGGTAAACGTGTCTCTTAAATTGATTAAATCTCTTAATGAAAATACATGATGATAATCGCACATTGTTAGTATCCGGACAGCATGTCCGGGTACTGAAAAACATATTCAATTTTGGTTTCAGTGCCCGGACACCACAAATAATGGCAAAGATTTTATTAAATTTGTTTTTTTTTGCAAATTGTTTTAGTTAATGATATTTCCAACGAAACCAATGACTTTCCATTACAGTAAATTAATTATTACTTGTTCAATTGCTTACTACTAAAAACTGTTCCCACTATTTTTTTTTTACACAAATCGACAACGCGACCGCACCTTCAAACCTTAAGCAATAAAATGACGCGTAGTTCTTAAAATACGCATTTTGAGTACCTGTAACCTTGCATGCATGTATAGGACACATTGAAGGACACATGTTTGTTGAGGTTTGTGGATTTTTTTGTGTTATTTATCTATTAATCGCAAAAATGTCAACGTGTCCGGATACTAGTGCGTTTACCCTATTAATAGCCAAAGCTTACTCTATGCTTGGGTTCATTAAAAGAAATTCTAGAGATCTCACCGATCCATATGCATTCAAATCGTTATATGTCTCTCTCGTAAGATCAGTGTTAGAGCATTGTTCCGTTGTTTGGCACCCATCGTACAGTAGCCATTCAGCTAGAATTGAAAAAGTCTAAAAGCGATTTACTAGATACGTCATGTTTAAATCAAACTGGAGAATTGAAATGCCGACATATTCAACCAGGTGTGCTTTAATTAGTCTACAAACACTTGAATGTCGTCGCAAATATTACTCAGTCATGTTTGTCAAAGATATTTTAGACTTTCGATTTAATTGTCCACATTTGCTATAACTTTTAATTTTTTTTTTCCTGTTCGAAGAATTTGGGAACGAACTTTGTTTATTCTCTCATATTCTTTTTCACAGGGCTATTAAAGAGCCCGATAATAGTTGTTTAAATGAGGCTAACTCAGTATTCTTTGCATTAGACTTTTTTGTATTATGTTCTAGGCATAGTTTTAAAAATAAATTGCTTATTAAAAAAATTTTAATTTATATCCCCTTTTTGATGGAGTTATATTTTCCCTTTGCCATCTCATTTGTTTTGTATTATTATTGTTAATATTATTATTATTATTCCATGATCCATGTTATATATTTTTACCTAATGTAATCTGTAATGAAATTATATAAATTATGTAGATGAAATAAATAAATAAATAAATAAATTAACGACCGAACCTAGCAATTTGTTACAATTTGAAATAAAATAAAATGCCTACAATTTTTACAATAAATGCTGAAATCATTGGAGACATAGAAATCGAGATAATCGCGAAAAACTGTAATTTTTGTAGCCTTTGAACTTGAATAACTTATGTCACTGACAGGAGATTTTATGATGAAGGTGCATACCTATTAATTTTCAGCTTTCCAATCTTCTTTTTGCCTTCACTTTTAACAGACGGATATGGTTTCCAAGACACGTTTGTTTTCGGGGTGTTACGATAGTGAACAAAAAAAAAAAAAAAACTGCTGTAAAATCCTACGAAGACGACAGCTGAAATTTCTCATCATACCTCATCGTACCTCATTATACCAACATTTTCTAGACATCTTCGGATACCCAACAGATGTATAACTATTAGCTGTTTTTTAAACACGGTTATTAAAACATTCAACGATAGTGTAAAATTATATAACATTTACTTTGTGAATCTAAAATATTATACACACATTTTAATTAATATTATTTGACTTTTATTTATTTAATGTTTGTATAGAATTTATGCATTTTCATACTAAAATTAATATTAAATGTAATAAATCTAGTATGATAGTTGTTATTTTTGCTGAATTAATATAATACATTAGAATTAAGATTTGATTTTAAAGTAAAAAAAACTTAACACCCCATTTGTTGTTATGTGTAATGGTCTTTATTTTCAAATTTATTTTTATTATTATTTTAATTGAAGACTGAGTTTACTGTAAATAACATTCGAACCAAACACTGCATTAAATATATTTTTATCTTAATTAAAATCTTAGCAGATACCTACATTATTTTTCTACTCATTTGTCTAATTGTTTTGCGTATATAATATGTCTTTTGTGGTAAATAAATGTTAGAGTGTATATATTTATTCGTAAATCTATATATGTATATATGCGCTTCAATAATATAAGGATAAACATTCCATAGTTATTTCTTAATATCAGATTTTGTTTGTTTTGTAAATAAATAATAATTAATTAGTTGTTGCTAACAGTAATACTTTTTATTTTTTTTATCGCGGCTATCTATAATCATAAATAATTAGGATTATTTCAATATATTTTTATGTGCATTCATTGCTTCTAGTTTTCAAGTGATCTGTGAACAATTATGATTTTTAGTTGGTTACAAATCTGTGCATGGTATTGTATTCTTGCCACATATATTTGTGTTTGCTTAGTCTTTTGAAAGGATATATGAAAATTCCAAACAAGATTTGAACAGTTCATAAAAAGTACCTATTGTAAAATACACCGAAACCCCTCAGTAAAAATACTGCAAGAAATACAAACACAATCACCAACGATCTTCTTCAAATAAAAAACCCTGAAAATTGTTCGACTTAGTTATTAATAGAAGGAAACTAATCGGGCTAAGAAACTCTTGACAAGGGAATGAGCCAAAAACATTGGACACACGTAAATTTATCAGTTCAGCTCAGGTCTGAGCAAATCGCTCATTCTGCAAACAAATGGAAACCAAAAGTTGCTTTTTCTGCTTAAACTAACGATTTGTCTTTGATTTAGTGAACATCTCAGCAGAAGTAGTACAGTTCAGTAAAGTTTTCGATAAAATTTTATACACAGGTGTTTTGCATAAAATGCAACAAAAAATTATTGGTAAATAATTTTATAAAAGTTTATAATTTTACACAACTAATGAGGCAAGAACCTTACAGTTAAAAACCATGCTCCAGGTCCAAGTAGTTCTTTTTGTTATTTGTTTTGGTGAGTACGTTGATTGAACGGACTAAAAAAGTAAGAATAAAGAAAAATGATGATTTTTGTATTTTAAGATTCTGACGGATGGGAGTGAAAGGTAACTAAAAATTAAGTACTTTGATTTGAAGGTGAACTTTTTATTAGGTCTGTTCTCTTACTTTCTTGGTAATGTTTACGAAAAATTCGGGAAAAAAGTTTTGGATCTAGTTTCTAAATGTTGTTTTTGTAATCGTAAAAGAAATAAATGTAAGTATTTGGGGATGTTTCTGGTTCTCTCTCAGTAGAGAGGTAAAACCTACAAACAATTTTGTTTGATAAACGCATTAAATTGAGCTCATATAAATATATCATTGCACACTTAGTTTTTTATTTTTGAAACTAACAAATAGAGATTACACTTTCCTTATTTTAAATTTATTTCAAATATAGATTTGAATTCAATCAATATTTTTAAATCAGCTGATTTCACAAACAGCCGAATTTACAAGCAAGAAAGTGTACGATAAAAGAGAAATAAAAAAGACGAAGAAATAAATCAAAAGCCCTGCCACATTTATGTAGGTAAAAAAAGATACACTTTTTGAGATGCTTCGGGATCCCATGGGAGCCCGGGGGTGAGTACAGATACATTGTATCGAATTAGAAACTTTTAAATACATATGTATAATTTTTTTGGTTGGTGTCGGGGAAGAAAAAATCAATATGAGAAAGCACTCTAAGATGCGAGTACGAAAATGTGTGGTTTTACAGTTTTTTACATGTTAAACTTCCAAACGTCGTAATAAGAATCCTTTGACCTGGCGGGTAGAAGCCGGTAAAAAAAATATTTCAGCCTAGCGCTAAATCTGTAAATGCAATTATTAAATGTCACTAAAAATTGTACCACAGTTTTCACAAAACATACATAAAAAGAAATAAAAAGCAATACTTTTCAATTCGATACTTTGAAAAATTTCCTTAACAAATCCGCATTATGTACTTGAATTTTAGTCACATTTCCAACCCAAAAATTTTCTATGAACTCCTAGACTGGATGTATTGGGATAAAACATTGATTCTTACGTATTTCGTTTGTATATTTTTGTAATATTTATTAGTAAGCGGCTTTTGTAGGTTTCATCTGTAGACTGAGATATTCGATTCAAAATACGATTTCGTTAAATATGATTTTGCTGTTATGAATTTAATGTACCCTCTCCAAGAAATTTTACTTTTATAATATAAATATTAGTTGAAACGCAAATGTGCTGCTTTCGAATTCTATTAGATGAATATGGTTTGCTGTTTTCATTCCTCTACAATTAATGTAGCGGCTATCATTCAATTATGAGGGGTTCAAGTTACACCCAATACTCTTCAGCTATTAATCTATTTACTTATAATGTCTACTTCTCGCATTCCTTTGACTTTAATATTTAGTTTACTTATAATTTAAATAAAATCTTCTCTTCCTTCAATATTTTATTTATATCTCTATTGACTATGTAAGCGATTTGCTTTTGGCACTGCCCCGACAATACGTACGCGATTTCCAGTTGCACCTGGAACATTTGTTCCTCCGCCACTGGCGGAATGTTTTATATCGTTGCAATCACAAAACTGTGGCGGCGGTGCTAGAACTAAGTTTTCGGTACAGGACGCATTTCCAGATGCATTACTACCCCCATTCGATGCAGCCATCATTTCGGTATCACTGTCCGCCTCAATTGGGGGCGGTAATTGCACTAGAGACACGGCAGCTCGATTCGCACGAGCCATTGCAATACTGGCAGCTTGTTTACGAGTTAACGAATTGTGTCGTTGGAAAGCCTTCGCTGGAGGGCTTGGGCTCAATTCGCCGTCGTCTTCACTGCGTTGTTCTTCTTCGGTGTCATGATCGTGATTATTATTATTACTGCTGACACTGATGTTATGTTTTGTGCTGCCAACGGTAGTGATGGGCTCCTCATGCTTGCGCAAATTCGGCCCAATGATTTTTGATGCCATAGCCGGGGATAGAGCAGGCGTAAGTTGTTTGCTCGTTATCAGCAAAGTATTGACTTTGGTGGCTGCAACTGTCGATGAGTTAATTGGCTGTTGTTGTTTGACTAAAGGTATGTGTTGTTTTGGTGTTACAATTCCAACCGATAGAGTCGATGGTTTCTTCTTAATTGTATCTTGGTTCATTGCTGTTTTAGCAGGGTTTGTTGGAATTTCTTGATCACTGCTGACACCTGAAGAAGAGTTATCACCTTCTTCATTGTTCTCTGCGGCGTTTGGCGGAGAACGTGAGTTGTTATTGTTGTTGCTTTGGGATACTGCGTCGCTGCCATTTTGGTTTTCTGGTTTCAGTAAATCGTTGGGATAAGATTTAGATGTTTTCAAATTAGTGCGAATCCTTTGAATTTCATCGACAGAAAAAGAATGCGAAATAGATCCACCTGAACTGCTGCCACTGAAAATTTTAAACAATTTACAATTTATATTCGAAGGTTCTAAACTATTAACTATTTCATGCGTACCTGGTATGACTGTTTCCACTGGTCTCGGGCATATCTAGTAATGCTATCTTCTCATTCAACTTGGTGTTTCTTGCCACCAAAATGGAATTCTCATCCTCTCCATCTGATTCGCTGAGGCTGTAATCTGGTTCTGGAATTGGAGGTGCTGGTCCAGTAGGCAGTGGAGCGCCGTTTTGTGAATGTGCGTACTGCTGTTGAGATTGTTGATGGTGTGCAGGATGTTGCGCTGCAAATTGTCTCGTTGGTTGAGCATACTGACATTTCTGTGCAGCGCTAATCGACTGCTGTTTCTGCAGCTGCTGCTGATGCGTTGGTTGAGTTGCTGGTTGTGGAGGTGCTGGTGGAGGTTGCTGAGAAGCAGATTGAATCGCAGGATTTGAAGATTGGTTTGAAAGCTGGCTCTGACGATTCTGTAAAGGTAGTCAAGATTTAAGATTATAGAGACAGTTAAGAAACATATAATACCTCCTGAGAAGCAGTTCGTCGTAATTTCCAGCCTACTACATTTCTGAGATCCTGAGGTGATGCATATAACTTGGCGTTGGCCGATGGATTGAAACTCGATGCAACACCATCTGCTGATCCACAGCTGTCTACTACATCACCACGTTTCTGAAGTTTTTGTTGCAACGTAATTGTGCTCTCGTATTCTGAGGAGCTTCGTGAAACATCCACTTTAACAACCTGTCCAACAGGTGGTGGTGGTGGTGGATGTGTGGGAGGTGGTAAGTTTAATCGTTGCATAGACGCATGTAGAGTAGCCACATCGTCTTGCGAATGATGTCCTTTGCCAATGGCATTCCAAATTGATGAAGAAGAATTATTTAAATGCGAATTCAAGTCGGGTGTGGAATGGAATCGTTTCAAATCACTGCCTCCATTTCCGATAGTTGGTATGGCACACGGTTTACCGCGCAGTGTTCCGTTCTTTGTTTTTTTACGTTTCATTTCCGCCACACTTGCATAGACCAGTGGACCTTTCATTGGTGAACCGCTGCTTGGTGGTGTAGCCGTTCCACTGTCAGTGCCCGACTGGAACCTTGATGTAGTCATCATGGTTGAATATCGGTTCATACCATCAGCTGTTTCGCCTTGTTGACGTTGGAACAATTCTTCTAGTTCGGCAGCTGTAATACGACTTGATGTAGGTCGAGCTTTGATACTTGCAGTGCGAAGTTGAACCGGAGTGCTTGGATTTTGGGTGGGTGTTGTGGAAATGGATTCAATTGAACTAGATTTTGCTGGAATGTCTTCGTCGTCTTTTTCACCACCGTTTTCAAGGCCAGCAACCATGGACTTAGCACGAGCCCTTCCCACGCTCAGAGTAGTTTTGGGATCACGACGTGGAGGCATTGGAGCTGGCATTCGTCCACTTCCAACCAAACCTGGCTGACCTAGAGACATTTTACGCGGTAATGTTGAACACTGCCGCGCCGCTTGTGGCGTACTTGGACCTTGATAATGTTGTACTTGAAATTGTTGATGTTGTTGTACAGCAGCAGCTGCTGCTGCTGCCGTCGATTGCATCTGATGTGGATGCTGAGGTGAAATAACTGTCATTGATACCAATGCTCCAGAAGAACGTATCATGTCAACAACTTTTTCATGGGATGCCGCACGAACATCTTCTCCGCCAATGGCAAGAAGGAAGTCACCAGGTCTCAATCCAGCCATATCTGCCACACCACCCGGGTCTACATCATCTAGATACTGCAGAGCTGGAAATCTATCGGACGGTTTCAATTGCATCAACGGTGATGAGGCCTTAGCTCCACGCAGAATGAAACCAAAGCCTCGTTTGGCCCGATGGAGAACCACAGTTCTTGGTTCACCCATGACACTGAAATTAAAGAACAGACAAAAAATAAATAAATAAATAAGAAAAGTGAAACTAATAGATTGAGCTCCATATTAAAAAAAAAAATTCGCGAATATAAACATGAGATTCTGTCAGTTAATTCGTACAAAGACTTTCATACGCATTCGCAGCGATCATGCATATTTTCAAAAGAAGGCCACTAAGCTCTCAGAATTCTCTTTCGAAATTTTCTGATTGAATTAGATGTTATCACAAATTAAAACTTGATAGCATCTCTGGGAACATTTTTTGTCAGTTCGTCTTATTGCATAACCAGACTACCTTTCTAGTAAAGTTCGAACAGTAAATCATTCTAATTTGGTTTAAATAAACTTTGTATACTGAGGACTATGTTACATAAATTTGATAAAAAGTAAAAAAAAAAATGTTTTATGTTTTATATGTAACTGCCCAATTTTATTTTCGGAGTAGGTTTCCTAAAAGGGCTGTTATTTTGCTCATTTCTTGGCAGGTCCGATAGACAAAATATAGGACGTTATAAATCATTTCATCATCTGCAGTGTGAGTTACAATAGCTTGTATTCCTATACATTCGTTGTACAGACTAGATTTGAGTTTGCACTCAATCCCTATTTTAAGACGATGTCGCGTTTTCGACTTGTGACTGTGAGTTGGCCCTCCAAGATGGTGCGCTTGAACACCGCTGGACTATTTTGTGTTGAGGTATGGAGAGAATATGCAGAATATATTTGTTTAATAATATAGTAACATTCATGGGCACACACTGCAAAATGCAGGCAGGATGTTTTTACACAGGTAGGTGTGTATTATGGTGTTTCAAAGTTCAGCTTGATTGGGTTTAACTTGGCGTAAATATTCGAATTTTGATGTCATGTGGTTAAAATTCTCCGACCGCAACATGTCATCATTTATTGTTTTATTTATACATAGTAGTCCCAATTTACGTAGCAATCCAAATTTTAACGAGTTTGATGCGCTATATGACTGACTCCATTTCAAGAATTGTTTCCCATCAAGCCTTGCATTGGTTAAGAGTGTAAGTCTTTTGGTAGGGGCTGGGCACAGTGGCAACAAAATAAAAAAAAAGCGGCATCAAAAATCCAAAGAAATACAAACAAATATCCAAAAACAAAAAAAGCTACAGTGGTTTTAAGTAGTTCTAATTAATGTTAAGTAGTTTTAAGAAAAACAAAAAAAAAATAAATTATCACAGAAACTTAGTTTTTTTAATTTTCTTAGTTTTAATAATTGTTATATGTAGTTTGTAATATACATTTTTTTTTTAGGCCGAAAGGCATTAGAATTAAGTTATTGAGTAATTTAGAGTACCTGCCTAGGGTCAGTAAGTTAATTAATTATTATGCAAGCTAGTTTAAACATTTTTGTGAGAATGTAAGTAGTTATAAGTTAAAGGAAATAAAATTTGAATTTAAAACTAAAAACTAACAGTACATTGAGTTTTTGGGCTGAGTGGAATCATTTGACTCAGCTTGTGACGAGCCTACTCGGCTTGAAGGTAACGCGGCTAACAGTCTTGGCCTATTTCTCACTTCTCATCCAGAAAATTGCAGGGTTAAAGCATTTACCTAGAAAATGGGATCATTGTGTCATATCGCTAGATTTTACGTATTGTGTCACGACAAAAAAAAAAGATAAAGTCCTTAAAAAAATGTATGTGGCCAATTAAGAAGACTTATTATATCTTTCAATTTTAATTGGTCATTGTGCTTTCTCGACGGAAACGTTGACGCATCAGCTGATATAATATCTGACGTGATTCTCAACGACATGAGAAACATTGTTCCTCACATTCGTGGTTCGATTCTAGATGTAAAGCAGCGATTTGGGATAGAGAAAGAAGTTTTCGATTATTTAAAGATGAACCTACAGTAGAAAACCGAGATTTGTTCAAACGGTCATGAAATGTCTTAAAGACCTTTGGTTTCTTAATAACCGACAATATGGCTTTCATAGAAAAAAGGTCCACTAATGATTTGATGGAATAGCACACCGAACATAAGAACCAAACGTTAGATTATTCGATTCCTGAAATTTTTTAAAACAGCTTTTGGGACTCAAGCGTTTGGTCCCATAGTGTGCTACTGCGACTAAAAAATCAATTTGGTTTGGGAGATCCTTTAGTCTTATTTATAACCGTTTAACTAAAACTTTGGATTTAAAAAAAATTACTTAAATAGCACTTACGGTTTCTTTATTCTTGGAGCTGTTGAGCTATTGTAGGATCCACCTCCCCCGTTACTGGTGGGAACCTGTTGTCGAAGCATTCCAGGCGATCCTTGAAAAAGCTGCTTTTGGTTCGGCTGTTGTTGTTGCTGTTGATGATGTGAATTCGAAATACTCGTCGCTGTTGATACATTCGTAATATTCTTTTGCCGAATATTCACCTCTTGTACACATTCCACTGGAAAGAACCCTGATGCATTAGTACCTCGTACGTAACCCTCTAACAGTCCACAATCTGTTGAGCCAACGACCTCGATCACATCGCCTGGCTGCAGTCGAATATGTCCCACCGAATTGCCAGCATAAGGTTCCATACACACTACCGTCGTGCTGGGGTGGCCAATAGAACATGCGGCACTATCAGAGTTCGTTCCCACTCCAGATGAGTCACTGATTATGTCACTGGTATCACCGAGACTCTTATCTGAAAAAAAGCAATTTAGAAACATGAGTTTGTAACAGCTTTCGTGTATCTTTTTATAATACTCTGACATCATTCAATGTTGGCACTTCTCCAAAAACATTATAAGCATAACATTACATGCAATCTCTTAAAGGATAACATAAATGCAATAAGACAAAAATTCTATTGAAAAAACTTAACATTGCATGATCATGCATGATGATTGGTGAGGATTTAAAGTTGCAGAGTAAATACCTTTATTTGACTTATGAATGGCGTTTAAGCCTAAACCCCAAACAGTGTAAGGGTAATGAATGAAACTCAATAACGATCTAAGCCGAGGTCTTTAAAAATATAAAGGTAATGTTTCCAGAAATTGAGAAGGATTGCATGCAGTGTATTGGAAATTGTTAATATGTTATGCAGGCTCTTGTAAATTCGTATTCCTTTCATTCATCTTATGACAGTTGAATATTGGTTTGCTTTTCAGCTCAACACCTATAGCCGGGACGATATTGAAGACAAAAACAAAACGATTTTTTCCAATCGCCAATTGCCTCATTATCATATTTTTGAAATTTCGGTGGGTTTGTTTTGTTGCTTTTACATAATGGTACCGTTTGTTTTAATGATCCTCTTTTCTAACTACAAAAAAAACCCTTAAGTATCACTTGGTCGTTGAGGGCTAGTTGACTTATTTTCCTTGGGTTATGTTGACTTAGTAGTTTTCCATTGAGTTTCATTGAAACGCCACTTATGTCCCTTTTAAACATACAAAATATTTAGTCGCTTTTGCTTTATTTATTTATTTTTTATGTATCACAACAAGGCTTCACGCGTCCTCGACACATTAGTGACCTTCTAGTGTGGTTATCAAACAATTAGTAAAACATTTAGAGCTCTTTATTTAACTACATACTTCTTTTTTATCAACTCAACAAAAGGGCCAGTTATAGAGCGATGAAAAGGAAGGAAACGGGATTTTTTTCCTGATGAGCAATTATAGCCAACAAGAAAAATATACCAGAGTGCCAGAGTCTCTACTCTTCACAGTCATTGACTACCAACTTGTTTTCCTTATGCATTGTACAATGTCGGTGGGGTATATATGGAAAATGGAACGGAAGTTAAAAAAACACAAAGTTCAGAAAAATGCATGAAACTTTATTTGAATCAATAGTACGGTCGATATATTTAAATGTTATTATTTCATGAAAATATTGGCCGCACCTCAAACGGTCCATCCACTCAGTCCAATTTGGGCATGCTCTTTCTAACAATTCGGCCGGTATGTTAAGAATAAATGCTTTATAAGAAATTTACTTAATTTTTTAAGAAAATTATTTAAAACTAGCTGACTCGCCCGGCGTAGCTCAGGCTCTATGTTAATCGAATTAAGTAAGTTTAGTTAAGTAGTTTCCAAGTTTCCATTCTAGTGGGAGAATGGGGATGAAATACAGTTTATTTTACTCGGGAACAGTTAAGCACTCTAACGATGACATAGTTTTTGGAATCGGAACAGTACTGTGAAATAAGCATATGCAGGAGCAATGAAGCATTCAATCCAGTTGCTGAAGCTCGTGACACTTTTTGAGTACATCAAAGTGTCAGCATCTGCACCGTTCAACATGGCCACAGAGACCACCAAGTGGTTTTACAATACCCTTATTGGGTCTGAGCCAAAATTAAAATTTTCTTCGAGCCTTTATTACTTTACTCATTTCTTCTTGACTACATAATAACCAAAGAACTTCGACTTCATTTCGAACCCTATATCCCTTCGAGATCCTTATCTCTACCAAAGGCCTAGAAGACGCTGTCATTGCTTAGGTCAAAGTAAATTGTATCACTTTAAACCAATTCGTTTTGTTTTGCGAATGTAAATAAAGTTCAATGTGCGGTCATTTCATATGATAAAATAGTTTGGATTATTGTAAAAGTAATACCTTTAATTATTACACTTTTTAGTTTAAATATTTATTCTTACCAGGCGAAAATCAAAAGAGTTCTTAATAACAAATAATCCAATAATCTTACTATTTGTTATTTAATCAGCTGAGCCGCCCGGCGTTGCTCGGGTTTGTAGTTTTAAGGTTTCCGTTCTCATTCCTGTTTCTATTCCCGTGGGATTATAAAGATGAAATCTACCCTAAGTTACTGAGAGATTATGAGGCATCCCAGTGATGAAAGAATTTTTGAAATCTGTTCAATAGTTTCCAACTTTCCAATTCCAGCCCGTTCCTGAGGGAATCTTCCGTTCCCGTGGAAATATGTGAATGAAATTTAAGTCAATGTCACTGAGGGATAATGTAACATCCTAAAGTTGAAAGAATTTTTGGAATCTGTCAAGTAACTTTAAGGTTCCCGTTCTCGTTCCTGTGTCTGTTCCCGTGGGATTATAGGGATGAAATAAAAGCTTTTAAACCTTCCCTAGACCTACACGACCATTTTAAGATCAAGATATGATAAATTTGTTCAGCCGTTTTCGAGTTTTAGCCAGACTAACGAACAGCAATTCATATTTACATATACAGATAAAATAAGCCACTTACTACCACATACTAGAATTCGAAAGCTAACACGTTCTTTAACAAACATTTTAGTTCAAGTTGATTAAGTGAATATGTTTTGAGTAATCAAGAACTATTCACTAAATAGTTTTTGAGTAAGTTTCAAAATGGCAGCCGTGGTGCAGTGGTAGAGTGTTCAGTAGGAAGGCCGGACGAGTGGGGTTCGAATCCCGTTCTAGGCATCTACCATTTTTCATCCTCCCAGTTTCATCTGGACGCTGCTCTTGGTTTTTTTTTTGTGAAATTACAACTATCTAATTCCATGTACTGCACCACAAAAAAGGGAAGGCAAGTAGTACAATGGAATTTAGAAAAAACAATCAAGTTTCAGAGTCAAAATTTTGGAAACAAAATCCATTTTTTTTCTTCAAATGAAAGTTTTACAAAGGATAGTTTTTTTTACAAATATGTAGTACTTTTTAGTCGAACACAGGAAACAGAACGAAAAATTATTTCTTAGTTTTTGAGAAATTAAAAACAAAAAAACCAAAACTACTTTGTCCACTCACCACAATGTACAAAACGTATGAAAGTTAGTTGAGCAGGAGTTAAAAGCTTGAGCGTTTTGGAAGTACCAATATCCGTGAAAATATTATCTAGATCTAGAAAAAACAGAACAGCAGTGGCTCGTTGCTATTGTCATGTTTTTAGAAGAAATCCAGAGAACCCCGTCAAAAAGCCAATGTTACCCAGGGTTTAGATTGAAAAACTCACGAAGAAACAAAAGGAAAAGTAGTTCAAAAAGATGCAACTGAGGACAAGCAACTAACCCGCGAGACTTGCCGACGCTTTCTGTGGCCAACGAGGCGTACCCCATCACGGGCAGAACACACGTGTGAAGCAGAGAAGTGGGAGAGCTATGAGCGCTTCATAATAACGATGCTCGTCAAGCCGACCAAAGAGGAAGCAAAAGAAGAAAATTTATCAAAAAGTAAAAAAAAAAAAAAAATACCAACAAAACCATAGAGTTTTTTTAAAAACCATAAATTGCGCACAGACGCCACAGAAAAAAAAAAAATTAATGTACTGATTGTAAACAAGGGTGGTTTCCATGGCCTCCTGTGAAACTTTTGCTGGGTCCACCGGTGCGGTGATTCAGATGGCAGCCAACGTGCTAAAGGGTGATTTTCAGACGTGTAATTTTCAATCAGGGAATATTTTTTACGGAGTTGATGTTGATTTAGGCTCAATTTGGTTTGCTACTTACAAGTTACAACACTTGCAAATCCTGCAAATCACCAAAATAATGATTCGTTTCGTGCGACGCATCGTGCGCTGCATCCGATATTCGCTGGACACAACCCCCCAGCGGAATATTTATATGTAGGTGATTCAAGCAACCATGGATCTGTTTAATGCGCATTCTCAGAGATGCCGTACAGTGCGCATCGAAGGCGTTATTGTTGCTGTGTAGAGCAGAGTATCGAAGAAGATCCGAATGAGTCCATCAGCCTTCGCGCGCAACAATTCGAGCTGTGCCCATTCAGTTTATAGAAGATTTTGCGGAAGGATCTTGGCTAACAAGATCGCCGAACGGGCGAACAAGATGCCACAGATCCCGATTTTCACAGGAGAATTTTTTTCAGCGAAAAAACTCACTTTTGATTAAAAATACAAGTTAGTTAAAATACAAAATTGTTGAATTGGAGTCATGATAATCAACAAGCCATTGTTAAAAAGCCCACCGTTAAATCTTAAAAAAATCACTGTTTGGTGTGTTTTATGGGAAAAAAGAGGCCAGCCATTATGTTGGCAGCAAATAGGGAACGCTATAGAGCCACGATGATAATGATATTTTCCTGTCTGAATTGTAAGATGTTGATGTGGACGAACTTTATTTGCAGCAACACCGATCTACCTGCCATAAAGCATACGAAACAATCAGTTTATTGAAGGAAACTTTTGTTCAGCGCATTATGTGAATATCTACGCATATAAGCCCTAGTACTAAATGTGGTCGAAAAACAGGCGCGGTTGCCACTCGCGCGAAATCATTTTAAAATAAAATGGGAAACCCATTATCACACAATATACACTCTTGACAAAGCACACGTGTTGTTAACACGAAGAACTCACTAAAATAAAGTTGGCTTAGCTAATTGCAATCATTATTGAAAATCAACTTATTTCCTTCAAAACTAAATGAAAAAAGTCAAAGAATCTTTTTAAAAATATCAATAACACGTAAATATTATGTCGTCCAACAAAAATTGAGACTGGACACAATATTTGTGTAGGTTTAAGTCACCACCACCATTCGTACCAAAACAGAAAATGTTATGACGAAAAAATAAAAAAAACCAAAAACAAACTAAAATAAAACTTAATAAAATACCTGTTACAATGCTGATATCATCCTCATGTGATCGATGGCCTGATGATCCTTCAGATAAACTCGAACTGGCCGAACTGTACGGCATATGTTCGGATGGACATGGAGATGGTGGCCCACATGAGTTATTTCTTGTTAGAGTACCCATAAGGCTACCACCACCGCTTAGACTACCATTGCCAGTCATCCATCCAACTCCAGAACGCCGCTTTGGATTGTAACGTGGGGGTCCACGAAACGGTACTGCTTATTGGTAAGAGATATATTTCGCAAGTGTTTTTTTTTTTCAATATTGTTTTTTACGTGTAATCAAATTAAAAGCATTTCATTTTCATTCATAACAAACTTTTTTAAGAACTGTTTGTCGTTTTTGATAATAACTCCACTCAATAAAATAGCTGAACACAAATTGAAACTACTTAAAACAAATGAAACACAAAAAAAAAAAAAAACCAAAATACAACTTGACAATATACGGGAATATAATGAGCAGTCACACTTCACACACGATCAAATTCCAATTCTGAAGAAGCTTCATATTGCAACGTCTGCAGTTCACCGTTAGCATAATATTGCTCCAAGTTTTTTTTCGCCATATTCCAATAATACAGTAGAGCTAGCAACTAGTGAAATACATAAACGTAAACATTTATTCAAACGGTGAGTGCTTCCGAAAAGAGGTTTTCGAGATATTTTTCATCAATTTAGGGGTGGTTTAAGCTTTCAATAACTGTGTTTCATAAGAAAAGTTCAAGTGAAAAACGATTTCTAATTTCCGAACGTAGATTCATTAAATTGCCCGTCTCAGCAAGCCAAGTAAAATAACAAAAAGATACAAATAGTGCAATAGCGCAAGCATTCGATGTATTAATTTCAGCATTTCAGTACAGGGAAGATGGGGATGATTAGGTACCTCCCACTCGAACTTCTTAAAGGTCCGCCATCTAACGTTTTTTTCAACTAGTGCTTATTTTGTGAATGGTAACACTTAGATCGTGTCTGATTTGACAGATAATTATTAGATAACACGCAGGTCTGCAGTGGTTTTCCTCTCTTCTAATCTGAGTAACGTTTTCTATAGATTCTGATGTGCTAATTACGAGAAAAATAATGAAAAAAATCCATCACATCAGGATTTTTTGATATTGAATATTTGAAATGTCTGAACGCCTGCATTTTAAAATTAATAAAACGTCATTAAATTGCTTTAACTTAGTTTTTATTGCATTTAATTAGTTTTAAGGGACATAGACATCGATGCAAATCAGTAATTTGTTAACTACTACATAATGAGTATAAGTAATTCGTAATAAACATGTCGAAAAAGGGGTATTTTGGCCTAATTTAGTAATGAGCTCATTCATATACAGGGTGTTGCGTAAATCGTGTTACATACTTTGGGATGAGATTCTTGGTCATATTCTAAGAAAAAAATTGTTCTACACTAAGTCCGTTTCTCAACTTTGACATCACTTCTTGGCAATTTAAGAAAAGGCTAACATTGGTGTACCCTGACCTGTGTTAAATTCGATATCTCTGTCAATACTGATGATAGAGACCTAATCTTAGACTTAATTGTTTGCTAAAATAATTATCATAAAAACTGCATTTAAATAATTTTAAATAAATTAACTTCTTTCAATATATATTTTTTTAATGCGAAAACTTGTGACTTTTTTCCTATTTTCTATCTGTACCTTTTTTTGAAAAATCTGGAGGTGATGGAGAAAAACTAAGGACATATTCGTAATCAGCGTACCAAAATACCCTAGAATCAGCTATCAAATTCCAGAGAGGAAGTTATGACCCTCATTTTGCAGGCCTGTGTAATTAATCCTTCCGCTGAACGAATATGGTTGTGTATAAGCTTCAACAACGCTGGGAAATATTGCGACATTACTTTGAAAATCATGGCAATGTTGCAGAATGTGTGCGAAAATTGTGTACGGTTTTTGGAAGGCGAGAAGCACCGTCAGCTCCGTATGTTCGTTATCTTGTGAAAAAAAATTAAAGAAACTGGCATCCTTATCAACAAATCAAAGCGTGAAAAGCCAAAAACAATGCGTACACCCGAGAATATTGCAGCTGTGGCAGAAAGTGTGCGTGAAGCGCCATCAACATCAATTCACCGTCTTTCTAAACAATTGAACATTTCGGAGACATGATTGAGACGAATTTTTTTATAAGGACCTTGGTATGACGCCATACAAAGTTCAATTAGTTCAGGAGTTGAAGCTAACTGACCATCTAATGCGATCGACTTGATCGATCAAAATGAGCTGCATCTGAAAAGATGATTTTTTTGGTAAAATCGGTATGAAGATACCAAAAAAAATCATCTTTTCAGATGAAGCTAATTTTGATCATTTTGGCGGGTATGTAAACAAGCAAAATTGTCGCATTTAGGGCACAGAAAACCCGGGCGCATACATTGAAAAACCGATACACCCAAAAAGAGTCACTGTTTGCTGCGGACTTTGGTCCAGTGGCCGTTACAGTCAATGGCGATCGTTATAGGGCCATGTTGAACGAATTTTTGTTCACAAAAATTGAAGAGGAGGATATTGGCAACATTTGGTTTCAACAGGACGACGCTACGTGCCACACACCCGAAGCTACACTCGATATTTTGCGCCCTGTTTTTGAAGATCGCATTATCAGCCGCAGAGCTGATGTCGTTTGGCCCCCTCCGATCTGCAATTTGACACCGTTGGACTATTATTTGTGGGGTGCCGTAAAAGATAAGTGTTACGCCGACAAGCCAGAGACAATTGACGCTTTAAGGGACAATATTCATGAAGCCATTGGTGAAATACAACTCCACACAATCGATAATGTGCTTAAAAATTGCACCGATCGTGTAGGCTACTGCATGGCCAGCCGAGGCAGCCATTTGAATGAAATTATTTTCTATTATTAATGGGAAGGATTGTACTTTCAAATAAAAAAAAGAAATTTGAGAAAATATTCAGTAGTTTTTTTATAGCATTTTCAAAAAGAGAAATTATTTGGCGGACCCTTTAATATACCGTCTATAAGTATAAGTACTTTCCAAATAAAAGCTCTGTAATGATTGGTGTATAATGCACTTTGTACTGACTAAAATATAAAAGAATAATATGAAGGGTTACCGTCTGTTTGTTCAGATTTAGTTGTTTTTTAAATTCCTATTTAACTATTGAAATGAAATTAATTACATCTTTTTCCACACCACTTAAATTTTTCAAGTAAAGTTTTGGTAATTTTTATTACCGACTCAACAATTTTTTTCTCTTTTTTTCTGGGGCTTAACAATGTATAGATCTATCCTACTTTTAAATCATTCGGTAGTTATTTAAAATACAAAAGAAATATAATCGGCTCCAACTGCTTCCGACAAAAATTTCCGAACTTCATTAAAGATCTCCATTTGCTCTTACTTCTTTAATAATTGCAGATAGGGAATTTAAGGCATTCGAGAACTTTTATTGTAAAATCGAGTTACAAAGAAGGGGCCGACTTTAGTCGACTTTGAATATTTTGAAGATATTTCAAAAAAATACAAAACAGCAAAAAAAAAATAGCTCTCATAATAAAAAATACACAGACAAAAACATAAAAAATAAATAAAAAAAAAAAATATATATATGCACTGCCAACCACTAGGATAAGGTCACAAATTTTGCGATCGATTTGCGCTTTTTATACCTGGTGGAAGTTTTGTACCCGGAAAAGTTTATTACCAGTAAATAGATACGTATTTTCCCACAACAAATTCATAAAATTAAAGGGTAAATTCAAAACGACCGTTGGAATTTCCTAAGATCAATTAATGAACTACTGAAAATAAAGGTATAAAAAGGTGCTCCACTAGGATGAGGCCATTGCGAATACTTCCGTGCAGGAGTGCGCATGTTCTTTTATAAAATATCTAAGAGAGTATTAAAAATAACCGTTTTATTTAGTTTGAAGCACACATGGTTTTCGGAAAAACTTTGACAGCGACAGAAAGAGCAAAAATAAATGCTTTCAAGGAAATAGGACTATCAGGCCGTGAAATAGCAAGGAGACTTAACAGAAGCAAGACAGTTGTAAACAATTCTCTTGCTGACCCACAAAACTATGGCCAAAATCAAAAAGGACGCACGGGGAAAGCTACAACACCAAGAGAAAATCGGTTGATTCTACGACTGGCCTCAAATTCCACTCTACCAACGACTATGGTAAGGTACAAAAACGGAGTTTCAGCCACCATAACAATGGTTCGAAGAATAATACAAAAAAGTGATACCTGTTTTGAAGCCAGTACACAAGGACTTTGCAAGACAGCATGTTGATTGAAGCAGTGAATGGAAACGCGTTGTCTTTTCGGCTGAAAAAAGTTTAACCTTGAAGGTCCCGATGGTTACAACTTTTATTTCCATGATATTAGAAATGATGAGCTTATTTTGGCAAGACATCATAGCCGTACACCAGGTGTAATGGTGTGGTGAGCTATTACCTACTATGGCACGAATAGTAGAATTGGAGTTGGAGTTTTTGTCCGCAACAATGAACGAAAATAGCTACAAATGTTTGCTGGAACGGTCGTTTCCAAATATAAAAAACATTTTTGGACAAGATTTTTCAACAAGATAATGCCTCAATCCACACTAGCAGGGTTGTCAGAAGCTGGATTCAATCAGAAGACGTGGAACTTTTGTCATAGCCGCCATATTCAAAAGACTTAAACGTTATTGTAAACGTTTGGTCATAACTATCTCGTAAAATTTATGAAGGTGGCAGACAATTTAAAGCCAAGGACACCTTAATTGATGGTATTCGTAGTGCACGGGCACGTCAGTTGTGGAATGATTATTACGACAATGCAGTGGCTTTCAAACATTTTTTCAGAGGACTTCTCACAAGAAAATTGTGTTCACTGATCTAAAGAACAAATAGAAAAATATTTTGCTTTGCACTACAAAGATCAAACATAGGATCGTATGAAAGGCTAAAAACATTCAAATAGTAACATATAGTGATTGCCTAAACGGCAATCGATGAATGACTAGGCAAATCATGACCTCTCAGCATGACATGATAAATTGTCTATACAATAAAATTGACTATCACAACAGGAAACAAAACCATAGAGGCAAGAAAAAAATCTTGCAATAGGAATAAGGGGTATGGTCTTTTCATTTCAGTCAAGTAAAGGGAGAAAAAAAAAAAAAAAAACACCATTACCTTTGTGGGGAAACGGAAGGGACCTACAATTTTCTGCCGATTCCGAACGGCGGCTTCTCGAGTAAGCGCTTTCCATGGCAATGAATTTATTATCGGAGGACTAGTTCTTCGCAAAAGGTGATACCCGTAAAAAATTTTTGCTTTTGTTGTGACACACGAATATCCCAGTTAGTAGGCAGACATTCCAACTATCACGCCAAGGGTACCACAAAAAGAAAAGATGAACACCGAATTCTCAAAAAGAAAAAGAAGCAACATGAGAAGCGCTCGTTTGAGGAAATTGAAAGATACCACGACAGGATTGAGAATCGGAAGTTTTACCAAAAGTCAAAAAAATCATGCCCGGGTGGCAAACTTAAGCCTGCAGGAAACATAGATGTAGAGTCACAGTTGCTACTGAGGATCTGGAAAGATCACTTCTGCAGACTGCTTAAAGGCGACGAGGACACAAATTCCGTTGTCAGGCAGATTGCCCCATTCAGCTTGGACGATGATCAAGAATGCCGTCCTCCCGACCTAGAAAGAACTTAAGATTGCCATATGCAGACTCAAATCAAACAAGACTGCAGGTGCAGATTGTCTTGATGCCGAACTTTTCAAGCCAGTTGGAGATCAGTTGGAAAGGAGCATGTACCAGCTGTTCTGCATGATATGGTAGGAAGAAAGTATGCCCGATGAATAGAATCTCAGTATCGTATGTCCGATCCTGAAAAAGGGAGACGATTGCAATCGCGCCAATTATAGAGGAATAAGCCTCCTTAACGTCGCTTATAAGATTTTGTCTGCTGTAATATGTGAACGTCTGAAACCCCATGTAAACAATTTGAAAGGTCCTTATCAAAGCGATCCGTTTTACACAAAAATTGGTTTGATGCTTAATGAGGGTCAAACGATGATATGAATAAATGAAAAACACCTAATTTGAGTCAACTATTTTATTTTTATTTTGGATGCATTTTTACCGATGTATCGGTCATCTTCAGCAACACGACTAAGTAGTTGTCCTTATAGAAGAGACAATTTCCAAAAAGTACAAACATAGATAAGAAGTCAAAGAAGTGACAATAGATATTAAATATTATATGAATGGCATGGGAACAAATAGACTAACTATATAATGAAAGGTTTTAATTTAGAACGGTGAAGAGTGAGTGAGAGGAGAGAAGTCAAAAACAAATAAGACTCTATATTTCCATCGACGCCATTCAATGCACAGCTGTCTGTTTGTATGTAAAAGATTTCGATGGAAGCTTCCTACCATCTGAGACGCTTGGTAGAAGTCGAACATCAATTAAAGTGATTGGCAAATATTGCTCTTGTAATGCATGTGCTGCAATTGCAGCACAGAAGTATATGTTGTCATCAAACAAGGACAGCCAACATCGACGAATTGAAAAAAAAAAAACGTCACAATAGACAAACATAATTTCGAGGTAGTACAGGGCCTCGTCTATCTAGGATCCGCTATAACATCAGTGCGGAGGCTCCTGCCACCTATTGCTTCTTTGGGCTATTGAGAAACAAAACCCTTTCCAAAAAAAACAAGGTAACCATTAATACGACCTTGATCATCTCAGTCCTACGGCTAGGAAGCGTGGACCTTATCGAAAGCGGATGAGCACGCCCTTGGTCGTTTCGAAAGAAAAGTACCAAACACCAAAGCTCCGGTTCAACGGGTTTTCGAAAGCACATTGCAGGGAAATCGCGGAAGGGAAAGACCTCGTTTAAGGTGGCGCAATCAAGTGGAAGAGAATTTCAACTGACTTAGAATGCAAAACTAGTGAGCTCCCTCGAAATCGAGATAGTAGTTGGCGAAAGATGTTGGTTAAGCCCCATGTTTACCAAAACTGTAATGCTCGCACCTAAGTGAGTAAGTAACATCATGAATTTCATTATTAATTTTTCTTTCGTATTTATGTTAACATATAGGAGTATTCCGTATTTCATTGTTATTAAAACTTAGTTTTTTTGTTCGTTTAAAGTTAAACAAACCATGTTGGAATTAAATGAGCAAAAAAAAAGCAAATTTTCTTGTCAACAAAGTAATAAAATCTTTTTGTTTGCAATGGAGTTAAGCTAAGAAACCAATAATTTAGAGAATAGTTTTCGTTGAAACCTTAAAATTAACATTTTAATGAAGAGTTTTTGCATTTGTTCGCTTTTGGTATATACATTAATTTTCTTCATATTATACTTCTTCGCGTAAAAATACTTAATCAATTAATGTTTCGTGAGCTTGTGTATCATTGGCTATTTTTGGACTAGGGTTAGTTTTAACCCAAAAGAAAATGAAAGAAAGTCTTAAGCTTGTTTTGTCTACAAACATCTGATGTTAAGTCGATGTGTGCCCTAGTTTTTAATCTTTACTTTATTAGCAAACACTTGGTCAGAAACAAAATAGTTACGATTAAGAGTATTACTTACGTTTCAATTGAATCTGTTAGTTATTTTATCCGTGCTTATAGAACTGATTTTAAAACTATTGTCTATTACTTCTAGAATAACTAAACAATCAAGAGCATAAACAACAATGAACATGAAACGAGCTTCTTACATTTATGCGTAACATAAAAAGAAGAAAATCAAACATTGATATAAATGATTTTGATTAAATAATGTTTGACTTAACATAGCAAGCAGACTTTAAATATTAATAGATATTGTTAATATTATTGATCATAAGGAAATATTTCAAATTAAAAATACATGGCATCAAACTACACGAAAAATAATTACCATAATGATTATGAAGAGATGTGAATATGTTTGGTATGTTTGAGGAGCTTGGTGATGAATTAACAAAATCTTTTTAGCACAGAATTTATTTTATATAAACAAGTACAAATATGGATTCCTGATATAAAGGGTTTTCCAATAAGAGTGATATGATTTCTTTTTTGAAAAACACATTTTTTGTTAAGGAAATTCAAATATTTTTTATTTAATGTGCAGTTCAATCAATACATTTAAGTTTTAAGTAAAACCTCATTCAAATGGCCACCAGGACTTCTTCTGCTGCAACAAATTCAATGCACCAAATTTTCGAGCACATTTTTCACTAAATCAAGAATGGAACGTTCAATATTGACTTGTAAGGCTTGAAGAGAATCTGGTTTATTTTGAAAGACTAACGTCTTCAAATAACTCTTCAAGAAATAGTCTAATGGTGTTGAATCAGGACTTCGTAGAGGCCATTCAATATCACCATTTCTTGAAACAATCGAATCTCTAAACTTTTCTCGCAATAAATCAATTGTTACATTTGCTGTGTGGCACGTGACCCCCTCTTGTTGAAAACAATTGTTGTCAAAGTCAAAAGTTGGTTATCATCGATCTATACCGCTCTCCATTGACATTAATGGTGTTACCAGCTTCATTTTGAAAGAAGCACGGGCCGATGATTCCACCTGCCCAAATGCCACATCAAACTGTTAATTTAGGTGAATGTAATGGTTTTTCCTGAATATTTTGTGGATTTTCATCGCCAGTTTTGTTTATTTAACGCACTAGTCACATAAAAGTAAGCCTCTTAAGAAAAGATGATTTTCTTAAAAAAAAAATCGTTATCGATTTCAAGTTCTTCCAAGGCAAAATCAGAAATTTAACGACGATTATGGTGGTCCAATGGTGAAATTGTAAACACTTCTGAATACAATAAAAAAACAAATGACAGATCATGACATACTACCAATGGCCTAAACGCCACTCTAAAATCATATCATACCTATTGAAAAACTCTTTATAAATAATCCCAAAAATTGATAAGACCAGGGTTTTGAAAACACGAAGTAGTTAGCATTTTAGCTTCTATTGGAATATTTTAAACATGAAGTAATTGTGGGTGCCCTTAAAAAAAGTACGAATGTAGGATTACATTCATTATAAATTTAAATTATGTCATTAGTTTGAAAAGAGCTATAATAAGAAATGTATAGTACTCATCGGTTACGTTAAAAACCGTTCCATTTGAGAGGGACAAATTATTTCAGTAGCCCAACTTTCGCGGCTATGATTGGTCCTGCTTTAGCATTAACATGTACTTAAGTTGTAAACAGTTCCAATAAACACAAATATTTTATTTCTAAAACGTTTTTGTGACATAAAATCAGTAGTGAATTCGTTCGGAAATAAGAACAAGCTTTTTAAATCCGTATGGATTCAATTTCGGTTTCCGTTTTAAATCCGGTCGAAAATCAGAACAGCCATGTTTGATTAGTTTTATATTTTTTTTGTGTCGCTTTTGCGTTTCATCGAATTCGATTAAAACGGTGCTAATAAGGCAACACGCTTGTTTGGCCAGGTTACTCCAAACAATTTTGAAAAAATCGAAATTTTTTTTCATAAAATGCTACTGTGTACTCGTGTAAATAGTATAGAATTAATCCCGAAGGTCAGCAAGACCGAGAAGCAGGAATAAAAGAGTGGGGGGCGCTGCGGTTAATCCAGTCGACCGAGCCTTCGGATTGTTCTCCGAACCACGGTTTTTCGCATGGATGGCACTCTCATTTCAAAACTATTGCACTTATCGATATAAACCAAACGGCATTTTACTCTGAAGATGTCTGGCTATGACCTCAAGTTCAAGGCAACAGGGAAGATGTTATCTTTCCGGCCTTATTATTATTACAGAAATGGAAGATGTCTGGCTATGGCCTCAAGCAGAACCAGAAATATTCATTATTATTTAAAAAAGTTATAAATAATTAAAAGTGAAAAAAATTGTAAAAAAAATTCAAAAGTCCGCCATTTTGTTTCTTTTTTAATTGAAAATGTTTCATTCTTCTTGAGGCAATAGTTAAATTATGTCATCCATCTACGAATCAGATGAGTTTCAGCAGCCATTTTCAGGACCACCATTTAGAAAAAAAAATTCAATTAATATGTTTCGTTCCATAACCCACTTTCCGATACATACACATGGACACTGTTTAGTAGATCACTACGGGACGTTACGTTCTCTAGCCGACTTAATCCTATACATCTTTGTGTTAGTTCCCTTATCGTGACGCATTTTCGTTTCATTGAGATAATAATCACAGCGATTCTTAAGAAATTTCACTTCGAAAAATCCAAAAGGCAAAGATACTCAAAGAAAATTCAAAAAAAAAAAAAAAAACGGATATCACCTTTCACCAGGAATTGGCAAGTTCTCCAGGTCCTTGAAAAGTGTTGGGCCCGAGGTTACCATAGCATAATTGTGCCATACTATTTTTCTTAAATTTATTTTTCATGGTTTACTATGACTGAAGGGTCCTTGAAACCTCCTTGCACGGATCATAGACACAGATGTCAAAGCCTAGACACAAACACTATATCATAAAAATAATTGCTAAAGAGAAAGCGCTTTTCATGGCAATGAATTTACTAACGGAGGACTTGCCAATTCCTCGCAAAAGGCAATACCCGTGGAAAAACATTTTTGCCTCTGCTGGGATTCGAACCTCGAACCTCTGGGTTAGCAGGTTGACATGCTAACCATCACGCCACGGGTACCATGCTACTGGTATTCTAATATTCTCATCACCCCTTCTACCATAAACGGCGGACTGACTTATCGTAAATCTGAGTTTGCAAACATAAAACTTATAAAAGATTGTATCGATGAAAAGGTTTAATAACATACATGAAATGAACAGTAATAAAATGCAATTTATATATGTTTAGAACTATTATCTAACAAAACGACAAACAATCCAAAAAAAAAAATATGATAAATTCAAAAAAAAATATATATATATATATATTTGATCGAGTTCTTATTTTAATAAATGCAAGTAAGTGGTTAATATAACAATCAACAAAAATTATATAATAATGAAAATGCAAATAATTTTATAAATTTTTAGAAATTTAACTGTGTGGAACAAAAATTTTCAATCAAATCTACTTACCAATGTCGTCTGTTTTGTAGTTCTGTATAACTTCTGCTAGCTCTAAATTACCAGCAATAACTGCAACCTGTTTAATTTGGTAAGATCAAAAAAAGTAGCTAGTTTTAGTTAAAAATTCAAATGGTTGTGTCTTTGTTAAATATACCACAAGAAAAATATATTAACACTCATTTTCTTTTGTTAAAAAATTCTTTTCACATTTGTCTCGAAATCACATAAATAATAAAAAAGGATTCTAACTAATTATTAAAATGAAATGAAGAACTAGACAAAGAATAGAAATAATAATACAAAAATTATATAATGTACTAATCACAATCACTTTACCCCAATAAAAAAAAAACAACAACAAAACTAAAATAAAGAAACCCAAATACAAAAACTAAATAGAGGATACGTTTTAATAATATTTAATAGATAGAGATAAATACCTGATAGGGAGTTTGATTTGCATAATTAAGGGCCTCACGTTGGGCACCCCTAAATAGAAGCATTCTAGCAGAAGCCTCTTGGTTGTTAACAGCGCAAACATGCAATGGTGTATTACCGGAAGCGTTACGGCCATCCATGTCCGCACCATAAAACAATAAATGTTCCAAATGGTGGACTAGACCATGTCGGCAAGCCTAATTTTATAATTATATAAATATTATTTTTTATAAGATTAAGAGGAAATTTTAGTAAGCTTAAGTCCAGAGATGATTTTTATATATATATTTAAATTAAATAGTTTTAGTTAAAGAGAAAAAACCACTTTTTAAGTAAATATTTTAGAACAATCACCATCTACAAAATAATGTTGCTCTTATAACATCGAAAGCTACTCGCTCATTACTAAATTGAAAGGAAGAAAATATTATTAGTAATTTCTGTCTATTCTTTTAAAGTTAAAACAGGTTTTTATGTCGTGTCGGAAGTTAAAAAGATGTGGTTCTTTGAATACTGCACCCAATAGTTAGATAATACAAAATAGTAATACGAAAAAAAAAAAATACTTTTAATATGGTATTATTAATAAAGTACATTTTTTTAAACAAAAGAGTTTTGTGTCTATGTACGTGCTTATTATTAATATTTTTTCAATTCGTTATACCGTCTTCTTGATAAACAAATATTTTATGATTATTCCAAAGAAAACGGATGAGACCTACCCGCGCGCCGCGCCGGTGAGACGCGCCAACTAAATTAATTTGTCCATTGCTTAAAAAAAAAGTTTACTAAACGAAATTTGGCGTGGAATACGATGGTAATACTTAAAACTCTCTACGAGGTAGGGGGCAATTGATAAAAATTGATTTAAACTTTTGAATTGTTACTAACAAGCTTAAACTATTTTCAATTTTTTGACGTGTTTTTTTTTTTTCTTAAATTTCATTTAACTACCTTCAAATTAGAAAAAGAAAGAGCTTAAATACAACCGGTGCACATTGGGCCGGCTCATATGAAAAAAAATAAAGTAAATAGGGTGGCCCAACAGAGCGAGGAGCACCTGGGCCTAGCACATTTCTCACAACCATGCCTTGTGAGGGAATGGAGGGGACCTACAATTTTCTGCCGGTTCCGAACGGCTAATTGAGAAAGCGCTTTTCATGGCAATGAATTTACTAACGGAGGAAGCGATACCCGTGGACAAACATTTTTGCCTCTGCTGGGATTTGAACTTCGAATCTTTGGGTTAGCAGGATGACATGCTAACCATCACGCCACGGGTACCACCGGTTCATATGAAGGAGTCGGAATAAATTAAAAAAAAAAATTGTAAGCTATGAAAATAAAAATTGAAAACTGGTTTTTCCGTTAGAACACATTCTAATGCATCATTTGCACAAACAGTTATATTTTAAAGTTGCTTGCTTTGAACTTAATATAGTTTCAAATATGTGCTTTTTTTCTAAGTATATTTTATGGCTCTACGACTTTTCGTTTACATATAAATGGTGTTTAAATAATAAATTCAATAAATTAAGATATATTTTATAAAGGTTTTATTAGGTTTCTAGACGTTTCTATACGGAGATTTATGTTTGTAAAAATAGTATAACATCTTGTGTACTATGCGAAAAAAAAGAAAGTGCTCATTCTTGCTGCGATTTTTTTATGGAAATTTTTCGAATAGACTACGTTAAAAGTTAAGGGTTAATTCGCAAAAAAAGAAGTGCATATTGATGATTTTTTTGTGGACGACACGGCTAGTGTCGTTTTATAAAAATGAATGTTGTTTTCAAATATAATATTTCAAAAATATTGTGAAAAAATTTCATAAAGAACTATCAAAAACTACGGCAGTGGCAGGAGTTATTGTGAAGCGTCTCGAAAAAGAGGAGATTTGCTGTTCCCTTCATAACTCAGTATGTACTGGATCGTCCGAAATCAGGAAGCTAGAATTATTTTGTTATATAATTGCTATCCCCATATGTAATACTCGAAAGTTTTTTTTGATATTTTTATTTTTTACTTTTTGGAAACACTTTGCAGTGAAAAATTTTTTAGGAACAAATCGGAGCATTTGTAATTGTTATAAACGAATTAGAAAAAAACTCCCGAGCGTTACCTTATAAATCATATACAGAAATAGTGGTCAAAATTTCAAAAGAATCGGTGCAGGAGTTTTGAAGTTTAGAGGGGCACCGACTTTGAAACGTGAGTTGTGAAAAAGAAAAAAAACATTTTAAGGCTGCCAGGCAACAATAGCGCTCTTGGGCCAAACAGGTGAGGAAGCACTTTCAGCTGTGGTAGAGGACAATTTTTGAAAATCACTGCCCAAGACAAAATGACCGAAATCGCGACATTTCTAACTAGACCAGGGTCGATAATAATTTTTAAAATGGTAAAAAGTGAAAAAAAAATTATAGTAGGATGGAAAACATTGGAAGAGGTAGAGAATAAAACAAAAAAAATAAAGGAAAAATAAATTACGGGCGATCTGAGGTCGGGAAGGGGAAGGGGGAGAGTTTTTAAGGGTAAAAAACGGTTAATCTCGATTTCCGGTAAAACTGCAGGTCTTAGGAAAAAAAATTAAATGGCAAAGTTTTAAATTTTGAAAAGATCTACAACTTTTGTATTTACACTTTTTTTATATAACCTCAAAATTTATGTGAAAAATTCGAATAACCGAGTTTTTGGTTTTTTATTTTTATCTTTTGCAAAAGAAACTTATTTTTTCACGAAATATAGTGAAAACTTACCTTTTTATGTTAATTTTTTAAAAATAAAAGCAATTATCGGATTTGGGTTTCTTTTTTATTTGCATTTTCTGAGAACATTTACCATAGTAATGTAAATTGTAACCATCTGAAAGTAGAGATTTCAACGAACAAAAAACACACCAACTTTTTTAAAAAAGTAGATAT
Organism: Melanostoma mellinum; assembly: GCA_914767635.1. Lineage (NCBI taxonomy): Eukaryota > Metazoa > Arthropoda > Insecta > Diptera > Syrphidae > Melanostoma > Melanostoma mellinum. The sequence continues at coordinate 61,753,578 of OU612060.1, read as the reverse complement.
TTTGACGTGAAAATTTTCGATTGAAGATTAGGGTGCTTTTTCGATATTAAGTCAATATAAGGTGAAAAAATAAATATTTTAAATCAAAAACATTACTGTATGTTTGGGACATACAAAGGTAAGATTTCACCAAATTTCGTGAAAAAATAAATTTTGAGGTTATATAAAAAAGTGTAAATACAAAAGTTGTAGATCTTTTTAAAATTTACAACTTTGCCATTTAACTTTTTTTCTTAAGAGTTTTACCGGAAATCGAGATTAACCGTTTTTTACCCTTAAAAACTCTCCCCCTCCTCCTTCCTGACATCAGATCGCCCGTAATTTATTTTTCCTTTTTTTTTGTTTTATTCTCTACCTCTTCCAATGGGTTCCATCCTACTATAATTTTTTTTGGTCTCAAAAACTATTGGCCCTGGTCTAAACGGCAAGAAAACTGCGAAAAAAAAACAAAGATATGCGTCTCTCCTTTTTAATATAGAACCCGCAAAAAAGTTTCAGTTAAATCAAAATTTTGTTGGTCAATTTTTGTTAATAACTATACGGTTTGTAAAGGAACTTCAAACTTGGCTTTAAGCTTTTCAAATTGTACTCAGCACACAATTGCAGGTTCGCCCAACACAGTTATGTCCATTTTTTTTCTCAGTTCAGGATGTGAAAGATTATGTGTTTTAAGCTAAATAGTATCTACTGGAAATGAAGAAGTTTTGATAAGGCTTCTGACGAAATCGATCAAAAATGTTTATAGTCAATCTTAATAGAAATATTAATTAGGATTTGAGTCTGCGGTTGCCTTTTTCATAATTCATTCAAACTATCCAAGTGATCTTTCAATTTTATCCAAATATTTTGACAGCTCATTTATTAATTTAAATTTAGGGGCTCAGTCGTTGAATAAGAGAGGTCAGTATAGATTTAATTTAAAATGAAAAACAGGCCATATTGTGTTCTAAGGACAATACTTACAAAATTTGCAACAATGTAGCTTTTTCAATACGTCACTTTTATAATTTTTATATTAAAGTCACTTAATTATACTAATTAACAAAGGTTATTATCCCTTTTCTTTTCTTTGAACAAACGAGTAGCAGGAATGTATTATAAAAGCAACAATTCCCAAAACTTAAAAAGGACTAGTGATAAAGAAAAAATATATGAATTGAATCTTTGCCTCTGATTGTTAATTTATATTTATAAAAAAAAAAGTTAAAACCAATTTAAATTCTCTTTAAAACAGACGTTTGCAGCTCTCATTCTTGTTTGTCGATTACATGGACAAATAAAATAAAAGTTAATGTTAAGCTTACCTGATGAACTTCCTGCCAACCTTGATTATCTTGAATGCCGAGTGTTGCATGATCATGCAACAGGCTTTCCGTTATTTTAGGATCACATTTTTTCGTTACAGATATGTACAGTGGAGTAATACCTCGTCCATCTTTATAATTGGGTGACGCACCGAGTTCCAAGAGGGTGCTACAAGAAGTAAAAAAAAAACACACACACGCAATTGCATATATTGCAGCATTTAAGAAAATTCTCAAAGCAAATCGGTTACAACAGATGTGGTGAGAGGTTTAGTTGCCAACATTTATGCGGGACCATTTTAACAAATTTAACAGCTACATTGCCAAACTTGGAAAATATATTGTGAGTTAACTTTTAACACAACTAGCAGCAAATCTATTTGAACCATTTGCAAAGTATCCCAAGCACGCGTATATGGCTAACACTTTTTGGAATTACTGAAATAGAAACATGACTTTTGGTATGGCATATGCGATGGCTTGTTTTTTCGCACTACCGTGAGGTATACATTCTAAATTAAGACAAAATTAACTTCCATCAAGTTGGCGATTGATTAGGCGATAAGTTTTGTATAGACCAATAAAATTACTAGCAAACAAGTAAAACAGTTAATGACCGATCTGAAAAGGCGTTGCATAGGCAATTTAAATAAGCTGCTTTGCAATACGTCTCATAGATATGGCTTTTTGTTCGAAGATATTTGTTTGTTCTTCTCTGTGTTTCAAACAAATGTTGACACAATATGTATAAACTTACGTTACAGCTTCAAGGGAGTCCTTTTCTACAGCCTTGTGAAGAGCAGTTGCCCCGTCCTTCGTTCGATAGTCTAGCAAAGCACCGCCATTAACGAGAGCGATGAGTAGTTTATTTGGTTTTTTAGCTCCTGTAGCAACTGTCAGTGGAGTTTCACCACTTTCGACGCAATGGAAATTAGGGTCCAGCCCTTTGGCACACATTTTGGCGATTTTTTCCACGTGCCCACCATTGATGCATTCGAGAAATCGTCGAAGATTTGCTCGTGTGTGCAGTGCCTTCAACTGACGTTCATCAAGATTGAGCATCTTATATACTCGTCGCTTATACTTTAGCTAAAAAAAAAGTAGAATGTGAGATATTCAAAAGTTTTTTTTTTTAAGAATGAAAATAAAATTTGAACTTTATTACATTTGAATCATAACAAATGAGAAAGAACTGTTGAGATAATGTTTTTTTGACATACATATAGTCTTCATCCAATATATGTTTACATGAAAACCTATGGTCAGCATCCCCTTGATTTTAATTAGGTTATTTTAGAATAATATTCTTAATGAATATTGTGAAGAAACGTAAAAATACTTTACGTTGCTATATTTTTCAAAAACGACGAAAACTTAGTAAAACCTTGGTTTAATCATTCAGTGAAAATTGTATTAATTTATAACTTTTTTCTTAAAAAAATATGTAAACACAGTTGAAGCTTTCTATGTGATATTGGGCTTAACATATGTAAAAAACAGTAGTTAATATAGAAACATAGTTTTGTGATCTATCATTTGGAATGAAATTTTTTTTTTGTACGGTTTATAAGTCGGAAGATAAACGGATTGTCGCTGCAGCAGAACGGCAGAAGATCTGCCTCATCATTCGATGCGATGCTAACGCGCATCACACAGTATGGGGAAGTACTGACATAAATGAAAGAGGTAAGTCACTTTTTGATTTTAATTTAAGTAATAACCTAATAGTAAGTAATACTGACAATGAACCTACATTCATTACCAGAAACAGACAAGAAGTCTTAGATATCACTCTTGCCTCCAATTTGGCTCATCATAGGATTACAAATTGGAAAGTATCAACTGAACACTCCTTTTCTGATCATAGATACATTCAATTTAATCTTAATGAGGAACCTCTCAAGCATCCAGTCTTCCGATCTTCTTCTTCTTCTTCTTTTTCATTTTCGGCGTTACGAGTAGTGATCTTAAAGCGATCACAACTCTCCCACTTTTCTGCTTCACACTAGTGATCCGCCTGTGGGGTACGCCGCGTTGACCTCAGAAATCGTCGGCAAGCCTCCCGGTTTTGGATTGTTCCATGTCTGAGGCCAACCAAATGCTGCTGTTTTTGCATTTGCTTGTACCAGGAGTGTTTTGGCCTGCCTTTTCTTTTTCGTCGCGAATTTGTTGAAACGTTGTACGATATTGCCTTTTGGACGGGGTTCTGCGGATCTCTCCTTTGAACATGACAATACCAACTGAGCCGGTCGTGCTGAATTTTGTCCAAGATGGTACTTTTGACATGAAGGCTTCCACGGATCTTAGTACTTCTAATTCGATCAAGCTTTGTTACTCCTGCTGTCATCCGAAGCATCTTCATTTCGGCTGCCGTCAATTTGCTCTCATACTTTTTGTACATTGTCCAACATTGTGAACCGTATGTCAGAGCTGGACGGACAACTGCTGTGTAGAGTCTTCCCTTCAGCTTAGGGGGCATTTTTCGATCACAGAAGATAGCGGAGTTTTCTCGCCACTTCATCCACCCTACGCTTACTCGATGATTGATGTCGTCATCACAAGTTGCTTCACTATTGATCATAGACCCCAGATATTTAAACTTTTCACACTTGGGAAGCACATTTCCATTCAAATAAATGTCTGGAATAGGCTTGTCTGGATCTGAAAAAGGGCAGCACAGGTATTCCGTCTTTTTAGCGCTAATACGGTACCCATTTCCTTCCAGAACATCAATCCAAACGTCAAGTGCTCGTTGCAGGGATGTAGGATCCTCGCTTATGATGGAGCATCCAGTCTTCCGATACTATCGGAAAACTGACTGTCAAAAATATCGAGTAACTCTGAAAAAGTTTATGAAACCTGAACTTTTACAAAACCCTACAAACAAACAGGATCTGAAGAAAAAAGGCAATGATCTAACCACCGCCCTTTACCATTCACTGCACAAATCCTGTCCTCTTATAAAAATAAGAGGAAAACAGAAACAGGTGTGGTGGAGCTCAGGGCTAGAACCGCTCAGGAAGGAATGCAGAAAACTTTTAAACCGAGCTAAACAATCCAAAGTCTTAACAGACTGGGACTCCTTCAAGGAATCCCTCAAAACATATAAATATCAACTGAGGAAAAGTAAAAGAACTTCCTGGAGAAACTTCTGTGGTGAAATACAAGATACTTCAGAAGCTTCTAGATTAAGAAAAATAATCTCAAAGAGTCCGACCATACCTAGCAGTTTGAACTGAGGCTGGACAGAGTCCTGCGTAGAAACGCTAAATTTGCTTTTGGAGGCTCACTTTCCAGGCAGCTCTAAGAACTCGTGTAGCTATGATTCCATAAAATCAGGTAGCATAATAACAAACAACCCCGATCTGATTACAAGGGAAAAACTAATTTGGGCCATTAACAGCTTTGACCCATACAAATCCCCTGGACCAATGAACTTCAAAAGTTCGCAGATATCATTATTCCTGTCCTTGAAGCGATTCAAATCGGCTGAACCACCTTGAGCTATATCCCCAATCAGTGGAGAGGGGGCAAGGTTGTGTTAATACCTAAGGCTGGGTAATCATCCCACGTAAACCCAAAAGATCTCCGACCAATAAGTATATCATCTTTTTTTTTTTTTTTTTTTTTTTTTTTTTTTTTCGTACTAAATATTTTTTTTAAAAAGCCTATGACCGCACGTTTTACATTCAGATATTTGATATATTAAATCTTGTTACTGAGATATTATTTGAAAGATACAAAATATATTTTGGGGAAAAGAATTATAATTGAAGGAAAATACGTCAAAACCTTCATGCGAGTAAAAAAAAAAGTGTATGTGTATTAATACAAAAGAGATAACATAAATATAGGATATAATGATTGAGTATACAAATCAACAGATTAGTAAGGAAAGTGGTTAGATAATTTAGAAAGTATAAAGATAAATGAATAAATAAGTAAATAAATAAATAATTAAATAAATAAGTAAGTAAACAGATAAATAAATAAATAAAAAAATAAATAAATATATAAATAATTGAAAAAATAAATAAATAAGTAAATAAATAAATAAATATATAAATAAATAATGAAATAAATAAATAAGTAAATAAATAAATATATAAATAAATAATGCACTAAATAAATAAATAAATAAATAAATAAATTAATTAATTAATAAATAGAATAAATAAATAAATCTATATATAGGCAACGAACATTAAGTTATCACAGATTCATAGAGCTCTCGAATAAGCGGATTTTCGGCAGTATCACAGCTATTGTTAAAGTTCGTGGACAGTTTGTTGATTCTGTCAAAAATCAATTCAACATTCGCTTCCTCATGCAGATCATGAGTGGAATGATGCCAAGGAAGGTTAAGCATCATTTTGAGGACTTTGTTTTGGGAAATTTGAAGTTTTTTAATATGACATTTTGCCGCGTTTTTCCAAACGGGACATCCATATAAAAGTATTGCCTGAAAAATTACTTTATTATATCATCTTTCCTTCTTAAAACTTTAGAACGACTGATTGATATCCACCTGCGAATAGCTATAGAAACTGTTATCTACAGCACAACACGCCTACTGTAAGGGAAAATCTTTAGAAACGACCCTATACATACTCTGGTTCGTACTATAGAACTACTAAAAATACACTCTGGCCGCATTCCTCGACACAGAGGGTACCTTTAATAACGTCAGTAACTTTGCAAAATAAAGCTTAAAGTAGAAAGTTCCATGGTGGAATTGATAGATCTAATGCTAAAAAGCAGGAGAATCAACTCAACTCTAGGAAACTTCTCTGCAAAAAGATCTGTCCGTAAAGGAACACCGCGAGGCGGAGTCCTATCCCCTCTTCTATGGAATCCAGTCGTCAATGAATTTTTAGTTGACCTAAGCTGAGGAATTCAAAGTGATTGCATGTGCAGATGATGTCTCCATTGCGGTATCTGGTAAACATGCTCACGTCCTCACGTCCTCTGATGCAAACCGCTCTAAACAAACTATAGTAAAATGGGCGGGAAAAAGTGATCTAGGGGTGAACCCTCAGAAGAATGAACTCGTTCTTTTCACCAGGAAATACAAAATTCCTCAACTTACAACTCCATCAATAAATGGAATCCCACTTCAACTTTCCAACGAAGCTAAATATTTAGGTATAATCCTAGACAAAAAGCTAAACTGGAAAGCCAATACTCAAACCGACTTAACGTAAGTCCCTCATTCCACCTTCCTAACCATTGTAGCGTGTTCCAAGCGGAAATTCTGGCGATCAAAGAGGTCCTATCATGGCTAAAAGGAAACATGATATCTTCAGCGAATATCCGGATTTTCTCAGACAGTTAAGCAGCCCTCAAATTACTCGGCGATGTTTTTACGAACTCAGTAACCGCCCTTAACTGTCGCTTATCTCTTAAGGAGATTGCTGAACAGTTCAATATTATCCTTATTTGGGTGCCGGGGCACAGAGATATCGTGGGTAACTGCAAAGCCGATGAACTCGTCAGAAAAGGATCTACCGATCTCAACCAGCAGGTTGAATGTTGATATACCAATCGCTTCATGTAAACTTATGCTAAAGCAAGAGGCAATGGATAGAATAAATAATAGGTGGAACAATAACAACATCGCTACGTGAGTGTGGCAACAAAACAGATATGGCCAAAACTATAGATCCAAAACACATAAGACATTTGTTAGCCATAATCAGATTGAACGTAAGCTCCGTAACCAATGTCATCACCGGACATTGTCTGATAGGAAGACACGCTATAAGACTCGGTGTTTCCTCTGCAGAAGTTGCTTAGATGAGGAGGAGCAGGCATCTATTTCCTTGATGATCTAAGATATCTGGCGAACACAGATACTTTGCATCTCTTTCGTTTTATCAAAAGCTACAAATGGTTTTGTTATGTGAGGTACTCCCTCGCATAATTCTTATGATATCACAATGGACCTAATATTGGTCTAAGTGTGTCAGTTGCTTTCCTGACAGCCATTTTAACCTAACCTAACCTACTGTACATATTGTGTAAATTCCACGAGCTTTTGAAAATGCAGAAAGTTAAACGTTTAGCCATCTGGAGTTGGATAACGCCCCCCATTCCTAATTCCTATAAATCCGACTTCTTTCTACCGCAACAGAACTCTGTGTAACGATAACTCTAAGTTTTAACTACAGAAAGAAATATTTTTTTTTTAACTCAACACGAGAAATTATTTTTCTCAATTAGAAAGTATATGATCGCAACATTTATCAATATAAGAACAATGCGGAAGCACAGTTTGTCTGCATACATGTCAGATCACACTAAAAATTTACTTACCTCTAAGTACCCCACGGGACCATTAAAAGGATAATCTCCCAATCGACGCTCCTCATCGAGAAACTTTCCTGCTTTCCCATTTGAAGGCGGACAAAACAGCCCATAGTTGAAACTTTCCTTAAGTTCCTGCAATGATAAGAAAATTTGGGGTTGAGATATATTTTTTTTTTTGGTTAGAAAGTTCGATTACAAAATGTAAATGCACACATCTACCATTTCCTATTTTTTGTTTTAGCTTGCGATAATATTGACTTTGCTATACTCTGGGGACTATATTCTGAGGAATCATTTTTTGTTTGTGATTGTGCACAATCACAGAAAAAATGGTGCCAGCCTCGTTTTTTAGCCATTGAATACGTAGCTAGTAAAACATCTTTTGCTGTATGGTGGCTGCAGAGCAGATGCATTTGAAGTGTCATTGAAGATATTATGTTTTCTTCTTTTAAAGAATTCAACTATATTTCAGCCGAAGACTCTTAAAAGTGCTCCTCCTCTTTTTAGCCGGAACACTGTAGGCGTTGTCTTACACACTTGACCCATAAAGTTTTGAATGTTATTTTTTTATATACTGTGATGAAGAATAACACTTGAGCCACTTTAGTTCTCAGCAAGTATGTATAATATCTGTGTGCAAAAGGGGGTGTAAAAAAATATGTTTGTGAATTAATGAATATTTGCAAGGAATTATTTTGATGGTTCTATTTCAGTTTGGGGAGAATGCGATGATAATGGCGTGAGTTGCATTGAGAGTTTTGCAAATTTGGATCAAGAAAGTAGGATACTTATAAAATGGCCCAGAACTATGAAAACATCAGTTGGTTTGAAAAAGTATAAAAAACTTCAATTTAGGAATTGATGTAGACATACCCAATGACTCCTCGACTTAAGCGCTGACATTGAACAGCAAATTGAATTTATGATTACAATCTTTTTGTTGAATGTTGGCTTGGTATTGTCCGTGGTCTAATGGTTATCATGTCTGCCTGCTCCGTGAAAGGTGCCAGGTTTGAACTCCAGAAACATTAAAGAAAAAATATGCTTCTCATTTGTATTCATATTGATTGGCAGATCCTACAAGAGTAACTACGCACTGCCGTGTTGCGCCTGTTCTTTTCAATTATTTTTGACTTGATTTAAAAATAGTCCAACAATTTTGCACTCTAAAGGAGCTTCGAAGGCAAGTTAAGGGGTAGTTTTATCAATTTAATTATGATTTTACTATTGCTGAAAACGAATCCGAGGCTTAAAACAAAGTTTTGTAACGTAAGTCAAATTGTTTTTTTGCTAGTGATATTAAAATTACAATGAAATTGTTCCTACAAGTGAATCACAAAGTTTTTAAAGCCAAAATTGTTTTTTTTTTTCTAGATATAATAATATACGGAAAGCTGTGAATATTCTTCCATATATTTAAAACGATTGGACTATTTTCAACTTAGGATCAAGTTCCAAAAGATATTTGAATCCAAAACCAAACTTGAAAAAGCTTTCGAGGCGAATTAATTTATAACATCAGGTTTCTAGTAACAAATCATTTGGAGTCTTTCCTTCCAAAGGTTACTTATACTTTCCTTACTCAGGTGGACAATAGAGGGGAGAACCTGGGCCTCAACCAACATCCTTCTACAACGACTTCGATTTCGGGCGAGCTCTCTCCAGTTTTGCACTCTAAGTCGGTTAAGGTCTTCTTCCACTTGATTGCGCCACCTAAGACGAGGTCTTCCCCTTCCGTGATTTCCCTGCAATGTGCTTTCGAAAGCCCGTCGACCCGGAGCGTTTGGGTCCATCCGCCCAACCATCGCATCGTAGCCTTGTGATGCGTACTCTTCTGCGCATGTCGCGGTACAGCTCATACAGCTCATACAGCTCGTATCTTCTTCTCCACACATTGTCTTCGGGACCAAAGATCATTCGGAGAATTTTTCTTTCGAAACGACCAAGGGTATCCTCATCCGCTTTCGATAAGGTCCATGCTTCAGCGGCAGCGCCGTAAAACTAAAAAAAAAATGATCAAGGTCTTATACAGGGCCTTGAAATCGATAAAAAGATGGTGTACATCGATATTATACTCTCGGGATTTTTCCAAGATCTGACGTAATGTAAAAATTAGGTCTATTGTGGACTTCTCTGGTGTATAACGGATCGCTTTGATAAGGACCTTTGAAATTGTTGACATGGGGTTTCAGACGTTCACATATTACAGCAGACAAGATCTTGTAACCGACGTTATGGAGGCGTTATGAGGGTCTCCCTTCTTTTGGATCGGGTATACAATACTGAGGTTGCATTCATTGCAGATCAGTTGGTACATGCTTTTTTCCAACTGATCTCCAGCTGCCTTGAAAAGTTCGGCATCAAGACCATCTCCACCTGCAGTCTTATTTGGTTTAAGTTTGCATATGCCAAGCTTAACTTCTTCTAGGTCGGGGGACGGCATTCTTGATCATCGTCCAAGTTGAATGGTGCATTCTGCCTGACATCGGAATTTGTGTCTTCATCGCCGCTAAGCAGTCTGCAGAAATGATCTTTCCAGATCCTCAGTTGCGACTTTGACTCTCTATGTTTGCCTGCTGGTGTTTACAGGCTTGAGTTCGGGGTTTATCACCATCAGGGCATCATGATTTTTTTGACTTTTGGTAAAACTTCCGAATCTCGTTCCTGTCATGGCACCTCTCAATTTCCTCAAACGACATGCTGCTTCTTTTCCTTTTTGAGAATGCGATGTTCCTCCCTTCTTTTTTCCTTGCAAATCTCGTTATACTGATTGTAAGCAGCCGCTGTTCGTTTTTGCATCAGAATTTGTGGTGCATTTTGTTTGACTGCATTTGCCTGTCTGCATTTTTCATCGAACCATGGGTTTCGTCATTTTTCATTTCATTTTTAACTTCATTTCTATTAATTTGTATCTTATAGCTAGTTAAGGCTAACAAAAATTATTTAATAAATTAACTAGCTTACTGACTCCAAGTGGGTGCTCTAAACTAAACATAAACTTAAGCGTACTAGACCGGTTCAAAAATACTGACTATTTTCTTACCTTCGAGGAGGTGTAAAAACAAGCCTGTTAAAATTCGAGCTCCAAATATTAATACTTAGAGGTCGCTCATCGCAGATTTCCATTTCCCATACAAATTGTATGAAAAAAAAAAACGTTTAATATTTGGAGTTTTATCTTTTGGTCAAGAAGCAAAGTGCAGAGATGAGCGATACATTTTTTAGAAAATTTGTTGTTCTACAAAAAAGGTTTCTTATAATTTTTCGACAAATTCACTACTTCAAAAGTTATTCAAGGTTAAAGTTTTACTTAGAGTAATTTTAAGTTTTTTTTCTTGATTTCTGAAAAATATAAAGACTTATCATTTAAAATCATAAAATCATTCATAAAATTAGTTGCTCTACAAAAAAGTTACTCAAGGCCAAAGTTTAATTTAGAGTATTAATTTTTTTCTTGATATCTGACAAAACTTTAACCTTGAATAACTTTTGAATGAGTGAATTTGTCAAAAAATGATAAAATACATTTTTTGTAGAGCAACAAACTCTGATTGAAAATAGGTATCGTAAATGAATGATTTTATGATGTTAAGTGATAAGTTTTAACATTTTGTCAGAAATCAAGAAAAAAAATTTCAATTCAAACTTTAAACTTGAATAACTTTTGAAGTAGTGACTTTGTCGAAAAATGATAAGAAACCTTTTTTGTAAGACAACTAGTTTTCTAAAAAAATATGTATCGTTTATGCCGGCACTTTGCTTCAAAGCCAAAAAATAAAATTCCAAAATTTAAATGTTTTTTTTTTTCAATACAATTTGTATGGGAAATGGAAATCTGCGATATTTGGAGCTCAAATTTTAACAGACTTGTTTTTACACCTCCGTTTTAAAAAGCACCTGAGGAACTTTTCTACTTCTTCAAACCCCAGACTTGGGCACGATAAAGAAGAATAGAAGCTGAGGTCGAATGAAATTTTTTTAGCTTTATACTATGTTCGATGTACTTATTTCCTATACAGCGAACCCAGATTTGAAGTGACTTTTACACCTAAATATTTATATTCACGAACTATTTCGAAATTTTCTCGTTTGAAAGTCCACTTTTCGTTATTAGCATATCGACCGCCTCCATCTCTGAATATCATAATTTTGGACTTTTGCAAATTAACAGACAGGTTCCAACCTCCGCAACATTTTTCCGACCGGTTAATCAGACGCTGCAACCCTTCAACTGAATCCGAGAAAAAAACGATGTCATCCGCGAAAATAAGCCCCGGGATTCGCATATTTCTGATCGAGATTCCTCCTCCAATCTGCTCCAATATGTCGTTGATGAATAGAATGAAGAGTAGCGTACTCAAGATACAGCCCTGCTTTACTCCCATTTCTGTCGAAAGCTCTCCGGAAATAAACTCACCATCCCATACATATGCAACGTTATTTTCGTACATCGCCCTTATAGTGCAGTCAATGAAGAGAAAAATAGGGCCTTACCTCCGAATTTTTTTACTGTGAACCGATTTGCATGAAATTTTGGAATTAGGCTCATCTTACCCTTAACTTCAAAAGTGAAAATGATTTGAACACCGCCACCACTCTGGGGGTGGTTGCCACCCTTTTGGGGGGCGAATTTTTTTTTCAAAATAACATCGGATATCGATAAAAGGCCTAATTTTAAGCAAAAAATCAAATACAAAGTTTTTCATTAAGTCCAATACTTTTCGAGTTATTGGCAATTGAAAATTCGCAGTTTTTTCACGTTTTTCATCTATTTATTGCAAATATCTCCAAAACTATACGTTTTATCGAACATTTTATAAAGAACAAAATTGTAGCAGGTAAAACAATGAACAATTTGGTTTTTTATAAAGTATTCTAAGAACAATATTAAGCTAGATATAAAAGATCAAAGCCATTTTTTATTTTGTCTGAAATTTAATCGTTTAGCGGCGAGCAGATGCATTTTATGCATTCTAATACAAGAGGATGTTTTGTAGTGCTTGAAATAAGCTTTAAAATGAGCACTATGTTAAGTCTCTTGCACGTAAAATAAGCTAGCTGTAGTGCAAATAAGGAGAGCATCTAATGTTTTTTTCTTTTAAATCAATGGGTTTCATAAGTGCCATTTCCACCAAAATTAAATTTAATCGTATTCCGCCTAAAATTAAGTTTGTTATGAAAAGTTTGATAGATAGTATCAGTTTGGATGCTTCAGGACACATATTTTTCAATAAAGTCACGATTAAAAAAAAAAACAACAAATTTAAAAATTTTTAAAAAACCCACTTTTTTTCATAATATCTCAAAAATGACGACAGATACGGTGCAATGCAATAAGACCCGCGGCAATAAGACCCGTGGGTCTTATTGCCCAAGGAAATGGAAATAACACCCACGGGCTTTGTTTCCACTGTGAAGAGGCAATAAGACCCACCAAAGAAAAGAATTAAGGCCCATGTCTTTTGTTGCCATTTTGAAGCAGTCTGATGAACATGGGATCTTAAAATTAGTTTTCTTTCTTAGAAAGGGTGAAGAACATAGTGGATGCGTTAAATTCATATATTCTTTTTAATGAAGGAAACAACATTTTAATGTACCGAAAAACAAAGCTCCAAAATTTCGAAACTTATTTCAGCTTTCCATGGATATGAATTCATAGCTCACGTTGTCTCCCACTTCGTAACATAGGATGGAAGCTCAATCCACTTTCTTATGCGCACATAATGGGTTAATCTACTTTCTTAATGTTTGTTTTGCTCTTAGCTACATTCTCCTGTTCTGTTCGTGTGAATTTTTTATGTTCAACCCCAAGCCCGTACTACCCGAAGGGAAATTTCGTTCGCTTCGCTTTGCTTTTTACTCACGGATAGAATAATGAAGCTAAAAGCGAAGCGGAAAAAATTTTCTCAAGGGAATATGGATGTGTGGTGTAAAAATAAAAATTCGCGCGAATTTTTATTTTTACACCACACATCCATATTCCCTTGAGAAAATTTTTTCCGCTTCGCTTTTAGCTTCATTATTCTATCCGTGAGTAAAAAGCAAAGCGAACAAAATTTGCATACGTGTAATACGTGCCTTAAGAAAAACGCGCGAATTGACCGCATTAAACACATAGTATGATTCATTGTTCCATAGATATTTATTATGTACGTGTGTTCCTCTTTGGTATGTCATACTCATAACCCACAATCAGAGCATGGACTTATGTCTAGTGGAGTAACGTCCATGTGCAAGTTTATTCACATTGAAAATAAGTTTAAGTGCAACGGTGAGACTTCTTTCCTTTACGAAATGGTATTTAAGTTCGCAGAAAAAGGAACTAAGGCCCGCGGCTGTTACTGCCATTTTATCATGGAAATAACCCCCGTGGGCCTTACTTCCAAAACAAAGAGGAAATAAGACCCGCGGGTCTTATTGCCGCGGGCCTTATTGCACTGCACCGTACATATAAAAGTGTTAGAATAAAAAATTTATTTTTCTGACAAACAATTTGGTTTTTTAGTTTTTTCTGTCAGACAAAAATTGATGGAGATATGATTGTTTAAAGAGCGCGTGGCAGCGCAATCGCAGCCTCTTTTAAGTCCTTTAACCCTTCACCGTTTTAGCAAAAGGTTGTTTACTACATATTGCGATAAAGCATGTTGTAGCTCTCTAAATTACCTTTACTATGGTTTTTTATAAGTTGTGATAGCATGAAAATTGAAGGAGTTATGGTCCAAAAACTACTACAGCTAACTTATTTTACGTGCAAGAGACTTAACATAGTGCTCATTTTAAAGCTTATTTCAAGCACTACAAAACATCCTCTTGTATTAGAATGCATAAAATGCATCTGCTCGCCGCTAAATGGCATTGACCACAACGATTAAATTTCAGACAAAATAAAAAATGGCTTTGATCTTTTATATCTAGCTTAATATTGTTCTTAGAATACTTTATAAAAAACCAAATTGTTCATTGTTTTACCTGCTACAATTTTGTTCTTTATAAAATGTTCGATAAAACGTATAGTTTTGGAGATATTTGCAATAAATAGATGAAAAACGTGAAAAAACTGCGAATTTTCAATTGCCAATAACTCGAAAAGTATTGGACTTAATGAAAAACTTTGTATTTGATTTTTTGCTTAAAATTAGGCCTTTTATCGATATCCGATGTTATTTTGAAAAAAAAAATTCGCCCCCCAAAAGGGGTGGCAACCACCCCCAGGGGAGCGTTCAAGTATTACGTAACGCAATTTTCGAAGATTTTTGACCACCCCCTCCCCCCTTGTAACGCACCGTAACGTTTTCATGTAGCCCCCCCCCCCCCTCTAAACGTTACGTAACACTCAATTGACCATTTTTACCCTATAAAGTCGAAAAAATTTATGTTATAGTTTTTTAAAACTTTTAATTGCCACTGCGGTAATCATTTAATATTACATAAATAATACAAAAGAAAATAATACAAAACAAAAATTATTCCTCTGTCCACGGGTTTGGTAGCCACTCAGATTCTTTCATCACAGGCACCTGGAGTGCAGACGAAGACGGTTCTGGAATTGTTAAGCCACTTGCATCATCTTCGTCTTCGTCGACCCAGTCAGCATCCTCAGAAGATGTTTCATAACGACGCACAATGCAGAGAAGCTCATTTGCCCTTCTGGCAGCAAGGCGCTGTGGCCGTACTTTATGTCGATTTCCTTTCACCAATTTGCAGTCGACTGCAGTCGCTACTAAATTCGATTCTTTTTTGGGTATTTAGGAAATTAAAAAAGTAGCGATTTTCTTTTTTATGAATGTATGTGTGTCCAACTGACTAATGAAGAAAAACAAGTAGCATGAACAAAACAATTACATATTGTTAAGCACACAATTTTTATATTTTATTTTTTCACGAAATGTTTTCCAAATTCACAACTAAATACAAAACAATCAGGCTTCCTTTAATTTTTTTCATATGCTGATGTTTTTGTTTGCCGTTTTCGATCTGTCAAAACTGTTGTGTGTGTGAAAATCTGTGTGCAAATCCGTCTAAAAAAAGAGATCGACTGCAGTCGATTTTTTTCCCTCCTAAATGAATTCCATTGAAAAAAAAATTGACTGCAGTCGATTTTTTTGTTGAAAGGAATTCGACATTAGTTTCACAATGTTCTGGGACAGTTTTGCCATTCACGTAACGACAGTGCGTCTGAACACTCTTGTGAGATGTGAAATAGATCCCACAGGGTGGACATACTTTTTTCTTTAGGTCGGATTGTACAGATGGACAAAAGAAATCGTATGGCATCTGCTTAAACCCTTCTAGAGGTGGTGTCAGATCAACGGACAACCTCACAAGAAGTGGCGAAAACTTGGATGTTCCTTTGTCTAGCAAACTGGGTACTACGAGCTTGCTTGGGGTTATGGGGTTTGAAGTATTGGGCAAGGTGGCGGCATGAAAGACGAAGTTCACATTGGTCGATTTGCTGAAGCTTCGTGCGAATAAATGCGATTGTTTTCTTGTTTTCCTTCTCTGTTACACCAATTTGTAGGTATTGACTTGCGGTCGATTCGTTGAACAATGTGAACATTTTGGTCGATTTGTTGCTTCAACAAATCGACCAGTATGAACATCGCCAAAGTATCCCCGTAAAACACGTAAATGAAAAGGGTTGCCAATTTGGGAGTTTTTATTCCCTAATTAAAAAAAAAAAATGTTACGTAGCGTGTTGTAAGAAATACCACCCCCCCCCCCCTCCCCTGTAACGCATCGTAACGTTTTACGAGACCCCCTCCCCCCAAATTGCGTTACGTAATACTTGAACGCTCCCCAGGGTGGTGGCGGTGTTCAAATCATTTTCACTTTTGAAGTTAAGGGTAAGATGAGCCTAATTCCAAAATTTCATGCAAATCGGTTCACAGTAAAAAAATTCGGACCTAAAATGCTTCATTGACTGCACTATTAGCAATCTAACAACTTTACCAGAAATTCCCAACTTATAAAGTTTAAAATAAAGTGCTTCACGTCTTCACGATTGAATCAAAAGCAGCACGAAAATCGACAAAAAAGGCGTAAAGTTTCTGCTTTTTTCTTTTAAATCTCTCCGCGATGTTCCGCAAGCAGAATACTTCATCTACCGTAGAATAATTTCTTCTGAATCCAGCTTGAAATTCATTTAGAATTTTCTTATCTTCTACCCACTGGGTAGGCCTATTGAAAATAAGTGTACTAAAGAGTTTGACGGAAGTGTTCAAAAACGAAATGCCTCTATAGTTTTCCGGTGCGTCATAGGATCCTTTTTTATGTAAGGGGAATATTATTGCTATTTGAAAATTTTTCGGAACATCAGCGTATTCAAAAATGACCACACTATAATGCTGATTTTGAGCCACCAAAACTGAAACTTTGACCATGGGTTTCGTTTTGGGGGCTGAGTGAACCTCAGAGGCAGTGGTTCTGATGGCTCGTTGGCATTGCTGCCACTGGTCTTCAATGCTTGATGCTGGCGGCATAGGATTCAAGGATAATTGAAAGGACACTCGATTGGAAAAGCCATTGGCAGTCTCTTGTAATTATAGCTTTCCGACGTCATATCGCTTCATAGCGTTAGTTCTTGCGAGTAACAATCTCAAAATTTTACATGATAGTGCAATTCCGCAACTATATTTGACATCAACACATCAAAAAATAGACACTTTCGTGTCAAATCACTTCATAAGTATCTCAATAATTTGCTGTCATAGAGCAAATTTGAAGATTTGAATTCATTACGAAAAAAATTCATTGAACTAAGATATGGAAACGCATACCCTTCTCATTTCATAAAAAACTCCTAGCCCTACTTGTATACCAAATTTCACTTTGCTACGATGACGGTAACCCGTGCCGACTTCGCACCGAACAATTTTTTTTTACATTGTCAGTAGATGGCAACTTACCACATTTTTAACGGAAACCATAGTGGTTTCTGACAGTTTAAGGTTTTCTTTAAATAATCTCAGACTCAAATTTTTAGTACTTTTTTTAGTATTTTTTTCAAATGAAAAAGAATCAAAGCATATAGTCAGAAAACCTCTAAAAAAAGGGACACCCCAATTTGATTAAAAAAATCATCAAGAAATATCAAAGTGCCTTCATTTTCCTTTATCGAAATTCATCGAACGAGTTTTTATTTTTTTGAAACACTTTATTTCGAAAAGCACTCAGCACTCAGAAAAGCTTTTACAGTTTTCAGTTGATCATGAACTTGTAATTAATAAAAAACCAAGCACAACTTTAAACGCACCAACATACTTCCGCTTGATACACTTTTAAATCTATTCAATTCTTGATTAAAAATACACTTCACTAAATGTCACTTAATGAAATTTTTAATCCCTCCAAAGACATTGAAATATTTTTTCAAGTTGCTGCCAACAATAAAATAATATGCAGTAAACACAGGCAACACAGTAAGAACTATAAAAGAACGGTTTGAGAAGTCGGCACACAGTCATTGACCTTATCTGCACGTAGTCTACTCCACGTTCTTCGTTGTTTCCACAATACGCTTCTTAGCCGTCGTCGTCGTCGTCGTCTACTCTTGTGCCCAAGATTCCTGACGGATAGATTGTTTAGAGGTTTAAAATCGAAGTCTCTGTCTCTCTCTTGTATCCCCTGGCCATAAAATGTAAACAGTATGTGACCATTGCTATCGGTGTAACTGCAAGATTGCAAAAGAATCTACTCTGCAGTTGCATTCCTCTGGGATGAATATATTCTTTTTACCCACTCTTCAACTTCTTTTTTGTAATTTTTCGATGCTGTTAGTCGGCCGCTGTCCATAGCTGGAAAGAATTGCTGTGTTCTGGATAGCTAAACTGGTTGGAATAGACTTAACAGAACGAAAATAAAGCGAGCAAAGATATTTTTTTCCCTGCACACGATGGCTTTGTATTATTGGAGAGAGACTCTAACTATAGTTTAAATCGATTTGACACCTAAAAATACGTTGATTGTTGCATTGTGTTCCCCACTTTGTTCAAAAACAGCCAACAATAATTTTTGTAATGATTTCAGTTACGTATTTCTCACATATTTATGTGAACTTTGGTTAAATAAAATCGTCGTAGAATTCCCGCATCCATTACAATTGAGTAAAAAGCCAAAGACAGGACAAAGCGATCACGCATATTAAAGGTCGTTCTTGCCTTTGTAAAACAGTCAACAAAATACTAAACGCAGAAGACATAGACTTTCATAAAAAATCATGTAGTTCAGAGCAATTGGGGCTGCTGTTTGTTAATTTTTTAATTGAAAGTGTGTTTACAGCTCCAACGACTCGGACCACAACCTACTTACAAATATATTCTTTCGTAGTCCAGTAAGCTTGCTGTGGCAGCAGTCTAGTTACTTCTAAGCTGCTAGCTAGATTCACACAAAGTGATTGATTTGCAGTAAAAGATCACAATAAGAAGCTAGATAAAAACTACACAACATGAAGCTATCTCCAAACAAATTTCAGAATGCTATTCGTTCTCACACAGAGATTCATCTGAAAGAGAAAGACTTTCCCGAAAAACATCAAATGATTTTACACAAAAAGTAAGATAAGTGTATGAAGCGAACCATGCGAAAGCTATTTCGTGCCAAGCTTAAGGCCAGAGCTTTTGCTTTGAAGATTTTTGATTACTTTTTTTGTGTTGTTTAAATAAATTTGACGTGAATTTTGTAATCTGTCGACTATCATTTGTCACCTGTCTTCGGCCATCTGGAATTTATCTATTGAGTATATATAGCCAACAATGTAGTTCTTACTGGAAGAATTCCAATATGGTTTATATACATTTCACTATGTTTTTCGTAAGGGTGTAGTCTCGTGTGACCAAAAATTAGCTACAACTCATAATCCCTTACCGTAAGCGACTTTTCTATCTATGCCAACTTTAAACTGATTTTTCTCGAAACAACATTTTCTAAATCTATTAACTATCATGGTTTTACAGAAACATTTCAGTATTTCAATCAATATTCCTTTTGTTGGAATAACGGCAGGAAACGTATTTACTGAATACTATCGGTATTCAGTTCTTTAAATTCGTTGAAGGTATATAACTGGTTGGTTGGGAAGCCAAGCATTTCAGTTTATTTTCGGCATTCACTATAAATGGACCTCAAAAGTTTAAGCGCTTTTTTCTCGGAATGGTACTTTCCAAAAAGGTGTCCGCTGCCGAGAGAATATTTTTCAACCTACCGATTTCAAAGTTTTACAGAACATTTTTCTCGTCATTCTCTATGGAAGCTTTTTTTTATTTTTTTTCTCGGAAAACTGTCGAAAAAAGACCAAATTCACTACTTTTAGCTCAAATCGCAGCCATTTTGTCAAAGAAAAACAAAGCCTCCATAGGACGAAAGCTGCCTTCCTACAGATTAATAATCCAACATTCACCCACCTCGAAACAACTACTGTTTATTTTATTAAGTTCAGTAATTTTCGTAAATGGGGGGAGTGTAACTTTTTGAGGGGGGAGGGACCGCCACCTGTTTGCAATTGGATGTTGTTGTGGAGGAACGCTCCAACACCACCATATTTCTCTCATCCTCAAACAAATCCTGTGCTGATAAATTAAATTTTATTAAATTCAGCAATTCGCATTTAGACATGGGGGGGAGGGGTATAACTTTTTTGAAGGGGGTCGGTCAGCGCCATCTGTTTGCACTATGAGGCTATTATGGAGGGCGTCTGCGTCCCCACTTCGAAATAATACCTGTAAATTTTACAAAATTCAACAAATTTCTTGAAATGGGGGGGGGGGGGGGGGGTGTAACTTTTTTGGGAGGGGGTGACCGCCACCTGTTTGCACTTGGAGGTTGTTGTGGGGGCATCCGCTACAACTCCCAACTTTACTACACTCCCCACCATGTCTTCATCTTTGCTCAAGAAAAAAAAATCGTACGGGAGGAAGGGGTTCACTATCCCTTCCTTTAAACAGGAGGGACTTAATTTTTTAGACAGATTATGAAAATCTACTAAGCCACTTTCTATTGCATAAATTATAATGTTTTTGATAGCTTATACTTTGTTCTTTAATAGACATTTTAGTTCATTATAATTTTGTGATACAGCACTTTCAAAACACTGAGGCGACACATTTAAAAAATGCACACGCAGAAACAACTCCAAAGGCAACACTATCCCTCAACTAAAGAACTCATTAAACCACAAAAAAAAAAAAAAAATACTTTAGCACGTGCAGCGATCTCCAAACTTCAACTACAAAATTGTTCGCGTTATGTGCTACCGTAATTACTAAAAAAAAAACTATAGGCACACACGAAACTTACATTCCATATAACAAAACACAAGATTCAGTTTAAAAAGGGATAGTTATACAGGGTGTTCCGTAATTCATTTTACATACTTTGGGATATAATTCTTGGTCATATTCTAAGAAAAAAATTGTTCTACAGTAAAGTCCGTTTCTCAACTTCGACATCACTTTTTGACAATTTAAAACAAAGGCCAACTTTGGTGTGCTCTGACCAGTGTTAAATTCGATATCACTGTCAATACTGATGATAGACACCTAATCGTAGACTTAATATTTTGTAGAAATAACAACCTTAAAGACTATATTTAAGTATATTTAAATTTTACCCATTTTGTATTTTTTTAAGTATCATAAAATGTATGGGTTTTTGAGTGCACGAGTTTTCTTTATTATTGTTTTGTTCATCTGTAAAAAATAAAGAAACTTTATGTTTATGAGGCATTTTCAGAAAAAAATGACCTCAAAGTCAAAACTTTGTTTCGGGAAGAAAATTTGGACACCACTTAAAATTGAAAATCTGGCAACCCTAAACCTATGGAAGCTAAACTTAAATACAGTCTTAAAAGTTTTCATTTCTACAAATAATTAAGTCTAAGAGTAGGTCTCTATTATCAGTATTGACAGAGATATCGAATTTAACATAGGTCAGGGTAAACCAAAGTTAGCCTTTTTCAAAATTTTTAAAAAGTGATGTCAAAGTTGAGAAACGAACTTTACTGTAAAACAATTTTTTTCTTAGAATATGACCAAGAATCATATCCCAAAGTATGTAAAACGAATTACGAGACACCCTGTATAGTAAAAAAAAATTCAATGACCTCTGCAGTCACTTTCTTTCACAAAAACAAACAAAAAACTGCTATTCATAAAGATTTGAGATAATAATTACTCTGTTGAGGAAAATAAGGTGCGTTTAAAACTGTCCACTCCAAAAAGGAAGATTATCACTGCTCAACACGGTCTATCCCATTAACTCGAAAAAGTAGCGGTTATTTTTCAAAGGGACATTGCACTCCCAGCTCGAATACATAGAACAAATATAGAAATATACAACAGCAACAAGCCTGGGGTTAAGTGAAATAAGGATAGGTAACGAAATCTTAACATCCAACCGTCGACTTTTCATAAAATAAAAAGAGGAATCGTGACAAATTACACTTCGCCATGTCACCCTGGCTAAGGAAAATTCAGAGGGGATGCGTTTTATTTTTTTGCTTTGGTTTTTTTTCTCCTTTGGGTCGATACTTTGCAGATTCCCTTTGGGAAAACTGTCTCTTTTAATCCATGTTCTCTTCAAAAGAGAAATGTAGGAATGTGTTGTTTTGTCGTTATGCAAATGAAAGGGTGATGTACGATGTGACCATACAAGGCGTATGTTTCTTGTAAGAGGGAGTTATATTGAGTATGTTGAGTTATTTTTATATTGCCCCCACGAAATCATACTTAGCATACAACGCACAGTGAGTTAATGAATATGTATATAAAATTTATTTTTTAAAACGCTATTTCGCGATAAAACTTTTTTGAAGTGGTACCTATGTTGAGATAAAATAAGCTGCGCAATGACAGCTTAGATTAGAGTATCCCTGCAGTACTTCTGGTAAATGGCTACTTAAGGAGACAACACATCAACAAAATTTAAAACAAGGCGGGTCTAGTGACGCCTGCAAGACCTAGAAACTTTCACAAAAGTGTGCATTCATATCCCTGGGCTTATGCGATTGAATGTCAATCGGTGCTCACAAAAAAAAAAAAAAATTGTGAATGCAGGTGTAGAAAAATGAAATATGCTTCGCAAAATTTCGT
The DNA here is from genome assembly GCA_914767635.1 of Melanostoma mellinum. Lineage (NCBI taxonomy): Eukaryota > Metazoa > Arthropoda > Insecta > Diptera > Syrphidae > Melanostoma > Melanostoma mellinum. The sequence continues at coordinate 61,730,882 of OU612060.1, read as the reverse complement.
AACTTTTAGAGCAGTAGGAGAATACTTGTAAATATAAATGACACTACTCCGCCAGGCACTATCAGTGCAACTGCAACGCATAGTTTGATTGAGCTAAATAGACTCCTGGACCCGGGAGTTAGCCATACGGCCGATTGGACGAAATGTATAAGACACGAGTTGGATAGTTAGAAGTTTAACTGGTCAAAACTTCGAACTGTCTCTTACAGGTAGTAAGAGACAGTTCACCTGATGAGGTGAAAATACATTTGTATTTGTGTCTTCAAGAAACGAAATGGAGGAGAACAGGAAAGAGGGCCGCATTTTCGGACGCAAATACATAGCCCACAAGATGTTCTGCTATGCAACGGAATAAGTTTCATATTTGAGAAAGAGCTATTTGGCAGCGGGTTGACAATTTTAAATTCATTTTTTATTGTTCTTTCTTATAACTACTTACATGCTAACAAAAATGTTTAAACTAGCTTACATAATAACTTAATTAACTTACTGACCCTAGGCGGGTACTCTTAATTACACAATAACTTATTTCTAATGCCTTTCGGCCTAAAGATACCATATATATAAATCAACTAGAGCTAATACTAAGAACTAAGAAAATTTAAAAAACTTAGTTTCGTCGATCATGTTTTTGTTTTTCTTAAAACTACTTAAAACTAGTTAAAACTACTTAAAACTAGTTAAAACTACTTAAAACTAATTAAAACTACTTAAAACTAGAGCAGCCATAGTAGCTTTTTATATTTTTTTTTTTTTTGTTTTTTGTGTTTTATAATATTTTTTTTGGGATTTTGTATTTTTTCTATTTTTTTTTGGATTTTGGGACGCACAGTGTTTTTAAATTTTTTTTTATTTTTAATTTTTTACAATTTTTTTTTGATTTTCGACGCAGCATTAGTTTTTATAATTTTTTTTTTTTTTTGGTTTTTCTAATTTTTTTGCTTGCCACTATGTCTACCCCCTATACCCAAGTCTTACACAATAAGCCTGTGCAAGCCAGCCATTGGCGACTCGCTATCGGTATCATTTTCTGTCTGTTGCTCAGACAACCACCAGAACTGTTCTGACGTTTTAACAACGTCCCGTCGATCGCGATCTGATACCGCCCTACTGAACCGGAGGACCTCTTCAGCTTCTCCGCCTACTGCGGCAACGTCCCGGCCATAAAGGAGCCGTCGTTCCACGGACTTACGGCAGACGTGGTAGATCAACGGAACCGCCGATCTGTCCTGTATCAAACCTATCATGTCAAAATAGAGGAAAGCCTCCGGTGGGACAAATCCACTGAAACGTGTTCTCTCCATATATTCTAAGTTGGGGTAATAAGCCCCAAAAATCAGGCCATTGGTCGAGATCATCGCTCTTGCAGTGTGACCACGAGTCAGTTTTATAATGAAGTTGTCGATCCTGTTTATTTGAGCCCCGTTGTAAAGGACCTCATTAGGATAATATTTTCTGTACTCCGACTCTGGTGTTCTGTGCAATCCAAGACAGGTACGCAGACACTGTCTCTCAAACACCTGAATCTTTTCCATTTGAGACGCTGTAACATTGAACCACACGGGGCACCCATAGACAATCATTGGCCTTATGAGGGCCATGTAGCAAATCACCTTCACTCTGCTATCAAGTTGACTGCTGTGAAACAGTCGCCTTGTCAGAGCAAAAGCTCCTCTTGCCCTGGCCAGAGCCGCATCCATATGTTTGTTAAAATATAGATATTGATCTAGCCAGATGCCGAGATACTTGACTACTACTTTGCTTGGCAGTGGGTGGCCATGTAGATCAACGATCACCAGCTTTCGCCAGTTCTTTCTCGTATCCCATGAGGCCCGAGCCAACGGGGTTCTAAACACAATTGTTTCCGATTTCTGAAAGTTGATTTTCAACTTCCAGTCATCGCAATATTGCTGAATCTTATCGAAGTCACGCTGCAAGAGTGTTCTGATGACCTCGATCTTTGGACCTGTTCTGTACGCGATTAGGTCGTCTGCGTACGCTATAGCATGGTGAAGGGAACCAATTAGATCGCCGGTGAAAATGCTAAACAAAATAGGCGAATTCACCGCCCCCTGTTGTAGACCGTTCTGTATTTTAAAAGTTCTGGTAGAAGTTATATTGCAACTTTTCACAACAAACGTTCTACCATGAAGCATGTCATTCAGAATATATAGTAGTGGTTTACTCATGCCATACCTGATCAACTTATAGAAAAGACCGTCTAACCAAACGGTGTCGAAAGCCTTCTCCAAGTCAACCAGACATGCACCCGTACACTGCTTTTTAGCTTTGTTCCATTGAATATCAGATACTAGTTTAGACGCGGCATGTATGGTATCATGACCCGCCTTAAAACCGAACTGATTTTCAGGAATAATATTTTTGTCCTCAGCCCATGTGGACAGTGCTCTATTGGGAACTTTCTCGAATACTTTGCTGATACTCGGAAGAAGACTAATTGACCGGAGATTTGCTGGATTGGAACCATCCTTACCTTTTTTAAGGAGAGGATGGACCACTGCCGTCTTCCAACGCACTGGATAATATGCATTATTCAGCGCATTGTTGAACAACGTGGTGTATATGTCCACCGCTTCCGAAGGGAGGTTTCGCAGCACAACATTGGGTATGCCGTCGACTCCTGCTGACTTCTTTTTCTTTATTTTGTGAAAGATGTCCAAAAGGTCCATCTTAGAAACGAACAGGGTGTTATCCCCGTTTCGCTGGGCGATGACTGCATTTGCAAGTCGGTCGTCATTGAACCTAGTGAAACCAGGATTCTCGGATCGCCAATGCGAGATCTCGTCTCTAAGATAGAAGTGTCCAACGAAGGCTCTGTTCTCGAGGTCGTAATTCGGGCGAACGCACTCGTTCACCTTATATACTCGCTCGAAAACAGCACCCACAGTCTCTACCTTCTCCTGAGCATCTTCCACTATAAAGTGGTCATCATCCAAGATGGCCTCATCCGGATCTATCCCTATTGTCATAAGTAAGTTTTTGTTCTCTGTCGTCCTTTGGAGTTTAATACCCTGAAGGTCATTTTGATCTTTTCTCCTAAAGATTTTATTTATTTCCGGAAACATACTCGGGTTGTTGGACTGCACAGCCCGAATTTTATTGTTCCAGAAACATGAAATGGAAATTCTATATTTTTCTTTAATAAGTTGTTGGAGATTTTTGATCTGTGACCTCAGAGTTCTAATCTCCAAATCGTGTCGGTCAGTAAACCTCCTGTGCAAGAGTTTGAGTCTTGACAGGAGTCTACTTTTTTGTTTGTAAAGTGCGTCTATTGTCGCGTTTCTGTACATGTTCGTTGGATCGTTTTGCCTATACTTAGGAATTGTCCTGTCCATTGTACTACGGATTGCATCCTCCATACGTTGCAGGTATCCATCGATCTCAACGTTCGACAGATTCCTGTTGCATGGTGGCGCAATACCGTTCGAACGAAGTTCCCTTGAGACGGCACCGGAAAAGCGCGGCCAACGTGTCTTACCGTAGTTGTAAGAGTGCATCGGCACGTACTCCTCCAGTTCCACAAGGTCGTTCGGAAGCAGTATGACGGCGGCAAGTCCACAGTGGTCACTGTCGTACTCAACCGTCGTCAAACAATTTTTCGTCCGTCGAAGAATGTCGTCGGTCAGTTTCAGTCTTGAGTCTAAAAGCAATAGATCCAAATAAGAGCCACTTCGAGGATATGAAGGCCTGTCAGTAGCCAGCAGATCGACTTTACACTCAATGCTGTGGAGCTCCAGCCAATTGAATAGCTGGGTCCCCCTTGGATTGGCTAATTGATTTCCCCAATCTTGGTGTTTAGCATTGTAATCACCGGCCAAAAGGAAATAGTTTTCTTCTGAGTTCAGTTTCAGAGTTCGAAAAAGTGATTCGAGCTCTGTTATAAAACATGAGGGTTGAGAAGCCTCCGGCGCATAGATTGCGACCACATACAACCGCCTCCCCTGTTGAAGAGGGATGCATACGATACACGCTTCCAGCAACCGGAATCGGCGTACTTCACCACTATATATTACCTTATGAGTAATGCCCTTACGTAAGAAGATCGCAACCCCACCCGCGAAAGTCGAGTTGGGTCGATCCCTCCTTACGATAATGTAATTATTATTCGTCAAATTGTGATGCTGGTTTAGCCTAGTTTCGCTAATCATACACACATCAGGACGTTGGTCTTTTAACAACTCAAGGAAGTTGGTTCGTCGTTCTATCCTAACTAGCGAATTCACATTCACGGCTAGGATCTTAAAAGGCCTCTCCGGCAGCGCGCCCGTTAACCTAAAAATTGCGCAAGCGACGGCACTGCACGGTAGATCAAATCCACCCTACGCGCCTGCTCACTTATTTGCCGTGATAGCTCACTCATTTGTGCCTGAATGACACGCAGAGCGACCATCACCTCTGACTCCCCAGTAGCTGCCTTTGACACAGATGGCTGTGCGGCCGCTTTCTGGGGAGGTTGTACCGTTTTCCCAGCTCCACCCGCCATTTGGGCGTAGGAAACTTGGGGAACGACGGCCCTTGGAGTTGGTCTGGCAGTTTGCCTTCCCTCGTCCTTAGTTACTGTTGGAGCAGCTTTTAATGATTTTTTTATTACCTGGTATCGAGGACATCCCCGATAGTTAGCAGGGTGTCCATCTCCACCACAGAGTACACATTTCAGTTGGGTCTTATCTTCGACCCTTTCCTCACTGAGCTCTCACCACACTTTACGCATCTCGACTGCATTTGGCAGTTGAATGCGGCGTGCCCGAACCTTTGGCAACGAAGACATTGTAAAATGTCTCCGTGCCTGTTTATTTTTTCCCATCTTACCATCTGGTAGTCTAGGACTGAGATTTTCCTCAGACTCTCCAGACGGCTACTGGGTGATAGGGTGACGAGGAACATCGGCAATAGCCGCCTCTCCCGTCTAGCCTTAGCCGTGGTGAACGACTTGACCCCGATAAAATCGAGATCGTCGCTCGCCAACCTGCGGAGTTCCGCTAAGAGCTCCTCTGGGTCAGAGGTAGGCTCTACCCCTTTCAAGAACATGGTTTTCGGCTTCTCCTCTTTGGGAGTAAAAGTAAAATGTTCGGTGGCAGTTGTTTGCAACAGCGCCCGAACGATCTTATGGTCACCAATGTTTTCACATTGGATCGCATGTCGATCTTGTCCTAATCGTTTAATTACAAATTTATCGCCTATGGCGGACTTACACAGACTTTTTGTTGCTTGTAACTCCATCTTGTGGGTGTTGATGGGGGGCACCCTGCTTTTAGCTGCTGACTTCTTTGGCTGCTGCTTTTGTTGTGTTGGCTGTTGTTGTTGTTGTCTCTGCTGCTTTGGCACCGTCTCTCCTGGCTGCTTCGTTGGCGCGGCTTTTTTAGCCGCGGTCCCCCGTTGCTGCTCTTGGGTAGCAGTTTTCTTTCTTTGGTTTTGCTCCCCAGCTATTTTATTAGCTGTTGTGCCTTGTTGCTGCACGGGAGCTGTTTTTGCATTTGCCTTTGTTGTTGTTGGCAGTTGCTGTTTGGCATTGTCTGACTTTGCCATGAGCTGTTGTTTTGCCTCGCTTTCGGCTTTCCTGCGGGCCACCTGTTTTTCCTTGATCTCTTCGATCTCCTTGTACAATTTTTCCAATATTGTAGATATCGTACGAAGTCTCTTGTCTTCTACATTGTTATCTACATTGTTATCATTATCCTCGTCCACACCGTCGCCTTCGTCTGCCAATGCTGCGAACGAGTTTCCACCAGCGTTGCCGAAGTGGCACAATTGTGCCATTTTGGCACCCTTCAGTCTGGATTGGCACCTTGGCACCTTTAGCTCTCATTTGGCACCCTAAGAGTTTGATACATTTTAATGAAGAAAACTTAATAAAGTCATTCAAAAAAGACTGAAAGGAATGTTTTTTTTCAAGTAGTGAAACATACATATCGTGTGTGTGTGTATTAATTCATGTACAAATAATCGTAATGATACTTTATGAAAAAGTATTTGTTTTTTGTGTTTTTAAATGCCTTTCTACCTTTGAAAGGCTAGTGGCACCCAGTTGGCACCTTTGGTTACCGAAAATGGCACCTTAAAAATTTTTACTGCGGCAACGCTGGTTTCCACTACCGGTGTAACGGCCCTCGCCACCGTTGGACTCATATTCGTAAGTGGAATTTAGGCTTTCGATGCTGTCGCTGCTGGTCGACATCTCGTCATCGTCGACCTCCTTATCTTTTACTGTTTTTTGTCTGCGGGACACCAAATTCGGTTTGGCTTTTATGCGCCGCCTCTTCTTTGCAGTTGTTGTTGCTGCTGTTGCTGCTGTTGCTGCTGTTGCTGGCACCGCAATTTCCATTGCGGTTGTTGCCGCTGCTTTGCTAGTTGTTGTTGCTGTTTTTAGTGTTGGATTTGCATCCAACACTTTTTTTGTTGTTGATGGACCGCTATGGTCCATCACAGACGACTGTGTCGCTTTTTTTTTCACCTTCTAATCGGATTTTCTCCTTTATTTGGGCTATTTGCTTTAAAACAAGAATAAAAATTGGAGGCCCCGGCTGGGAGTTGAACCCACGTTGCTCCACACTGGGTACCTGCTGCGCTACTCGCTCGGCTACTGCCTTATTGAAAAATCACTGACTTTAAACTTTTAAATCGCACTCCACTTGTAAATATACACAGCTAAAGTCGTCAACACGTCTACACACGATAGCTGTTGCTGAACGACTGAGCGGGTTGACAATTTACCAAGATTCGTTCGCCGAAGTTCATTAACGATGCTCAATGACAGATTCATGTGGATGACGACAAAATGGCAGGTGGCAACAGTATTGTGATGTCCTATTGAAGAGTTTCCTTGAAAGAAGCTTTCGACTTTCCACAAGCTGAGCCAAACTCAACAGAAATACCCGATATCACAGTCGATGGAGTAAATGAAGCAGTTAAGAACTCCGAAAAACGATAAAGTTGTGGGCGAGATACCATATGAGTTATCGAAAACTCATTGAAGGGGATGATAGCCTGACTTGACTCTGAAAAAAAAATTCAATCGACCGCATTGAAATTCAAAAAGTCAAATAACGAGGATGTTTAGAGGAGGCTTAAGTGCGGATGATAAAGCATATGAAAGAAGGAGCAGTGTCGAACGTAAGACGTCACCAAAGCGCTCGAAAAAGAAGTGGAAGAAGCGTCTTAAGCCCTTTATTATAGTTAAGTCTATCAACTGTATTCTTTGCTGCCGACGAAGCCATCATAAGCGAGGATGCAACATCCCTGCAAGAAGCATTCTACGTATGGGTAAATGTTTTAGAATTTAGAGTACAATGCGTAAAGTAGAGTAAAAATGTCCACTAAGCTAGAGGGAAGACTACATCCCAGTTGCGAGTTAGAACTCACGAACGGTTCATTTAGATACAATGTACAAAAAGAGTTAAAGTGACTTAATAGCACATGGAATGAAGACGCTTTGACAGCAGGAGTAACAGAGATCAATCGGTTTAGAAGTATCCACATCCGTAGAAGCTTTCACGTCAAAAAAACCAACTGGAAAAAGCAGAGAGCAGTTCGGGACGTACCCAGTTCCGCTCTTCTAATCTATAGCGTATATAGCGATGTTAGCCAATGTAAAGTCAATAAAGGATGTTTTTGTAAGACATGTCGCTTTCAATAAAAAATAAAACGCATATAATTGAATGCGTTTGCCAGCTTTAAAAATGATTTTAGGCAAGTGGCCGTAGAATAAATTGCAGAGACGCCCGATTTTCGATCAATTTTTGATCCAATCTTGGAGGTAGCGCACAGGTTTGAAACTCGAAATAATGTAAAAACCTGCGTCAATAGAGATTTCTTTTCGAGACAATTTACCGAACGTACACAGCGTCTAATATTCGTGTGGATCTTCCAGTATGCAATGGTAAACCAAAATGAGCATAAATCAAGTGACAGCTGTCAAAAAACTACCTCCGAAAAAAAGATTACCAGATTCAAAATCGCACATCTAAAGAAACATCCTCTACTTACAAATGACCGCCGGCATATTTTTAAACATCGCAAAAACAGATTTGAATTAAGTTTACAAAATTAGCCAACAGTTTGTTAGAAGAAAGTCTAAGAATATAATCAATGACCAAGGGCTACAAGCTACTTAAATCTATCGAGCTCTATACTTCAGGCAATTGATTCAGTCTTTCATACAGCCGGGTGAAACGTGAAAGAGACTTGGGATAGAATTCCGTGTTTAGGGGTAATCATGCAGTGGAGGAGCATTCTTATAAGAAACCAAGTTGATTTACGCAAGGAGCTTCAGTGGTTGTGGTAAGATCACTCCAATACAGTGTTTTCCAATCTGTGGGTCGCGACCCCTACAAGGGGTCGCAGGCTAAAAGAAAAAGTAGAGGTTCTTACACAACAAAAACACAATTTTAGTGAAAAGGTTGTTTATTTTTCAAAAGTTTATCAAATTGTGGTACTATTTTTGAAACGTTAATAATTAAATCATTTTCTAGTTGCAGCCTATACCTCTTCTTAGTTTCAATGCCTACCATTTAAGAAAACGCTCTGGACATTCGTGTTTTCTTTTCATCCAAATAACGTCGACACATTGCGATCAAAATTCATTTTAAGCATGCCATCTGCAGCCAACTCTAGAAGACATTCTATCGTTTTTGTGGTGACATAAGCCAGATCTATTGATTTTTCCAAAAAGGGTGTAAAATCCATCGACAGCCCATTGTCAGCTTCAGAGTGCAAATCCGGAAAGTATGCCAAAAGCTTCGATTGTAAATTATGCAACATACAGGAATGTGAGCTGATACTGCAAAATTTTGGTCTGTTGCATTTGGTTTGTTCGTTGAACTTTACCCAGGGTTGACCCAGGTTTTCTTGACAACCCTATGAGTTGTCAAAAAAACCTGAGTTTTTAAGTCCTCAAAAAAGCTTAGCCACTAAATCACCACACATCCCTGCCATTTGAATAAAAACACATCCCATTTGACAGCCCAAATCACCAGAGCAAAAACCTAAGGCGAGTTGAGGGAAAGCCTAGGTCAACCATAGTGCTTTAGGTTTCTCAATAAACGCTTTGTGGCGAGCCCAGGGCGACCCTAAAGCTTCAACGAATAAACCTATTATCTTCAACAATCTTCTGAAGACTTAGAAAAGACTCAAACATATTGTTTTGAAGAGAGAGGGTGATTAAAAACGAAGTTTTGCGTGAAATGCTTTTACTTTATCTTTGGCGGTTAAAATGTTTTCTTCTCTTCCTTGAAGGTTCTTGTTTAAATTGTTAAGGTCGCTAAAAAGATCTGCCAAAAATGCTAGTTTCAAGTGCCAAAATAGGATCAGAAAAACGATAGATTTGCATATTCAGATTTTGCATCTTTAAAGAACATTAACAAATCGACTCTCAGTTCCAGAATTCTTGTTGAAACCTTTCCTTTGAATAGCCATCTGACCTCCGTGTGATAAAGAAGCCTTTGATCAAGCGACCCCATATCTTCACAAACGATTCTGAATGGCTGGGTTTTCAAAGCTTTGCCTTTGATAGAATCCACAATTTTTACTACCTCCGTCATTTTAATCAGAAGGTACTGCCTTAGCAGCTAGAGCCTGTCGATGGAGAAAACAGTGTGTCCAGGATATGTTTGGCATTATCGCATTTAATTTTGCAATGGGTCCGCTACTTTTTCCAGTCATAGTCTTAGCGCCATCGCTATAAATTGCGATTTATTTCCAATCAGTATCGTAGTTGCAAGTGCTTTCCAAATATCGTACAAACACTGGCCAGTATTGTTTGCAAGAAGTGCTTTGTAAAATAAGATTTCTTCCGTGATACCACCATCTGCTTCAAAGCGCACAAATACCACAAACTATGCACAGACAGTCAGAAACATCTGTAGATTCGTCAAACTGCAAAGAAAAGTGTTGGCGACTTCTTGTCCTGCGTGAACAAGTAAGTGGGTGGCATGCGCGTGGCGTAAAGAGGTCGCGAAACCAAAAAGATTGAAAAACACTGCTCTAATCATTACCGAAAAGAAAAATTTTCTGACCTTCGCATCGGTTGTTTATCTGTCCGTATGAATATATTTATTTAGTCAGCATCTTTTACAAGTATTCAGCATTCAGTTCTAGCTGGATATCGAAGCTGGTGAACTTTGTTCTAAAGTTCTTTAGCAGTTTTCGATCAACCTTTAACTTCAGTACCTACAAATAGCAAACATTTTATTAAACTTATACAATTCTCATGATAAACCACGAATCAAGGTGGAAGCAGAGTCCAAATAGAAAATCGAAAAATTGAGAGTTTTTCACTCAAAAAGCGGCTATGTAAACATATTACTAAACTGGTTCCAAGTATAAGGATAATTTGTGAATATTATTGAAATTTAGTATAAACAAGGAAAAGATTGTAGTATCCTGCAATAATTATTCTGACAGGCAGAAATAACAAATTTATTGCTAATCACTTTGGCACGCAGGCGCAGATGGGAAGGAAAATTCCAATGTAAGGAAGAAACTATATTATTTCAATGTAATTGTATTAATACGAATATAAAAAAAATTTCAAGAATGTAGAAATATTTATTGCAATCTCAACTTAATTACAAAACAAACACGCATGTTTTTATTCTGCCCACAGGCTCCAAATTGCATTCTGTCAGAACACATTACGAATCATCTTTCTGCCTTGGACCTTCAGGACACCAACGAAAATAGGGAGTCTATATGTAAGTAAAGTACGTATCTATAACAACTGGTGCAAACGCAGCAATTTGTTTTGGTCGTCAGCTTGGCACCAAATATACCCCAAGAGATCGTTTCTCTAATCTATTCGAATTAACACTCCACGTTACCATACACAGGGTGTTCCGTAATTCTTGTATTATCCTTTGGGTGTGATTCATGGTCATATTCTAAGAAACAAAATGTTCTACAGTAAAGCTCGTTTCTCAACTTTGACATCACTTTTTAAAAATTTAGAAAAAGGCTAACTTTGGTTTACCCTGACCTATGTTAAATTCGATATCTCTGTCAATACTGATAATAGAGACCTACTCTTAGACTTAATTATTTGTAGAAATGAAAACTTTTAAGACTGTATTTAAGTTTAGCTTCCATAGGTTTAGGGTTGCCAGATTTTCAATTTTAAGTGGTGTTCAAATTTTCTTCCCGAAACAAAGTTTTGACTTTGAGGTCATTTTTTTGCAGAAAATGCCTGATAAACATAGAGTTTCTTTATTTTTTTTACAGATGAACAAAACAATAATAAAAAAACTCAGTAATAAGTACACTCAAAAACCCATACATTTTATGATATTTGAAAAAATACAAAATAGGTAAAATTAAAAAAAAAAAGGTTTTTTAAATTTGAGGTTTGTTTGAATAAAACAATAATATGGGCACTTTTAGTAGTTTTTTTTATATATTTCATACAAATACAATTTTAACAAGTGCTCAAAGTGCCTACACAGCAATTTTTTTCATATACGGGTTTTGCAATGGAAATTCAAGAAGAGCACAACGAAAATACCAGGAACTTTATCCCAATTGAAAATCTGGCAACTCTTAGCCAATAGGAGTCCATTTTAAATACAGATTACAAGACTAGAAGTAAGACAAGAGTTATCGAGAGCAAACACTCACACTGAAATTCGAAAACGGGCTCTGGCATGCATTCAAAACAAAGGAGGGCACTTTAAGCACTTGTTAAAATTGTATTTGTATGATATACATAAAAAAAACTATTAAAAGTGCCCATTTTATTGTTTTATTCAAACAAACCTCAAATTTAAAAATCTTTTTTTTTTTAACTGTACGCATTTTATATTTTTTCAAATATCATAAAATGTATGGGTTTTTGAGTGCACAGTGAGTTTTTTTTATTATTGTTTTCTTCATCTGTAAAAAATACAGCAACTCTATGTTTATCAGGGATTTTCTGCAAAAAAATGACCTCGAAGTCAAAACTTTGCTTAGGGAAGAAAATTTGAACACCACTTAAACTTGAAAACCTGGCAGCCCTAAGCCTATGGAAGCTAAACTTAAATACAGTCTTAAAGGTTGTTGTTTTTACAAAAAATTAAGTCTAAGATTAGGCCTCTGTCATTAGTATTGACAGAGATATCAAATTTAACATAGGTCAGGGTAAACCAAAGTTAGCCTTTTTTTAAATTGTCAAAAAGTGAAAGTTGAGAAACGAACTTTACTGTAGAACACTTTTTTTTCTTAGAATTTGACCAAGAGGGACACTCCAAAGGATGATACACGAATTACGGAACACCCTGTATGTCGTGCCATAGTGCAATGAATTGCATTCGTGCGTCAAATAGCGTTTCATTTGTTACACATACTCGGTAAGTCTGTTCGGCTATAAATAATACTAAACTCAAAGCGAAATAGGACCACGCTGAAGACTGCATACAGTAAGTATATTCCTTGATGATAAGAATTCCAGGAAAATGTAGGTAGGAAGAACTTGGTACTACCTCAAGGTGAAATTCCATCCACTGACTGAAAATAATATTCTTCGTTTTGTTTTACTTTGGTTGTCGTTCTTCATTGTTTTAGAGCGCTGCTTGTGCTTCTTTTTTCCTAAAAAAAAATAATAATAATAAAAACCATTTGTATGTGAGACTGATGGATGAAAAGGGGTGTAGCAAGTTCATAAGAAGAATTCTCGTATATTCATATAATAGGAAGCGCGTGCACAGATTCTATACCCCAGGCACAGTTTCTTCGTTCACTCTGAAAACCGAAAATAACTGCTGAAGCAAACACCAGTACACATGAACAGCAAGATACTTTAGAGTGAAGTGAATGAGATAGAAATAGTTGATTCACTAGGATCAGTCTTACAGGAGCTATTGCAAGCAGGGCAAGAGTACGACATTCGTGGCGCCAGGGTGTGTATGTGTCGTTTTGTAAGTCGAACTAAAATAAGTCGAAAGTGTTGAATAAAATTATTCATTATCTCGCTTCGTTTTCGACATATCGATACTTGAAGTACATTGTAATTGAGTATTTTTACTGAGCGAAAGAGTGAGTAGTTGTTGATCAGTGAAAATGTTTACCGTATTTGATCCATATAACAAATTTCAAACGGAACCAACTGTTAGCCATACGATGACTAGCATTTCCTTCTCATTGGTGGCATATGACTCCTCGGTATTATTCAGCGATCTGGAAAGGTAAAGTCCCACACTACCCGGTACCTATTCTTTGTACCGTGTCTTCTGAAAATTTTAAATTTTTTCTAAACGCACAATTTATACAATATCGCAATGTGAAAGTTGATTTCTTTAAAATCTGCCCCTTAAAAAAGCGATAAGTTTTTGGTCTAACTATGAGAAAAGGACGAAGATTGCAAGCAATCTGTAACCTACTTTAAAGCAAGAAGCTAATACCAATAAAACAACTTTTTTATGACGACAACAATTACTTAGCGTTCCCAATGATGAGAGGTTTATCCATTGGCCAATATTTCCATTGCAATTAAACATCCATCTATCTGCTTCTGCAGTGATAAACGACACACGGAATACATTCATTTGTGTAACTTATTCACCAACAGCAGATGCTTCGGACATCTTTTGCTTGACAACGACAAGACCATAAAACAACAACGCGGCATAATAATCTGCCACGCCATGCTATTGTACACCACACTTTGCACTTTTAAGACATAGGAGAACTTCTCTTCCCGCAAGCCAGTAGCATTCCACTTCGAGATGTTTTAGTTCCGAAAAAGTTTCAAGTGCACATAGCTGTTCCACAGACATGGATTATTATGGGTCAAGAGACTGTAATTTTTTTGTTTCAGCCATTTTTATCTGTCTGTCATTATTATATGTATTTACTCTTTCAGCAGAATGACAGTAAGTTCACAACAATCCATATTGGGATTTAACGTTGATTCGTTTTCAGTTGCAGCACACTACATCTGAGTCTGAGTACTCTGTACACTGTGCTACAGCTTTTTTCTTTCTTTTACTGGTTGGGTATCAAATAACAAATAGCGCAGCGCACACTCGATTGACAGTTATTTTGTTGTACAGAAATTGGATTCGATTTCCTGGACTTAGTCGATGGATTAATGGACCGGTTATGGCTATTGTGTTTTTTTTTTTTATCAAATAAATAAGGTCTCCGAGTAGGGGTGTCCCTAAAGCAATGTTTCCAAACGTGTGGCTCCTGCGTTGGGCGCAATCAAAAATTATCCTGCACTACATTTCTCAGCGAAAAATCTATGCGCCTTGTGTTTATACATTGAAAGAAATAATTTTGCACGCGCCCTTGATCTTTTATCAATTGTATCAAATGTACCCAACTTCACTTCACTCAATGACAGCTTCTGCTTTCAAATACATAATGAATCAGTTGTTTTCTTTTTACATTAGGGATATTCAAGATCCGGGATAGACAAAATATGTAAACATGTAAAATTGACCTGAAAAAAGAATTACTTAGACGCTATGCAACTAAATAAGGAAGACAGAGTGAGGACATACCAATGCATTTTCCAATCGAGTGTCCTTGCCACTAGCATTGTCTCTTATGCCGCCAGCATCAAGCATTGAAGACCAAAAGCAGCAATGCCAACAAAACCATCAGAACCGCAGCCTCTGAGGTACTAGGTTTCACTCGGCCCCCAAAACGAAACTCATGGTTCGATGAAGAATAGAGGCCGGCAAATGCAGCCAAACAAAAAGCACGACAAACATCGGTGAAAAAGAGAACAAGAGCTGCTTTCGACCAGGATAACGAGATTTACAAGGAAAAAAGAAGGAAAGAACATTGAAAAAAAAAGAAGCAGAATGAGAAGCATTGAGGAAATTGAAAGTTGCCATGACAGGAATGAGGCTCGGAAGTTTTACCAAAATGTAAAAAGATCATGCCAGGTTGTGCAAGCCTGTAAAGATCAGCAGAGAAACAAAGTGATAGAATCGCCATCGCTACTGAAGATCTGGAAAGACCAACTTTGCAGACTGTTTAGCAGCGATGAAGGCACTGATTCCGTTGTCAGGCAGAATGCCCCATTCATCTTGAACAACAATCAAGAATGCCGTCTTCCTGACCTAGAAGAAGTTAAACCAAATAAGACTGCAGGTGCAGATGGCTTTGATACCGAGCTTTTCGAGGCAGCTGGAGATCAGTGGAGAGGAGCATGGACTAGCCTATCTGCATGATACGTTCGGAAGAAACCATGTCCAATGAATAGAAACTCTGTATAAAGTACGTCTAATGCGTCAATTATAGAGGAATAAGCGTATCAGATCTCATCTGCTGTAATATGAGAACGTCTGCAAAACAATGTCAACAATTTGATAGGTCCTTATCGATGTGATTTAGAACCAGGAAAGTCCACAATAGACCAACTTTTCACATTACGGCAGGTCTTGGAATACACTTGCGGATATAATATCGATGTACATCATCTCTAATCGATTTCAAGTCCGCGTTTGACAGTAGAGACGAGCTGTACAGAGCCATGTCTAGTTTCAGCATCCATGCAAAACTAGTATGACTATGCAAAATAACTTTGGAGAATTGACACTACTCTGTCAAGTAGGTAAAGAACTAACAGATGTCTTAGATTTCGAAAAAGACTTTCGACAAGGCGACAAACTGTCATGCGAGTTTTTTGATATGTGATATCTATTCAAGTATATTTTTTAAAACTCAAAGGTCAACATCAGAAGAATCTTTCAAAAGGGTGTAAAATAACTCACTTACGCGGACGATATTAACGTAATTGAAAGAAGTAAGCGTGATGTCGTAGGTGCCTTTGCGCTCATTGAAACAGAAGCGGTAAAAATGGGTTTGATGGTTATTGATGGCAGAACGAAGGACGCTCTGTCATCAAACAAGGACAGAAAACGTCGACGAATTCGCCAAAACTTCACAATACACAGACATAATTTCAAGTATTACAAGACTTCGTCTCGTCTACCTATGGTTAGCTAAAGGCACAAAAAACAACATCAGTGCGAAGATCAAACGGAGAATAACTCTTGCCAGTCGTTGCTTTTTTGGTATAAGAAGATAATTGAAAAACAAAACCCTGTCTGGAAAAAACGAAAGCAACCCTTTATAGGACCTTTATCAATCTAGTCCTGCTTTAAGACGTGGAAGCGTGGACCTTATCGTAAGCGGATGAGGAAACACTTTGTCTTTCAAAAGAAAAGTAGGGGGGGGGGGGGGGGGGCACAAGGGACCTCGGAGCAAAAAGAACCAAACCGATTTTTACCATGGATCCTAACTCCATCTTATATTCAATAGCTAGTACTAACAAAAAAACTACTAGTTTCACTGAAAGCTGAAATTACTTCCAGTTTAAATGATGAAAGTTTAAAAACGGTCCATCTTTGAAAAAAATTCCAATTTGCAAAACCAATCCAAAGCAACTAGTTGCTAATTTGCAACATTTTGATCATTTTAAGTTGTTTATGATTGTTAGTGCTTACTTTTACTGCTGGAAATAAAGGTAAATAAATAATATTAGGGAAAATAAAAATATTATTTGAAAAAACTCTTTATGGTACGCTATGGGGCAAAATGGACTGGTAGCCCGTTTTGCCCCACTTCGTATTGGTTCCACCTTCAAAGCAAAACAACAACCGAAGAAAAGTCTATTTTGCTCAATGATCCTTACGAAGATGTTTTTCACAACTTATTCTATGTACTGCCTATCTATTTTGTTACTTCAGTTGTAATTAAACATTTGTAGATGGTTCGAACATACGTTCGAAAAACGCAATCAAAAGGAAAGAGATGGGTTATCTCAAGACCAGCAAGGCTTTTAAGATCCCGAAATCCACAATCATTCGGAAAATAAAGTAGGACACCAATGAAAAAAAACTTGGACGGTTCACAACAGTCTTCAGCTCTGAGCAAGAAGAAAATTCAATTGGACATTTGCTAGACTTCGAAAAAAGATTCTTCGGAATGACGACGATGTTCAAGCTCGCCGACCTTGCCGAAACGAATAAAATATCCCATCTCTGACCACGAGACAAAGATGGCTGGCAGAGACTGGCCAGGAACCCGAAAATTGTTTTGCGCAACCCAGAACTGACATCAAAAGTCAGAGCTCAAGCTTCTAATAAGCCCGTCGTTTCAGCATACTTTGAGCTTTTGATTAAGATACACGAAGACCTTCACTTCCCTTGATATCACTTGTATTTGATACAATTATTAAAAGAAATCAGTGGTTCGTATTTCCCCATTCAAAAGTCCTTTCGAGATAAGTTTGTATAATTGTGTATATCCCTATATACAACTGTTCAACTATTCTTATTGTTTACTACGATGAAGTTCAAATGTTGAAGTGTATTATTTAAAAAAATATTTGAGTCCCTTTTAGGACTACAAAAAAATTTAGGAGTTTCTAAAGCTTAAGCGGTCCTTCTTGCCCCTCTCTCTCCCCTACTTCGAATGATCGCTCCCGCATGCGAAAACAACCTAAAAGCGCCTATACCCAACACTGGCAATCAATTGAACTTGGCTCGTTATTGGATTTAAAACTCTTAATAAGACACCATCCAAAGAGATCAAAAAAAAAAAAAAATTAAAGAAATCATTTTTTAGTTCATGCTGATTTTTGAAGGAATTAAACAGAAAGCTCTGACTTTGCTCAAATAAATTTTTAGCGTAAGTAAATATGGACACTTATTAACACTTAGATAAAAACAATTTGTCGACGAACGAAGCATTTGATCAAGTCATAGAATAGTTTACGCCTTTATATATAAATCCTTTAAAAGGAATCTATATTGTATACGAAAATCAAATGCCATTAAAATCTTATATTAACAAAAGTAGGAACGACATTGTTATTAAAGCAGTAAAGGATTTTAAAAAAGCTTTTCAAATCATGAACGTATCTCAAATTCAGATACCTCTACTTATATGTATGTTGATACCTACTTTTACAGGGGGTAACACCAGACCGCCCACACAGAATCTCGTCAATGGCAATTTGTGAATTCCTTCAATTTCCTGTCTCCGGTGTCTCGTTGCAAAATACATACGCATATCAAAAACGAAAAACCCCAGAGGCTACGTAATTCTACATATAGCATGCACCAGGCAGCAAGAAGCCCTATGAAAATTCATTATGATGGCTACCCGGTAGGACATCTGCTTTATGTATTATTAGACTAGATGTAAGCATCGAATGCTGCTTCGTCTGATTACTACCTTCTTGTAGATAACAAACAACGATGAGCTTAAAATGGTAAACACTAATACTTGTCGTCACCGAGAATATTTCATTATTATTTTTTGAATTTATTCGTCTTTCACCATGTTGGGATATTACTTTGCCCAAGGGTAGTTTCTAGTTGCTTGTTTGGATGCAATTCTGGGTTGAAATCGGAGAAGGGGTGGTAAACAAATAGATAAAAAAATTATACCAGAGTTGTAGCCTGAGTTGTACTGAACGTTCAATCTCATGTCGAATTTTTTTTACCTGCAATGGACAAAGTATAATCTTCAAATTACCACAGTGATAAATTCCTCCACTCTATTACTTGAGGCCAATTCAACGTGTTCGATAACACTCACACTACGCAATTACCAACTCGATCCCCAAATTGTTAGCCTAATTACACATACACCTCTATCACATTTTTTACTGAGTTAGATTGAAGGGTATCATAATTAAACATTTTCCTTAAAATTAATTATTTTAGATGATTCACAAAAAGAAAGATTCTGATGTCCCTTTATCAATGCTCTAGTGGAAGCAAATAAACTTTGAATGGATCAGGAAACGCCCTGTTCACAACACACACGGAAGAGAGGTGTAAATGTGTTTGAAAAGCTGTTCAAATATTTGCCTATATCCCTTGCAATGATGTCCGTTGGCTTGGAATTGTGTGTGAATCAGAGTTTTTTTCATTTTCGAATTTTACCTTGCTAGTTTTTGTCACGGAATAGGATAAGCTTATAAATGAGTAATTTAATTTTAAGAAAGCTCTAACATTTATAAACATTGCAACTTTCGAGTTTTGCAAGAATATTCAACTATGTACTCGATATTTTTGTGGCACTTTTTGAGCGAGCAATGCATTTTGAAATGGTCTCCATGTTCATCTATCAGAGCGTTTTATGAAAAGTGCCAGTGTTTATCTTTCACGTTCTTTTGACTACGTTTTGATATTTTCTCTTCGTTCATTACACAATGAATTCTATCAATTATTGAAATGGTAAACCAAATTGAGCATAAATCAAGTGACAGCCGTCAAAAAAACAAACTGCGAAAAAAAAATATTGGCAGATTAAAAACCACACGTCTATGAAAAACTTGTCTCGCTCAAAGCACTTGTAGCATATTATGTAATATGAACACGAGAGAAGATACTCTTCACTTTCTTGTCATTTGCCCGATTGTAATTGATCCTTTAGGCCAGGACTTGTTCGAGCCAGTGCCGGCGGCCGGCGACTTGCCCGAAATCATTGATAAAACTAAATTTTTGGACATAACATTATACTCTATAGTGCAAATTTATAGTAATTTAAAATCGCCTTAAAATGAGGCTTACAGCTAGGTTCCAGAAATCGAGTGAAATGAAACCGAAACCGAAATTGCAAATCGAGTGAATTTATTTTCAGTGTTCTGTATTTCGATCGATTTCATCAGTTCGAAAACTTTTCGAAATCACTTCAAGTGAAATTGAAAACAGCTGATACCTGTCATCTAAACTGAAACTCAACTTATTTGATTTCAATAGTTTCTTGAGTGTCCTGATCAGATAATTAAATATGAGTGCTGTTCTTATTGCTTCGGTTTTGGAAATCAAAAGGAAAGATATGCCACAGAGAAAATAATTGATTGAGATTGAGAGACATGTCTAATCCATTAAAAATTGCAGATGCAACGTGTGTAATGATATGTTGCAAGTTAAATTGGAGTATTTTCATGTTTTTATTGATAAATTTGTTTCAAATGATTCTTTTTATTATCACTGACTTTTTTTATCCAGTTGTATCTTTCTGTCTTTCCCACAAAGAATCTGCGACGACACGATCTCCTTTCATGAATCCCTATCCTTGGGCAAGATCTTCATGTTGGCTCATAAGGTTCATGAATATTTCCTAATGTGCAGTTTTTTTTATTCTTTTCCTTGTTTAAAACAAATTTCTAGTAAAATAAACAAATTTTGTGTGGTTGCAAGAGTTTTTTTACTTACGTTTTTAGACGCGTCTGTTTTCTACTACCATTCCACTCAGATAAACTAGGGTGGTTTCAAATCACTTGGAAACCGACGAAATCGAATTGTGGAACACAACGATTTCGTTTCACTTCGATTTCGAAAAATACGAAATCGAAATCGATAAAAGTGAAATGCAGAACACCCAATCTTAATTTCGATCGATTTCGATTTCATTTCACGTGAAAGTGAAATGTGGAACCTAGCTGTTAGTGCCAAACTTGCTTAAAATGACACTTGTGTCAATTTATAATTAATTTTAACTCCACACTTTTTAAGAGTCACTCTAAATTTAAGATCGGACAACTCCCATTTTAAATACTTAAAACTTTGCTCTAACTCATTTGACGTTTCTCATTTGCTTCACCGAAAGAAAAAACCTTGGTTGTTTTAAACATGTTTCAGTGTTAATCAAAAATTCGTCTTAAGTTGTGAAATTAACCAAGTTTCGTGATGAATACAAATAAGAACGCATTTTCAAATCAAATATGCTGCCGTGATCAATTTTTTTTCAGGTAAGTATCATAAACATTTTTAAATTAAGTATGTTCGAAGTTGACTTAAATATTTTCTTATTTTTAACCAACAACGTGATTGTTGATTTCATTTTTGATCAACAACAAACAAATTTAACTAACAATTAAAGCTGAAATTATAAAAACTATCACGTTTGTGGTTAAAATACCAAATACACTGTTGAACTATTACCAGTATGTGTGATTAACAATGTTCATACTTCTTTAATCAATAAACAGAATAGATAAAGTATCAGCAACAGTAAGTCTACCTGCTAACCTAGAGGTTCGAGGTTCGAATTCTAGCAGAGGCAAAAATGTTTTTCCACGGGTATCGCCTTTCGCGAGGAATTGGCAAGTCCTTCGTTAGTAAATTCATTGCCATGAAAAGCGCTTTCTCAATTAGCCGTTCGGAACCGGAAGAAAATTGTAGGTCCCTTCCATTCCCTCACAAGGCATGGTTGTGAGAAATGCGCAAGGCCCAGGGGCTCCTCGCTCTGTTGCACCACCCTATTTATTTTATTTAACATTTTGAATTTCAATATTTTTCATACGTGAAAACTTGAAGTCGCATAACGGAACTTCAATTCAGGCATTTATCATAGAAATTTTACATTAAAATTGTTGAGCAAATAAAAACGTGTCTGAATTCTCACGAACATACTTGATCAACAATGTTCATACCAACAACTCAGAATTGTTGAAGAAACACAAACGCTGTTAAAGTATCATGGAAATGTATGTTTCTAGTATCACAACCGTTGTTGGTTAACAATGCTTTTGCTCAATGTTTAAACACGAAATCGAAAATGGCGTTGTTGATTTAAGCAATGAAAATTGTAGCATTTCAATAAAAACAAAGAAAATGCCAGCTTGTTCAATTTAAGTATGTTCGTGCTTGACGCAAAAACAAACACCCTTCATGTTTGATTTTACCAAGGTTTTTCTTTCGGTGTTGACACTTTGTGTGATTTATTTCCGACCTAATAGGTTTGTTCGTTGAAGCCCTGGGGTCGCCACAAAGCGTTTGTTGAGAAACCTAAAGCCGCCCTGAATGTCAAACTAAGTGTTTCTTGAGCCCTAGGGTTGACCTAGGTTTTCCCTTAACTCGCCCTAGGTTTTTGCTGTGGCGAGGAGAGTGCTGTCAAATGGCATGTATTTTTTTTTTAATAACAAAGATATGTTGTGATTTGTGGTTTAGCGTTTTTTGAGGACTAGATAACCCAGGTTTTTTTAACAACTCATAGAGTTGTCAAGAAAACCTTGGTCAACCCTGGGGAAAATTCAACGAACAAACTTAATATCTGTTATGTCTGAATAAAGTATTTCTAGACAAAAACAAAACTTTAATTCCAAATTTTCGTTTGCAACAGAAGTTTCAATTTCTTTTTGCTTTTTAGGTCTGTTACTTCACTTAATTTGCCTAAACTGTCAAAATGTTGGTACTGTTCACATTCATTTTAACCTAAAGTATCTTTAGGCTTTCGGCCATTAGTATTAAGTTATTGAATAATTTAGAGTACCCGCCTAGGGTCAGTAAGTTTATTAAGTTATTAAAGTGTCCAGTCTCCTTGATCTGCTAATTGTTTCGTGTTCGTCGCTTGATAAGTTATTCGACCAACTTTCATATGATGTTTCTGACCATGATCTACTTTTTTGTTGATATGACATACATTTTTGAGAGCTGTCATCCCCGACACCTTTAACTTTTAAACACTTTAACTCTATTGATGTTAGTGTCCTCCCAAGCTGCGACCATTTCTGCTCCCTGGGAGCAATGCCGATTGGCAAGTGATCCAAATGAGAAAGTAAGACTGTTTCAATCAATACTTTTACAGCTGTATGACGAATGTGTGCCTTTGAAAACAGCAAAAGTTCAGAACAAAGCATGTCCTTGGTTTACTTCGGAGGGACCACCTCTATTAAGACGAGGAACAAGTTATACAGCAAATGGAAGGGTAGAAGGGTGAGGTAAATTGATCCGCATACAAAGTGGCTCGTAACTACTCAGCCACCTCCGTACGGCAAAGAAAAACTTTTATGCTTCAAAACTAAAAAGGGAATCGCCAAAGAAACTTTGGAGCAACCTAAGGACGATTGGAATGTCTGTTGAAAAGAATACCTCTTTGTGTGCTCTAGATCCAGATGACTTGAACAATTTTTTCTTGGGTGATGACCCTACTGCTAGCAGCTCAACTTCTAATCGAACAATAGATTCGAACCAATATTCGAAAGTTTTGAAGTAGCCACGGAAGTTGAAACTGGTCAATGCGTTGCGGCCATAAGGTCCGATGCGATAGGTGAGGATGGCTTTCCAATTCGATTTGTTTTGTGCTTATTTTACCTGAAATTGTCTCGCATTTCACTCATATAATAAACTGGTGCATAATTACTTCAACTTTTCCTCAGTACTGGAAATTTGCAAGAGTTTTTCCAATAGCAAAGAAAACAAATGCATCTTCATCTGCTGATTTCAGACCGGTGAGCAACGAAACACTTGTCTCTGAACAAATTGCTGTATGCTCGACAATCTGGTTTTAGAGCTAACCACAGTTTTTCTACAGCTATGGTTAACCTCTTTGAAGAATTGAGACAAGATTATGACCGGGCTCATGTTTCGTTGCTGTGTTTGCTGCACTTTTCTAAGGCTTTTGATAAAGTCAATCACAAAATTCTGTGTTGGAAGCTGAAGAATGGCTTTGGTTTCAGTGAGAGAACTATGAAGTTGATCAGTAGCTTCTCCCCTGGCAGATCGCAAAGGGTTAATTCTGGTGAACGTTTTTCATTGTTGAAAGAAATAGAACAGGGAGTCCCTCAAGGCTCCGTATTAGGCCCGATACTATTCTGCATGTTTATTAATGACCATCCAACACTGTGCAAATATACTTCAGTACATCTTTATGAAGACGATGTCCAACTACATGTAGCAAAAGCTTCAGGTAACCTCACTGAACTTGTTTTTCTCATGAATGAAGACTTAAAACATATTATAACCTGGTCTGAATCTAATGAGCTTCTTTTCAATACATCATAATACCCATTTCAAAAAACAATTTTGACCTTTGTCTCCTTCCTGATGTTTACCTTAATAATAATAAAAAAGCAGTGGAATCAGTCACTAGTCTAGGTTATGTAATCAACCGTAATTTGTCTGGTCACAATCACACAAACGTTGTCGTGGGTCGTATTTACGGATGTCTTCGTAAACTGGTGATTAGTGCTTATTTTACCCCTCAAGAAACAAAACGAAAGCGAGATGGTACCGTCTAGTCTTACCCCTCATAACAGATGCTGAGGTGGTCTACAGCAGTCTTGACTCTTCGTCCCAGCAAAAACTGCAAGTTGCCTTCAATGATGCTGTGCGTTATATTTATGGCATACGTAGATATGACCATGTTTCTTTGTTTGCCAGGGGTATGCTTGGTTGTATGTTTTTGCATAAAATAATTATAACTCGAAACCCGCCTTACTTATATAACAGACTTAATTTTACGCGCTCCTCAAGAACCATCAACCTCATTCCCTACCATTACAATTACCTTAACTTATTACGCTTATTTTTTATCAATTCTGTAAGACTTTGGAACTCTTTGCCCTCTCAATTGAAAAATATTTCAAATCCAAACAATTTTAAAAGTGCGATTTTTCAACTCACCATTTAAATTATTTTCCTCATTACTCACTATCTTTCTTTCCTCTATCCTATCTCTCACTTCTAAGATTAAGATAAATATTGTTATTAGATTTAAGTATTTGAAATTATTATAACTAATATGTAAAACACTATGTACTATAAAAGATCATGTCTTAATGTACAAACCGACAGATAAATACATTGAATTGAATTTAATTGAAAGTTATTATATAAGCTAGTTTTAAACATTTTTGTTAGCATCTAAGTAGTTATAAAAGAATGAGAAAAAATTTGCTTAAAATGCAATTCATTTTAACCAAGTCTATTTTAAAGTTGTCACTAGTTAGTGTGGTGTTTATAAACCTTTTGTATTTGATGACCCCATTTTAAAGTTAGAGTGATGTTACCAATAGACGGCATTTTCTTTTAAAATCGCACTGACTATAAATTTGCGCTTATGTGGTTTTTCTTGAAAGCCACACGTCTAAAAAAAATACCTCCATGTGTATGTAGAGTATATGGAACGAGGTTTTCTTTCGAGACACACTGTATGATGCCTACATGTTTTCAATTGTAAAACCTTATTCTACTAGGAATTGATATTGATAGAAGAAAACACCGTTAAACAACAAAGCCAAATTGCTTCCATCGAGTCACAAGTTAGTTAGTATCTCCATCTCCTCCTAACCATATATGTATTGCAAGTTAGACTTGTTACTCCATTTATTATCTAATGCATGGCACACACTACGCGGCTATTTCAATGGAAGTTGTCCACCTCCAGTGATCCCCATTAGGTGGGGAGGCAAAGTGGCGCGAAAAATGTTCCGTAAATTGCATGTAAGCCATCATCACCATCATAATCAGCAACATCAGTGTATAATGTATATGCTAGACCACTGCTTGGCCATTGCGAAAAATTGATCTTTCACGGATCATGATCGAAAAAATAATGGGGAGAACGTCAATGACGACGACAACGACGACCGCATGGTGATGATGCTCCTGGATGATGATCATTCAAGGAGATGAAGGCATTGGCATCCCAGTTAAAGTTGAAATTTCAGAGAGAAATTTTCTTCCCGGCTAAGATCCACCTTTTTTCTTTTTGTGGGGCCATCGTTAAATCTCAAACACGGTAGAACGAATCAAAAAAATGCATTGCTTCAAATTAAGATAATTTTTTTTTTGCTGCGATTTCTATAAAGCGGTCATGCTGATGCTTTGTTTTGGCATCATGGCTTGTGCTTAATATATGTGTGTAAGCGTATGAAACGTGAGTTGTGGAGTGTGCACTAGGATTCATATATATTGAAAACTACCAATGTGTCTTTTGTAAATGCATTAGCTGTAGCGTAAATACAAAACAAAAACTCCATAGGAACGCTGATGCAATTCTTTTCGTTATTGAGCATTGCCATTTGGGAAATTTAATATAGGATTGAGCTTTTATATAAATATATACGTATATGTATAGTGTATACAGATACATTCCAAAACAGTGATGGGGTTCAGCTGCCATAAACTTGAATTTCAAATCCTAAATTTTTTGTTTTGTGAAAAACATATAGTAAGATTTTGAACCACGCACCCAATGGTAGACTCTTGTTGAAGATATATTTCAACAAGGAATAAGCTGTTCACCAATTGCAGTTATTTCTACAGTTGTCTTTGAGCCTTAAAAATATTTTCTCTATTAAATGATTCCTAATAATCTCTTTCTTTATCAAAATGGGATTTTGTTTTCTGAATCACGCAAAGAAAGAATCTGTTATTTTTAGTTCAATTAGTACCTACGAAATTAGTTACTTTTTCAATTCTGGTGGTTTAAGTTGAAAAAACCAAATTTTCCAATTTTTTGTCGTTTGATTTTGATTTTCAAACAGATAAAAATTTTGTAGGTCAGCAAAAAGCAGCAATGAAAGTTTTTATTTTTGCAATGTAGAACATTGGTAGATTACAACAATACAAAATACATATTCTGATTTGATGTGGTACATATTTTTGAAAACTCAAAGATAATGAAGATTTTTTTTGCATTTTAGGTCAAATTATTATTTATTTGTGCACAGACTGAACTAAAAAATGTAGATTATAGTGTTTTTTTAGACGTGTGGTTTTCAAACTGGTAAGTGCTTTTTCGGAGCTGGTCTTTTTGACAGCTTATTCTAAAATTTCATAATCAATTTATACTCTGGGACAACGCTAGTCAATCGTGCAAATTTATTACTAAGATAGTTAGATTCTCGCGACGCGAAGCATCGCGCGGTGCGGTCAATATTCGGTTGACATGATCGCTTACCGGAGTCGGTAATTCGAGCAACCATAGATCGGTTTTGCACCATATTTACTCTTGGTGTATAATGCGCATCTTCAGAGATGACGTACAGTGCGCACCGAAGGCGCTATTGCTGATGTGGAGCAGAGTATCGATTAAGACCCGAATGAGTCCATACGCCATCGCACGCAACAATCGCAGATCTATCCACCATCTTAATGGAAAATTTTGTAGAAGGATTTTGGTTTACTGCCTAACAAAATCCAACTGGTGTAAGAATTAAAGTCGGACGACCATCAAGCTCGTTACACGTTCGGTGATGAGATGGCCACAGATCCCGTTTAATCAAAACAACGATATAATCGATTTATTGAGGGAAACTTTTGACGAGCATTTTATATCGCGTCGCGAGCCTGTGGCGTGGATTCCTAGTTCGTGCGATTTAACACTATTGGACTTTTTTGTGGGGTTATGTCAAATCATTTTAACATAATTTCAAACCCATTTATTTATTATAAAGCTAAATTATTGGCCGTAAAATTAAATTGTATGCTTTTTATTTCATGTTGAAAACCACACGTCTAAGAAAACTAATTTTTCAAAATCTTAAAATTTAATAAGTTATACTATTAAAGTCAGTTTGGAAAGTTCAAATCGAGTCCGCAAAAAGCCAGGGAATCAATAAACGAAATCTTTGGAATAAAGAAATTTAGAACTGACGAAACAAAAAAAAAAATTTCACCGCTCTCAATTTTTTAATTAATTTTATAATAAATTATTAACTTTTAGATTTTTCTTTTATTTATGTAGGTTTGCCAAAGGCTCAGGAAAGACATATTAGCTCTAGAAAAAAAAGTTGTATGGAAGTTTTCGTTTTCGTTCTCGTTTTTCCGCTTAAGTGGAAACTTGGGGATGAAAAATAATAGTTTTTACTTTGAGATAATGTGGCATCCCAATGACGAAAGAATTTTTGAAATTTGTCCAAACCCGTTCCTGTGGGAATCATGTGAAATATAAGTCTATGTCACTGAGCGATGAATGTAACATCCAAGAGTTGAAAGAATTTTTGAAATCGGACAAGTAACTTTAAGGTTTCCGTTCTCGTTCCCGTTTCCGTTCAAGTGGGATTCTAGGGATTAAATATAGTCTAGGTTACTGATGGAGGGGGATAATGTAGCACTTCTAATGCCGAAAGAATTTTAGAAATCTGTCTAGTAGTTTCTAAGTTTTCGTTCCCAACCCCGTTCCTGTGGGAATATGGGGATCAAAACCTTGACAGGAACCATCCAAGAGTTGAAAGAATTTTTGAAACCGGTCAAGTAACCTTAAGGTTTTCGTTCTCGTTCCCGTCTCTGTTCCCGTGGGGTTATAGGGATGAAATATAATCTAAATTACTAATGGAGGGATATAATGTAGCACTCCTAATGCAGGAAGGGTTATAGAAATCTGTCCAGAAGTTTCTAAGTTTCCGTTCCAAAAGCCGTTCCTGTCGGAATATATGCGCAAGTTTTTAAATTCCGTCCCTGTGGGAATTTTTGGAACAAAACTTGACAGGAACTTTTTATAAGTCCATGTCAATGAGGGATAATGTAAAATCCTAGAGTTGAAAGAATTTTTGAAATCGGTCAAGTAAATTTATAGTTCCCGTTCTCGTTCCCGTGGGATTATATGGATGAAATATAGCCTAGGTTACTGATGGAGGGGATAGTTTAGCATTCCTAATGCAGGAAGGGTTACAGAAATCTGTCCAGTAGTTTCTTAGTTTCCGTTCCCAATCCCGTTCCTGTGGGAATATGGGGATCGAAAGTTGGAAGGAACCATTTATATGTCATTGCCACTGAGGGATAATGTAACATCCTAGAGTTGAATGAATTTTTGAAATCGGTCAAGTAAATTTCAGGTTTCCGTTCTTGTTCCCGTGTCTCTCCCGTGGGATTATAGGGGTGAAATAAAGTGAAGGTTACTGATAGAGGGGGATAATGTAGCCCTCCTAATGCCGAGAGAATTTTTAAAATCTGTCCAATAGTTTCTAAGTTTCCATTCCCCAACCCGTTCCTGTGGGAATATGCGGATCAAACCTTGACAGGAATTATTCATAAGTCTATGTCACTGAGCGATGAATGTAACATCCAAGAGTTAAAAGAATTTTTGAAATCGGTCAATTAACTTTAAGGTTTCTGTTCTCGTTTCCGTTTCCGTTCCCGTGGGATTATAGGGATGAAATATAATCTAAATTACTGATGGAAGGGAGTAATGTAGCACCCCCAAATGCTGGAATCGTTTTAGAAACCGGTCTAGTAATTTCTAAGTTTCCGTTCCCATACCCGTTCCTGTGGGAATATCCGCGCAATTTTTAAATTAAATAAGAACCTTCTTCTGACAATGACAAACACAACAAAAAAAGAATTGGCCAAATCGGTCAAGGCGTTGTTGAGTTATGCGCTTACCAACATATTTTGCGATTCATTGTTATATGTAAGATTTACTTAGTTTTTTAAAAAAATATTAAAAATATTTTTTTTCTTAATTAATTTTTTTTTACAAAATTTTGCTTTTCATTTAAAATCTTGAACTTTGGTCTCAAAGGACAGCACATATACTATTTCTATATGTTGTTTAAAACACATTTCCGAAAATTTCATGAAAATCCATGGACTGGCCCTGGATTCCTAGGTATAAAGCTTACGGCACCCCACTATAAGATATATCTATATATATTAGATACTATTTCTCTGACTCCTTTTTTTACATTTCTGAACTTTTTATAACAAATTGGAATTACATTGCGTTGATAAAACTACGTGCCAAAAGTCAAACTTGATCTTAATCAAAGAGAGGTGCAGAAAAAGCAGTGCCAAACTTTTCTAGAACAGCTCATTGAACAAATAAAAGATCAGATCAAAAAAGAAAATCTATAATAATTAAGAAACTTGAAAAAAACATTAACCGTGTAATAAAGTCGGGTGTAATAACAATAAGATTGAAAGGGCTTTATTATCATTTGGAATTGGAAATAACGTCGAATTGCAATAATTTTTTAATTCTACTTTATTTCGCAAAAAGTATTTGGTAAGTGGAAAAAATATGGATCTCTGGAATGGGAATATTTGTATGGTAGATGTTATTTCTCAATGTAAAATAGTAAAGTAAAAAACAAAATTCGATTTCATTTCTATGAAAAATAAATACAAATGTATGAAGTGAAAAGTGAATATATATTAATAAGGTGGTTCAAAATAAATCACTCGGGCCAAAAGAAATCACTTGAGTTGAAATTGGTCAAGTAGTTTGGAGGTTCCCGTTCTCGTTTCAAACAGAAACGGGAACGATAACTTGAATTTCAAAACAGCTTGACGAACTTCAAGTCAAGTGATTGCTTTCGGCGTAAGTGATTTCTTTTGGCCCACCTTGCATACGTATATGCCATACTCGTATATATCATGCTAAGCCTTAAAATTGGAATGGGTCTTAAAGTTTGATTTATTTTAATACTTCAATGGCTGCGATCTAAAAATTTTTTAATCAGTTAAAAATTAGAAAAAAAATTATAAAAATAAATAAGAATCTCGGTTAGAAGAATAAAAATTGCCGAGCTCAAAAAATATCGCCATTTACGATCAAAATCGCCAAACCGAATGTTATGGTGTTATGGAGTTCCACAAGACTCTTATTTGAGTGCATTTCTTTTCATATTTTATAACAACGAGGTTCTACTGTTTTCCAAGTTAAGCATTCCAGCAGCTATTTTTATTCGCTCTGGATTTGGCTGCACTGGTAATGCAAGAGGAATTCGACGCAGGTGTACTATGGTGTCACGACAACGGATTGGCAATAAACGCTCAAAAAAAAATTTATGCGTTTCTTTTTACAAATAACTAACGCGCACATCAAGGGGTTATGACTACCCTTATAATGTTATAGAACACAGTGCGAGCATTTAGGAAAATAGGAGAGGATTTGAAAGGAGACACCGATGCACGTTGCTCTTGAACCTTTGTGGATCGTACTGTAGGGGAAAGACAGGGTCAGGTAGAGCATTCCACATTCGGGTGGTGCGACTAGAATATGAATCTCTATACTTGACTGTACGCCCGAAATTGGGCTCAAAATGCCTATCTCCTAATTCTACATTTCAAAGAAATTGAAAAGGAAATATGCCTCAGAAATGATGTACATATGTCTAAAAACACACAACGAATGCATCGAAGTTGTTTGAAGCTACAAACATCTTGGATGTAGTACCAATGGCATGATGGTAAGCATGTTTATCTGTTAAGCGGGAAATTCGTTATCCGAATCCCAACAGAAACCCGTTTTTCCAAGGGTATTGCCCCTTACGAGGAATTGGCAAGTCCTATGAAAGTCAATCCATTGTCATGAAAAGCGTTTTACGATTAGGCGTTCGAAATCGTCAGGAAATTGTGAGAAATGCGCTAAGCCCCGCGCTCTGTTGCGCCACCGTTTGTATGTAAGAACATAATTTCTCGAGAACCACTCAACCTAAGTTTAACACAGGTCTTCGAAAAACAATTCACAAGGAAGAAATTTTTTTGCTTTTATTTATTGCAGTTGTTGTTTAATTGCTCCTGTGTGCACGGAAGTTATGTTCAAAAGGATTTGGCTATCGGAATTCTTTTATATATCAAATATGTTCAGATCCAGAACTATCCTGCTATCAAATATATGACTGCATGTTAGCGGTTAAGTGGTAAGTATTGGCTCTGTGAAAAATCCGACTCAATTTTTCAGAATTAAAATCTGCCATAAGTGAACAGTGATGAGTGATGAAAAATTAAACGACCGAATTTGATTTTTCGATAAAAGGGCGATGTTGAAACGCAAAATTATTCAATGCACGAAAAAAAACTATTTCGTCTTTTTCAGGACAATTTTATCAAGAACAATGCTCAACAGGAATATACGACGTAGAATAACTCAAACAAGTTTTTATTTGGCACTGCACCGCCATCCTAGACAGGCCATTGGCCAACCTAGCCGTGGACAATAACCACAAATCTTAAAGTCCCCCGAAAACTTCATTGTCATAACAGCATAACAGGCTGCCGCCAGCACTTGTGTGTCCCCATCAAAAACTACACCTAGGTGCCAAGTGTGAGAGAGCTTTTATTTAGAGGATTACGGGGACTCCAGCTGTCTGCCTTGAAATAAATTCATGTGAGATTGGCTATTTAATTTTTATACCCAGTATAACATAACAAGCTATGAAAAAACGTATAGCTGCAACATTTTTGTCTTGTTGTTTATATCAATCGACCGAGACGAAAAATATGCAAACTTGCATGCATTTTTTGTTATGCTTGGAGATACTTTGGTTCAATTGGCACAAGCATTTGGAATTTTTCTTTAGCAGAGAATTTTCATGAAAAACGACACGAAAAACTTTAACCGCAGCTGTTTGGCTCAGCTTGGTTTAAGCTGCACGTTTAGCAAGGCATAGGGGCAAATATACTCTGGAGTAAAAGAAAAAGTATACTTTGCACATAGTATTACAGACCTACAGACCACAAGGATAGTGCGGTCCGTCCTTTGATTTAATTTCTTGGAACATATACAGGGTGTTTTGTATATGGTGCGACAAAGAAAAGGGACAGAAACAAAGACTAAGACAAAAACAAGGGGAAGGGGTTCAATCTAGCTCCGTTTAGGCGGAAGGGGCAATCTTTGACTTAGTTTTAATAAAAAAAAAGTTATTAAAAATCCACTAAGCCTCTTACACACTTTTGAAAGCTAACATTTTGTTCTTTAAAATGTTAATTTAGTGAATAGTTTTTGAGTAATCAAGTCTCAAGGCCAAGATTTTGAAAAAAAAAAATATTAAATTTCACAAAATCTATCTATCAGCCACAAAAATCGAATTTCTGGAGAAAATAAGTTTTCATTTTATTTTAATCAAAAACTTTTTCCATTTTTTCGATTCGTTTTTCTGTTTGTCTGTGTGGTTATTTAAAGAAAAAAGATCTATAACTAGGCAAAATTTAGTAAAATTTAATTTCTTTTTAATTTTGACTTTGAGACTTGATTACTCAAAACCATTCGCTAAATTGGATTTTAGAAAATTAAGCCAATTCTTTGTAAAATTGCCTTTCCCGCTTTAACGCAGGGAGAGAGACCCCCTCCGATAAGTTTTTTTTTCTTATCTTGACCCAACCTATCCGTCCAAAATTTGCATTGTCACACCGTATGCAAAACACCCTGTATACATATATCGAAATCTAATGCTTGAGTGCATGAAGAGAAATTGACAACTAAGATATACCATGCTGCGACAACGCCACATAAAGTTGTTAGCAGTGACATACACATTCTTGCTTCAGATATGCACAAAAGTGGGCGATTGAAATTGTAGGAACTTATATTAATGGAATTCATGGACCGAGAAGAACTATTGATGGGGATCATATGGTAAAGAGAAATAAGTCTAAATAACGGTGATGGTAAATAATATTAAAAGGTACCTGAGCACATCACCAAAATCAATGCAAAAACATAGAAACACGTAAACAATGTAGGGCTTCTGCCCACCTGTGGCCCTTAATATCCTTTGAAAATGAACAACGTCCATTGGGGACTTTGCCAGTTAGGCATATTTAAGCCACCCGGTTGGTTTTGGTACCATATCAAGTTTTTAATATGTTATGTAGTGAAACTTTTATTTCTCTCTTATATCGCAGTGTTATATACCCTATACATTTATATGGTTTTTAAATGCTTGATTGTTTTCTTTTTTCGCTCTATGGATTTTATGAGGAAAGCTTTGGCTCTTATTTTCAAAGGCAGCCACAGCCACTATTGAGATAAAGAGCTCTTGATAAGTTTTGACAAGAGCTAAAGGTATACAATACGCCATATATAATAAAAATACCCTCTGAAGAAGTTGGAAAATAACCAAAGAAACGTCGGGATCAGTGGCGGCTGTACCTGAAGTGCGCTCGTGCGCTGAACCACCAATTCAATTCAAAAGATTAAAAAATTACAAAACATGACTTCAACTTTTTAAATTACCATTTCAATATTTATTTTTTAAACATACAAAAACGTATAAGAAATTTAATTTCAAATTATGTGAAACAGTTTGAGCGCTTTGCTAAACTATTAAGACTTATTTTCCTGCAAAGATAAAATCTCGTGCGCTTCGGCGAGCGCACGAGGACTGCTAATATAACTTGTATGAGATACGAGTAATATGCCTGACGCGTGAAAAAAAGATATTTCATAGAAATGTACCAAGTAATGAGTCGGTTCTCGAGCGCCGCACGGGAAAAGAGAAACGAAGATTGCCAAGAGCACACACAGTACACACATTGAAGTTTGATTGTGCAGAAAATAGGCACTATAGAGTATAGAGAATAAAATGAAGCGACGGCAGACATGTTTGACATCTCGTTGTCAGTGTAGTTTTACTGTATGTAGTGTGTGTGAAGTGTGACGCGTTCATTTTTGTTTGTTTATATAACCGTAATTGTTTTTTGTAATTTTCAATGTTGTTTTGTTCAATTTTCTAATTTTAATATTTAAGTAAAGTGCACCACCTGTTCGTTAACCTACCAGCCGCCACTGGTCGGGATAAAGTTTTAAAAATGGATTAATTAATTGCATACAAAAGTAATAGATCAAAAAACCCAATAAAAACAATTAATTTAAAATACAATTGATCATTTCTTCATAATTACGCCATATTAATGTTTGGTTGGAGCTTAGGGATTGTACCATATTTTTTTAAATCTTCTAAACTAAGGAAAACCTTAAGCTGCCAAGCTTGATATTCGGACACATTGGATACAGATCTTCAGATCAAAATCAATTTGAATAAGAAAAAGAGTGGAACAACAAAGCTATGTACACCTCGGGCCCTAACGCACTTAAGGGTCCTACAATTTTTTGCCAATTCCGAACGTTCAACAGCCATAGTATTCATTTACTTCGAAACTAGTTTTTTCGTTAAACTAGTTTTCGAGTTTCAAGTTTTGAACAAATCGGTATCATTGAAAAAAAAGTGACACATAAAACTCGAAATCGAAAAACTAGTTTTTGATAAAACTAGAAATTCATAAAACTGGAAATATCTTGTTTTGAGGGCTTCAAAACTAGTTTTGAGACTGTTGAGAAGTACTCAATTGGCAT
The DNA here is from genome assembly GCA_914767635.1 of Melanostoma mellinum. NCBI lineage: Eukaryota > Metazoa > Arthropoda > Insecta > Diptera > Syrphidae > Melanostoma > Melanostoma mellinum. The sequence continues at coordinate 61,696,118 of OU612060.1, read as the reverse complement.
AAGCAAGTGGCCACCTAGAATAAATAAGTGGTCACCTCACCAACCTGCAAAATGTCATCTAAACATCAAAAAGATAAATGGCAAACAAGTATAAAATAGCCCACTTGTCAGTCAAAAATAAAACGTGGTTGAAGTCAGTCAACAGATAAGGCAAGACCTTATCATTTTTAAAGGTTAGCTTTCGAAATATTCAAACAGAAACGTTTTGTATTATTCATCAAAACTTTTTTACTTCCCATCATTTTCTGCATTCATTTTGAAGCTTCGTTTCGACATCCGTTAATTTGGCAAGTATGTACATACGTCTTTGTAGGGGATTCAGGTTATTCACGTAACTACCGAATGGAGGTAGTCCATTGAATGATCTTTTTTGTTTGAGTCGCTTTGCTTGTGTACTTGTCTCTTCGAACCAAATACCACTTATACCATTTGATAAACAAAGCGATGCCAGGGTCTCCATTTTTGCTTCGGTAAATTTTTTACTTTTAATGATCTTGAACCGTCGTACACCCACCCGTATGTTCTTATTCTTAAGTAATAGAATGGTAAGTTCAACGCTTACCTTATTTTATCAATCAAACGTTTGCAAATTACAGATTTTGTTTGAATTTTCTATTAAGTTTTCAAAATCAAAGCAGCTCTTCCTAGCAAACTAGTTTCGATATTCAAAACGAGAAACCATTTTCAAAACTTGAACTAGTTTTTCTCCAGAAATCAATAATACCAATATTTTTTTTTTAAACTAGTTTTGATTAATTTTTGCAAAACTTGAATCGAAACTAGTTTTACCGGAAACTAGAAACTATGGCTGTAAGAGAGAAAAGGATTTTTATTGCATTGTTTTATTGCCGGAGGAATTGCCAAGTACTCACGACACTTTGTTTACCAAAATTACATTTTTTTTCATTTTTAAACACTTGAGATGCTGCGTTTTTTTTAGAACTCTTGCTCAGGTTTATCTCAACTACTGCTCACTGTTAAATGCGTTCTTGTACCAAAAAATTGGTACGCGAGTACGAAGTGTAGTTTTGAAATTCGCTTAAGATAAAAAAAAAGGTAAAGCAGTAGATAAAATAAAGTTTGGTCTTTTAAATATTTCAGCAGGTCAAAGCAGAAAAACCTAGAGGCTGTTTTTTTAGACGTGTGGTTTTTAATCTAGCAATACTTTTTTCCGAGTTGGTCTTTTTGATAGCTGTCACTTGATTTATGCTCAATATGTGTTGCATTTGCATCGTGAAACGTAAGGTATATTTGTGTCTTGAAACGAAATCGATTTTTACAAAATTCAATTAAGTTTAGTTTGGTTCAAACTTGTGATCAAGCGATTTATCATCGCTGGACTAATATTTTGTGGGATTATGTGAAGTTGTGAAGTCGTTTGTCTACACAGACAAACCGGAGACTATTGACGCCTCTGAAGAAAATATTCGACGCGTTATTGCTGACACATGGCCCCAAATGCTGCAAAAAGTGATCAAAAATTGGGCCACTCGGGTGGAGCTAATCGCAGCGGCTACTTGTAAGAGATAATTTTTAAAAGATAATGGAAAACCCTTTTCTTTAGAATAACGCCCAACACTTTGTCATAATATTAAATTATATGCATTTTATTATAACTTCTTGAAAACTACACATTTAAAAAAAACTCTAGCTTACTTCACGGAAAGTTTAAACTCCCCAAATCAAATAGAAAACTATCTGTCTGAAGTGTTAACATTATTAATTTTTATTCGATAATAACGACACTAACGCGAACACATCTTTCAACAAGCAAAACGGAAAATGTCATCCATGTTTGCTTAATATATTTAGCTTTTCTTATATGCCGTCATACTGACCGTCAGAATTGTATCCATTTCAGCTGAAATCGTTACGATCATCGTCATAGCCAGCAACTGTGACCGCAATCACCAACTCATAATTTAATTCTCCACCCACAATGATGCAGATATAGCTTGAAGTAAAAAATTCTTAGTCCATATTCAAGCAATCTAGAACCAGAATGCTCTCACATTTAGCATGGTTCGACCTGCGAATAATGGAAAGCAAAGTGGTTTTCACAGTGCGAAGCTGTGTCTCCCTTAGGGCGTTTTTAATCAGAGAAGTGCTTTTTTTAACAGATCATCGACTCAATTAAGATCAACTCAGCATCCTCTGCTCTATCAGCATTGTGCCACAACAGTTCAGTATGTACGTACTGCATAATAATGTGGGTAGCATACAATTGAGGATCGCTTAACAACTAAGGGTCATAATCAAATTTATGTAATTGTTTTGATGTTTGTAAATAATAAACAAATAGAAGAATTTTTATCAAGACATTTGATAATTCAGATGTATATATTCCTACTATATCCCCCGCAAAAATATGGACAATGCCTAAAAAACGAGTGGGGACGCTACAAAACATCGCGCAAAAAGGAGACGGAGACTGTATTATATTAGCAGTGTTTTATTGGTAATTTTAAAGCCATCTTCATTAACGAGTCTCAATAAAACGTTATACTCACTAAAGGTGGATGGCCGTTGTACTATTCGGGTAGGTTCTGACTGGTGCCAACTTGGCGGCGGCGCCCAGATGCTGTACATAACTTATAGTGCACGTCAATTGTGCTTACTATACCTACAAGCGGTATCCACTGGGACCTGTGATGCTCCGTCCAGAGCTGACCTGCTAAACTAGTAAGTGCGAGTGTTGACAAAGGAATCCGGAACAGAAGAATTGTGATCGATCAACACTATAATTGCTCTGCGAACAATGACTGACTGCAAGAATTTCAGTGGTCTACGAGAGCTTTCGTATAAATGTCCCAGCGGATGAATTCGAAGGACAAAATCAACGGTGGACTTCAGCAGCCATAAAAGCAGAAACCCCTGAAGGAGCTACTCCAACATATTTCATTTAAAGGTCTTTCGGGGTCTTTCAATACTAGGACAGGGTATTGAAGTAGAGATGGTGGCGGATGAGCTGCTGGTGTGCCAACGCCAGCACTCACACCCCTGCAGCGGGGTACTGACTCTGGATACTCCAGCCCTTTGTGTCCTAAGGGATCCAAAAGGACCTGGCCCTCCAGATTGGGGGTTGTGCGTAGGGTTAACTACCCAACCACGGAAACAAAATATGGTTCCGAAACAATCAAAAGCCTCGGATAACGATAATGATTTCAAAGTCCAGGCTACGATGGTTGGGCCATGTAGAGCGGATGGACCCAAACGCTCAGGCTCGTCGGGTGTTCGAAAGCACATTGCAGGGAAATCGCGGAAGGGGAAGACCACGTCTTAGGTGGCGCAATCAAGTGGATGAAGACCTCAACCGACTTGGAGTGCGAAACTGGAGAGAGCTTGCCCGAAATCGAAGTCGTTATAGAAGGATGTTGGTTGAGGCCCAGGTTCACACCGAACTGTAATGCCCACCTAAGTAAGTAAGTAAGTACTCACTAATGCAACTTTATTACATAAACTCCATTTACCAGCCATCCCTGTTGTTCACTTCTGAACACTGACTTATTTTTGTTCACTAATCGCACTTTACATTATGTACTTATTACCAGGGGAAAACCGATGTTTTCACTTTAAGTATAAATTAATTAAGGGTAAAGGGGAGTAGGGTATGGTTTCAAGGTAATAAAACTTTTTTTGCAAATTTTTTTCTTAACTATGGATTGAGTTGATTTCCCTCAACGTTCTCTGATAAATTTTTTTCACTTAAAATTTTTTTGCGGCCATGTTTAAACTGTTATTTTCCACTAAAAATTCCGCCATTTTAAGGGTAGAAAACAGCCTTAATATTAAAAAAAATTTTACTAACCGTTGGGGGGCGGTATTTTATATTTCAAAAATGTGTATAAGGCTTGAAATGAATCGGTCAAGTAGTTTTGAAATGACAGATGACACGGTTTTTGAAAAAGTAGTTTTAAGAAAAACGCGTCTAAAGTTTATGCAAAGTGACAAAAAATATTTTTTTTTCCAACGTACATAGAATCATCGATACACATAAAATGTATTTTTATAGCTTTTTCTACCTGAATTTACCTAGGGTCAGGACAATAAGTAAAAACTCCAACCACCCTCTTAAATAAGCGCCTTTTTTTGTCGAATTTCGCATGAGAGTTTCATTTATCAAATTTCAATTGACACACACTCAACAGTGTGTGATCCTATTGCGCTGCTGATGCGAAACGAAATTTTTAGATCGTCTCTACATCCACCACGAAATAATGAACGAAAAGTTTCAGTTTCAGTTTTAAATTTAAAAAAATGAATTTAAAACTGAAACTGAATGAACGAAAATATACACCGAAAAATATCTGTATAGAGTGTTATCAACTGTTAAAAAAGGGAGACAGTCTAAATCAAGTAAAGGTGCCACAAGGGTTTTTTTTTAAAAAAGGAGGCTTATATGCTAATCTCGAGAATTCAGACCTAATTACCAGTCCATTGTACTACCTTTCCTTTTTTCTGTGTTGCAGTAGTTGGAAATAAGGTGTTACTTATTTCACATATAACCTCAAGGGCGGCGTCCATACGAAAATGGGAGGCTTAAAGAAAAGTAGATGCCCAGAGCGGGATTCGAACCCACGCGTCCGGCCTATCTACTGAACACTCTACCACTGCACCACGGCCGCCCTTGCCACAAGAGGTAGTCAAGAAACTAATTTACTATAGCAAAATGAACTTACAAAAGTTCTTTCATTATAATTCGTGCAATTATTTTCTTTGTCTACATTGATCTCTTTTTTCGAAAATATACTTCCATTTTTCAGCAACTCGTTAGACCGGAATCATCATTTGGGGCAGAAATCAGTGTATGTGCAGAGATAACTCTTAAATGTTAATAACTATTTATAATTTATATTAAAATTTAGATCGCACGAAATATTTTTTTTTAACATTTGGCTACATGCTATTTAAAACACATTTCAGGTTTCACTTCCGAGAATAAAGTTCAATCAGCGGAAAATTAACAACACTTTGTTTTCTAAAAAAAGTACTTTAAGTTTTTTGTTATTTCAGAAAAACCGAGAAAGATTTTTTCTTTCCTTTGGTGATTTTGAGTAAAAATTAATAAAAGCATTCTTTATTGAAAGAAAAACTGGCCCTTAATAAGGCAAAAACTTGTAAAAAAAAAATAATTAAAAAAATGATTTTCTTTTTTTTTATATTGACTTTAATTGAATTGATTTCTCAAAAATTATTCCTTAAGTGAACTCAAACATAAATTTTTATTAAAGAACAAAGCATTAGCTTTCAAAAACATTATAGTATGAGGTAGTAAGAGTCTCAATTGATTTTTCATAATTTTTTAAAAATTGAGTCAATTTTTTATAAAATTTCCCCTCGCGCAACCCTACACGGAGGGATATAGGTCTTATTATTCTTAGTTTTGACCCAACCAATCTATCCTAAGCCTTAGGCAAACCGTATCCAAAACACCCTCCATAAATAAATAAAAATTCTAAAAGTTAATATTTAATTATAAAAATAAAAAACTGAGAGCGGTGAAATTTTATTTTAATTTTTTTTATACGCTATTTTAAACACATTCCGGAAAATTTCATGAAAAACCATGGACTGTCCCTGGATTCCTAGGTTTTGCCATTTTTAATTTCTAACGGCACTCTACTAATAGTACAATAAAAATTTCCTTCGGGGAACAACAACAAAGCATTTTATTGTTGTTGATTTTGAGATAAGAGTTTCGAGCTTTCGAAGTTGTTATATGAACTCGACCAGTGTTGTGGCCGGTAGTGCAGGGACCAGGGATTGCACTACCCGTGCATGTTCAGATGGATCTTTTTCTGTTTCAGCTTTTATTTATTTCTCTCTCCTTCACACTACTTTCATGCAGAGGTTGACATGCACAGTGTAATACTAGACTAAATGATGGACAGAAAATTGTGAAGAGTTATGAAAATTTAGTAAACAATCTACAACAATTATCCACCTTACCTATAGTGAACTAATTTCGCAGAGCAGCACAACGAAAAAAGTGTGAAATTTTCCTTTTACGATTTCGTTGTCATGAAATTTTTCTTTTCGTTTCAGCAGCGTACTAGGCTCAAGTGAAAAATAAGAAATATGTACATTAGGGTGGTCCTTGTTTTGTTTTTTTCCGAATTTTTTTCCACGATAGTCCTAAATCGGTTCTAAATATATTAAAAAAAAATCATGCCAAGTTATAGTCCTTAATTTCAATTTTAGCCCGACCCCCCCGACAATCAAAGTTTTATATGGAAATAACATGGGAAAAGTTCTGTTGATTGTTTGAAATTTTTTTTTATTATGAAATAATGAACAGATCATGTCAAATAATAATGCTTCTTATAGAAAATTTAACGCTCTACAAAAAAGGTCTTTTATGATTTTTTGCTAACTCTAACGGTTTCTGAGTTATTTAAGGTCATAATTGACTTAAGCTTCAACTATGACCTTAAATAACTCAGAAACCGTTAGAGTTAGCAAAAAATCATAAAAGACCTTTTTTGTAGAGCGTTAAATTTTCTATAAGAAGCATTATTATTTGACATGATCTGTTCATTATTTCATAATGAAAAAAATTTCAAACAATCAACAGAACTTTTCCCATGTTATTTCCATATAAAACTTTGATTGTCGGGGGGGTCGGGTTAAAATTGAAATAAAGGGCTATAACTTGGCATGATTTTTTTTAAATATATTTAGAACCGATTTAGGACTATCGTGGAAAAAAATTAGGAAAAAAACAAAATAAGGACCACCCTAATGTACATGTATAAAAATTTGTCCTTTCTATTAATCAATGTAATGTAATGAAGAAATAATACATATTCCTTGTTAAAAAAAGCGCTAAAATTGACGAATGAAATTGGTTCGCTTTTCTAGACAAATGTATACACAATTCTTTCCTGATGAACATTTATACATACGTAGTTTATTCTGTTTTTAGTAGCCCATCATGCAGAAAAAGATCAACCCATGCTTACCTGTAAAAATAAAAAGAGAAAAGGAATTTAACTCAAAATAAATTATATTTATTTATAACAACATAACATATTATTCTTCAAGACATTCACTCTTACTATAAAATGAAACAGACAAATAAGTTAACTAACGATTACAGACAAAAAATCATTTATTTTCGATTTAACCTTCTCAATTTTAAGTACTCATCAATTAAAATTCGTTCACTCCCAATGAAAAGTAATTCTAAATAATAGTAGTTTTTTTTATCATTTATCCCCTACTTTGATGTAAACTTCTATTACATTTTTAACAGTACCTACCTAAAGGCAAATATTATTTGTACACAAATCGTCGCCCTAATATTGCGTTGCCGTAAACGCCAAAATCCATTTTTTGAGTTTTGGATGCAGTCCTACGTTTTCGGGGCAGCTCTTTCCAAATCTTTCATGCGTTTGGTTCTGTATCTTTCCATTGCTATGATATTGCAGCATGATTTTGACATATATCCTTCAAATGCATAAAATTGAGCCCTATTTTGACGTAAACGCCAAAATTTTGCATATATACGTCAAAGTTTTCATACAATTCAACGATTTTTTTTTTTTTCTTAAGAATTGTTTTGACGTACGTTCTATTGCCCTACAACGTACACCATAAAATATTAAAAGCATGTTTAGTATTGTTTTGACTTATGTTCATGCAAATGCAAAGTGAAAATTAGGACTATAAATTGTATGCATGTACGTCAAAAAAAATGTTTGTTTTTGGTTTTGGCGTACGTGCATACGATTTCACTCTGAACGTAGAACAGAGGAAAAAATATTAAAAAAGTGACTGAACCCGAAAAAATACAGGAAATTCATAAACACATGAAAAGCTTCCCGAGTCTCATTACTGTAGAGCAAGTTCCGGTCGAAAAAATTTGGAATCTAGCTTAAATATCTCAAAGATGTACTCTTTGTATCAGGAGACGACGAATGAACCAGCCAAAGAGTGCATCTAAAGAGTTCAACAATTCATTCAACTTGTCTTTTTACAAGCCAAAAAAGACCAATGTGATCGGTGTCTGGCATTTAAGGCTTAAGAAAACAGAGTTTGATGGTCATAAAAATGAAAAACAATTTATGAAGGTCGAAAGGAACTAAGATCGAAATAACTTGGAGCCAAAAAATGTAATTATTTGCTTTGATATTCAAAGCGTTTTTTCGCTTCCGATGGGAAACCCTTCTTTTTTTAACTACAAACAAAAACTAAGTGTTTTCAAACTGACGGCAACACTTTGCTCCGCTGACAAAAAACCAAACATAAGAGACTGTGGTCTATTGAGTGAAGTGCATAGTGGTCGTTCTAGTAATGATATAGCCAGTGCTCTGATAAGAATACTAGAGCAAGTCATGACAGAACATCCTCTAGTGGAAACACTAACATTATGGAGTGCTTCTTGTGTCCCCCAAAACGAAAATAAATAAAATTATGTCTACAGCCCTTAATAATTTTCTGCACAAGTTACCGAGCTTAAGAACGATTTTTCCACATTTTTATTTATTTTCTTCTCAATAACTTCTTTTCATTTCGAATACTGGAAAACACGTTATACTTTTCTGACTTAAGATAAGATAGCTAATAGATTTTGTTCAGTTTTTTATTATTACTAGAATGCCGTATGCACATTTTTTGACGTATGTACGTGTATGAGTTTGCAAAATATTTTTGATTTTGTGGTGTATACGCCAAACCTACTTTTTTAGTGAATTTTAAATATTTTAAAAACTTAAAGTATTTCATTCCATCTTCTTGCGTTTTTTGAAAGGAAATTTCCATATAGATATTGTGTAAAAAAATCAAAAAATCCCAGCGGGTGGTTTTCGTTTAGTTGGATGTCAAACCTTTAAATCCAATTTCCCAAAAACTTAAAAATGGCGTATACGGCAACAAAATATTAGGGCGACGAAATATATATTTATGGTGTAAATACTATATTTATTAGTTAACTTTTAATGCTTTCAAATTTTTTGAAAAGTTCATGTAAGGTTTTTAAAGGTACAACACGCCTGGGAAAAAATAGATGCTTGAGTTGAGCTTAAGGCCTAGTTTCTCAGTGGAGAGTTATCGCAGGATTAAGATAAAAAAGGTTTTTTTTAGATAATATTTGACTTAAGAAATTTTGAAAAGAATAAATAATTTTTAAATTTTTCAAAAACATTTAAGGACTAAAAGTAAAAGTGGTGCTCAAATCATGGGTTAGGTCTATGGCAGTGGAGTAGATAGTGGGGGGGGGGGGGGATCAGGGGGACATATCCCCCCATTGGGATCGACAATTGTTCAACATAACCAGTCATGAACCAAAAAAGTTATAGAAGCACACTGTGAAATTTAGTACCTAGTTCCTACGTGAATTAAGTCTTATTACAGGATTGTACATTCTATACTTTCATTCTACAGGGAAAATACAAAGTCAACTTTATCTGAAAGAAATTATTATTTCGGCAAATCCCCTAATTTTTGGCTTTCTTTTTTATAGCGATTTTCCACGACTGGATTGAATAAAATCTTTTCGCTAAAAATCTCTGATACAGCAGTTTGCCAAACATTACTGTATTATCTACCAACAATTTGCTTCGCATGCTCTGTACGTCCATTGTGCAGCACATTCTTTGAATACTTGCAATATATGTTTCCAGCAAAATACCAGCCATTAGAGACTGCCTGGCCACAATTGAAGCAGTTGACAATTTTTTCAATACACAGAAAAGAAAAGATATGCTGCAAGAAACAATTAGCGAAAGTGAAGACTGAAGAGACTCCACAAAAAAAAAAAACATTAAAAAGGCTGAATCTGACGCGATGGATCTCAAAATATCAAGCAGTTGAAGATTTTAAGGATCTATTTCCGTTTGTATTCGAGACTCTTGACCTTAGAGAAATAAAGAACAAGAGGGAAGACAATTATCTCTCTTGTTGGATGTCAAACCTTTAAATCCAATTTCCCAAAAACTTAAAAATGGCGTATACGGCAACAAAATATTAGGGCGACGAAATATATATTTATGGTGTAAATACTATATTTATTAGTTAACTTTTAATGCTTTCAAATTTTTTGAAAAGTTCATGTAAGGTTTTTAAAGGTACAACACGCCTGGGAAAAAATAGATGCTTGAGTTGAGCTTAAGGCCTAGTTTCTCAGTGGAGAGTTATCGCAGGATTAAGATAAAAAAGGTTTTTTTTAGATAATATTTGACTTAAGAAATTTTGAAAAGAATAAATAATTTTTAAATTTTTCAAAAACATTTAAGGACTAAAAGTAAAAGTGGTGCTCAAATCATGGGTTAGGTCTATGGCAGTGGAGTAGATAGTGGGGGGGGGGATCAGGGGGACATATCCCCCCATTGGGATCGACAATTGTTCAACATAACCAGTCATGAACCAAAAAAGTTATAGAAGCACACTGTGAAATTTAGTACCTAGTTCCTACGTGAATTAAGTCTTATTACAGGATTGTACATTCTATACTTTCATTCTACAGGGAAAATACAAAGTCAACTTTATCTGAAAGAAATTATTATTTCGGCAAATCCCCTAATTTTTGGCTTTCTTTTTTATAGCGATTTTCCACGACTGGATTGAATAAAATCTTTTCGCTAAAAATCTCTGATACAGCAGTTTGCCAAACATTACTGTATTATCTACCAACAATTTGCTTCGCATGCTCTGTACGTCCATTGTGCAGCACATTCTTTGAATACTTGCAATATATGTTTCCAGCAAAATACCAGCCATTAGAGACTGCCTGGCCACAATTGAAGCAGTTGACAATTTTTTCAATACACAGAAAAGAAAAGATATGCTGCAAGAAACAATTAGCGAAAGTGAAGACTGAAGAGACTCCACAAAAAAAAAAAACATTAAAAAGGCTGAATCTGACGCGATGGATCTCAAAATATCAAGCAGTTGAAGATTTTAAGGATCTATTTCCGTTTGTGTTCGAGACTCTTGACCTTAGAGAAATAAAGAACAAGAGGGAAGACAATTACCTCTCTTGCCCCGCAATTTCCATTTGTTTACATTGTTGTTTTTGTAACACGAGATCAATCTGTGATTATTATTAAGTGAATTTACTAACACCACTTTATTTTGGGATCCCGAAACTAACACCACACTATTTTGGGAACCCGAAACCAGTTTCGGATCCGAAAATAAAGTGGTGTTTGTGAATTCAGTTCGAGGGCAGCTGCCGTGGTGTGTGTGTGGTTTTCCCTCTTGTTCTTTATTCCTCTAAGCTCTTGACCAAATAAGAACATTGGAAAGTGACGCAAGGAACCTTAAAAAACGCTATGAATTTCGAGTTTTTGATTAGCTAAAGGGTTATTAGTATGGTTTACCGACTCTCGTTGTCATTAAATCGTGAGTTTCAAAGAGTGAATTTAGACTTGGTCCAAGCTATGGATCTCGCCAAAGATTCAAATGATCAGCTAAACGGACAGAAGATGACTCATTTTCGAATGTGTTTGAAGATGCAAAAAAATAGCTGAAGTCCTTGATATTGATGTTAAACACAAGAGAATAGTGAACCGACAAAAGAATCGTTCAAACCCTCCGGGTTCGAAGTACAGAAGAATATTTTCGTGTTACTGTTTTCAATCCTTTTCTCGATTTCAATGTAATGATAATGAACCTTGGAGAAAAATTTACACGCCATGAAAACATACTAGAAGGGTTTTCGGTTCTTTTGAAGGATTCTTCGTCTGAAATATACAAAGCATCTAAAAAGTTTAATGAAACAGTTGAGTCTTATCAAACATATTTGGCTGCCGAACCATTTTCTGTTCTGGTAGAATTAAAAACTTGGAAGAGATATTTGATAAACTACACTGCCCGTTTCAACGTCAACTTTCGAAAGAACTTTCTCCTATTTAAAGAGAGTAAAAACATCACAAAGAAGCGTGACTAACGAAGTGAGATTCTTAAAAATATGTCTTTTTTTTAATAACTGTGTGATAAGCTTTGAATGTTTACTTATTTGCAAGATCGTTTGAATGGTTCGGCTGCTCTAGCTATTCATCGCGAAATACTTTAAGCAACAGACGAGGTCATAAGTGTTTTATCTAAAAAAGGACAGAAATAAAAAAGAATTTGCTCTATGATTTATTTTTTATATTAATATTATTTCACCTATTACATCAATATTTATTCTAGTTCATATTCAAATTAATGTGCATAATATATTATAATATAATATGCGCATTTATATTTTTATATTATATTTTCAAAGATAATTTTCTTTAAAAAATATAGTTTTTATGGATTACATAATGAATTTATAGAATTCTTATTTTTTTTTTTTTTTTTTTTTTTTTTTTTTTTTTTTTTTTTTTTTTTTTTTTTTTTTTTTTTTTTTAAACTTAAATTAGCGAACTAGGTACACCCCCCCCCCCTATCGACAAGCTATCTACGCCACTGGGCTATGGTATATAAAAAAATTCACAAAAAGAGCTCAGATGTGTTTTGTTTTTCAATCTGGCAACATTTTTTTCGGAGTTGGTGTTTTTGACAGCTGTTGATTTATGCTCAGTTTGGTTTGCCATTTCATTGTGGAAGAATTGCAAGGCGCACCACCACTTCGTACGTTCGGTAAATTGTCTTGAAATTTTTACCGCCCACCGATTTTTACATAGTTTTAAAACTGTGCGTTATATTCAAGTTCAAGCGATTTAACACCGCTGGGCTATTTTTTGTGGGATTATGTGAAGTTGATTGTCTATGCAGATGAGCTTGGGATTGACGTCTTGGAAGAGAATATTCAGCGCGTTGTTGCTGATATACGGCCTCAAACGCTGCAAAAAGTGATGCAAAAATTGTGTCTTTCGGTTGGAGTTTATTCGAGCTAATCGCGGCAGCTACTTGCTTGAAATCATTTTTATAAATAATTGCAAACCATTTTCTTTATAGTTCATGGCTATGCCATTAAATTATATGCGTTTTATTTGTTCTTAAAACCACACGTCTGGACTATAAAAAAAAACACCTTTTATATTCAATTGAAATTTCTCTACAATCTGTGGGTAAAGGGTCTTTTAAGATTCGTGTTGCTGTTTTTTATATGAATTCGGTTACTATAAAAAAGCTAATTTTCGTTGGTATTTCGATGTGCAAAAGCATCATAACACTAAATGATTGATTAGTGCATAGTCAGGTGCGTGCTTGTGTTCAAGGCCTTGAGAACTCACCAAAACCATTTTCTTAAAACATAAACACGAACGCAAAATTCCCACAGTTATGCAAATAACAACAGTTGAAATAGGTTGCTTATTTGCCATTGTGACTTAAAATTTATGGCATAGCTGTTATATTAGCAATTTGTTTTTAAATACTTCCAGTTAGATCAATGACATAGAATGAGAAGGGTGTGACACTTAAATAAGCAGGTACGAGAGTTGAGTTCATCTTTAACTCGCAAAACCTTAAAAAAAAAACAACCGGCAGTAACAACGTTTTCTTTTTTTTATTATGTAACCGAAAGTAGAAATCAATAGTGAAAAAAAGCTAAGCAATCTGTCTATAAATACTCGTATCAGGGTTGATGGAAGAAATCCTCTTCTACCTTCGGATTTTTTTAGGTCGCTGGATGTAGCAACGAAGAAACAAAAACATTTTTGTGCCCTTGAACGGTATGGTTTGAGTTGTATCAAAGAACTTTGGTCTACTCGAAAACTGCTAACGCACTATCAGTCTTTGGAAATATAAGGGAGTCTTTGCCAAGACATGGGGTCTTTAACTGAAAAGGGTCCTTTGGGTCTATAAGGCTATGATAAGACCAATCATCTCCTATACGTGAGAACTTGGTAGGCATGTGGTATATATAAATACACAATAAAGTATCCCTTTGCTCAGGACTGGTCTACTTTAGAATATGAGCGAGGAAAGAATTGTTATCGAATCTTCACAGATGGTTCCAAAACCGATGATGGATCTGACACTCATGTCTCTGTGGAGAGCGATGACGTACGACCGCTCGCTTACGCATTGGTCTTTCAAACGGAGGGGTATGCTATCCAAGTGGGTAAAAGCTAGGTTACGAACAATAGCTGAATGGAAAGAAATACAGGTATTTGTGTTTGCAAAACCGTACTTAAGGCCCTTCTCAGACTTCTAACTACTTCGAACGTGATCCAGGAATGCAAGACATCTCTAAATGCCAGGGAAAGATTAAATTCTTTGATTCTGTTTGGGTTCCAGACCATCAGGGTATAACTTGCAGAAGGATTTCAGACAACTTTCTCTCTTTCTCGGACAACCCTCAGTGGAGGCCTTAATCAACGATTGGATCTGTCAAGACCACAACCGTATAGATGGCATGTCTCCATTGGAAGCAGACAGATCAATCATGTACCCCCAAAGTTATTAAGAGAACTGCATCATTCAAACGTGTTAGACCAAAGTGATACCACACTCACTGTGGTGAAGATGATGTCACCGTGAAACACTTCCTCTGTGAATATCCTGCATTTTCTCGTATCAGGCTACAAATACTCGGTGCAGACATGGTGAGAGCTTGTAACTTAGGCTCCTTATGATGGCAGCATCTTTTGCTTTTTCTCCGAACATCTGGAAAGCTATAGCAAAAGAGGATATTTATGCCTGGGTGCTCTAGCAAGTATCTTATAAACCTCCAACATAAAAAAGTATTGACTAATCACAATAAAAAAAATGAATAGGTCGAGTAAATACAAAATTTCGATAAAACATTAACGAGAAAGTCGTTTGCAAGAAATTGGTACTATGGATGGTGCCGTTTGTAGGCTTTTTTCAAAAGCATTTTAACATCATAAGAAAGAAAACAAAAAAAAAAAAAATATTCACTCACACAAAATTTAGTCAAAATAAGTATTATTATAAGTGGTACCGGTGACGTATAGTGGTTATCATGTATCCCTGTTAACCCAGGGGTTCATTGTCCGAATCCCAACAGAGACAAAAATGTTTTCCCACGGGGATCGCCTTTCGCGAGGAATTGGCTAGGCTTCCTTTAGTAAATTCATTGGCATGAAAAGCGCTTTCTCGATTAGCCGTTCGGAATCGGCAGAAAATTGTAGGTCCCCTCCATTTCCTCACAAGGCATGCGGTTGTGAGAAAAGCGCTTAGCCCTAGGGCTCCTCGCTCTGTTGCGCAACCCTGTTTATTTTATTTACTTAGTATTATCACATGTATGGAAAAGACCGTTATTTCAAGACCGAGAAACCCAATTCCAAAACCCGGTTCAGGCTGTAGGTCCGTATACGGATAGACAGACAGAATTGAAGGACCCATCTTTTCGTATTCTCTATCATCGTAATGCCATGCTTAATTGTTATATCAACCGCAACAGCTCAACATCAGAATACACGAATTACCAACAAACTTCACCTCCTTTAGTTAGGTTTCTGATACAGATTAAAGTAGTTGTTTAGTTCCATGTTCGTTATGAAAAAAAAAATACAATTGACATGCAGCGAAGCAATAAATTAGCAAATTTAATGAATAGAAACTTCACATTTTTTTGTTCGTTTATTTATTTCTCTGAAAGTGGGGGTTATCGAGAGTAGTTAAATTGAAATATGTTGTTGGCACGTGATACTAACTGAAACGGAAGGTGCGTCAAAATTAATTATGAACTCTATTTTCAAGTATAGGTAAAAACTAAAAAAAAAAAGATTAGAACCAGGAAAACAGTTCTTTATAAGCTTTTTAATTTTTAATCTACTCTACTCAAAACAACCACAGGGCTGCGTTATTATGTGAAGTTTTCGAGGAACATAGTATCTATTGTTTTCACTTCCAAGCGTAAAAAACATAAGAACTCCATAGGATAGAGCAACTATGTGACTGAACTTGAGATTAGAAATACACTTCTGCTTTGAATCTCTTTTTGATATTTTCGCTAGACTTAAAAATACGAAAAACCGTACTAAACAACTTTAAGAGTTAAATATCTCAATAGTTTAATGTCATATAGCCATTTTGACTTCAAACTTGAATACAAAAATCAAAATTAAAACAAAAAGGATGGCGCGATTATGCTCGAAAAACTCGGTGTTTAATGTATGACTCTGACTTAAAATTCAATGCCGATTCCGAACAGATAAGTTATAAAAAACCACTTTTGTTTGCAGATATGCAATTGCTCGCGAAAGGCGACGGTCGTGAAAAAACAATTTGATGTTTCTGGGATTCGACCCTCTATTTTCCACGTAACAGGTAGACATATCAACCACTACTCCACAGTTAACACACAAAAAAAAAAAAAAAAATACCGAAAGGCAAGTGTTTCTGTTTATATGTAGCTTCACAATTCAGACTTCACTTCACAACAGATATTCAAAGATAAAGGAAAATTTAAATTTGTTTGATATACATATCTCGAAAACGTGAGAAAAATGAGTATGTTGGCACAACAGAGCGAAGAGCACAGGGTCCTAGCGAATCTCTCTCAATGATACTTTATGAGGAATGGAAAGGAGCTACAATTTTGTGACGATTTTTTTTCGTGGCGGTGAAATTATTATCGGAAGACTTACCAACCACCAACCCACATGGCCTAAGCGTGACGTAATTGTTAGCATATCTGCCTGTTAAGCGGCAGATTCGTGGATCGAATCGCAGAAACTAGCAGTATTACTCGACTTTGTATGGCTTTTACACAGGCAGGATGAACAAAAAACTTGCAGAACAGAAGATTACAGTTAAACATTAAATATAAATTGCAAAGAGATTAAGAGATAAAAAATGAAATTGAAATATATATCCCGTTTAAAGTAATTATTTAAAATATATACACATAATATATGTAAATATGTTTATACATACATATGTACATACTACGTATATTGAAAATATCAAACAGAATATAAAGTAGAAAAAAAGAAATGAATATTTTAAAACCATCACCAACCTTAAACCAAAAAGCCACCTGCAATCCGTTCGGAAATTGAAGTTGATATCCGTTAGGCGGTGAGCGCATTCAGTGTCCAATCCAGCATCACAATCAGTTTGGATGTTGAACATAGCCGCATATGCATCGGCATTTTTGTTTCAGGACGCAACAATAAAAGCGATAAAGGATGAATTTTAAAAACAAAAACAACAAAACCATAGAAGAACCCAGAAATAAAGAAGAGAAAAAAAGAGAAAAATAAACAATAAAATAAAAAGAAAAAAATAGGAATAATAAATATTTTGTCCCATGAAAAAACAAAACTGTTTTCGTTTTAAGATAAATAAGAAACAGCATGCTCAAAGTGTTAGTATTCTATACTCAAAGTTGCCAAACAAAAGAGACTATACATACATAGAGTTATACAAAAAGAAATAACATTCATATCACAGTTATAATGATAAACCAAAATGCAAGGATGGAAACTGAAAAACTAGGTTTTGAACTTTCCTCTTTCCACTTATTTAAAATTCATGTGCATGTGAGAGGGAGGGAAAGTCCAACAGGGTGGTACATTTTCATAAGCATTTAAGTTGGCACTTTGTTGAATTTAAGCCGGGAGAGAGTATGGGCCATGTTAGTATCTTTTTTTTATGTTGTGCGTGCTCAACAACTGATTAGAGTATACTAACGAGGCGATTAAGTATATTATGTGAGACTGATGAAAGTGTGTTAAGTGGGAAGATAGCGGCTGAGTACGAGTAGTTGGGGTGACTTTTCATTATTCTTAAACTTCGAAAAGCACCCCAGACAAGAAGAACAGTCGAGTGCTGTGCGCTGCCCGTCAGCCGACACCACCACCCATTATGACATCGAAGACATTTTGAGGGTGAGAATAATGACGATTATGAGTTCGAGTATGGTAAAAGTGAAGGCGTACAGATGGGTCAATTGCTTCATTATCGATTGATTTTTGCATAAACACCTAAAATATACATATGTTTTTATGTTGAGTTCGGTTTTTGTGTCTTGATGTTAATGTAGGAGTGAGAGCAATTGAACGCGATGGTAATGCGCATTTATATCGCAATATTTATTAGGGTTCCGTGGTTGCTGGTGCGGCCGGCGGCGGCGGTAGTCTTTGTAAATTAATTTTGCTTTGACCACAAGTCAATTGTATTAGTGTTACTGGGTGAAATGTAAGAGGATCAAACAAGTTGCACTTCTTTCTCTCCTTTACACAGAAAATACCTAGTGGTCGATATTGATGAGAGTGCCTTTTTTACAGAGTTTTGATGCTAAAAAGTAGCTGAGTGGTTAGGAAAAGTATGTGTTGGATGTTGTTAAATATTCACAATGTATCTGGCAATGCTCGAATAAAAGAGCATCCAACTTCGTGTGAAACTGTCAAATTCACAACACATGGATTTCATTCCATATTCAGCCATCATACTAGCCAAACCTAATTTTCTTAACCTAATTGAAAAATATAGATATTAAAATAATTGAAGTCTTTTACTGACGTTTGATTAATTGTTAAGAAATGCATAACAGATGTCAATCAATAGTCAACATTACGTTTTCTCAATTTCTCCAGCTCGTGAATTGGAGTAAAATGAATTATAAGCAAAACCAACGACTTTATGCATTAATCGGTTGAGTTCTAAAATCAATAAAACTAAGCTCATTCTGTAAATCATTGCAATGATTTTACTTATAGTAACTTTTTAATAATCTCAGTCTCGATCACGAATAATGTGCCCAAATAATTGTGTTGAATAAATAGTGTGCCCCAAAAAGGCCTATAGCTCGTGCTTTCCTACACTAGACTTATTATAAACTCCATGCCAGAAGATCTCAACTTTATAATAAGAGAGGAGCAAAATCATCAAAATAGACGCTCAAAAATAAAGATTTGCTCACAAGATTCATTCGCCCAAGTTCGTTAACGATGCTCAAGGACAGTAAAATTTTGCACAGATCGCAGCAGTGTTGTTGTAGTATAGCCTTTTGAACGAACATCAGCGCACTTTCGAGAAGTTGAACCTAACTTACGGAAATACCCGACGGAGAAGTTAGTGAGGCCAAAGTGGCAAAGAGACGAAGGTGACTCACGATTTCTTGAGACTACTTAATGGAGGGAAAATTCCCATCTATCAAGTATCTAAGCGTAGGGTGAACGAAGTGGCGAGAAAACTCCGCCATATTCTCTTATAGAAAAAATGGCAACGACTGGGTCGCACGAACTTGCGTTTATGTGCTAAGAACAATACCAAAGTCTTAAGGCTGAGTAAAAGGTTTTAGAATTTGGTGGTACAGGGTTGGTACTACACATATTAATTATGAAAATTGAATTGAATCACGCAAAATATTGAAAAAATTCAATTAAATATTCCGAAGATTTCAAGCGAAAATCTAAAAACGTCATTTTCCTACAGTGGCTAATACATATAAACACTGAAAACTTAATCAAAATCGTTGGAGCCGTTTTTAAAAAAACCGGTTTTTTATTCATTGGTGCTTTTGCGAGTATTGAAACAGAAGCGGCAAAAATGGGTTTGATGGTTAATGAGGGCAAAACATCGACGAATTGGACAAAACGTCACAATAGATAGACATAACATCGAGGTAGTACAGGACTTCGTCTACCTAGTATCCGCTATAGACACGGAAAACAACGTCAGTGCGGAGATCAAACGGAGAATAACTCTTGCCAACTGTTACTAAGAAAGCAATTGAGAAAAACCCTCTCCAGAAAAACCAAGGTAACCGTGTATAAGACCCTGATCATCCCAGTCCTGCTTTACAGAGCGGAAGCATTGACCTTATCGAAAGCGAATGAGGAAACCCTTGGTCGTTTCAAAAGAAATATTCTCTGAATGATCTTTGGTCCCGTATGCGAAGGCAATATGTGGAGAAGAAGATACAACAACGAGCTGTTTGAGCTGTACCGCGACATGGGCATAGCCAGAAGAGTACGCATCGTGAGGCTACGACGGTTGGGCCATGTAGAGCGGATGGACCCAAACGCTCCGGCTCGACGGGTTTTCGAAAGCACATTGCAGGGGAAGGGGAAGACCTCGTCTTAGGTGGCACAATCAAGTGGAAGAAGACCTCAACCGACTAAGCGTGTAAAAGTGGAGAGAACTCGTCCGAAATCGAAGTCGATATAGAAGGATGCTGGTTGAGGCCCAGGTTCATCCCTAACTGTAATGCCCACCTAAGTTAGTAAGTATTTATTGATTATATTCGAAAGAACTTGTCTGGAAACTGGAAATGGTTCTGATAGCAGATGATTCGCACGCGTAAGACTTCTTAAAGAATTAACGAAAATTATAGCTACAGTAGTAATTTATAGGATCACAACAATTTCTAAGACAAAAATGTTTTTCATATAATGTGTATCTTGCCTTTTCTTTCTGCTATGGTTATGCAAAACTTGAGCCGGAAAATACATATTTTAAGGACTGCTAATCAGTGTATTCTGTGCATACATATTTTTTTTCGGTACCCGAGGCGTCTGGTTAACATGTCTGCCTTTAAACCGGGAGGTTCGTGGTTCGAATCCCAACAGAAGCATTAATGTTTTTCAAGAATATCGTCTTTCGCAAGGAATTAGAAATTCCTCCGATTGTAATTCATTGCCATAAAAAGCACTTTTCGAGCACTAGCCGTTCGGAATCGGCAGAAAATTTAAGGTTCCCTCTATTTCCTCACAAAGACAATGGTTGTGAGAAATGCGCTAGGCCCCGAGCCCCAGGCGGTATTGCGCAATCCTGTTTATTTGTTTTTATTATCTTTTCGCATCATATATTCTTCTTATTGAAAACATTTCAAACTGTACAAAGCTGCATTTCAATGCTTGACGAAGCAAAAACTTATGCCAAGAAACGTTTTCCCCTCACACTTATACATTGCACACACGTTGGTTTTTCATTCGGAAGAGTTCTTTGGCGTTACCTTACATGTTTAGTCATAAATTAAAAATAAACAAAATCTGTTTCCATAAGAAAAATTATACAACCTGAAGCCTTTTAAGTGCTTTTGTATCTTAACTCAAACCAGACACTCTCAGTGATTTTTTAGTAGCTTAGAACACAATGACGGCACATCATAGAGAATCAATAATCTGAAGCTTATGTTTTATTTTTATTGTCACAACGCTACTCATTGATTTTATTTCTGTAAGCAAATGCGCACACAGTTAAACGCTAAGCTGATTCAGCAAGTTGCATACATTGGTATATGAAATTTAAAGTTTTATTCAAATGTTGATTTTTGCAACAATATTCAAGTAGGAAACATTACTGTTCCAAATACCAAATATGTCGAAAACAAAACAATATTGTTTCACTTTTTCTTTGGAATATTAAACACAAAATTTTCTCCAACTCACTCGTGATATGAAAGCAATAGAAAACTTGGGAATTTAGCCAAACATCAACGTAACTTCTTAACCTACTTCAATTCAAGAACTTATTCGTGTTCGGAACTAGTTTATTTAGTTTAGGAAGTGTGCAACGAAGTAAGAGTAGCGGTTATCAGAGTTTTCATTACCATTTTCAATTTGAAGTGAATTATGATTGATTCAGTAACGCCTTGAACCAAACCTGCAATGTAGTGAATTATTCTACTGCTTACAGTTTCTTTAAGTTCTTTTTATGTATTAGTTAGCATGTTCATAAAAGAATTTGGATAATTATTTCAAAAGTTTTATCATCATGCGCGAACCGTATATGGTTCATTGAAATACAAGACATTTCAAGCAACGCATGGTTTTCAATCTTGCAATACTCTTTTCAGAGTTGTTTTTTTTTACAGATGTCACCTGAATTATGCTCAG
This sequence comes from Melanostoma mellinum, assembly GCA_914767635.1. Taxonomy (NCBI): domain Eukaryota; kingdom Metazoa; phylum Arthropoda; class Insecta; order Diptera; family Syrphidae; genus Melanostoma; species Melanostoma mellinum. Next base: position 61,674,426 of record OU612060.1, on the reverse strand, counting down.
TTTGCCATTTCGTCGTGGAAGAATTGAAGTCGATCGACTACTTCAGACACGTTCGATAAATTTTCTCGAAACAAATTTGCTGTTTTTTAAAATTTTTCTTTTTTTTATAATTAACGCGCATATCAAGGGGTTATGACTACCCTTATAATGTTATAAAAAACACAGTGCGAGCATTTAGGAAAATAGGGGAGGATTTGAAAGAAGACACTGATGCACGTTGATTTTTAAAACAGGGTCAGGTAGAGCATTCCAGCCACATCCGGGCGGTGCGACTAAAATAAGAATCTCTATACTTGATTGTACCCCCGAAGTTGGGCTCATGGTAAGACTGATGAGCATTCCTAGCGAGGCGGGTGTTGCGGCTAAATTGTTCCAGGGGAGGAATGCATCTGGCACTGTTTGTGAAAAAAGCGATAAAAAAGAGAGAGAAAGGTGACGTTTCGACGATGTTCAAGAGAATCAATCGAACTTCCTGCTTCGCCTCAAGAAACCTAAACATTTAGCTAAGTTTTTGGCGATTTAAAATATGTGGTCATTCCAATGAAGATCATCGTTTACACACATACCAGTACTGACAGCTTTTCGGTTTCTTGGGTGCAGGTACCATTCATGGATAATGGCAATGGGGGAATGTTAAGCTTCAACGACAAGAGACAGCATTGAGTTCTACTCGGTTTTTATCACCCCATGTAACAATGGTGTCAAGGTCAGATTCAATGAGCTTATCATACGCAACCGTTCCAGTTCCATCCGAAGAGCAGGGACGTGCATTTGGAAACGAATATAAAAATCTGAGAGTTGAGTCGTCAGCTTAGAAGTTTTGAGAGGATTTAAAGTTTCAGACAAGAGATCATTTATGAAAATGAGGAAGAGAGTCTGAGATAAAACGGAGCCCTGAGGCACACTAGCATTTGTGAAGTGGGTATCAGACTTGAAGCGATCCAATACAACTTGTATTGAACGGTCGCAAAGATAGTCTCTAATCCAAAGAAGAAGAGACTCATCGATACCCAAAGCACGCATTTTCGATAAAAGAGCCTGATGCCAAACTCTATCAAATGATTTAGAAATATCAAGAGCAATAATCTTACTTTCTCCAAAACAATATAAAGATTGGTTCCACTTTTCGGTGAGATAAGCCATCACATCACCAGTGAACCGTTTGCTACGAAAGCTGTACTGGCGGTCATTTCGTTCTTCAGGATATTTCATAGGTTGACGGTTTATCAACGTCTCCATGACCTAGGAAAGAAGGGAAGTTAGTTCAATTGGACGGTAACAAAAGCAGTTTTCCATCTGCTCGGCAAAGTCCCAGCAGAATAGGAAAGATGGCAAACTTTACGCAGTGATTTTGCCAGCGCAGAAGAACGCTTCTGCAGAACAACGGCGGGGATTTCATCTGGACCAGCGGATTTATGTACAGAGTTTTCCATTGGGGACTATCCATTTTGTTTCTTTAATGTAAACGCGCCCTTAAAGTCTTTTGACATTCTGTAAACGTCAAATTGCTCATTAAGGTCTACCATTTCATCATGGTGAGTTACACGAATCAACAACGTTTCCAAACTATTAAAGCATTCTATCAAAAATTTGAGTCAGTCGCTGCAACTTTAAGAGCGCTAACTCCGATTTTTGGTCGTTATAATCGTCCCACCCGAGCCGCAATTCTTAGTTTAGTGCACAAATTTGAATCCACGTTTTCGCTGCACAATGTTCCCGTGCCAGTGAGACAAAGATTAGGACGGAGTGCTGAAAATATCGCGGCCGTAAGTGCATCCGTTCAGAAAGACCCAAATCAGTCAATTCCACGTCGTTCACAGGAATTGGGCATCGCACAAACCACATTGTGGCGTTTTTTTGGCGTCAGTTGTGTGGAATGGATATTAGTGACATGTGGTTCCAGCAGGATGGAGCTACAGCCCATACAGCTCATGCAACCATCAACATTTTGAAGAGGAAATTTGGTCAACGTGTTATCTCACGCCGCCGCGCTCGTGTGATTTGACACCTTTGGATTTCTTTCTTTGGGGCTATGTCAAGTCGTTGGTCTACGCCAACAGGTCAGAGTCTTTGGAGGAGCTTCAAGCCAATATTGAACGCGAAATTGCCGCAATACCGGTCGATATGTGCGAGAGAGTGGTCGAAAATTGGGTTCAACGTATCGATCGCTGCAAGCGCGCCCATGGAGGACATATGAACGAAATAGAGTTCCATTCGTAATGGTATTGGGTGTACTTTAATATGAAATAAATGTTTTTTTGATATCTTAAATGGCTGGCGTTTTTATTTAAAAAATAAAAAGGATAGCTCTTAATGGAAAACCCTGTATATTGAGCACTCTCGCAACCGAGTGAGTTCGAAAAAATATCTGCTTCATCACAGAATTTGCAGACTCGAGCTCAGGTGGAGCCAATATGCTATGAGGAAGCAAAGCAAATTGGCTTTGTCGATGGAGCTAACATATGGTGAATCATTGAAGATGAGCGCTGGGACCGATGACGTGGTCGAGTTCTTAATGTTCTTAACAAAAGACCAAAAGATTTTGCTTCCTTTTGGACACAACAGTATTTTTTTGCCTTACTTACTTAGCCTTTTGTATCTGAGCACTACAGATATTTCTGGCCCGTTTGAACAAATTTCGATTTTCTACAGTAGAGTTGTCTTTGAATTTTCGAAAACTACTTTCTCTATCCCTAGTCGCCTCTTTACAGCTTGAATGAAACCACGAATTCTCTTTGGGGATGATACGTTTTGTTCTGTGAGGAACAAAATTTCTCATGCGGTTGAGAATTACGTTGATCCCCATTTCTCCATAATTTAATTAATAAGACCGGATCTGTATTGGTGTTGTGAAGTGGCTTGGGATTTGTATTGGTGTTGTGAATATGCTTGTCCCTAGATAAGCTCGAGACGACTGACGCCTTCGAAGAGAATATTCGGGGCGTTATTGCTGACATACGGCTCCAAATCTGCAAAAAGTTCTCGAAAATTAGACTGGCTGACCGACACATGCCGGAAATCATATTTAGAAAATAATGGCTAGCCCCTATCTTCATAATAAAGCTAATAATTCTTGCAATAACAATATGCGTTTTGTTTAAAAACCTTTATAAAACAATGGACAAAGTTCGTGGAAACATTGCCAAGTGATTCAAGGGTTGCTTGGCTGGCTTTGAGATATCATGGTTTCTCTGAACCATGATAGCACTCTTTCATCATCAATCAGCTAACAGTTGGAGCTGGGTGGGAGCAGTCAGTCATCATATTTCGCTTTGTCTGGGAAACTTAGTGGAATTCCATTTATTGATGGGGTATTCATTTGTGGAATTTTGTATTTCCTTGCGAAGAGGACGAGTTCAGTTTTGTGGAGATTTACATCCAGTTCACATAGAAGTTGAACTTATTAAGGTGCGTTCTGGAAATTTGTTAGAGTAAGACTATTACAATGCGATAAATGTCGTTCTTCTAATTTCGTAATAGAACACAAGCTTCTGGTACTGCAACTATTAGCACTTAGTCTGGTGTCAAACACAAACCATACCTAACAAAAGAATCCAAACAATATTCAATTCGAACGTTTAATTTTTTTTTTCCGTTTGACTAAGCCAGCTTTGATGGTTCTGTTTTTATTTTTCATCGCAGAAAAGTCAAGTTCAAAGCAAATGTACTGCCTTGCCAATACCCCTAAGGCCGTAAGAATCAGCAAAAAAAAAAAAAACCAAACACGCACCCTAACGGTGTCTATGTTTTTATCGCAGGCAGAAACACGATTAAAAGGGAATTAAACCTATGCAACTAAAGGGCCTTCTGGTAAATGCACGACTCAAAACAAAAAGTGTATGGCAAAAAGTCGTGACTGAAAACTCACTCCACATTCAGATTAAGAGTCGTCGTCCATTCTTGGAGGAAGTAACTTGCAAAAACTTTGGAATTGCTCAAATTTCCAGCCAAACCTCAACTTTAATCAATGTCACTGAAAAACATTCGAACAATGTTGATGATTATGGTAAAATCTGTAAACAAATCTGCCACAGTAATCGTGTGCAAAGCTGACGGTTGGCTGCTCCCTAGTACCTTCCATTTGGGTAGGGTAGGTCGATTCGCTGGCTTTGACTCAAATTCAAGTTCATGGATTAAGCAGCAAATAGATTTAATACAAACGTTGTTTTGTTATGTGCTCAATTTGATTTTTTGTGGAAAGCCAATTGTTTTCTATTTGGATTGCAGTTTAACGGAACAAATTGTCTGGTCACGTTTAACGTTCTAATCGATTTTTGCATGCTTGTGACGAACTTAAATGGTTTAGTGATTTGCGTTGACGCACAACGTGTTTTTAATGGTCATTGTTAGCGCAACCTTGGTGGCTGTGGTTGATTCTCAGGAAATTCAAGTCGTGATCATAATTCTTTGATGGTAGCGACACGGTACGGACGGCGGTGTTTTTCGCCTAATTGAAATATGATGTTCTGGTAAAAACCTTCTGACCAACTCCAGACAACTCAGCCCGATTTGCTTGAGCCACAAATAAATGTATACACGTGAATCATTTTGTAGACAGCATCCAAGAGTTTTGCGAAATGGATAAAATGATTTCTTTAATTTGGCAATGAAATTTTCTTTTTCAAGATCTGGTTTTTAAATGAAATATAAAAACAACAGAATAAAGTAAGTTTTTAATTTTCAAAAGAAAGTAACTGCCACCAATTCATTTTCTTATTAAAATGGAAACAACACCGGCAAGCCAAAATGCCTTCTATCAAGAGCACTTCATCTCGAACTCAGACGCGAAGGGACATCTTTTGATGATTGACAGCTAAGACAACTTGAAACCATAAGTATGATGATAATATTCCCGTATACAACTTTAAACTGAACTTCTCCATAAACGACGCTCGTTAAGGCCAGATTTGATCAGGTAAACTGACGGCTCAAAAATTGGAAACTTGTACAGGTTACGGCATTTTCAGTGACACAGACTGACTTTTCCATTAGTCTTGGTAGCCATTTAATAATATTCTTGCTTGAAATCATTGCCATCAATCAATATGCGAGAATACCTTACAAACTCATCGAGGAAAAAAAAAAAACAAAACAATCGCCATCAGACAGCCAAGCTACCCTTAAAACACTGAGTTACGTTACTCTCCGATCTTACTTGAACTCTGTTATCCTTCACTGGGTTACAGCACACAAAGGCTATGATGGTAACGAAAATGCAGACATCAGGAGGAAGTGTCTATAAGCGTCACAGTGTACGTCGTGTTTTATTGTGGTGCACGCCCTCAATCGAGTTATGTGAGAATAAAAGCACGTCGTGCAATTCGTATGAGTTCGTATTTTGGCACGAACTTTGCAACTTTATGGGTTTTCAACCCAAATGACTGCAATAAGCTTGATTCAGATTGACCAATAGGAAACTCAACTACTCTTTTTTCGGAAATTACTGAGTGGTTTCGTTTTGAACGAACCGGCACGAGAAACACGATGTGCTTTTTTAGCCTAAAATAACTCAAAAAGGTCGTATTTAACGAACTACACGACCCTTTCTACCTTTCAAATGACTCGTGTCAGCTCGTGTTGGGTTCATTATATACAATCCTAGCTAAAAATGGCGGCGCATCTAAGTCATTCGCTCGCTTACACCTTTTTGTGGTGGAAACGAAAAACCAATTCAAATGCACAGCAAAGAACATCAATTAAAGAAGCTAACAAAGCTTGGTGTAACTTCTCCGGACAAATCTGTTCAAACCAACACAATTTGGGGAGCTTCGAAGCTTGTCGCATTTTAAGACCTATTATATACCGAATTTGAACTGCCCACTGAGTTGGTGCTTTTCATAGCTGTGTTATTCTCTTGACTTACCACACGGTTTTTTCATACAGCCCTTGTATTACATCTGTATGCAATACAGCCAAATATTGACTATCTTTCTTAATTATTTTCTATTACATTTTAATATTTCTGTAGGCTAGGCTTACAATTTATAATACAAAACCGATTGAAATGTAATCAACACGATTAAAAACAATATTTTGGTATTCAAATCTAATTTTTCAGACCTTTTTTAAGATTATAGGCCAATTTGCTATTTAAATTTAATACCATAACCCTTAGATTTCAACATCTTCTATATTACAATTCAGTAATCAGAGGTTATTTTCCTCCTTTTGCTATGTCAATGTACTGATATCCAGTATTACATTGGATTCAAAAGTTTGGTGGTATCCGCGTGGTGTGATGGTAAGCATGTCCACTTGTCAACCCAGAGGTTCGCGGTTCGAATCCCAACAGAGGCAAAAATGTTTTTCAACGGGTATCGGCTTCGGCAAGGAATTGGCATAGTTGGTTAGTAAATTCATAGCCATGGCAATTGGATAATGTTAAGTATTAAAAAGCAATGTGTTTTTTTTTCATTGCCATGCACCATTACTTTTTAATATCTTAATATTATTACATTTTATTATTTGTTTTATTAACTGCTCTCTTTTAATATTTGCAGTTTTATTAGGTTCTAATAAATTTTTGGTGCTGTGCATTTCATGTATTTCAGCCAAAGCTTCATTCAAAAACTCACTGTTTTGGCACACAGCACTAACTTAGGAGCTATGTTCTCAACATTTCCCTACTTTGTTCCAGCGTAGAGCGACTTATTTCGTCCCGCGGAGTTATGATACTGACTTTCTCTCAAAAGTTCGAACGGGAAGCAGCAGTTAGTGTTAAAACAACCTTTAATGTGAAAAGATATCACTGGATGGCCCACCCTTGAATTAAACCATTTTTTTTTAACACACTCTTTCAAAGCCTTTTAGTTAGTGTACTCGCATATCGAAACACAAACAATGGCACTGCACGGATACAATCGTGAATGCGCCCATTTAGTTTTTCATTAAAAATTGATAGAAGCGAGGTACGTCAGTGCGTATTTGAGGGCTCACTTAGACAACTGTTGTAATATGGAATGCATTTATAAATATACAAAGTTGGCTAAGACTTGTCCACAACTCTTTAGGCACCGTTTAGCTGGACAGCTGTCTAAGAATTAAGCGTGTTCTAAGCAAGTTTTATAAATACGAGTGAATATCTCTCAGAAAAGTCCAGATTTAAAATGTTCTATGCAGTCGCGTTGCCTCCTTTTGTGTAAAGGCCCCGACCCTTAGAGACCGTTCGCTGCCGGATTCAACTGACAGCTCGGTTAAATACACATGTCTAGTGAGAGGTGACACATATAATCATCGGATGAAACGGACGCAACGGAAAAAGTATACCAACTTTTAATTTTTTACGTCCGGCAGATCTGATGACATTAGGTGTCAAAACCAATTTGAAGTTTTCTCTTCTGCTAGTGATGGAATGAGTAAAACCGATTGGGACTCGTCGACAGCAACACGTGGCTATTCGAAGAAGCTTATTAAGAACTTTCAAAACGTTTGCGTTTTGATTTTGTTGAATTAAAAATATTCCAACTTTAGTTTTCGTTTCTCGCTGTGTTGAAATTAGAAGCAATTAATTAATTGGTTCTGTCTTGAAAAAAGTAAACTAATTGAAAATTGTCATTTAACCATATAGACCATTTTCTAAAAACTTATCTCAATGAAAATAAATACTAAACACAAAAAAAGTGAAAACTGAATCTGTTGGTAATTTTCTTTAATTTTAATTGTGACACAGAGATGAATGAAGGCTTTCTGAGCTGAGTATAGTTTCTACAAGAGTCCTACATTTCAAAATTGAGATTGAGGCAAGTTTTAGATAAATGGTCTACATGGTTTCATGTATAACTACTTGTATTAATAAAAATTGAAGAAATATTCACATATAACTGCATACGAATCTAAATATGCTCATATCCTTTTCATATATGTGTATGTATATATTTACATGTATATTTGCTTTTATTTTGTATATTTTTTACTAATAAAATCGATTTTTTTATAAAAAAACTCGTTACGATCTAAAGGAGAGTCACTCCGAAATATATTCTTTATAATTAAAGTCATCACTTTTATACTTTGTACTCACAATTCGTACTCAAAATTCTTTAATACGCTGTTCTTTGGGAGTTACTTTTATAAAAACTCATTTCTAGTTTCTCTTATTTATATTGACTAATTTATATCGGTCAAAAGACCGCAACGGATTCTATGGGTCACCTCTATCCATTGTATCCGGTAAAACTCACAGCCAGTTGAATCTGGCATCGAACGGACGCAACAGATTCTATGGGCCGGGGCCTTAAGGCATCAATCTCTAATTTTGCTTTGACACCGATGACCGATGACTTACATCAAATTTGACAGTAGCGTTTTTTGCACTTTTTGGTGTGGAGTTAGTTTTATCTTTTTTTTTTAAGACAAATATACGAGAACCTGTTTAGCGTGAAGGCACAAAATAACACGTGAAGACATAATAAAAGAGGACATCTTAAGGCGTAAGAAACTTCGTTCCACACATGTTTTGTGCAAGGTGACATTCGTGGCTATAAAAAACATATTGAGGAAATATTACAAGGAATTTGTCAATATAGAGCATATTATTATTAATTGCAGATAGGTGGTGTATATCATCAAACGTATTTCCTCTGGGAATTACTCTGTGTAAGTTCATTGTGTGGATGAAAACCCACCCCGGTATAGTTTCCTATCTGTCTTCCGCTACAAAATAATAACAAATTGAAATTCAATTTGCATTGACATTCGTTTGAAATGCAATTATTAGTTACGCCGTTATCGTTTCTATTGTTTGGCAAGCGCTAATTTTTTTTTTTGTAAATAAACAACCAGACTATGTGCTAAAAGAGAAACGGAAATGCTAAATATGAAAGCGATTCTGAGTAGTATCATGTTTTATGTAAACTGCAGATAGTGTATGTTCGTTTAAATTTCGTAAATGAAGGTACAAAATATTCAAACTACAAACAAACTAGAAGCGGCAATTGATTATTTTAAGGGGTGTAACCGTGATCTCTGTTCGTTCAATAACATCCATGGTGATTTTTCTTAATAAATGTACAGCAGTGTTCGAAAGGAATTTTCGAAAAAGTAATTGGGCGCCATTACTTTTTTAACTGAAAAATGAGTTGTTTAAAAAATAAAACTATTTTAACTTTGCATTTTAACGACAAAAAAAAAACAAAATCTTAAAATTAAAATCAAATCAAACGACTGCAATAAGTCCATATTATATTTATTCATCAATAAGAAATATTTTTCGTCCGAAATGACTGAGTGGTTTCGCTTGAAACGAACCGACACGAGTAGCACAATGAGTTTTTTGATTAACTAACTAACTAACTACCCGACTTGCGATAAGACTGAAGTGCACTACACCGAACCATAATTTTTTTTTAATTTTTGCAAAATCGTCTTTCGCAGACGAAATCGTTGTTAAGGGCAGTGTTACGGCGTTTGCAATTTTATATGAGTCCTCGTCGCTGAATAAATGAAACATTTTGCAAATAGATGAGTACAAAAAGCCGGTTGCAAATGTATCAAATTTATTGGACATGTTTATACTGGCCGATTTTTTCAATAGTAAAGAGGTTAAGGAGAGCAATTGAAGGGGTGTTTTCCAAAGTTAAATCAACACGCACTATTGAAACTTAGTGCTAGTTAAATCAGTTTTTCTTCTTTAGACGCGATTTTTCGCAACTCAGCAATCCTTTGATAACTTCAGCAATGCACTTTTCCACTGAACACAAATTTAAATCATACATATGGCCAAATCTGTTTTATTGCCACACACGTGGTGATAATGTTCCACCTATTATTTGTTCTATCCATTGCCTCTTGCTTTAGCATAAGTTTGCATGTAGCGATTGGTATAACAATATTCAACCTGCTGGTTGAGATCGGTAGAACGGTTCCTTCTCTGGCGATTCATCGGCTTTGCAGTTACCCACGATATCTCTGTGCCCCGGCACCCAAATAAAGTGAATATTGAACTGTTCAGCCATCTCCTTAAGAGATAGGCGACAGTTAGGGGCGGGATAGATCACTTTTTCCCGCCCATTTTACTAGTTTCTTTAGAGCGGTTTGCATCAGATCCGTAATGACGTGAGCATGTTTACGAGATACCGCAATGGAGACGTCATCAGCATGTGCAATCACTTTGAATCCCTCAGCTTCTAGGTCAACTAGAAGTTCATTGACGACTAGATTTAATAGAAGGGGGAATAGAACTCCGCCTTGCGGTGTTCCTCTATCGACAGATCTCTTCGCAGAGAAGTTTCCTAGAGTTGAGTTGATTCTCCTGCTTTTTAACATTAGATTTATCAATTCCACTATGGAACTATCTACTTTGAGCTTTCACAAACTGTGCTGACAGCTAATCGTTTTACGCCAAAAGAAAGTCTACAAATTGTTTAAAGGAGATCGCTCATTTTTCCATGGAGCCTGGGCGTACACCTATGAGAGCTTACGTTCAGCCCAATCTATCTGCCAAATATTTTTGAATTTGGTCTTGGCGATTTTGAGATAATTGGACTTGAGATTGAGCGCCGGAAATGGGAAAAATCCGAAATTTTTGCAGATAATTACGTATATCTCGGAAATTATAGCACGTAGGATAATGATTTAGGTATCATATGAAAGATCATAAAAATATATTCATGTAAAAACCTCTTTCAAAATGCCTGACATTTTGAAAAGAGATACAGAAAACTTGTTTCAAAATAAAAATTTTCGTTGACGTTTGCCAGCCAATATCTCGGAAAAATCAGTGATGACCTATACGTGTTTTTGCACGACTGTAATCCTTAATTGATAACATTTAATAATATATATTTACGCTATTAAGTTTGTAAATTAGAATATGTCATTAGTAGTATACTGGAAATAATACTTAAAAAAAATGCCATGACATTATCTACCAGGGTATAAGAAAGATACAAACAATATTTCTATCTGAAATTATTATTCAAAGTTCTCAAGCTCCTAAAAAACACCCGTTACATTTGTATAGATATGTCGTTACTCAGTATATTTTGCATCACATGCATTATTAGCAACACAACACGTTTTTGTTGAATCGAACTATTTTATTTGAGTAGCCATAATCCTCTTATCTGAGATTAGGTTTAGTCTCTAATTCAAAAGTACCCACATCGTCAGTCATACCCAGTGTACCGAATAATTTAGATGCTGTTTCTATTAAAAAAGTCACTTAATTGATACAATGGTGTACATAGTTTAATAATTCAACAAAAGATATTATCAATTTAGTCCATTGTTGAAAATTGTCAACCTAGCGGCAAATTTCCGGATTTCCGGTTAGTTAATGCAATCAAATCAGCTGTCAGGTTATTTAAGTCGGAATAAAGCTCGAAATTTAAATCAATTTATTGTCATGAGAAAATTTTACGTTATGATGGCACCTTTATATCAATAGGCTGCCAACTCCTATGGACAAACAACTAAAAAGTCTTAAGTAATAAGTTAGAGCAATGTTTAAGAAATTGTAGTTGTTTAAGGATTAACTTAAAAGGATATGCTGAGATATGCAGATGCACAAATCCACCTACCCTTATAATGTTAAAACCCGGAAGTGTTTATATGCACCCACGGTACGGTGTGGGTCGTGTTGATTCGTTTAACAACGACGCCTTTTTGAGGGGAAAAAAGGTTTGAATTTTTGTGAATGGCAATGTAGGGGAAAAACCGGGCCATGTTGAGCGTTCCACATGAGCGACTAAAATATGAATCTCTATACTTGACTGCACACCCGAAATTGGGCTCAAGGCAAAACTGATGAGCATCCATAGCGGGGCGGGTGTTGCGGTTAAATTTTTTCAGGGTAGGAATGCAAGTGGCTATTTCACTAGAGCACTGTTTGTAAAAAAAGCGATAAAAGAGACTGAGACAGGTAACGTTTCTCCGATGTTCAAGAGAATTAATCGATTCTACTATTGAACTATCACCTATCAATTTTAACGCTCTATTTTGTACCCTATCAAGCAGGTGCAAAGATGTTTGAGGAGCACCTGACCATATGGGATATGGAAGTTATACTAAAGTTTTGGGCGAATGAAGGCCTTAAAAATTGTAGCCAGTTCAGAAGGGGTGAAGAACAGCTTTTCGGTTTCTTCGATGCAGGTAATGGAAATGGGGGAATGTTAAGCTTCAACGATAAGAGACAGCATTGAGTTTTCGAAGCATTGAATTCTACTCGGTTTTTATGGCCCCATGTAACAATGCTGTCAAGGTCAGAATTCAATGAGCTTATCATACGCAACCGTTCCAGTTCCACATCCGACGTGAATTTGAAAACGAATATGAAAAGCTGAGGGTCGAGTCGTCAGCAAAACAGTGAAGAGGATTAGAAATTTCAGACAAAAGATCATTTATGAAAATGAGGAAGCGAGTCGGCGACAAAACGGAGTCCTGGGGCACACCAGCACTTAAGAAGTGGGTATCAGACTTGAAGCCATCCAATAAAACTGGTATTGAACGGTCGGAAAGTTAGTTTCTAATCCAACGAAGAAGAGACTCATCGATACCATAAGCGCGCATTTTCGATAAAAGAGCCTGATGCCAAACTCTATCAAATGCTTTTGAAATATCAAGCACAATAATCTTACTTTCTCCAAAACAATGTAAAGATTGATTCCACTTTTCGGTGAGATAAGCCATCAAATAACCATTGGACCGTTTGCTACGAATGCCATATTGACGGTCATTAAGAAGCTTTCGTTCTTCAGTTTTCCATCTGCTCGGGACTTTTCACAGCAGAATAGGAAAGATGGAAAAGTTTACGCAGTGGTTTTGCCAGCGTAGAAGAACACTTCTTCAGAATAACGGCGGGGATACCATTTGGACCAGCGGATTTATGTAAATTTAGATATTTGAGGACTCTCGCAACCGAGCGAGAGCCAATATGCTGTCAATATGCTGTCTACCGATATGATACAATGGTCCGATTTGCCTAGAGGAGATGATACCATAACCCTGTATTTTTCGGGATGAGAAATGAGAAATAGATCAAAAGTGTTGACCGCATGACTTTCAATATCAGAATTGTGTACATTGAAATCGCCCGCAATTGCGATTTCAGTGTGAGGATAAAGGGAAACAATTCTTATTATGGAGTCAGATAGTGCATCATGCTCGTTAGAGGTTGAATCGCAATCTAAATTTGGGCTGAAGTGGAAACAAATATGAGAAGCTGAGGGTTGAATCGTCAACAAAACAATTAAGAAGGTTAAAAGTGTCAGATTTTTATGAAAAAAAGGAGATAAATAGACACGAAATAGAGCCCTAGGGCACACCAGAATTTATAAACTGAATACCAGTCCGAACACGATGCAATGAAATTTTTATTGAAATCTATTATTCAACATATTGATGGAAGAAAACGACATAAAGACTGGTAATCTTATATAATTATTTTAATTCATAAGCTTACAGTTTTATTGGAGGCATCAAGTGGTTTAGGGTTAACTTGATCAAATGATATTTGCATGCACACGGACCCACAACACCTGTTCATACAATGACTTCATTTCCTAGTATTTATATACAAATAAGCTTTCTGTCCACACCAATACTACATGCGGTTATTAGTTCAGTCATGTTAATGTGTTTATGGGATTTTTTTTTTTTTTTCAAATAATTGTCTTACCTTAGGTAATGAAGCTAAAACTTGCTGTTTAACATCCCAAACAAGTCGATCGGCCGGAAATTGCAAACATTTGTAGACGTTTAACTCCGGCACATGAATCCGAACTAGAAGCCAACCATCCCTCGGCTCTGGTGGTGGATCGTCGTCAAATCCTGGTGTATTGGTATCCATTGTATGGATTTCACCCAGATGAATCGATAGATACACCAAATTTACTCGTTTTAATTACAATTAGGTCAAGTTTACTATATTTTTTTTTTTTTTGTTAATATGTCTTGTTTTGAATTTTATAAAATGTTAAAGTTACTCAGAAATGTTAGGTTCTGTCGCTCAAAATATTTAAAGTGTTTCAGTATATGTTGTTTTATTAATTTATGGAAATTTTTTGACACCAGGGTAGACATGCTGCAGATACTTTGCACACATTTCAAACTCGGCAAACGATTTTATAGGACTTCTTAGAAACATGTTGGTTTTGATAGTGCAAAGCCGTTTTCGAAAGTTTTTCTGAAAATAAAAAATAAATTGTTGGCAGGGTTTATTGTAACGCATAATATTTATCAAAATAAAGTAGTTAAGTAATTTTAAACTTAAATTTAGGTAAATGGAAAAAATATGTTCATTAAGGCTAAGGTTAAAATTTATCAGAGTTTTTCAAAACAGAAGGAAGGCGATATAACAAAATTTTGAAGACCGATTAGGGAACGCACTCTCAATATTTCATGAAATGGAGCAATTTCCAATGGGCTGACTCCACGAAAAGGACAAAGTCGGAAAAAAGAGGTAAAAATATTGTCCAAATGTTAAGCCTGCAAACGCTTAGCTTTTCAACACTGAATTAAGAGATGAGCAAATCTTCGAATTCACTTTCAAATGACGCCTTTTGAATATTTCCATGATAAAAAAAGCGTATGCTCAGCACCATCTAAAAAAGACATGCGATCAACATACGCAGATAAGCACATTGATTTAAGAATCCCTGCTGTAAACCATCGCAGTTGCATAGGACACTTACAAAACTTCCTACTCAAAACTCAATTTGAATAATCATGCGCAACTCCCGTATCACTTATCTTTCCATCAGATGCCGACCAAACAAATTATCCATATTTGTCTGATTACATTCAAATAGCAAACGCGATAGACGCGATAGACCGGGCGACTTCCACGCCTATGAGCACCCAGTCTGTTTCGCAGCTGTATGCCAAATATAGTTGCATTCACGTTAGATTCTCAAAACTATTGACACCGCCACGCAACACTCTACTGCAGCCAGACAAATCCAAATGCACGTGGAAAAAAAATATAAATTTTGGTTTGGCCGTGTCGCATCAAGCCCAACACTATCTTATGGGTGCGCATGCGCGTACGCATTGAGATGTGATTACCTCTGCAATTGAGCAATAAAATCAAAAATGTTATGTTTCCACTCCTAGGTCGTCTGTTGGCGCTTACCCCGCGTCGTCGGCCGGCGTCGGGGGAAAAGCGAAATATACATTCCTTTGTTTGTGTTCTGCATACACTTTCTCTGAACCAGTGTCAGCTGCAGTGGTTATTGCCGGGGGCCTTAAGTGATTTATAAGACAAAAAAAAAAAAAAAAACATTATAATAAAATGCGATAAGTGGTTAGGTTGGTTGTCCGTCTAAAAGATTAAAAAAACTGCCATCAGTTGATGTGACAGTTTCAAACACTCATTACGGGAAGACATTTCTATTTACGAACTATAGGACTGCGAGAAATGTTATAAAGAATATAGCCTCAATTTTTTATTGTCAGTGAATTCAAAAAAGTTAAAGCTTTTGCGTCTTTTGAATTCATTTATCGATCAACAATAATAAAGCAAATATTTGCGCAGTTAATACAACACTTTACGCGTAAGCCTTGAAACGAGGCGTCTATGAGATCACTTTATTCGGAAACAGAACAAGTGCGATTGGTATAGGTTTACTTACAGCAAACAAACGCTTTCTGCTTATCAAAAACATTTCAGGTATTTATGCTAAGAAAACATTCGACTAAAGATACGGTTCACATCGGCAACAAATAATGATAAATACTTTTTTTTCAGTTTTTAAAAGACGGAACTTGTGTGCATTAAACAAAAAAAGTATTTACATGTGTAGGAGCTATAAAAATTATTGTTATTTATCAAAAGCCATGCTTGTCTCTTAAAATAACACTATTTAGGAAAGGCATTCCTGCTTATTTACACCTTCAAGTGCAGAACTTATAAGTAGTCTGACATGGAACAATCGATGATAAACAAGTCGTAGAACTATGATCTTATTCCTCTTTTTTAACGGTGCTTGAGCATGGTGATCTCTTTTTTTTATATATGGCGCGTACAAAAGGGGATTTGAATACCGTTACAAGTACGATCTTTTAGAAGGGTAGCGTAGGAGATGTAAACAGATGACGATACACATTGGCCGGGTTCATAGCAACTTCGAAAGTTCGAGACTCTATTCTTGAAATTCTGTCAGTTCATGAACGTTGTCCTTGCTTTGTTTCAGACTTAAAATGGTAACGTGATTCGCCTTTTGACTCTACATAGTTAGAAATAAAAGTATTTGCAAAAGATACTACCAGAAAGTGTTATGGCTCCTCCGGTACTTGAGCGCCTGAATGATTCCATGGGACCAATCTACTTTCACACTCGTACAGTGGCAAGGGTCTTGAAATATCTCGACATTCATAGATCCGCTGGCCCGAATAGTATTCCTGTTATAATTCTTCCACGCTGTCAAAACCACTGCGTAAGCTTTTCCATCAGAAGGACAGATGACAGGTCTCTTCCCGAGTGGATGGAAAGCAGCATTTGTCCAGCCAGTCCCTAAAAAGGGCGAATCTTCCTCACCCTCTAACTACCGTCCAATTGCACTTACTTCCCTTCTTTCTAAGGTCGTGGAAACGCTGATCAATTATCAGCTCAAGAAATATCTCGAAGAACGAAAGCTTCTTAATGATCGGCAGTATGGCTTTCGTTGCAATAGGTTGCACAAGTTTTTACATCGATTTGGAGAAAGTAAGATTATTGCGCTTGATATTTCAAAAGCATTCGATAGAGTTTGGCAACAAGATCTTTTATCTAAATTGCGCGCTTTGGGTTTCGATGCGTTTCTTCTAAGCTGGATTAGTAGCTACCTTTCTAACCGTTCATTACAAGTCTTTTTGGGCGGCTATAAGTCTGAAACCCACAAAATAAATGCTGGTGTGCACCAGGGATCCATCCGTTTTGTCTCCGACACTTTTTCTCATTTTCATTAACGATCTTCTGTCTAAAACTACTAATCCACTAAAATGTTTTGTCGACGACAGTACCCTCAGCTTTTCATATTCGTTCTTAAGTTCACATCGCTTCTCTTCGGACGTGGAACTAGGGTGGCAACGTATGTTAAGTTCATTAAATTCTGATCTAGACAGCATTGTCCAGTGGAGAATAAAAAACCGCGTAGAATTAAATGCTTCAAAAACTCAATGCTGTCTTTTGCCGTTGAAGTGAAAATTACCTCCCTTGGCACTGTCCATGAGTGGATCTTGCATCGTTGAAACAGAACAGCTTTCAATCCCCGGTATGTGCATTACCAACCACCTCTTGTGGAATAACCATATACTTGACATCGTAAAAAACGCTGCAAAGTGTTAAGGCATTCTTCGACGATGCCAGAAATTTTTTTCACCCAATGACCTGGCAGTCATCTACAAAACATACATTCGTCTTAAGATGGAGTATAATTCGCATATTTGGGCAGGTGCTCCTTAAACTCACCTCAATCTTTTGGTATTCAGAGAAGGGCCTTTAAAATGAAAATAAACTCGAACATCGTCGTAATGACAGTGATCCTATGAGATTGCCAGTTGCATTCCTCTCCTTAAAGAATTCAACCGTAATACTTGCTCTTCTAGGAATGCCCAACAGTTTACCCTTGAGTCCAATTTCGGACCATACTGTTAAATACAGAGATTCCTTCTTCAGCCGTACTACGAGAATGTGGAATGTATTGCCCACCTTTATTTTTCCCTCTCATTACAATCTTCAAAAAATTTAAAACTAGTGTGCATCGGTATCTCCTTTCAAATGCTCTCCCTTTTTCCTAACGCTCGCACTGTGTTACTTAATATGTTAAGGGTAGTCACAAACCCCTTGAGTGCGCGCAAATTATATAAAAAAAAATTTTTTATTTTGAAATTCAGGAATTTGACCTCCAAGTATTTGTGCATAATACAAAACATCAAAATACATTTATTATACTTAATTTGGTTCAAAAAAAAAAATTAAAATCGTATGCCATCAAAAATATATTTTCGACTGTTTCCTTAGTCTGAAAATCAAAGTTCGAAAAACTGGAAATCTGAACTGTCACTTTAATTAACATACTTACTTAAGTGGGCATTACAGTTCGGAGTGAACATGGGCCTCAACCAACATCTTCTTTAGTTTTGCACTCTAAGTCGGTTGAGGTCTTCTTCCACTTGCGCCACCTGAGACGAGGTCTTCCCTTGCGCGATTTCCCTGCAATTGCAATGAGCTTTCGAAAACCCGTCGACCCGGAGCGTTTGGATCCATCCGCTCTACATGGCCCAGCCATCGAAGCCTCCCGATGAGTACTCTTCTGGCTATGCACATGTCGCGATACAGCTCATAGAGCTCGTTTTTGTATCTTCTTCTCCACACAATGCCTTCGCATACGGGATCAAAGATCATTCGGAGAATATTTCTTTCGAAACCAAGGGTTTCCTTATCCGCTTTCGATAAGATCCATGCTTCCTCGCCGTAAAGCAGGACTGGTATAATCAGGGTCTTATACACGGTTACCTTGGTTTTTCTGGAGAGGGTTTTGTTTCTCAATTGCCTTCTTAACCCAAAGAAGCAACGGTTGGCAAGAGTTATTCTCCGTTTGATCTCCACACTGATGTTGTTGTCCGTGTCTACAGCGGATCCTAGGTAGACGAAATCCTGTACTACCTCGAAGTTATGTCTGTTTATTGTGACGTTTTGTCCGATTCGTCGATGTTTTGCCCTCATTAACTATTAAACTCATTTTTGCCGCTTCTGTTTCAATACTCGCAAAAGCACCTGTGACACCACGCTTGTTTCCTTCCATTACGTCAATATCGTCTTCGAAGGCGAGTAATTGTAAGACTTTTGAAAGATTGTTCCTCTGGTGTTGTTCCAAGATCTGTCCACTGCTCGGTGAGATGCATCATCAAATTATCAGAGGGTCTTTTGCGGCGGAAGCCGTATTGCCCGTCATAAAGAAGCTTTCGATCTTCAAGATATTTCCTTAGCTGATAGTTAATCAACGTCCCCCCCTTGAAAAGAAGGAACGTGAGTGCAATCGGACGATACGGTAATGAAGATTCGCCAGCAGGCTGCTGTTTACATCCACTCGGAAAGATAACGGAACAATTTGATAGATAGAAAAGCCTGTGAGTGGAATGGAACAACACTTCTTCAGGACAATAGCCGATCGAGTGCCGCGCGGTGTAAAAAAAAAATAAGTCACATAGCGCGTATAGTACTATGTAGACAGGCGCCCGGCCCGCCGTGTACATTTGTGCAGGCTGCCACCCATATCGCCATCCATAGCCATATCGAATGCAGCCTCAGTGAAAGCACTTGTGTTTTGCTTTGGCAAGAATTTTGACCGAACAATAAAACCGAATGAATGTACTAAACGCATTTTATTTCATTTTTGCGTCCTTTAGTAAAACAGGCAAAAAATATGTCAAAAAAAAAAAAATATATCAAGAAGAAGTACGGTGCCATATCATCCTCGATCTAGTCCCAGCAATTTCACTCTCCATTTTTTTTTTCAAACACAATTATTTAATTTTTTTATATTTTTGCCTAAAAATAAAAAAAAATATACTACTGTTCTTATTTTGTATAATTGGGTGATTCTTATATAACTGTGATATTTTATGTCTAGTCCTGTATTTATTGTTTGGCATGTTTTGTTTTATTAAAAAATGATAATTATGATGAATTTGATAGTATTTTACTGTCGACAATGTATATTGAAGCATAAGTATTGATGGATCACGAATTATATCCAAAATATCAGTATTTTGGCATGTCCGCATTTCGTTTTTCGAACTAAATACACAAATTTTTATAAATAGTCGTATTATAATCTAAAGTTTTGCTTTTATAACTAAAACCTATTGTACATTTCATCAAATTATGCTACAATTGTATCCCAATATTGACTAGTAGAAAAGAATAATGGTCATTGCTTCATGTCCTGGATTTAAAATTTAAAATATTTTTCGCTTAAACGCCATCTTTTATTCAGTTTCTGTCGCTCGCTCTAGTGGCATTCTGAAGAATGACTATTTGTGTACAATTCATAGTTGTGTGGTTCTTTTTAGACTCGATGTTAAAACAGAAATAATTTGGTGTGTTTTTTAAAAGGCATGTCATAAAATTACCGGTCAGTACCATGGTATTGAAATTCACGCGTGTTAATAGAATATTTAGGTCAATTATACTGAATAAATATTTAAGTTCACGTGTGAATTCAAAATTATTTGGCCAATCATTTTAATTACGTGTGAAAATTAAATTAAGTTAATTATACATCCACGGTACTGACATTTGTCAGTACCGTGGATGTCAGTACCATGGCAAACAAAGCAAATAATATTTAAATGAATATTTCCTTGATGTTTTAATTTATTATCATGTTTAATTGATCTAGTGTTATAAAATTTTAATTTTAATTTATTTTTTTAAATTCAATGCATTTCAATATTTAACTAATGTTAAACTTTGTTTTATTCTAAGACTATTATAAAAGTTGTTATTTTAACTCTTCTGTTAATAAATTTTAAAGATTGTTAAAATCAAGAAAGAAAATACCGTTAATGTGTCTGTATAATTATCAAAATCCTATAACTTATCATTTGCTTTATTATTTTACAATAGATTTAGCAAAATCTTCCGAATATTTCATTTTTATGTCAGTACCGTGGTAGTGAAATTTCTAATTTTTGTTCTTGCTTCTTTTCTATTGTAGTTGTAGTAGAGCTACGTTACAGGCTTAATTTTGTGCATAATAAAAGATCAATAACACCCAGATCACAAATTTTAAAGCATTTTTGATTTCCAAAAATTTTGAGTTGCAAAAATCACAGCTGTATAAGAATCACCCATTTGTGAATCAGTTCTAAAATGAAGTTGTTTTTATTTGAAATAGAAATCGTGTTTATGTTTCTAGTAAAAGCGACTTTACCCTATACCTATCAATTCAAATTAACTTCACGTTACCTCAAATATTACATTTTCACAAAATATTTTTTGCTCTTTGACGTTGAATCCGAATCCTTTACAACCTTATTAAGTATGCAAATATTATTCAGTGAGATCGAAGAATCAGTGCCTCTGAATTTCCCCAAAAATAAAAATGTTCAGCAGTAACATTTTTCAATAAAAACAGTAGCGTTAAAAACTTTTACAAAAT
This sequence comes from Melanostoma mellinum, assembly GCA_914767635.1. Lineage (NCBI taxonomy): Eukaryota > Metazoa > Arthropoda > Insecta > Diptera > Syrphidae > Melanostoma > Melanostoma mellinum. The sequence goes on along the minus strand of OU612060.1, from coordinate 61,653,343 downwards.
ACAAAGGCGATACTGTGGGGCGGGTGTTGGCAGTTTATTCTTCATTCCAACGTCGCGTCGCGTCTGTCGTCGGGTTACAAATTGATTCGCAACATTTGGAACATTAAAATTATCATAAAAGAATCGCCGAGGCAGTTGTACCTCAAGTACTAATAACAAGGTTAACAAGAATTTCCTATCAATATACAAACAAACGTGTATATATATACCTATATTTCAAAGCAGCAAAAGTAAATTTTTCCGAGACAACAGTTTTCATATACCCGAAAGAAAAAGTTACACACAGCCATAAAACAACAAACAAAGGACCATATCAACCTGAATAAATCCTAGCCTGTAATATATGAAATTCGACAAACATTACTTCTGAAACTATTATTTTATCTTAAGAGTTGAAGAAAGAATTTTGCTGAGAGAAGAGCAAAATAAAATAAAACATTACGACAATCTGACGCCATCTAAATTGCCCGGTATCAGCCGTTACATTTTTCCAGACAAAACACAAAGAAAAAGGACCCCCAACTAAATAATGGCAGCGGAAAAGTAATTGAATTATCATACTTAACTGTCAACTTTTTCCAGAATCAAAATGAGGAAAAAAAAAAACACCAATGGATACTCTTTTTGGTCTAAATTTGTTTTTCTTTAACTTTTAAATGACTTTTGTACGATATTCGTGTCTGGTTGTATATCGCATTTTTTAATGATATTTTTTATTAGTTTGTTTTTCGTTGTTTTGTTCGACCTATTTATGGATCACAGTTGCCTGTCGTTTAATTTTTAACCAAATAAATTACACACTGTGAAAATTTCAAAATTGGATACAAGCGAAACTATGTCGAGTGGAAAATAAAACAATTGCTCTAGTGACTGATAGGAAATAACAACACAAACACTACTATACCAACAACCACCCTAGCAATTGGAGCTTTTCTGCTTGGTTATTGATACAATGTGGATGAGAATTTTTAGCTTCCCATCCTTGGAAACGGAGCAGATAAGATAGCAAAACGTCAACTACTATTCAGAATACACACATAGATTTTCCAGAGCAATTTACTCTTAATTTCTCGAAAAATTGTTATTTCGACCGGAAAACGGATATCCGTATCCGGATGTGATATAAGGAGCATATGAGAATTTGTGACTGCGCTTGAAACCAGGGATGCTAAAAGTAAATTCTATTAAGTCCCTCAGTCTCTTTCCATTTATGCTTCTAATCTTGGCAGTTGGGTGGGTTGATGATTTAGCTGTGATGTGATGTGCTATAGTGCTGCCAAAAACAAAATAATCATTATTACCATCGTTGAATTGAATGGTTGCAGGGTTGCGCAGTTTCCCAAAGCTATGTCATAACCTATAGCTCCCCTTTTTTAAGTCACTTAACAGCTTAACCACTTTTTTCATATTATTTTCTAAGTGATTGACGAATGACATGGTTTTGTTTAGTAGAGGGTCGAGGGTTGCTATTGCGATGTGTCGTTCACAAAAAAAGGGAGACTCGGCAATTTGACAACGTTACGTGATACTCGTATGATGATGCTTGATATGATAAAAAATAATGAATAAAAGAGAAATGCGTATGTGCTGAGCGAAGGGGTAGGTACATAGACACATTTTTAAAGAGTTTTAACAGCGGTTTTGTGGCGCAGTTTAAATTTCAAGGATCAAGGCCAAAAAACTTGATTATATTTATATTTGCAACTATAGATCATTTGAACCCTATTCAAATGCTTCCAGATAATTGAGCAAAGTTTGCAGATTTTCTTTGTAAAACCATGTGAGGGGGATAGAAAAAGGAACAACTTATATTACCCTAGTGCTAGTGTCAAAATGCACTCACGGTGAGGGTCGTGTAGGGCATTTGCAACACAACCTCAATCGAGTATTTTGAGAGGGAAAAAACAAATCGTGTTACTCGTTTTGGTTCATTTAGAACGAAATCACTCAGTCATTTCTGATGTGAAAAAGGTCTCCTTTTGGTCAATCTAAAATGAGCTTATTGTCGTTTCAACAATATTCTGCGATTCAAAATAAAATTGCTTTAACATTGCACTTCAATCACAAAACGAATAATAGCGTAAAATTGGCGCAAATTTCAAGAAAAATTAAATAAACTTTCTTAATCATTAACTCACTCTTGTGAGTAAAACTTCTAAATAATAAAACAAACTGGAGTGAATTCAGAGAAAAGCTTAAAAGCTATATAAATCTCAGATCCCCTATGGAAACAAAAGAGCAAATAGAACAATTCATTGCCGATGTTCAACAAGCTGCAGAAGAAAGTACACCAACTTACTCGAGTAGGAAGCAAACTGAAACAAAATGCACTGCCGAGATAATAGAGTTGATATTGGAGAAGAGAATAGCTCGAAGAAAATGGCAAAATACTAGATTTCCAGACGACAAAACAGCGTTTAACCGGCTAAGCAACGAACTGAAAAAACAAATCTACGAATTCAAAAATGATTCATTAAGTAGATTCCTGAAAAATTTAACGATATTTGCTCTGGAAAGCAGCTAAGCGCCTGAAAAGACCGCAGTTACAAAACCCGCCAATATAATCTCTAAACGGGAATTGGATCGGAAATCCGAAAGAAAAAGCTAACCTGTGTGCTGAACATCTTGCGAATGTTTTTAAGCCATTCCCAGCAAGTACATCTGAAAACAGCTTACAATTTATTGATAAAGTAGATGAAATTTACATACCAATTGTCACACTGAAAGAAATAAAAAGTATGTGTCGAAATCAACTGTCGAACAAAAAATCACCTGGGTACGATCTAATAACTGCTCAGGTTATGAAAGAAATGCCATCGCCTTCATAAAACTCCAATTCATAATAAATGCATGCCTAAAGACCCAATATGTCCCTCATCATTGGAAAATTGCTGAAGTAATTGTTATACCAAAGCAAGGTAAGCCACCAACAGAAGTGACGTCTTACAGACCAATATCGCTTATACCAATAATGGCAAGTCTTTGAAAAATTGTTACTGAAAAGACTAAGCAAAGTCATAGAAGAAAGAAATCTAATCAAGTCATAAGTTTGGAATTAGAAATAAACATTCCACGATAGACCAAGTTCATAGAATAATAGATGCAGTTGAAAAAGCATTAGAAGAAAAACAAGTATGTTCGGCTATATTTTTAGATGTTGCTCAAGCATTCGACAAGGTATGGCATGAGGGGCTAGAGTACAAACTGCAAAGGGACCTACCCAGGCAGCACTACGAAATACTAAAATCTTATATATCAAACCGGCTCTTCCGAGTACGGTATGATCAAGAATATTCAAAGCTAAGTAAAATATAAGCGGGTTTTCCACAAGGAAGCGTCCTTGGACCTACCCTGTATTTGCTTTATACAAGGGATATTACAGTGGATAACAACACCATTATGGCTACTTTTGCAGTTGATACTGCAATTTTGGCATCCAGTAAGTGCGTCGTCAAGGCTGGTGAGAAATTGCAAAATGCCGTCGACACCGTTAGTGATTGGACCAAAAAATGGCGTATCAGGCTCAATGAAGCTAAATCTGCACATATAAACTTTACAAACAAAAAGTTAAGCTACGTACAAATATTCATCAACAACCAAGCTGTACCTTGCGCCAATACGGCCAAATACCTTGGGATGAATTTGGATGCAAAGCTAAAATGGAAAGAGCATATCAAAAAGAAAAGGGAAGAGTTCAACTTGGAATACAGAAAAACATACTGGTTACTCGGTAAAAATTCTGAATTATCGGTCGAAAATAAAATAATGCAATCAATCAAATAACTTGCAGTTATAAAAAGAATTGCTATTTTTCATATTTAGCATGAGCAGCTTAACCCTGCGGAAAAAGGGTTTAAATAGTGAGCCCCCGCGAAGCGGGCCATGCGGAAACTTGTTGCATACGGAAATTAATTGCACATAAGTAAGTACCTGCCTGATGAATTTTTATACTTTCACTAGTCTATTTCCTAACATTATTGTAAATTCTTGAGTATTTCCATAATTTTTTGAAAATATTGCATACTCCAATAGTTTCACTATTTTTCAATTATCTCAAAAACTATAAGACATAGAAAAAAGGAGTTTACAGCGTTTGATAAAAAATTTATTAAAGCAACTATAACTACATCAATTATTTTTTCATTGGCATTTGCAATCATGAGAAACATAATACTCAAAGTGATTTTTTTTAAATTTTTTTTTCGTAAATTTTGATTTTGAAGTCAGTTATTTCAAAAACTATAAATTGAAACCACTCAATTTAAAATTTATTGTAAATTGCAAATTTCTGGCTTTCATAAAAAGTATAATTTGTATCTATAAGTTTTCCTGTTGTTCTACAATAGTTTTTTTTTTAGATTTGAAGTCAATTTTTATAAAATTGCCCCTACCGCCTAAACGGGTGGAGATAGACACCCCCTTCTTTCCCATAGTAAAAAGTGATTGTATTGAGCCCCTCCACCAAAAACCGTTATTATTTCTTGTCGCCAAAAGTTATCGTACTCGTGCCCAATCAGCGACTGCATAGTCATGTAAACTCTGAAATGGAGTCCGTATTAAATACGAGAGGCTATGTTCGGAGATTAAGAAGAACCAAGCCACATGAGCTAATGGTCTAAAAGTCATAGGAAGCATTAAAATTTGCCTTAAAGCGATTATATTATTGAGAAAGAAAAATCTGTTGTCGATAGTTCATAGATTGGTTCTGATTACGAGAAGTTTTTAGTGAGGTAAGAATCCCACACTACTTGGTGTCGATTACTGCCAAGTGTCTTTTGAAGATTTCCTCCTGACAAAAAAAAAAAAAATTAACTCACTCAAAATATTGAAAAGGAAGTTCCTTTGAGAACAAACTGAAAATCGATAGCTTGCTAAATATCACAAAAAAGATTAAAATTAGTGTAAATATCCAAGTTCAATCACTTCTGAATTAAAAGATTACTGCGTTAATTATGTTGAAGATCAAAAAATGGCAGTGGCGGATCTAGACTAATGGCGCCCCTAGGCTGTGAAAAAAGCCGCCCCAAAAAATTTGTACATATTTATACTCACCACAGTCATATGAAACTCGACCATGAACGTCAATAACATAAGATTGTAAATTAAAAAATAAAAATCAAGTTGACATAAAAAATAAAAAAATAACATTTCTATTAAAATTTTTTTTTGTTCGAGAAAAAAATTCTTTTTTTCAAAATATTTGCCGCCCCCTCTGGAGAAACCGCCCCGAGGCTGTAGCCTACTCAGCCTATAGCTAAATCTGCCACTGAAAAATGGATCAGCCAAACAAAAACAAGTCTCTATAAACAAGATAAAGCTTTAGAGTTCTATCGCTGAGGAACTCTAAAAAGTAAGAAGTAAATCAGATTGAGACGATGTGCTGATTTTTACAAAATTATACTTTTCGCCAATTAACTTAAAAGCTTGTTTGTGCGGTATAAGAATAAATATTCTTGACACGATAAAACCTACAAAACCAAAGTGATCTGATAACTAATATGTGCAATGAATGCTGATTTGAGTGGTGCAGTGAATGTATGAATGCAAACAATTAGCCAGTCGACTTGGATATCGTTGTAATAATAAATCAATGAGCCACGTACTTAATTAGTCTAATTTGTTTGCTTCATTACCAGCCACCAGCCCAGTGTCACACTTCAAATATTATTTATCAGTCAGCAATCTAGAACTTCAGATAGAGCTGAGGAAGTGCTTCAACAAGTTGACTTAAATGTAGTTCGGGGACACTGCAAACTGAAGTAGGTATGTTCATACACTGCAGAGGCGTAAAAATCAACTCCTAATTGGAGTATCAAAATGTATTTGAATGAGTTGTCAGTCGATTCATTTTACAGCAAAATTAACAAAGCTTAATCGAATTAGAAACATACTAAGATTCGCGGATGTCTTTCCGTCAAAAATTACATCTTTCTGAGTTATATTTCAAACTAAAAATTAATACAAACAAATGCAATGTTTAGAGGTTCATGGTTCAAATCCCAGCAGCGGCAAAAATGTTTTTCCACGGGTATCGCCGTTGGCAAGTCCTCCGTTAGTAAATTCATTGCCATGAAAAGCATTTTATCGATTAGTCGCGTCGTTCTGAACCGGCAGAAAATTGTATGTTCCCTCCATTCCCTCACAAGGAAATGGTTGTGAGAAATGCGCATCTGAGAGATTACCTCGTTCCTGTCTTTTCCAGTTCGTTAATTTGTTTGTTTTTGAAATCTTTGTCAATGTTCACTTCCACAAATTTGCATATGCATAGACTTCATCCTGGAATATGCTTGACAAAAATTCCTATTCCATTAGCGAATGTCAATGAGTGATTACTATTTTGAGATTTCATACCTCTCGCTCCGATTTAGTTCAGTCTTAGCACACAAACTGTTCTTTTGCTAACTTTGGGAAATCTATAGCCAATTTTGCATTTGCCATGCTTCTTAGTGCAGAAGTGTCAGGTTTAAAAATATTTTTAACGATGCGGTTTTCATTGCTCCTGACATGCATATGCACGCCAGTCTGTACTTTTTCTAGTGCTTTTATGGTGGTAACCTGTTCGGTTTTCTTGTTCCAGACTGCCACTCCATAGTTGAGGATCGGTCTCACCACGATCACGTACATACACCAAATAATGCTCGGTTTACAGCCCAGTGTTTTGCCTGCAATTTTGCTACATTTACATATCATAAGGATTTTCGCAGCTTTTGCATCATCTTCAACCTGCTTTTTCAACAAGAGTTTGCTATCTAATACTTCGCTTAGATACTTTACTTCTTTTGCTTATTTAATTATTACTCCGCTTAGTGTTATGGCTTTCATACGTGGTGGCGTCTTATTTTGGAAAACGTCAGTTTTCAGTAGTAGAGGTGTAATATGTTATGCTAACAATCCGGAAGCTATTCAAGTATTTAATATCATTCAAGTAATCCGTGAGCTACAGTCCGAATCCATTATTGCAAAATTGGGGTGACATAATGGGTTACTACGAAGCCAGCCGGGCAGCTGTACTTGAACGAATGGGAATGGGTTCTTACTATAAATCTCAGCCGAAAGGCCCAGTTTTCGAGCACGAAAAACGGCTAACTACACCACCAAGGATAAAAAAGTGACAGCTGTCAAAAAAAACCAACTCCGAGAAAAGTATAACCAGATTGAAAAACATACGTCTAAGAAAACACAATTTATTTTGCAGGCCCTTTACTTGGATTTCGAACATTTCACAGTAATTATATGCTTTATGATGCAAGTTTGTCAGTCTAACATTCACTACCGTTTATGCATTTGGCCCAAAGTATTCTGATAGTCTCAGAGCTTAACGGTTTCATAAAAAACCAAATCGCCATTTACTCCAGATTATCGGGATCGGGAAAAGACTGGAAGGTCTTTAATTTGGTACAAAACAAACGGAAATCACAATTCAAAGCTTCCAAATCGGCTCTAAAGAAAAGAGCTGAGTAATTCAATCAACTTTTAATGAGAAACAAAATATTAAGGCTAGCAAAAATGAGTGAAAAAATCATGCTTTTATAGTACCTACGTTTCTACTTATGCCCTCGTCCCTGGCCAAGCACCTCACGTCACAACCATTCTTTTTTGCTCTTTTCAAACAGTTGGCAATTTACTGTACGCATGTTTTAAATTCCAAAAGCTGACACGATATCAAAAAAAAAAATTAAGACAACGTTGATATGAAACTACAACTAAGATATGAAACTGTTTCACTTATTTTTACGGTTTTCTATTTTTTTTTTTTTTTTCTACCCAAAACCATCACCCACCTCCTCATTAAAAGAAAAGAACTAGTTTCCCGCAGCCAGCGTTTAGCTTTACCATAGATATTATGATCATGTATTTTTTGTTCACACACATATCACTAATAATGACTGACAAAAGCTATAAATCCATACGTCATTGTGTCCTTGGAGCAATTCATCAATTTATCATTTCAAAAAAACTTTCTGGAATATCTGTGGATGCATATGTACATAATAAATAAAATTCAAATGCACTCTCTAGAGTCTAAACAAACTGCCCTTATAAGGGGACACGGCGACCGTGCAGTACACAGTGAGCTCTGCGAGTCTTGCAACCTTACACAGATTAAAACGTACCATGTATTTGTATATGTATGTACAAAAACATGTGTACGAATAAGTTAATTTCGTAGCTAGTCGTGCAACGATTCTACAAATTAAATCATAGTATCAAAGTGCGGGTTAAACAGTTACGCAAATTCATAATAAAGTTGCAGTACAAAAATGTATGGAAGATAAACAAAAGGTGGTATTCGTCAAAGTGATAATCCACACGTAGATTTCTCGACTACGGCAGGGGAATGGATTCTGGAGGCTCCATCTAACATACAAACTTCCCCCTTCTTCAAGTATGTATACCAGAGGCGAAGGTACCGTAACTGATGACTTCTGCAGCTCTCTCCATAAAGCACTTCCTGGTTTGAGTTGAAAAGATGAAGAAGGAAGCTCGGAGGTCTTACCTCCAAAGCCAAATCCTCATCCTATAGTCTTGCTGCTGAGCAGAGTGGTGCTACCACAGGATTTAGTGAAGCTGAACAAGTAGATCCCACTCAAACGGTGGCATCCTCTGAGGGACAGCTTTCCAAGCGACAACAAAAACTGGAGCGAAGGCAAGCAACAAAAGCTCAGAACAAAGAGGCCACCAGTGTGGCTGAAGGCACTGAATCTAGTTGCAAAACTTTTGGTGAATGCTGCGAAAAGGGACAGGTCGGAAAAGGTCTCACCGATCAATTCAGGACAGTCTCCCGTAACCGAAGTCACCCCATCCTCTGCAATCGCGAAGAGGATGAAGATTTACGGAAGCTCTGCCAAACTTCCTGTTGGTCTAACTGGAAAGGCGGTGAATGAAATTGGAGGCGCAAGTCGCAAGACACTGGCTGGAAAGGACGAAGTCATCAAGGTGAAAACTCCTGGAAGTTCAACAGAAACGTCCGTGAATGGAATCTCGGTAAATAGAACGTCGGTGAATGTCGTTCTGGTCCACGGGCAATGACCAAACGGGATAAAGCCTCGAAAGGAGAAAAATCTGCCTTACAGCGAAATAAAAGACAGCTGCGAAATAAAAGAGTGGCCGTCTCTCGTAAGGCTAAGGCCACGCAGTCAGCGATAAGCGAGCGAGCGATTGAACGATCAGCGATTAAGCGACAAAGTCGAGCGACGAGTGGCATTTTCGTGAGCGACATTTCTTTAGCGATTAGTTGTTAAAATGCCGTTGTCAAGAGCACTACGTTTATATTTGTTGTACTTTTACCATCTGTTGCTCTTGACGCTAAGCGATAAACTAAAAATTAGAACAAGTTTGGTGACAGAGCGACGTCGTTCAGTCGCTTAAAAAAATCGCTCATCGCTCGCTCACTGCATGGCCAGTTCAATGCAATTTCATTTGTTTTAATTTTTTCATGTCGTTCAGTCGCTCGCTCGCTCGCTTATCGCTGACTGCGTGGCCTCGGCCTTAAGACGGGCAATGACAACAGCATGACCATTACAGAGCGCAAGCACTGCGAAGATCATCTGTGGGAGCTAGCTATGATTGAGAGCACACAAATCCAGTCTGAGAGATGTTGCTTGGAGGACGAAACCTTTTTGGTCGAGTGTTCTAATCAGCAGACCGCTGTCTGGTTGCGTGCCGCTGTGCCTAAGATTCCCTAACTCCAAAATGTTACCCAGAATGTCACTTTGCGAGAGCGACATAACGCCAAATTTAGGAGTTGGCCTTATGTCACTTTTGCTAAACGTCATAAGCCCAACTTTTTTTAGGAAATAAGGCCAACTGTTCAATTTATTGCTTGCAATAACAAAAAACCAGTTTTTGACGTAAGGATTTTTATCCTTATATAACTTGTAACATGCTGCGCTCATTAACATTCTTCTTCTCAAGTGTGTAAAATTTAATCTTTTGGACGGCACTTTCAGTGTAGTGCCAGCATGTGGTTCTAAAAAATCTTCTAATCATTAATTTTTCGCACGACAATCATGTAAGCTTACTTCCCTAATTTATATTTGAACAACACATTTTTCCATCATTAACTTCTTATCATAATTTTGTTTGATGCAAGTGATGCATTGTTTTGTAAAGGAAGATACAGTTATAATTAAAAATGTGAATGCACATACAGAATATTTTTAAGTATTATTGATACAAAGAGATATGCTTTCAATTAGTTGTTAAAGTTAAAGATATTAGTTGAAAAGATTTACAAAATATTTGCCGAGAATTTCTTAAATATTTTTTCAGTTTTGCTATCAAATCTTTAGGTTATAAGCTTAAGATAAACTAAAAGTAAGAAATTCGCTCCAATTTATTTATATTTTTATTGAAATACTTTTATGATGTTGTTTGTTATATATACATACGCCTTTCTAGTTTAATAATAATAAAACTAAATACTTATGAAAATACTTACAATTTACACTTGAATATTTAACCATTTTTCGTCAATTGTTTGAAGTTATGGAATATGAACTTTGTTCTTGGAATCCAGGTACAACCAGTTCTGAGTGACATAAGGCCAAATTTACTTAAATACGCTTCGCGAAAGTGACATAAGGGCAAACATTCAAATAACTCTCATTTTTAATATATATACTTATATATTCTTAAATTTTTTTCATTTATAAACTTTAACTTTCTTTAATGTAAGCTAAGCTTGTTGATGAAATAAACAAAATGAGACTGCATATCTACATGAGTTTTTAATGTAACTTTGTTTCAAACTGGGATTTGTCATCACCACACGTAGCAAGGCTTCAAGAAAAATAAACACTAAACTAAATACCAAGCATTCAAAAGACAATAATTTGACTTCAAACTTCATTATAAACAGAAATGTTTTTTATTTCAATTTAAAACCAATTGTTTCAAGTAAAATAGAGTCACTCAAACAACTCAATTACCGGGATAGAAAGAAAGCTACGAAGACACTCCGTCTAAAGAACTTAGCATTCCCATTAAACTTAATTCAATCTCAATGTCACTTAGCTTTTAATTTCAACTGTTTTTACCTTGTCATCCACCGATGCTTTTGTGTGCCTACCACTTAAATGGTTAAAGTCGGTAGGTAAGGTACATCGTGCCAATGCATACAAAGTTGGACCTCATTAGTGTTGAGTACAACCTCATATACTTTCAACAAATAACATTTCACCCTACGGGTCCAATTTCCCAACCAGCAATGGCAGGCAAATGTTATTAGTAGTTATGAAGAAAAGCACCCAGGAAGGAAATGTGCACAAGTGCAGATACAACGGTGTAAAGCATGAACAGGTATTTCTGTTCCCTATCACATCACCGGCCGACATTGATACAATTTTCACCACTTTCGTTTTATAGCACAAGAGGAAAACCGAGGTAGAGGGATGTCTATGCTCCTACAGGATTTAATTACAGCGTTGCTCTTGGCAGCGCATGACAATAAAGTGTATAGTGTATACCTACTTAATGGAAGTTAGTCGCTGGAGTAAATTTCGTCAATGCTCTGCATCACACATGTCTGGTTTTTCAAAACAAGCAATGCAAGGACAAAGTTTGAAGTTTATAATCGATAATACTTTTTACTTATGGTTCGTACCGAAAACAACCTAAACACTGCATACATAACAGGGGACCAGGGTAACACAAGATTCTTTTATACGTTGAAAAAATGAATCGGAACTCTAGGCGGATGTGATGTGACACCTTCACAAAGTTTGAGAAGTTAAGAGTAATGGTGACAAATTTAAAACGATGATTAAGGCACAGGAGGTACACTTCCTACTTGGCAATTTGCTTTTGAAGGTGATGATATAAGAAAATATACATTTAGGAATTTATATTCATTCGTAATAAAAAGGAAAAAAAACATAAATCATTTTATTCGCAAACATAAAAACTTTCAGTCTATTTAGATGCGGTGATGTAAAAATAATACAAAGGAACATTTGTCAAAGATCTTATTAAATATATAAATTTGCCAAAGTTGACGTCAAACAAATATTTTTGACGACATCGAGAACTCGAAGCTGGGTTCGTGGGTTTTGGTAGTTTGAGGTTGATTTCATTTCTCAAAGTTTAAGAAATGTCTTCAACGGGTGGTTTGGTAAAAACATAGCCCGATAATGATAATTTACGAAGAAAGTTGACAGTATAAGTTTTATCAAATGTACCCCTTAACAGGAGTCGAATGTGCCCTATTTGTAAAAGTTAAATGTTTTTTTAAGAATCAAAGTTGGACTTTCACAAAACTGACTTTAATTTATATTCTTAAAAGAAATAGTGCTACCACAATACTGTTTCACAATAAAAAAAAATTATGTATTTTGACACCGTACCCGAATTTAGTTTAGGTTTTAGGAAGATATAAATTTTGTGGTGAAAACTTGCTTCTTTACTCATTTGAAGTGCTGGTTTCTTTCTCAATATAATTCGAAACAAAGCCAAAGAACGTTGACTAATGGAGTCATAGCTCATAGATAAATAGAAGTTCTGTCAACGCTCATAAGGAACCTCTCTTTTTCTCAACAAGCCAGAATGGTTTTTTGCTTTCTCCAACAATTACAATCTCGCACCTTTAACGTTGTCATCAAATTCAATGTTCACTTCAGTTGCATTGGGAATCAAGCCAAAGTTAAGTGAACTGCAACTTGTAAAGTCTAAAAGAGTTTTTGAAGCTTACATTTATAATAAATGCGCACAACAGTTCATGTGTGTGCCGGTGACATGACATGCAAGCATGCAACACACTACACTGGTACTCCAATGCACAAATTGATTTATTTCGCGAGTGGTATTCAGAGTACACACACGATCATGTCATGTAAAATGCATGTTGAACTTCATGACATAATGAAATGTGATATAAGCTTTTTCTATGGAAATAGACGAGTAAACCAAACTGCTTGACTAAAGCCATTCAAAGCAAAAGAGTATAAAGAAGTCTCTTCCAATAAAAAAAGTGTATGTATACAAATAGACATTGAAGCATTGGAATTTTTTTAAAAGTTTAAAATATTGTTCATTGAAAGCAAACCACTCTGTACTGAGTTAGTTTAGTTAACGCGCTTTGGTAGGGTTGCGGAATACCCAAAAATTCAATTGCAGTTCACTGTTTTTAAGATTTAGATTGACATTTGAAAAAACATCATATATCCCAGTGAAAATACTTCAAACGAATGATAAGAAGCTAGCTGGATCAGGTAAGGGGTGTCTTGTACGTAGCGTTGCCAGTTGTCCAATATTCCAGATACAGAGTCAACTGTCCAGCAAGGACCGCTAAATAAATATTAAGCATGAACATTTCTTTAATACATCCTTAAAAAGGAACATAAGACTACTGCGTTGTGGCTTGGCCTTAACGAATTTTCATTGATATTTTTATTGAAAGCAGCTCTTTGTTTTTTAACGTCATTTTGTTTAACGATAGCTGTCATTAAATTCGCAAGATATAATAAAACAATAGCGGAGTTCACACGGCACAATTAGTTGGACAGACTTTGGCTTGAACGACTAGTGCTTGATAGTTTGAATTGTGAACCCTCAGACGACCGCTTGACCAACTTGTTGGAAGATTTTTTGATGAACGGCGAACGTTGCGTTGCCGTAGACCCCCCTCCCCCCTTGTCAAATCTTGTCACACTCAGCGAGACCCCTCCCTCCCCCTGTATGTGAACTTATTTTATGGACGGCCCCAAAGATGAGTCAACTTACCCCGAAACAAATTAGTCAACATACCCCATTCGGTCCTTCAACACATAAAAAACAACTACCAGGTGTTAACAATGGCCACACAAAAACTACTCTTTTTCCAAAAATTTTTTTTTTTAACTTTTTACATAGAGGTTCTTCTTAAACAATCAGAAGATTTCATAAAAATTTTGCTGTCCAAAGTTCTCCCATACATAACTTTTATCTTCAATTCTATTATCTCTACAAGCCAGTACCCTATGGAGTGGAAGCGTGCGAAAGTGATCCCAGTACCAAAGAATTCAGGTAAAAACTCAGAATACAGAACGATCGCTATTTTACCGTTCATCTCAAAGGTTTTTGAAGTCATAATCAGCAACCAAACTAAAACGTATGTTAATAGCCTAAATTTACTTAACCCTTTGCAATCTGGCTTCAGGAAAAGTCACAGTTGTGTAACCGCTTTATTGAAAGTCAGCGAAGATGTTCGGCAAGCTTCAGAGGAAAGTAAAATAACAATTTTAACTCTCCTCAACAAAAGCATTCGATTCAGTTGAACCAACTTTGCTATATAATAAGCTATGCAAGCTTTTAATTTCTCGTCTGCTGCACCCGAACTTATTTTCTCTTATTTGTATCATCGATCACAAGCAGTATTCAACAAAGGTAAACTGTCATCATTCCTTGACTTAAAAAGAGGTGTGCCACAAGGTTCGATACTGGGACCCTTACTTTTTTCATTATTTATAAACGATCTTCCATCTGTTCCGAATCACTCCTTCTATCATATCTATGCGGATGATGTTCTAATTTATCGCAGTTTCCGTCGGGGGCTTGTCGAAAACGCAATAGCAAGAACCAATGAAGATCTTGCTTCAGTTTACCAATGGTCAGTTGAAAACCAGCTATTACTTAATCCGACTAAAACTAAGTGTATACCGATAGGCACCCAACAACTAGATCTTGATGATTTCCCAGACATAGTCCTGAATGGTCAGGTGGTCGAAATGGTCTCGAAAGTAAGGAACCTTGGTATCATTTTCAATAATACTCTTACTTGTCACTCCAAGTAAGATATCAAATCAATAAAACAGTTTTAAAAGTATATGCCTCACTTCGTAGCATATCGAGTTCTAGATTCTTCTTACCCATCGAAGTTAAAATGAAATTGGCCAAGTCTCTAATCTTACCAATCCTTACCTTTGATTGTGAAATCTTATACTGACATGGACTCTGAATCACTCCGAAAAGTCAATATGGCGTTTAACTCTATAACTAGGTTTGTGTATAATCTACGTAAATATGATCACGTTTCGCGTCAAATCCTGGGATGTAACCTTCGCTTCGCTTTTTGAAAGCAAAAATTTGTTTTTTGGAGATAATACCCGAACGACGACGTGCGACACCAGTGAAAGACAATATGAGATTAAGAAAGCAGATGTGCTCGATGTAACAAGTGCAATAAACTTGAATGAAATGGTTTTCTTTTGAAGTTATTGCCGATTAGTCTACTTGCTTCTTGGGCCAACTAGCCCCGGTTACCCCTACTTCGATTACCACCTTATCTTGCAAACTCAATCCTACAGATAGAAGTTTTTTACTCCAAATTACGGTACGGTTTTATCTGTTGGCGAAACTCTTGGAAATCTAAGAATATACAAACCTCTTTTTTTTTAAGATTCTGGATGAATGAAAAATTTGTGGTCTCACTCGTCTCACTTATTCTTTTCTTTAAAAAAAAATTGCGTTGTACCACTCGATTGATTATTACAGTTCCCTCCTTTCGTATTTCAAAAAATCGATTTAATTTCTTTTAGTTATATAAAATTATTATTTTCTGCTGGCCCGACTGGCAGCGGCGTTGCTCGGAGGTCGAGGGTCTATAGTTTTTAGGTTCTCGTTCGCATTTCTTCTTTCCTGTGGGAATATGGGGATGAAATGTGGTCTAAGTTAGTGAAGGATAATGTAGCATCCTTAAATTGAAGGATTTTTGAAATCAATTAAGTAGTTTTGAGGTTCCCGTTACCGTAGAAACATGGGGATGAAATACAACCTATGAGCTATGACCTATTTCAGACTCTAGACTATCTCTGCACCAAATTTCATTTAAATCGGTTCAAAAGTTTCGGCGTGATTGCGTAGCAAACGAACTTATGTTCACATTTATAATATTAGTAAAGAAGCAAATATTTTTTTCTTTTTATAAGAAAAGTGAAAAAACTAAAAACAGGATTTTAAAATCTTATTTTTATTCAGCTCTGACAAAGTTTCATGATTTCATAGTTTCATTTAGTTCATAAAAATGATGAGAAACAGTCATTGTCCCGACATAAGAAACTTAGAAAAAAATGAGTTGTTGGAAATTACACGTGACCTAAACTCTTATATTATGGTTTCATTGAACATCGAATTACACCTGAATTCATTCTAAACCACTCTCCTTACAAAGAACCATACACGCTTCACAAGCAAGAAGTCAATCATATGTTGTCTTGTTTTTAAATTTCCTATTCCTCATCACTTGACGATATCCTTCCTTGAATATTAACCACGGAGAAGGATGTGAACATCTAAAGACACAGCCAAATGCCTAAACAATCTACAACAAATCAAACTACATACCTTGCATCATATCGATTCGATAACACCAAATACAATTCTATCCCTTGGAATACATACAAAATAATTCAATGGAGGGTATCCGCCATTAACCGACTCTCTTTCTATCGGGAGCGTAGAAGTTCTACGAATTCGATAAGACCACGCTGATTGAAACTAAACGTGACTAGAAAACTAGAAAATAGATTCCAATTTCATTTTAGAAAGAAAAAAAAAAAAAAAAAAAAAAAAAAAAAAAATCATGTGTAAGGGGCGGCGGCGGCGAAGGAGCCGGTCGGCGATGGTGATAGATTCGCTCATGGTGATTTTTTCGCTATCGGTACGTTTAGGTACTTGGTTTGGTTAGTGGATGTGCGTTGAGAGTTTGCAACTAAACAAAGTTGAACGATATGATGATGATGTTGATGACCACACGCTGTATGGGTGGCAGCCGTGTGGTGGTAGTGTCTGAAATTGTAGCGCATACTAAAGGTTCACAATTTGCATTTAATAAAGTTTGCATAGTCTAATAACGTTCTGTGTTGTGCAAAGGGTAATCACCCCAAGGGTGTTTGTAATGAAAGAAAGGCGGAGACAGTCAACAGGAATGCTTGTTGACTAATTTCAGTGAATTTTTTTTTTCTATTTATTTTTTCCTATTTTCAAGTATTTCCTGTAAAATTGTATGAAAAAAGAAATGTTGACAGATCATTGTAGGAAATTCCAAAGGGGTTTCATACTGGTAAATGGTTTTGTTAAAAAATCAGAAATTCGCAAGGGTATTCGTCACTAAAGGAGTTTTGATTTCAACTGAAAAAGGACGGGAGAACAGAGTGATCACATGAAACTTCTTTAAATCTCTTTGGAGCCTTGCGTTTAAGTCATCAAAAGAGGAAGTAAGAAATTATTGTTAAAAATTAAAAAATTATTAAACTGTTATGATTAAAAATTGTGTTAAAAAATTCGCTAGTTCCATATTTTTTTATTTAAAAAAGGAGACCAATATTAATCTGAAGCACTCACACTAATTGTCAGTTCATTGTATAGCCAAGGTAGAAACCTTCCCTATTTTGTGGCGCTGTAGATGGAAATAGGTGATTGCAATTTCACATATGACCTCAAAGGCGGCATCCAGATGACACGAGCAGACTGACAGTAGATGCCCTGGGCACTGAACACTTTTTTCCCTCTCTTCACAACGAAAGCCAACCATTCAATGAACAATACACAATCGCTGATTACTTCAGACTGTATTTATCTTGAAAAAAAACCTAAGATAAAAGTTCTCCTTTCAGATTATTTCAACTAAGAATCTTGTGCGCAGCTTATCCGTTATTTAGGTGTTCTTTGTGACCTCAAATTAATTCCGCTTGACGAAATTATATCAAGAGCTAATTCCGGCCTTAGTTTTATCAAGAGTTGCAACAAAACGTTACAATAGACAAACATAGCTTCGAGGTAGTACAGGACTTCTTCTACATAGGATCTGCATGGTAAATAACATCAGTGCGGGGTTCAAACGAAGAACAACTCTTGAAAATCGGTGTTTTTTTGGTTTAAGAAGGCAATTGAGAAACAAAACCCTCTCTAGAAAAACTGAAATAACCATTTGTAGGCTCTTAATCATCCCAGTTCTGCTTTACGGCACGGAAGTGTGGACCTTTTCCAAAGCGGATGAGTAAACCTTGATCGCTTTGAAAGAATAACATCCCGAGTAATCTTTGATCCCGAATGTGAAGACAGTATGTGGAGAAGAATATACGAGTATACATAGCATAGCTAAAAGAGTACGTACGCATCGCGGGACTACGGTGACTGGGCCATGTAGAGCGGATGGACCAAAACGCTCTGGCTAGGTTGTCGAAAGTACTTTGGGAAATCGCGCGAGGGGAAGACCTCGTCTTTCGTGGCGCAACCAAGTAAAAGAAGACCTCAACCGCCTTAGAGTTGCAAAACTGGAGAGAGAGTGCCTGAAATCGAAGTCGTTATCCGAAGATGTAGGTTGAGGATGTGGTTCACCCCGAACTGTAATGCCTACCCAAGTAAATAAGTGGTGCAAAGAGTTTCCCTTGCACTTGTAAATAAATCTCTATATATCGCCAATGTTCGTTCTCTTTTTGAGTGTCCACCGCATCTACTTAAAAGGATGCAAAATAGAGCGTTAAAATTGTTAGGTGATAGTTCAATCGTACAATCGATTGATTCTCTTGAACATCGTCGAAACCATACTTGTCTCACTTTCTATTAGTGCTCTAAAGAAATAGCCAGCTGCATTCCACCTCTGAAACAATTTAGCCGCAGCACCCGCCTCGCTAGGAATGCTCATCAGTTTTACCTTGAACCCAACTTCGGATGTACAGTCAAGTATACAGATTCGTATTTTAGTCGCACCACTTGAATGTGGAATGCTTTACCTGACCCTGTTTTCCCCTGCATTGCGATTCACAAAAATTCAAAAGCAACGTGCATCGATGTCTCCTTTCAAATCCTATCCTATTTTTCTAAATGCTCGCACTGTGTTCTATAACATTATAAGGATAGTCATAACCCCTTGATGTGCGCGCTAATCATAAAAAAAAGGTAATAAATATTATTCCAAATACAGGCTTCTGTTTGAGTGTTTGCTGCCAAAACAGAAGTGAAGGATCAACTTTTTTCGAATTCTCCATGATTGGAATGTGATGTTTTGTTCTAATCTAAAAATGTTTAATATGCACAATTGCAAAACTTGCCTTTATAATCGCAAGTAAAAATTATTTAAAAAACTAATTCAGCTTTTCCTTGGGCTCTTTTAGAAGTTTTACTCTATTGTATAGATCAGAAGAAACTCAGAGACTGTAAAATACGTCTTCCATATCAACAATTCGGATCGGCTTTCAAAGCCTTCGAGAAAGCGGGCGAGCATTGGCCACTTCCTTTTAAAATTTCAAAGATTTCCAGCTCGAAACGAAATAAAGGGTTTTTCAAAACGGACGCTACAGAAGTAGAGCGACACAGCAAACGACGCCATATTTCTTGCCGCTCTTTTGACATTTCTCTTCAGACAGGGACAGCAAACGACGCCATATTTTTTGCCACTCTTTTGACTTTTCTCTTCAGCATGGTTTGCCATTTCATGATGAAAAGAAAGCCAACAACGAGTCGAAATTATCAAAATGTGCCACCGAAATTCGGAATCAATGACCTCAACGTTTAGAGAGCTACGTTCAATTTATGGTTGGCTGAATGGCTTCGTCAATAAACAAAATATGCGGTATTGGCCAGGCAGCAATCCACACGTACTCCATGAGTCATCATTGCATCCCGAAAAAAAATACGGTTTGGAGTGGTTTATGGGCCGGCTGCGGCGTCATTGGGCCGTAGGCTTCTTCCGTGATGATCAAGACCGGCACGTTACTGTGAATGGATATCGCTACCGTTCAATGATAACCTCTGAATATTTTCGACCCCAAATTGGATGGTATGGACTTGGAGGAAATGTGGTTCCAACAAGACGGCCCGGCGCCACAAGCCACACAGCGAATGTCACAATCAATTTATTGGAAACCAAGTTTGGAGAACGTTATCTCACGAAATGGTCCAGTCGCTTGGCCGATCGTGCGATTTGACGCCATTAGTCTCCTGTGGAGCTACGTAAAGTCTATGGTCTATGCCAATCATATACGATTGATGAACTTCGTACCAATATCGAAAGTGAAATTGCAGCAGTATCGGCCGATTTATGCTTGAAAACCGTCGAAAATTGGGTTCAGCATCTGCACTTCTACAAGCGTGCGCGTGGTGACCATGCAAAAAAAAAATTTTGTTCCATACATAATGGCATCGAACGCACTTTCACAGGAATAAAAAATTTCATTGATATCTAAAACCGTTTTTGTTTTATTTAAAAATAAAAAACTTTTATAGCGCTCTTATTGAAAAACCCGATATATTAATACTTGTGTACGTTATATCGCTGCCTAATATTAAGTTTAATAAATTACTAACAAAACCGAGCACAAAAGTTCCAAAAAGAAATAAACTGCAATGATTTTTTCACGGGCCATTGAAATAAAATCGATTTCTGTGAAACTTCTATTAATAAAGGGTTTTCCAATATGCATGATATGATTTCGCAGTAGCGTTTTGGTCATTTGTAGTATGTCAAGATCTCTCATTTGTTTTTTATTGCATTCAGAAGCGTTTACATTTCACCATTGGACCACCGTAAACGTCGTGAACTTTTTGATTTTGCCTTGGAACAACTTGAAATCTATATCGATTTTTTAAAGAAAATCATCTTTTCCGAAGAGGCTTACTTATATTTGACTAGTGCGTTAAATAAACAAAACTGGCGATGAAAACCCACAAAATATTTATGAAAAATCATTACATTCACCTAAACTGACAGTTTGGTGTGGTTTTTGGGCTGGTGGAATCATCGGTCCGTACTTCTTTCAAAATGAAGTTGGTAACACCATTACTGTCATTGGAGAGCGGTATAGATAACTGTGTTTTATCACTTGTCCAAACCTTGTTCATTTGAGAAAAAACTCTCTCCACAGGTGTGTTACTTCCAGGCAGACAATCGTAAAAAATTTGTTAAAGTTAGATTATTGGCACTTAAAGTGCTGGAATAAATCGACCCAACGATTTTCAGTAGAAACATTCTCGGTATTCCAGCCAGAAATGTTTTCATTTGTCACAAAGTTTAAAATAAGTGAAAACTCGTCAGACTTTCGCATCTTGGATGCTGCAAATAAATCCTTGCATGATAAGTAAATCAACCGATTTCAAATTCAAACACTTCTAGTTCTGTGTTAAATTGACACCATTGGCACTGGTCCAAGTATTCCTTGCTTGTTTTATAAAACTCAGCCGCCGCCGTAGTTTTCTTTTTCTGGCTTACTGCTGCTTTTTCTTCTGCTCTTTCTTGTAATTTTACCATCAGGCTACGGACCATGTGAGGAAGGAAAATCGTATGCGCTTTTAGTGTTAGCTGTTAGGTTATCTCGGAGACGATTAATTTCCTTGGCAGACTGTTTAGCCGATACATTTTGGGCTTCGATTTTCAAAACAACTTCATGAAAGGTCGCTGCTTGTGCTTGACAAAAATATAACCACAATTCTGAGCTGGGATTATCGAAATACGTCTTTAAAATATTTGGGCATTTTTCGATACTCAGAAAATAGTTTTTCAAAGGCTGAAATATTTTGATAACTCTCCCAAGCGCGGGCGTTAACGCAAGCCACTTTGTTTTACTATAGCCCAGCAGCTTGTCATACTCTGTCTCGGTAGAAATACAAAACTCTTTCAAAGCTTCTACTCGAACGTTGTAGAAATGAGTAAATTTTTACTATAATGCATTTGAATACACGAAGACAATCAGCGGCAGTTTTGATCACGTTGTGGACTATGTGGGCTCCACATTTAATCCCAATAATCTGTCTGCCGAGTGATTGGTTCAACTTTAAGTAAATATTATTATTTCCTCTCCACAAAACGCACCAATTTTTTTATTTAAGTCATTAAAAGACAAAATTTCCTTCAATACAATAATAATACAATAAGTACAATAATATCCAATGTTTCGGCTGGCTGCTCCCGAAATTCTAAAACCTTAACTTTCACGCTATCCTATGGTAAAAAATAGCGAATTAAAACTGGGAACAATTTGATTGAGCCATGATTTGAAGCATCCGTTAATAAAGTTTTGCAATTGGGTTTACGTAAATACTCTTTTGAATCTTCATGGTTGACAGCATATTTACCTCAATAGCTTGAAACTTTGAACGTACAAATCTAAATTTTTGCTCAAAACATGCTAGAATCAAAGAAGAAGAAACCTAAACCCTTAGAAGTCGGCAACTCGGTTTTCTTACAAATATTAAGCATTGACGAGCTTGAAGCAATGACTTGATCGGCAAGTCTATGTTTTTCTGAGTTTAAATGTTTTTCTATATCACTGGCACCACCGTGTCCAACACTAAAATCTGTTCGAAGTTTTTCACATGTAACGTCTGCGGTGTCATCTTGTCTTTATTTTATAAATGGATACCTACTTCTGCTGCAGACCAATATTCAAGGAACATTTGCGTTTAGGCAGTATTGTTTTGTTACAAAACACTCCAAGAACTAAAACAAGACCATCGATAACTAATTAAAAAGATGGCAATCTCTGGCCATAGTTGCGCGGCAATTTTTCACAAGCTGCTCACACACAACTTCACGAAAATTACTTACGCAACTTTAATTTCGCTTTGTCCTACACTAGTTGAGTTAGTGACAAAACCGGATTTGTCAGCTTTGATCACAACTTCAGATGCCACCAACACTTCAGATTTAACCTTGCTAAAAAAGGCATTTTTGAAATATATTTTTGTTTTCCAATTAAAAATTGTTTTTAATTTTAAACTCGAGTATTTTGCTAGTACGCATTCCGAGTTAATAGCAATATACAAAAGAATGAAAATGTTTTTGCTTGTATTTTATCGAATCAAAAGAAACTCAATCCTCACAAAAATTGCAAAAGCGGGACAATTTCAGCCTTGCGGGGGACTGACTGAAAGCGGGACTGTCCCGCCCAAAGCGGGACGTATGGTCACGTTAGATATAGATCGATGATAACCAACTTTTTATGAGCGAAATTGGAAGAAATTGATTTTGAAAACATTTCGTTTCAAGACGGGGCTACGTGTCACACAGCAAATGCAACAATTGAATTATTGCGAGAAAAATTTAGAGATTCGATTATTTCAATTTTCAAGACATGGTTATATTGAATGGCCTCCATAAGAAGTTGCGATTTAACACCATTAGACTATTTCTTGTAGGGTTATTTGAAGTCATTGGTCTTTCAAAATAAACCAGATTCTGTTCAAGCTTTACAAGTCAATATTGAACGTGCCATTCATGATATACGACTTGATTTAGTGGAAAGAGTGCTCGAAAATTGGGTTCATCGAATTTGTTGCTGCAGAAGAAAACGTGGTGGCCATTTGAATGACGTTTTATTTAAAACTTAATTGTATTGATTGAACTGCACATTAAATAAAAAATATTTGAATTTCCTTAACAAAAAGTGTGTTTTTTTCAAAAAAGAAAACATTTATTTGAACAATAGGTTTTCGTTTACAGTTAACACAACCAAAACCGAATAATTCGTCTGTGACGTAACAACACACACAACGCACGAAATGCAACGGTCAAGGCTTTTTCAAAAAGATATCGAACTGCCAGCAAACACGGAACCAAACAAACTCCACACACTAATTTATTTGCATTAATCTGTAAATCTGGTTTTTGTTGAATAAAAAAAACATTCAAGCTTCTTCTCCATTTCCAAGAATACAACAAAATTCGTGCAAAAATAATAAATTAATGCTCACCTCAAATACTTTACGGTTGACTCAAATCGCACTTGATTAATCGCATTCGCCTGAAAAGGGAAAAAATAAACAATAAACACGATATTCATATACATTTAAAAAAGAAAGACGCTATAAATAAGTCAATGGAGAATTTGAGCATTCAGCATGGAGCATGCAACCAATTGCAGATTTACAGCATTTTAAGTTCATTATATGAATGGTCAAAAGCAGTGAGATGTTTATTTATGTTTTAACGATCCTGTTTCGATGGCAACTTTTATTAAGTAATCTCTTAAAGTGAAAATAACACAAGCCAACCACCCTGTTTGGAATAGAAAACGAAAACACAATTTTTTCTCTATAAATGGTGAATTCTCTTTCTGTAATATTCTTTCGTCAGCAAAAATTATTCCGTTAGAAGTATCTAGTCCTATTGTTGGTTGTTTTTGGGACAAAAAGTAGATGACATATGCAAGCATTTTTGAAGTCTTTACAAATTTGATCATTGTGATCGTATATCACACTTGGAGCGTTGTTTTTAAATGACTATGAAATAATTCGTTTAACTGAAACTGGAGCATAGCCTTAAACGGATGGGTTTCCCATAAATTCAACTGATAAATGGATTGACAACAATAGTGATCGTCTAAAAGGGCCCTTAGAGATGCATCAAAAGTTATACCACTTTTCAAGGCAAATAAAAACCGACATGACAACATGATGGTACCGTCACCCACTTCACGCCGTACCGCTCCGACATCGTTGTTGTTTATCTCCATAGTTCTATGGTTTTTTTTTGTTTGCTATATCAGAGTTGGGCTGTTTTGTAACACAATCCACTTATTGACGACTCACGAGTACATACATCATGGGAGAGATTGAAAGCGAATAATAGGAGGCTTAAGTTGCAAAAATGACAAGTTCCAAAGACTGGGAGAAGCCTTTGGTGTGAATTTTCTACATGTTCTGGTAATTATTTGTCATTGTGTGTTGTTATTAGTTACAATCAAGTATAACGATACCCTGCATTATAAAAAGCTGGTACACATGTCAGATGTGGGCAATACGAGCTATATACGAGTATGTGGAACTTCAACAGCAATAAAACAACAAATTAAAAAAAACTGCATTTCGATTATTAGTTAAAAGTCTTCAACATGGCTGTTTCTCAAAAGAAGTTGTGTTCCATTAGCTAAGAGCAATTTTTTTTTGTCTTTTTCAAAAAAGCGAAATGTGTTGTTGAGCAATTGTTTTTCCAGAAGCTGCTTCAACTATTCTTTGTTTCTATTTAAAAATCACTCATCAAACAAGGACATAGAACATCTATGAATCGGATAAAACGTCACAATAGGCAGACATAACTTCGAGGTAGTACAGAACTTAAGGCCCCGACCCATAGAACGCGTTGCGTGCGGCAGAAGCGGCGCGGCAACTGATGCGGTGGGTTTTGCCGCGCGCAACTGATAGGGGTGACCCATAGAATCCGTTGCGGTGTTTTGACAGATAAATTTAGTCAAAATGGGGGGCGTTCAAGAATCGTATCCGGATAGCTTGTTGTTGTTGTTTACGTGTGGGAAATCGAAAAAAATAAGTTATAATCGTCTAGCAATGATATTTTGAATGTTTTTTCTGTTTTCAAAAGTCGAATTTTAATATTTCACAGCTGTTGTCTGTTGTCGATCGTTCAAAAAGGTATCTAAGATACGGCTATCCGAGATAGGCTATCCGATAGGTTCTTGAACGCACCCATTGTCACTTTTTCCATATAAGATAAAACTTCAAATTAGTTGTGACTGCGCATGTCACCGCGTGAGAGCCGCGGCAAATTAGAAGTTCGGCTACTTGGCGCGTTCGGCGCGTTGCTCGCGGTGCTTATGGGTCACCTCTCATAAGAACGTGTGTATTTAATCGAGCTGTCAGTTGGAAGCGGTGCCGCACGCACGCACCGCGTTCTATGGGCCGGGGCCTTTAGTCTACCTAGGATCCGCTATAGATCCGGAAAACAATATCAGAGAATAAATCTTGCTAACAGCTGCTTTTTGAGTTAAGAAGGCAATTGAGATAAAACACTCATTAGGTAACCTTTAATAAGACCTTGATCATCCCAGCCCAGCTATACGGCGAGGTAGCGTTTACCATATACAAAACGTATGAGAAAACCCTTGGTTATTTTGAAAGGAAAACATTTCGAATGAGGTCCCGTATTTGAAGAAAATCTGTGGAGAAAAAGATGAACAACTAGCTGTTTGAGCAGAATCGCGACATGAGCATTCTTATAAGAGTGCGCACCGCTAGACTATGATAGCTGGGAAATGTAGAGCGGATGGATACTAACGCTCCGGTGTCAAATCAAAAATAATTTTTTAAGATTTATTGCGAAAGTGAAAAAAGGCAATATTATGCAATTGTGTACAAAACTAAATCAAGATCATTGGAACTATTTTTGTCAAAACGGATTACGGAACGGAGTAGGTAGGCATGTAAATTTGACTTGATGATAAACAGACTTAATGAATACTGCAAACAACGGGGCCTAACTGTTAATGTAGAAAAGACTAAGGCGATGATTTTTAAGAATGGTGGTGGAAGGAATAGATTGAATGAAAAATGGAAATTCGATGGAAATTTGATTGAGGTGGTCAATGAGTTCAAATATCTTGGTATTCTTTGCACGAAAAATCTTAATATGGAGAAGCACCTGGAGCAAAAATTCGAAAAAGCAAAAATGGCGATCAATCTAACGTGGAGGAGGTGTTTCAACAATAAATATGTGCTGAAAAGGTAAAAGCTCTTAAGTCAATTTTCAAAGTTTATCAGAAAAATTATTCTTAACTTTCAATCTTTATTTAAAAACATAGCTCAGGCAATTTTAAATATGGTAATGATTTTCTTGTTTGTAAAGATAAGTCATTAGGAGTAAGATAAAAACTTGGTTTTTGTTAACAGTATTTGAGAAAATGAAAAATAACTATAAACACTTCAGTCGACTTTTACCTTTTTAAGCACAGGTCAATCATTGTTTTTTTTTTATAAGATAATATTTCGTCTACCGTCGAAACAGGAAACACGATTGTCTCCGCTCTTTGTGAAAACTCTCAAACTACAAGTAGATTATATATGTAAAAGATTTTCTGGATGCCGAATGAAGTCATAACCAAATTGAATGAAATGGATGTTTCTAAATTGTTTCAGTTCTGCAAAATCGCTTTAAATTATCGTGAAAGAATTATACTATGAACATTTTAATATTAAATGTTATCTATGTTGATTTACCATTTTAAAAAGAATAGTTATCTAAAAAGTTTATATTTTTGGTTAATTATATCTAACAGTATATAAAAATTGTCAATCTGGTAGACGGCAAAAGCAATATCATAATGAATTCTGTTTGTCAAATGCATATCCTGTTTCCTGTAATATTTATAGGAATGCTTTATTTAACAATGTTCAATAAACAAAAAAAACTAAAAAAAGATCCTATTTGCAAGGGCTTTATCGTCTCAGGCGATAGGACTTTTTGTGCTACGAGAAGGACTACCATCATCGAAACGATATAGTGATAGTCATACTATCAATTGTTTTCGGAATGATGGCCCACATCCGAGCGGTCCTCCACAAAAGTTAATTGGCTCATTGAGACATTTAAGCGGTTAGATACCTTCCATCTCAATGGCCCATATCACAAGGCCCTTCGCAGCGATTTCGGACTACGAATACCAAAATGGAAGCATCGCAGACGCCCTTGTAGTGAATGTTTTGGCACAAAATTGTTACTATTAATAAAGTTATTAACAAGTTATAAATATCTGTTGCCAAGCGTTCATTACGAAGATGTTTTTAGTCATTTCTATTTGACATTCGTAGTCCGAAATTGCATGATGACATGATATTGCTTACCAACTTCTACCACAATACGGCCTATGTTCTAATACGAACTTTAATTTCATGTGGTTAAAATTCACCGTCCGTAAGCAAATCATTCATTATTGTTTTATTTATAGAAGCCCCAATTTAGATAGCAATTCAACCTCCAACGAGTTTGATGCGCTATCTGACTCCATAGTAAGAATTGTTTCCCTTTATCCTCACACTGAAATCGCAATTGCGGGCGATTTCAATGTACACAATTCAGATTGGCTTCGACATTCTGGCCAGACAACACCCGAAGGAAAATATGTTGAGATCTTCGCCGAGTTTAACGAATTAACTCAACTTGTTGATGAGCCCACTCGGGTTCCAGATATAGAAGGCCATGCGGCCAACACTCTTGACTTATTTCTCACTTCTCATCCCGAAAAATACAGGGTTGTAGTATCATCTCCTTTAGGCAAATCGGACCATTGTGTCATATCGGTAGATTTTTCGCTTTCCGTCACGGTAAAAAAAGATAAAGTCCCTAAAAGAACAGTGTGGCAATACGAGAAAGCCAATTGGGACGGCCTGAATAATTTCTTTCGAAATTTTAATTGGGCATTGTGCTTTCTCGACGGAAACGTTGATGCATCAGCTGATATGATATCTAACGTAATTCTAAACGGCATGAGAAATTTTGTTCCTCACAGAACAAAAAGTATCATCCCCAAAGAGAATTCGTGGTTTGATTCAAGCTGTAAAGAGGCGATTCGGGATAGAGAAAGTAGTTTTCGAAAATTCAAAGACAACCCTACTGTAGAAAACCGAAATTTGTTCAAACGGGCCAGAAATAGCTGTAATGCTCAGATACAAAGGGCTAAGTTTTTACATGACCAAAAAGTAAGGCAAAAAATACTATTGTGTCCAAAAGGAAGTAAAAACTTTTGGTCTTTTGTGAAGAACATTAAGAACTCGACCACGTCATCGGTCCCAACGCTCGTCTTCAATGACTCTCCGTATGTCAGCTCCATCGACAAAGCCAATTTGCTGGCAGCTCAATTTGCTGCCAACTCGACACTTCCTCATAGCATAGTGGCTCCACCTGAGCTCGAGTCTGCAAATTCTTTGATGAAGCAGATATTTTTTCGAACTCGCTTGGTTGCGAGAGTCCTTAAAGATCTCAACATACATAAATCCGCTGGTCCAGATGGTATCCCCGCCGTTATTCTGAAGAGGTGTTCTTCTACGCTGGCAAAACCACTGCGCAAACTTTTCCATCTTTCCTATTCTGCTGGGATTTTTCCGAGCAGATGGAAAACTGCATTTGTCCAGCCGGTCCCTAAAAAAGGCGAATCTTCCTCCCCTTCCAATTACCGTCCAATTGCACTAACGTCCCTTCTTTCCAAGGTCATGGAAACGTTGATAAACCGTCAACTTATGAAATATCTTGAAGAACGAAAGCTTCTTAATGACCGTCAGTACGGCTTTCGTAGCAAACGGTCCACTGGTGATTTGATGGCTTATCTCACCGAAAAGTGGAACCAATCTTTACATTGTTTTGGAGAAAGTAAGATTATTGCGCTTGATATTTCTAAAGCATTTGATAGAGTTTGGCATCAGGCTCTTTTATCGAAAATGCGTGCTTTTGGTATCGATGAGTCTCTTCTTCGTTGGATTAGAAACTACCTTTCGGACCGTTCAATACAAGTTGTGTTGGATGGTTTCAAGTCTGATACCCACTTCATAAATGCTGGTGTGCCCCAGGGCTCCGTTTTGTCTCCGACTCTCTTCCTCATTTTCATTAATGATCTCTTGTCTGAAACTTCTAATCCACTTAACTGTTTTGCTGACGACTCGACCCTCAGCTTTTCATATTCGTTTCCAAATTCACGTCCCTGCTCTTCGGATGTGGAACTGGAACGGTTGCGTATGATAAGCTCATTGAATTCTGACCTTGACAGCATTGTTGCATGGGGTATTATGAACCGAGTAGAATTCAATGCTTCGAAAACTCAATGCTGTCTCTTGTCGTTGAAGCTTAACATTCCCCCATTGCCATTATCCATGAATGGTACCTGCATCGAAGAAACCGAAAAGCTGTCAGTACTTGGTATGTGTGTAAACGATGATCTTCGTTGGAATGACCACATATTTGAAGTCGCCAAAAACGCTGCTAAATGCTTAGGTTTCTTGAGACGATGCAGGAAGTTCTTCACCCCTTCTGATCTGGCTACCATTTATAAGGCCTTCATCCGCCCAAAACTGGAGTATAACTCTCATATCTGGTCAGGTGCTTCTCAAACATCTTTGCGCCTACTTGATAGGGTACAAAATAGAGCGCTAAGATTGATAGGTGATAGTTCAATCGTAGAATCGATTGATTCTCTTGGACATCGTCGAAACGTTACCTGTCTCTCTCTCTTTTATCGCTTTTTCCACAAACAGTGCTCTAGTGAAATAGCCAGCTGCATTCCTCCCTTGAAACAATTTAGCCGCAACACCCGCCTCGCTAGGAATGCTCATCAGTTCTGCCTTGAGCCCAACTTCGGGCGTACAGTCAAGTATAGAGATTCTTATTTTAGTCGCACCACCCGAATGTGGAATGCTTTACCTGGCTCTGTGTTTCCCCTGCATTACGATTTACAAAGATTCAAAAGCAACGTGCATCGGTGTCTCCTTTCAAATCCTCTCCTGTTTTCCTAAATACTCGCACTGTGTTTAATAACATTATAAGGGTAGTCATAACCCCTTGATGTGCGCGTTAATTATAAAAAAAAAAAAAAAAAATATATAATCTTGACTATATGTTTCCAAAGATAAATACCTTATTACAGATGGTAGGAAACATTCAGCAAAACAAATGCTTTTCAAATGTAAATAAGGAAACCCAACAGATTATTCTAAAAAATTGAAACAAAAAAAACAACAAAAACGGGATATTTATGTGTAAACAAGTCTAGGCATTAAGATTTTCATCTACAAACCACTCCACTACACTTTATGTTCAATTAAGTTTACAACCATTAGCCAGCACCTGGACCATATTCACATTCACCACACAACTTACTAAAGTCTAAATTGCCGAAAATTAGGCAATTTGTTGCTGCCACCAGCAGACACATGCAGTATCCAGCACCTACCAATGCGTTTATGTTTACAAAACGGAGTCAATTGGCCGGCAAACAATTTGTTCACACATTAATACACCAAATTCTGAATACAAATTTACTAAAAGCACTTCCAAATCTCTCTCAGTTCATTTGTTTACAATCTGCCACTATTAACTTTCCACCCGCTGTCAGTACAATCTAACACGAACTGCGGTTGGGAAGTTCAAATCATTTTCTTGTTTTTTTTCGATCTGGAAATTTGGGTGCATGTAGCTGATTCATACCATCATCATGACTTAAATTTATTTCTGGACCTAGTTAGGACAAGACAGTGGACAGACAGACGTGCAAATATGTGACAGCATACATAGACATACATACCAATACAAACCCAAGCCTTAGACCTGCAATTAAGTTTAATTTGTATTTCGATTATTTTTCGTTACGTTTTGGGACTAGTTGCTTGTCTGCAACTGCATATCGCGTTCGTTTTGTAATAATAAATAAATATTATTATTAAGCTTCCTCGTATGACCTGGCAACCATCGATGCAGCAGTGAAAGTATGCACTGGAGTTGATTTTGATACCACTGTATAATTCGCTGCCATACTGACGTCACTGTGAAATGCCATTTCACATTGAAAGATTGGGAATTGCTTTTATGTTTCGTTGTTCCAATAGTTTTGTTTGGTTTCAATTCAACGCGACCTAATTTTTTTCCTTCTTGCTTGCAATGGTAAGTATAGTTAAATGTGTGTTAGTCGGCTGATTGTTTGGCCAAAAGAACTGGACGAGGCAACTGCGACAATGAAGGCAGTGGTTGATGTTATTAGCTTCGACCAGAATCTAGGCTACTAAAGTATTTCAACAGTGCACATGGGAAGTTTTCAATTTTTAATTTCATTTTCAAGAACTGCAAGGGGAGCATTGAAGGAGAATAAAGATAAAATAAGATCTCTTGGGCCAGCTTTGTTCAAAAGAAATTGCACTTGGATACTTCCAATATCTGATATGTATATGATTGGGATGCAAATCATTCAATAATTAAATATTGAAGGTACCCCAACACATTCCTAAGTTGGCTATGGACGTAGATTTCGGTCCTTATTATCAGTTGCGAATCGAACGTTCGATTGGAGGCGAATGTTTTTGTGAGCTTCTTTTATAGCGGTGTTATAGGTTGTAGAAACAAAAACTTTGTAGAAAACTTTTTTTTCGACGTTTTAGGTTTGTCAGATAAGAGAATGGACGAAGTTTAATGATAATAATCCAATAAATGAATTTCTTTAAAACATTCGCTTCCAGTCGAACGTTCGATTCGCTACTCATAATACGGACCTTCCTCTGAGTTTTTTAAATGGTGGATCCACATTACCGTCAAGTTAATTCTTATCTTATAAAGTAAAGGCAAGAAAAGGCTCGAAGCATCAAACCAGGACCCTACACTATCCAGCACATCAACAAGACGATAGGCAAAAACTCCGCTTATGCCAGAAGTGATAATAATAGCTCATCCGACGAAGTTGACTTCTTAAAAAAAAAAGCAATTCACCACTTGCATATCGGGTGCTTTTTGATGATTTTAACTCTTTCATCTAACACGCTCAACTTACTAATAAATAGTTCCTTCAGCGGTCTCCAATCACAGACAACAATGAGCTCATCACACCAAAAGAAATTGAACAGATTCTGTATAAAAGCCGGCTTATAACACCCCCTTTTCACTTTCAAAAAGCTAAACCAATATCTTACGATATTCTCAACAATCATCTTTGAACATTGCCACAAAAAGTGATTCTTTTTTAGCAAAACGCTTTCTACCGGCCTAAATCACTTCTGTGCCATATTTTCAAAATCCTGAAGGAACTTCTGTGGCTGAAATCCTTCTGCAGGTCACTATATATCAGTTAGGCAGTTTAAGTTTCAGAAAAAGCACTCGACACTGCATCCTCTCATGAAGTTTCATCCTTACCGCTAAGGAGTTTTCAAAAATAATGAAAGAAAAATTAACCTGTATCACGAGCTACATAATGTACGTGTCGTAAGGTTAAAATTTGTACGAATCCTGAAAAATCTATTACATACAAGCTATTTTCGCAGTGGAAAATCTGCTACGAAATTCAGAGCTCGTAAGAATTAAATATCAGCCCAGTTCACACTGTACAACTTCTGGAATGGTCGGCTCACAGCTGCACGGAATCCGTGTGTAGTAAAATATTGGGTGTGATTGAACGAAGCTCAAGAGTCAAGAGTTTGAAGTTGGGAGTATGGTCAAAGTTTCGAACTGGAAGGGATGAGAAGAATGCGAGTAGACATTTTGTGTGTTCAAAAAACGAATTGGCTGAATTTAGAAAACAGGAACCGAAGGAGCAGATCGGGGTGAAAAAGGAATTGGTATCATCATTGCGTATAAGAACTTATTGGCACTGGTTTGATCATTTCAAAGTTGAGTTACCGGTCAAGAGCATGGTCGATTCCTGATCTGCGAAGCTATGAAGTGATACATTTTACCACAGTAAAAATGGTTCATATGAAGAATTAATTTTATTGTTGTCAATGAAAAGTTTTAAAAATAAAAAACTGGCAACGAAGCCTAAGCTTTGATCAAAGGCGTCTGAGGTTTAAAGATCCTTTTTTAAGATTTCCTTGAGAAAAAGCCAACCAAACCAACCAAACCAACCAAATCAACCAACCCATCTAACCAAACTTTTATGAAAAGAACAAGGCCCACAAGAAAGCGAAAACCGTTTCAACCTCCACGAACTATTATTTCCTACATGAAAATCAAAAAAAGAAGCTATAAATTAAAAAAAAAATAGCTCTGATTAAATTAATAATAACAAATAATGGAAATAAGAAACAAATTGAATCTTCTTGCTCAAAAAGCTATACTTCTTCCAGCTTTAGCTGGCCAGTAAAATAGTACCTTCTCTTTAGCAATTGATGAAATCTGCTTTTGACAATGCCAATGCATTGTTCAACAAAGCCCTGTCTGTTTAAGAGTTGTGTTATACCGATTTTCTGCCCCTGAGCAAGCTGGTAGAAATGGGGTCATAATGGATAACCGCTATCTCCTAGCAACTAAAAGTTTCGTTCTCCTTAATTGTACACAAGTGTTTTTTTGGTACCCACAATAAAGACACAATTTTAGTGAGAAGGATGCGCTTGTTTATTTTTCAATAGTTTATCGAATTGTGGTGCTATTTTTGAAACGTTAACTCTTCTTAATTTTAATGCCTACCATTGAAGAAAATGTCAGTTCACACAGGTATGAATGAAGTGGCGAATGGCACCAATAATTTCAGAGCTTCTCTTTGGCAGCTCTGGATATTCGTGTTTTCTTTTCATCCAAAATACGTCGATACTGTGCGAACAAAGTTCCATTTGAAGCATGCCATCTGCAGCCAAATTTAGAAGACATTCTTTCGCTTCTGTGGTGACATTAGCCAGATCTATTGATTTGTCCAAAAAATCCGGAAAGTATGTCAAAAGCTTCGATTTTAAATTATGCGAGATCTGTATCATACAAGGAATGTGAGCCGATAGTGCAAAACTTTGTTTTGTTGCATTATCTTCAACAATCTTCTGAACGCTTGGAAAAGACTCAAACATATTGTTTTGCAGATAGGTTGACCACAAACGAAGTTTTGCGTGTATTTTACTTTATATTTGGCAGTTAAAATATTTTCTTCCCTTCCTTGAAACTTCTTGTTTAAATTGTTAAGATGGCTAAAATGATTATGCATCTTTTAAGAACATTAACAATTCACCTGTGTGAACTTGGCACCCGAGTTTCGAAAAAATTACTTTTTTTTTTTTTTTGTTTCTGGTAGGTTTTGGATTGTAGTAGATTGTAGTGAAAAAATTTTTGTTTGTAGTAAAGTAGAAGTCAGAAAAAATTTCGGTCAAAAAAAACTTCAGCGAAAAACCCCAAATGCGAAAATTCAAAATTTTTTAATTGAATTTGGAAGAAAAGGGTTTGTAGAGGTTTGTAGTGAATTTTTTTTTTTTTTGTGTAGAAGAAATATTTTTTTTTTTGGTAAAAAAAATTTATTTTTCCCAGAACAAATTTTTTTTGTTGCTGGCTATTGGACTACTAAAAACAATGAAAACCACTTAAAATCACTTAAATATGTTCCTAGAGGTTTGTAGTGCAAACATTTTCGTTTGTAGTAGAACCAAAAAATAGTTACAGCTCATTAATTAGACCATATCATTCATATGCAACCTTTTTCAAAATGTTCACTCTTTCGCTGGCTATTCGACTACTACAAACGATTAAACCACTTAAAATCACAAAGTCCCACACTATGAAAATCGTTGAGCGGGTTTTGGATAGCCGACTGCGGAAAACTATAAGGCTGTTTGATGACCAATGCGGGTTTGTCGCGGGTAGGTCAACTACAAACGCAATCCAAAGTATAGGATCATTATGGAAAAACACCGAGATGCCTTAGAGGATTTGCATATTGTGTTGGTTGACTTCGAAAAAGCATTCGATCGACAACCACGAGATCTGATGTGGGTGGTCCTCAGACACCGAGGAATTCCTGAAGCCTATGTGCGAATAATTATGGACATGAACGAGGGAGCAGTTACAAAAGTGAGATGCCCAGCTGGAGTCACCGAAAAATAACAGTATGTGTACATCAGGGAAGTGTCTTGAGTCCACTGCTCTTTATTGCTGTTCTGGATTATTTGCTCGAAGGAAAAGTAACGGACAATAAAGTAAAACAATTATTCTTTGCTGACGATGAAGCCATCATAAGCGAGGATCCTACATCCCTGCAACGAGCACTTAACGTTTGGATTGATGTTCTGGAAGAAAATGGGTACCGTATTAGCGCTAAAAAGACTGAATACCTGTGCTGCCCTTTTTTTGATCCAGATAAGCCTATTCCAGACATTTATTTGAATGGAAATGTGCTTCCCAAGTGTGAAAAGTTTGAATATCTGGGATCTATGATCAATAGTGAAGCAACTTGTGATGACGACATCAATCATCGAGTAAGCGTAGGGTGGATGAAGTGGCGAGAAAACTCCGCTATCTTCTGTGATCGAAAAAGGGAAGACTCTACACAGCAGTTGTCCGTCCAGCTCTGACTTACAGTTCACAATGTTGGACAATGTACAAAGAGTATGAGAGCAAATTGACGGCAGCCGAAATGAAGATGCTTCGGATGACAGCAGGAGTAACAAAGCTTGATCGAATTAGATGTACTAAGATCCGTGGAAGCCTTCATGTCAAAAGTACCATCTTGGACCAAATTCAGCACGACCGACTCAGTTGGTATTGTCATGTTCAAACGAGAGATCCGCAAAACCCCGTCCAAAAGGCAATGTCGTACAACGTTTCAACAAATTAGCGACGAAAAAGAAAAGGCAGGCCAAAACACACCTGGTACAAGCAAATGCAAAAACAGCAGCATTTGGTTGGCCTCAGACATGGAACAATCCAAAACCGTTAGGCTTGCCGACGCTTTTTGAGGTCAACGAAGCGTACCCCACAGGCGGATCACTAGTGTGAAGCGGAAAAGTGGGAGAGTTGTGATCGCTTCAAGATCACTACTCGTAACGCCGGAAATGAAAAAGAAGAAGAACAATTCGGCTCTCAGTTCCAGAACTTTTGTTAATCGTTTAAGAGAGTGAGAGTGAGAGAAGAAAAGTCATAAATTTAAAGAGCTCCTGTTTATTTCGTTTTTGTTATTTAATTCAAATCCTAAATAAATTACACTAACTTCAAAAACAGTAATAAAGTATAGTAACATTTGGAAAAAGTGAAATCCCTTCCTTAAGTTAACTAAAAGGTAGGATAAATTTAAATATTTAAATACTGCACTGTCGAAGGCCATTTTTCTTTGGCTGTGTGGCTGGTTTTTTTATGCAATCGAAGCGGAAATTGGGGGAAATATCTCCAACAAAACCCCCAAAAAGCAAAATATCTGCCCCACAAAAAAATAACTCGTCGAACAAAAACACAAATATGAATACTTCATCGCAAATAAACGACATTAAATCTATTGTTGATGGCTGTCTCATAGAGCATCTGAAGAATATCTTAACCAAGGATGACATTAGCGCTATCTCCGTCGAAATACAGCTCTTGCGGTCTCAAAACGAATACCTTACGGGTCGCTTGGCTGCTGTTGAGAGTTACTGTGAAGCACTTGAGAAACAAATGGAGTTTTTTCACGAAGAATCGCATGAGAACACAGTTGTAATGCATTTGCCCCCAAATGAGAAAACTGACAAGGATAGTCAAGCAAAACAAACTTGCCTTAGCCTTCTCAATCTGGACATAAATACACAAATATCATATGAGAAGTCTCAAGAATTTGTCAACCGGCACAACAACAAAACCACTATGGTATTAAAATTCGATGACAAAGCCACGGCACAGAAAATTTTAAAAGCTGCGCCAAAGTTGAAAGGTACCGGAGTTGTGGTTCAACGTGAACAGTCGTATATCTACCGGAAGAAAAGGAAAGCTCTGTACGAATTGAAATCTAAGCTTATTAAGAAGAATCCGAACATAAGAATGCTAATTAGAGGATCGAAAATTCAAATATCCGACTTCTTATTTTCCTACGATTCTATACGAGGTCTAAAAATAACAACAAGCGAAGAACTGTCATTTGTCAAAATAACTTTCGGCGAGGAGGCAACGTGCTTTTTTGATGTAAACATCATTGACAACTCTAATGCGCCCTCTGGGAGACAAAGAAACAAGATTCAGCGTGGTTTGGGTCCAGGATCAACTCAACATCATTATTCAACCTAGCATTCAGATGCCGTCTGCCACAATTATTCTATTTCTCAAGTTTTTTTAAATCTAAATATCTTTTGCTATAATGTTACAGGTCTGAAAAACAAGTTATTAATGCCAGAATTTTTTAATTTTATTTTAAATTACGACATATTTATACTATTGGAAACTTTTGTAGAAGAGGGTAAAGAGTTACAATATCTGAAATATTTTGAAGGTTTCAATCTTGAATGGATCCCAGCTGTTAGAAATAGCAATTTGGGTCGTCCGAGTGGGGGCATTGTATATGGAATAAGAAATAGTATTTTTAAAAATCAAATTAAATATAAAGTCATTGAAAACAGATTAGTAATAGATTGCGTCCTTAACTCAAAACATTTCCTTATTGTTCCAATTTACTTAAATTTTGGTAAATGGAAACAGGACTTTGAAGATCTTCAAAACTTTTTGTTGAACCAGAATAATGAAAATATTTTAATAATTGGTGATCTAAACGGTCGGATAGGAGATTTCCAAAACTCTTGTTTTATGAATACTGAACAATTTTCGTTCAGAAGAAACTCGCTTGATTCTTGCGTTAACACAAACGGTAATTACTTAATTGAATTGATGGAAGATTTTGGCTTTTTTGTTTTAAATGGTGTATCGAAAAGTGATAAATTCGGAAATCTTACGTTTATTAGCAATCAAGGTTGTTCTATTATTGATTACTGTTTAATCAAAGGTGACTGGCTTGATGTTATAAAAGATTTTGATGTTATTCCAGCCAATTATTCATCGCATCTTCCCATCTGTGTTTCATGCGAGTTTAAACTAAAAGAATTAAATATTCAGGAACAAAATGAAGCCGGAGTTCAGAAATTGCGTTGGGTGGAAAAAAGATCTGACATCTACAGGCGAAATTTAAATCAACACTCAACTGATCTTCAGCTTTCTTCTGAAAACACAATTGATGAAGCAACTAATAATATAATTGCCACCATTAGAGCATCTGCTACAACCGACTCAGCTAACAAAGGTAGCATTTATAAGGCCAGTTGGTACGATGGAGATTGTAGGAGAAGTAGAGACAGGTCATTTAAATGGTTGAAACTTTTTAGGAGAACTAACAATTCCGCCTTCAAATCTCTTTATCTACAGGCGAATAATATTTACAAAAGCTTATGCCTCTATAAAAAACAGCAATACATGGACAATATGGCTCAACAATTAATTGAATGTAGAAATGCTAAAGAGTTCTGGAAAAGTGTAAGAATTTTAGGTAATTGGACTAGGTCTACTGCTTCTCCAATCGGTATTGATGTTATGGGCTCGTATTTTGAAAAATTAACATTAGCTGACCCTAATCAATCATATATTAGCTTTGCGTTACCTCTTATCTACATCGAAGAACTAGACGCTCCGTTCTCAATGTCAGAATTAGTTTTCGCATTGAAAAAAATGAAAAACAACAAAGCTTCGGGCCTAGATGGTATCCCAGCAGAGTTTTACAAAAATGCCAGCTCACAATTTTTGGAACATATTTTATTATTATTAAACCGGATGTTCAACAATGAAACGATACCAAATAATTTCCGCCAGTCATGCATCTTTGCGGTTTATAAAAAAAATGATCCTAATAATCCTGAAAACTACAGAGGTATTTCTGTTCTTAGCTCTCTGCGCAAGCTATTTACTCAAGTTCTTTATCTAAGACTTGTATCTTGGGTAGAAACAAACAGCAAAATAAGTCAATTTCAAGCGGGTTTTAGAGCTAATCTCTCAACAGTTGATCAAATTTTTACGCTAAATAGTGTTGCTAATCGGTTTTTAGAAAAGAAAACTAATCTCTATGCTTGCTTTGTTGATTTCAAGGCTGCATTTGATACAGTAAACAGGAAACTATTGCTTTTCAAATTATCGAGTATTTGATTGTCGACAAAATTTCTAAGGATTTATGAGCAACTTCTTTCAAACACAACTGCTATGGTGTCAAATGGCAAGGTCTCTTCAAGACAATTCAAGACAGAAATGGGTGTCCCACAAGGTTGCATTCTGAGTCCTTTGATTTTTTCGCTCTTTATCAACGACATTGAAGATAGTGTGCCAGGGGGTGTCTTATATGGTGATGTACTCATTAAAATTCTTTTATATGCGGATGACATTGTTGTCCTTACTGATAATCCGGTAACATTACAACTTCAAATCAATAAACTGTACAATTATTGTAATCTATGGGATCTCCAAATAAATAGTTCAAAATCGAAGATTATGGTTTTTAGAACCCATAACCGCGGTGCCCGAAATGACCGTTCTTGGAACCTTAATGGAGCAACCTTAGAAGTTGTAAAAGAATTTAAGTACCTGGGTTTTACAATAACGAGTAATTTAAACCTAGCAGCACATATAAAAGACAAATCATCCACTGCGAAATCAGCTGTTAACTGTATGTGGCCAAGGTTTTTCAAAAACAAAAATGTAGATCCGACGGTCAAATTCAAAGTGTTTGATGCTACCGTTAAAAACTCACTTTGTTATGCTAATGAAGTGTATGGTTATACAATATGCGAAGATTTTGAAGTTATCCAACGGTACTTCTTTAAACGTGTCTTTAGACTCCCTTCAAACACCCCTAACTACGCGCTATATGCTGAATCTGGATTACCTCCGATTTTCCTAAAAAACCTAAAGGCAAATGCAGACTATATTGTTAAAGTCTTAAGTAGGGCTAGTAACAATCTGCAAAAAAAGATACTCTTAACTGCATTTCACCGTAATTACACGCCGTTCAAAGATTGGCGAGATCTAGCGGCTAAATATAATTATTGCACGTTGAACTTATACCTGAACAACATTGGATCTTGGAAGGATAGTTTGTACGATTGTATTTCTGTCATAGATGATAAAATGTTTAAAGACTCACATAATCGTGCGAAAGCATCTATGTCTAGAACAGTATACAGCAAATTGAATCTCTGTTTAGGGGAGTCTAATTATTTTCGCAATACTTTCTCAGTCAATGAGATGAGCTTAATATTTAAGGTCCGTACAGAGATGCTCGAGCTAAATTATAGACCTCACAGAGGTGATATCAATCATAATTGTACTCTGTGCAACCTTAACCTTATCGAAAACGTTTATCATTTCCTAGCCTGCTGTCCAATGCTTCAAGAAATTCGGCGTTTATGCTTTAACAAGAGCTTTCTTTCGACAGAGGAGTGTTATTCAATTTTAAATGGAGAGAGTGGATGGAAACTTCTTATCCGGTTTGTCTCTGAAGCTACCACTTACAGAAATTTGTACGTGAATATGAAGACTCAATCTATTATTGTTTTGTTTTAGCTAAACTAAAAGCCCACTTTTCAACGGATATTGAAACTCTAAAATTACCATTAATTTTATTTAATTTTATTTTTTTTGATTTTCTTTTTTCATTTCATAATCTTATTTTTTTTTTTCCACTTAACGCTTTTGAATTTCGTTGATATTTTATTGATTCTCTTTTTAAATTTTTTGTATTGTAAAATGTATCTTTCATTAGAACATCTTATGTACTTTTCAATGGTTTTAATTTTGTATTTGTTAGCACTCATAATGTAATTAATTTTTTGATCAAATCGGCAGACGGCTTTTAAGCCATGCTTGTAATTCTTTGAATATTAAATATAAAAAATATATAATATCTCCACAAACGATTCTGAATAGCTGGGTTTACAAAGCTTTGCCTTTGAAAGTAAAATTTATAATTTTTATTACCTCCATGAGCACGTCATTTAAATCAGATGGTACTACCTTAACATCTAGAGCCTTTCGATGGAGAAATCAGTGTGTCCAGGATATGTTTGGCATTATCGCTTTTAATTTTGCAATGAGTCCACTACTTTTGCCAGTCCATAGCTTTAGCGCCATCGCTACAAATTGCGATACACTTTTTCAGTCAATATCTTAGTTGCAAGTGCTTTCAAAAATATATCGTATAAACACTGGCCAGTAGTGTTTGCAGGAAGTGCTTTGCAAAATAAGATTTCTACTATCATACTGTCATCTGCATCAAAGTACACAAATACCACAAACTGTCAGAAACATCTGTAGATTCGTCAAACTGCAAAGCAAAATTTTGGCTGTTCTTTAATTTTTTGACTACTTGTTGTGAGTGAACACATTGCCTGTTCATGAACATTTGAACATGTTCTCAAGTAAGTGGTAAGTGGTACGCACGTGATGCATTTTGCCGCCGCAATGACAGTGTGGTGTGACGTCGCCGATGCAGTTAAGCCCGCGTGAATAAATAGAAAGCTTTATTTAGTTAAACTATTGTTTGGTTTTCTATGACGAGAAGGGTTCGCCAGAATATTTCAACCTGTAAAGGGGTCGCGAAATGAAAAAAATTGAAAAACACTGTTGAATACGTTCTCTTAAGAAGACTTGACTCTTGAAGTCCTTCAAACATATGTATCGGTGTGCTGTTCCTCCGTATTGTGCGTTAACACTCAAAATTCAGAACGGTCATTGAATACCCCTCACCTTTTCCCTTTTGAATTGAAACTAGCCTGTAAATCTCCTGCTCATTGTTATAAACAAGACAATAAAAAGAAACTTCATAATAGCAACATGACAGTTGCAATTTTCAATAGATCTAATTTTATCTATGCAGAAAAGCTACAAAATAAAATTAAGTATAACACGCATTAAAAAAAAACTGAAACTGATTGAAAAAGAACTGAGAAAAACTTGCTTACCAATATATCGATAACATTCCTATCCTTTAAATTAAAACTCTTTCCACATGTACATTCGATTGCTTCACACTTAAATATAATCCAGTTATTTATTGCTATACATTTGTGCAATTTATCAGCATTTTGTAAATTGATATCCGCAATTATCCGTTCTTTCAATGTCCATAAATCATAAATTCCAACTCCATTTCAAACCTAGCCATTTTGTCCCCCATTTGTTCGACAATGTTTCGTAGCCCCTTTTGGTCTCACAACTCACTGTAGTTGATCTCAGATAAAATCAATAGTCTCTGAATCAACTCACTTCTTACAGCAGTTTTTCAATGGACACCACAAACAATGGACCCATCTGAAATCACGTAAAAAAAGCGATGACTACAAAATTATTTGGAAAAGAAATTAAATCAGTCCAACAACAACAACTTTCATTGCGTAATCAATTTGTAGGATACACCAAAACTGCTTTGAGCAGTTTGCAAACTCATCAAGTTATTGCCAAAGGCTAATCACTCTCAGCTGATGAATAATAATTATATGGATTCAAGGAAGTTTTTGCCAATAAGGTGTTAAAAACGTTTCTTTGGTGTTCGCTAAAAGTTCAAGGTCATTCACATGATGATCACCCAAAAAACTTACTTTCGAATCGCGTTTATGGTATTTCAATTACCCAATCAGGTTTCTATCCACGAAATGGTTCTCTAAAATTCATTGAAATCTGTACCTACTAGCTTAGATATAATTTTACCTTAACTTGAAAACTGCAGCTGGTTGCATCTGACAGTGGGTAACAAATTTTGAATGGCTGCAAGGTCTACCTGGAATATTTATGGCAATACTTTCAGAGACAATAATAGAGCATTTTTTAAGGAAAACTTGTTGGCTGGACCTTAATGACCATTCACTTTGCGCCAAGACTGTTCCGCACAGACAATAGAAAAAGCGCATATATATTCAAAACATATCAACAAAGTAAAGTGTCCCCAATTGAATGGGGGTCCACAACGGTACTGTGGTACAATTATTTATATCTTTTGCAACGGTGAAGGGAACTTTCTGTCGCGGAATACCAACACGTGCTACATATCTATATTATTTCAATTTCAGTACTTGTTGAACATTATGAGAAACAATAATAATACTGCATCTTTTTTGAGCTACAGCGTGTTGGCATATAGTTCAAGGAGTTTGCAAGGACAATCTTTTTTCATTTACCGTGCAAAAGATTTGTCTAAAAAAATAAGGTGTCTCTTTATTGAGTGTTTTTCTATTTCTTTTAAAAAGCGTGTTGTTGGAATTCAGAGTTTGACGACGCCGGACAACTGGCTGTTATGAAATCATAGAAGACTTAGGCTTTCAGTCCAACAAAAAACAAAACCAATTAGTAAACGAAATGATCAATACATCTTAATTTGAACATAAAAAAAATAGTTTGCAACATAATAATGTTGGACAGGCGCGGCGTGGTTGAGCATGTACTATTCGGGAAGATGCTGCAATAGAACACGTCAATTGTGCTTAATATACCTCCACACGATAGCAACTATGCAACCGAAGTTTTGAGCTGCCAAACTAATAAGTGCAAGTGTTGACAAAAAGACAAACAAAAAATGGGCACGACTGCTTCGCACGAATTTGCGATTGTGTGCTAAGTACAATACCAAAATCTTAAGGCTGAGTAAAAGGTTTAAGTATTCGCTCTTAATATATTTGGTGGTATAGGGTTGCCAACTACACATTAATTATGAAAATTGAATCAAATCACTAAAAATATTAAAAAAAAAAAAATAAGATTAAATATTCCAAAGCTTTCAGGTGCAAATCTAAAAACTTCATTTTCTTGCATTTTTTAACCCTTAAACCCTACCCTGGGGTCCAGCGCCATTGCAAACATGAATTTTCTTGAATTTTTTAAAAACTAAGCAACTCACACCAGTGCCACCCATGGAATTCTCATATTATCGCAGCAGACGTATAAAAAACAGTCATTTAATAACTTTCGAGTGATGCAGTTGAAAATATTTGAGCTTCAGGGTCCCGTAGACTCCAGGGTAGTGATAGTCAAAGTTTTTGAACAGTTTGACAGTGTTTTAAGACGAGCGAAACGATGGCCATTGGCTATGTTTTATGGGATTTTAAATATTTTTGTTGTGAATTCGTATGTCCTCCTCAAAATAGCGTCCAATAAAACTCAAATAAGTCGAAATTTCTTAAAAAAAACTTAGCCCCAAATGGAGGAGAGGTTTACTTGGCCAACTTTGCCATCCAATCTCCAGGTCCTCATTGGAGATATTTTAAAAAAGAAGCGACCTGTAGCTAAGTCAACATCTTTAGTCACTACAAAAATAGATGTGCCGTGTGTCCACGAGACAAAGACCGCAAGACCAAAATACGATGCAGCAGTTGCCGAAATCCACTTCGTGGCGAACATAACCGCTCAGTGTGTCATAATTGTCTTGATGTAAGCTTTTAAAACATTTTTCATATTTAAACATTCCTATCTTTTATGTTGGTAAAAATTTTTGATTA
This sequence comes from Melanostoma mellinum, assembly GCA_914767635.1. NCBI lineage: Eukaryota > Metazoa > Arthropoda > Insecta > Diptera > Syrphidae > Melanostoma > Melanostoma mellinum. The sequence continues at coordinate 61,608,727 of OU612060.1, read as the reverse complement.
AATTGTTTTTTTTTTATTAAATTGGGGCAATCAAAGATATCATTTTGAAAATACTCGAAAAAACAAATTTTTCTTTTTAGAATTAATGAAAATTCGAAAAAACAAATTTTTCCAAATATTTATATGCAGTCTTTCTAAAACAACTTAGGAATTCTAAAATATGAAATTTCTTCAAAATCATGCTAGCCATTAGTGAGCAAGTAGGTTTTGAAAAAAAAAAACGGTACTATGAGGGGTACCGTTTTAAGACTTTTTCTAAAAAAAAAAAAATTACATCATAAGAAGAGCAATTCATGAATAGTTTGTGACGTAAAATTTTATCAAAATCGTTGGAGCCTTTTTCGAGAAAAATAAGTATTATCATATCGGCTGTATGGCAAGTACCGCTGTTTCTAGACCTGGAGACCCGATTCCAAAAGCCCCTCTGTAGACTGCTCCACCGACTCTAATTCCAAAAGGCCTTATAGTACCCATAATCGCAAGTAAAAAATACTTATCCAAAGGGATACCAAAATGACTTGGCCCTTCAGGCTGGGGGTTGTGCGTGGGGTTAACTACCCAACCACGTTCTATTTATATGGTTACGAAACAACCAAGAGCCTCGGATAAGAATAATGGTTTCAAGGTTCACGGCCCAAGCAAACGAAAAAAAGAAAAAGACCTCCGGATCTGCACGTGAAACGTAAGATTCCTTAAACGGATAACATGCAGCTGAAAAGAAAGTATCGATACTGTAAGACGAGGAAGAGGAAGAGCAAGAGGAAGAAGAGGAAGAGGAAGTGGAAGAGGAAGAGGAAGAGGAAGAGGAAGAGGAAGAGGAAGAGGAAGAGGAAGAGGAAGAGGAAGAGGAAGAGGAAGAGGAAGAGGAAGAGGAAGAGGAAGAGGAAGAGGAAGAGGAAGAGGAAGAGGAAGAGGAAGAGGAAGAGGAAGAGGAAGAGGAAGAGGAAGAGGAAGAGGAAGAGGAAGAGGAAGAGGAAGAGGAAGAGGAAGAGGAAGAGGAAGAGGAAGAGGAAGAGGAAGAGGAAGAGGAAGAGGAAGAGGAAGAGGAAGAGGAAGAGGAAGAGGAAGAGGAAGAGGAAGAGGAAGAGGAAGAGGAAGAGGAAGAGGAAGAGGAAGAGGAAGAGGAAGAGGAAGAGGAAGAGGAAGAGGAAGAGGAAGAGGAAGAGGAAGAGGAAGAGGAAGAGGAAGAGGAAGAGGAAGAGGAAGAGGAAGAGGAAGAGGAAGAGGAAGAGGAAGAGGAAGAGGAAGAGTATTGGAAAAAATGTATTGTACTCGTAAAAGAATCGACACAAAAGTATCGATAAGTATCGAGTTCTTTTCTCAGACTGGGCCTATATCATACTTCAGCACGTGGATGTTAGTCAGTATGTGTCGTCTAGACTCTAGACCTTAAGTAAAACAGAAAATCAAAAAATATCTAATGCTATATAAATATAAACTAAAAAAAAACAACCTGATAACAAGGCAACAACTTTTTATTCAAAAATATTATTAATCTCATTCGGTTCGTCCTCCGTTCAATCGCTCAAGAAAAGAAGTTTGTCGAGCCCTTTTGGCGAAAGGCAGTTACGTTCTAGTAATTGTACTTCCAGCTTTCGAAAACAAATCCTTCTGAAGGCACTGAATTCACGGGAACCGAGAACTACTTTCATATTTTCCTATTGTCTCAGAAGATCGAAGGAAAGTGGTATAACCTGCGCAAATAAATAATGACAGAATTCGCCCTTATGTAATGAAGAACTGCTTTTATTCGCTTTTTCGGGTGAGTGAATTTCTTATGGTGATGGTGATATGGAGCATTAAGGGGCTAGGCTATATTCTCGACTTCAAATGGAGGTGATTTTTTGAAGGCGTGAGAAAAAAACAATAGCTTCAAATATTTTGCTATCTGAAGATTTTTATATACATATATATTCATGTAAATTGTAGGAAATTCCGAGTTAAAATATTGAAATCCAAGAGAGATATGGATGGACCATGTCTTGAACTCCTTGAAATTAGAAGACGTCAATTTGCCGCATTTTTTTGAATTTTTCTGGTATCTGAAGAAAATAAAAAAATGGCAATAAAGTAGACCCTTTTTCCCATACCATCTATAATTATAGACAATCATAAGTGGAGTGAAAAATTGGAAATTGACAAAATGGCCGCAATTTAAAAAGAAGAGGTCCAAATTTCGTCAAAAAAATCGTATTTCCATGGCGCCAAGTTTACAATTTTCATCCGATCGTAAAAGTTGTACATGGCTGAATTTAAAAACATATGGAGAGTATGCAGTTAAGATTTCAAGACGATTCGTTAACATGCAGTTTTGAGAAAAACGCGTTTAAAGTTTTCAGAGCAGGAGCTCGAGCGCCTAAGATGCTTCTCTTCTGCCATTTCAAAAATATCCAAGATATAATTCCAATATTTAGGATGAATATATTAGGATTAATCGATTTTTTGAAAATGAGAAACTAGCTAGGGGCTAGCCTTAAGCATTGAAGACCAGTGTGGCAACACTGTCAATAAGCCACCATAGCCGCACTCTTTGGGGCTCTGGATATAACTCGGGCCCCAAAACGAAACTCATGGTTCGATGAAGAATGCAGGCACGCAAACTCAGCCAAACAAAAAGCACGACAAATCTTGATGCAAAAGAGAACAAGGGCTACTTTCGTCTAATACTTTCTACTTTCGTATATTGAGATTTGAGATTCACAAGAAGAAAAGAAGGGAATAACGCAAACTCAGTCAAACAAAAAGCACGACAATTCTTGTTCGAAAGAGAACAAGGGCTACTTTCGTCTAATACTTTCTACTTTCGTATATTGAGATTTGAGATTCACAAGGAGAAAAGAAGGGAAGAACACCGAATTCTCAAAAGAAAAAGAAGCAGCTAGTGGTCGTTCGAGGAAATTGAGAGATGACAGGAATGAGGTCCGGATGTTATACCTCTAAAGGCCAGCAAGGAAAATGCCACATCACCAGACTGTTTAACAGCGATGAAGACACTTATTCCGCTGTCAGGCAGAATGCCCCATTTAACTTGAACGATGATCAAGAATACCATCCTCCAGACTTAAAAGAAATTAAGCATTGCTATAGCGAACTTAAAACAAATAAGACTGCAGTTGCAAATGGCTTTAATGCCGAACTTGTCAAGGCAGCAGAACAGTTTGAATGAAGCATACACCAGCTGATCTGCATGATATGGTCGGAAGAAAGCATGCTCGATGAAAGGAACCAAATTATCGTGTGTCCGAACCATAAAAAAGGGAGACCCTCGCAATTGCACCAATTATAGAATAATAAGACTCATTAACGTCGTGTATAAGATCTTGTCTGCTGTGATATGTGAACGTTTGATATCCCACGTCAACAATTTCATAAGTCCTGATCAAAGCGATCGGTTTTAGACCAGAAAAATTCACAATAGACCAAATATTCACATTAAGACAAATCTTGGAAAACACCCGAGAATACATCTTCCCTTTATAGATTTCACAGCCGCGTATGACAAGTATTTGCAGAAAAACAAGCTGTACAGAGCCAAGTCTAGTTTCGGCATCCCTGCAAAACTCGTTCGACTATGCTCCGATGGCGAAAACAGTCATGCGATTTCGAAAGAAAAATACAGATGAACATCGACGGGTTTTCGCAATCACATTACAGGGATATCACAGAAGCGGAAGTCCTCGCTTTAGGTGACGCAATCAAGTAAAAGAAGACCTCAACCAACTTAGAGTACAAAACTGGAGAGAGAGGCCGTCCGATTTTGAAAGATGTTAATTTTTTTGGCCCAGACTCACCCCGAACTGTAATGCTCACATAAGTCATAACACGTTCTTCCAAAATCAAATCAAATCTAGATTTTTATTTATAAGACTTTAAATTAGTCTGTTTGGTGACTATGTCCAAATGAAGTAAGTAGCAATAATATCGTAACAGAGTTGGTAATTTTTTTACTCTAAATGCAACCGTTTTAATTGGAATTCTAGAATACTAGGCTAATTACTCATTCTATCGAGCATGAACACTGATCACACATACACACTTATGTACATGATGCTTTTGAGCCTTCTTATAATCATCTGGCAGCATTCAACGAGAAAACATAGGAAATAGAAAATTATTGTTAAGTGGTTCAGAACAAAAAAAAAAAAAAATACGTATAACATGCTCTGCGCACTCTTTCTATAAACATTTCGAGGAGAACCGTCATGTCAGTGGTGATAGTAAAACAGGGGCCCACATAACAAGAACAGTGAATCTAATTATTGTTTTTCGCATGGACGTGAGCTCCCCATCAATCTTCAATGCGCACCAATAAAATAACGTGGAACCTGATTTCTCATTATTGTTTCAAGTTTGATGCTTTTAATACCAGAAGATGTGAACTGCAAAAAAGCTTCATCAGGTGCATCAGCTTCATCATTATCCTCCAAATCGTATAGCCTAGATACTTCAGTGACTAAGATATACAATGGAAAAATAAATCTCATTTCAACGACTGGAGCACGACTGGAGCACAAATAGATACTGTGATGTGCACTGCCACATTCCTTGCGTGAATGTACAATTTTTAGTATACACAATACACACATGTATTCGCTAATTAGCGCCTAAGCCTGGCAGACGTATGAAGTACGACTTATACCTTTCTTCTTCAAAGTCCAAACTACCACACATGTCTAGTTTCTTTTTTCGTATCTGGTTGCTGGGTATCGGCGTTCATTGGTGTGTTTTGTGAATAGAAAATTGCAGATTCTCCTTCCGAGGTTAGCAGGTGAGTGAGGTTTTGCGGTTTTGGTGTGATAAAGTGATGTAATAGAAAAATTATAGTCCACCATAGGTTGAATGCAAATGTTCACACACATGGGTTGTGCACATCGCTAAATGAGAGGAGAATTCATGAAACGATGCTGCATCCGTGCGATTGTAATCTTTTTTTTTGCTTGCTTGCTTGCTAGGTTAATGCATAAACCATGCTAGAAACCGCTAGAATAAACAATTACTTGGCAAAGGCCAGTCTTCGTTGTAGTAATTCTAGTGCTCGAAATTAATTAACGAATATCATAATGCAGGCAGGCATTATCATATTTTAAATATTGGTTAACACGTACAACGATTTTTTTTTTTCTTCGATGAACGGTTAGGTGTGCAGTAATTTTACATTCCGTTAGCTTTGCCCATGAGGTTTGATTTTTTCAATACAAAATAGGTATTTTACAATTAAATAAAAAATATATTGAATGTCATATTTCTTTCTTAGCGAAATACAAACCGCCATTTTGAATAAAGCAAGTACGGTATACTAGTGAAGAAATCTCTAATAAAATAAAAATATATAAGTAATACATGCTTGCGTCTTTGTTAGAAGATTAACTTTTGTCATTTAATTGTTTGACAAGCTTCATCTACTGATCGTAACCGTACTAACCGACACCCAAAGTTCTTCTTAGAAGACGCGAAATGATTTCGTCGACTCAGCCCCGGATCTTCAAATTCTGAAAATGCCACCCCTACCAACCTATGTTTATTTTAACCTTTATCACCTTTATAATTTCATCAGGTGTCCATACTAATTGATTGACAACTGGACATAAGCCTGCCAGAAATAATACTTCCACCGGTGTTTTTCTGCGCTAGTCCTATTTATTTACAGACGTGTAGGATATACATTTTATACACATCACAGGATAGGACTTAAAATAAAAAAAATTTATAATTATAACAAAAATCTAATTAATTATTGCATTTGTCAATTGAACTTACAATTTTATTCTTCGAGTATTTTGTTCAGCAAATAGACCTATAACCTTGTCATAATTTAATTCGTGTGCCATTCGATTTTCTATCGATAAGATTGCAAGACTGGATAAGCTAATAGAAGATCGCAAATAATTTTTAATTAGTTTAAGTTTGCTAAAACTTCTCTCACAGCTTGCGGATGTAGTGGGAAGCGTAGAGTAAATTCGCAAGGCAAATCAAATATTTGGAAAAGTATCCTGCAAATCATGCGCATAGATCTGTTGCAAGAGAGAGAAACCGTTAGCTTTTTCTGTGTCACCAAATAAAAGCGGAGTTCCGTTTTAAATTTCTGATATGGTTCGACCAAATACCATCATTATTTGATTAGAAAAAAGTTGAACAGGTGGAAGTGTTTGTAATTCGTCTTTACATATCTCATCGAAATGTTTTTCATGTTTCGGAGTTCGCTTGTTTTGCAAAATAGGGTCAACAACACTTTTCCAGCAACTTTTCTAGCCCCATTTTTTTTTTTTTTTTTTTTTTTTGTTATAACTAGACGCACATCAAGGGGTTATGACTACCCTTATAATGTTATAAAAACACACTGCGAGCATTTAGACAAATAGGAGAGGATTTGAAAGGAGACACTTTTGAACCTTTGTGAATCGTAATGCAGGGGAAATATATACCCAGGAAAAGCATTCCACATTCGGGTAGTGCGACTAAAATATGAATCTCTATACTTGACTGTACGACCGAAGTAGGGCTCAAGGTAGAACTGATGAGAGCATTCCTAGCGAGGCGAGTGTAGCGGCTAAATTGTTTCAGGGGAGGAATGCAACTGGTTATTTCACTAGAGCACTGCTTGTGAAAAACACGATAAAACATAGTGAAACAGGTAACGTTTCGACGATGTTCAAGAGAATCAATCGATTCTACGATTGAACTATCACCTATCAATTTTAACGCTCTATTCTGTACCCTATCAAGTAGGCGCAAAGATGTTTGAGAAGCACCTGACCAGATATGGGAGTTATACTCCAGTTTTGGGCGGATGAAAGCCTTATAAATTGTAGCCAGATCAAAAGGGATGAAGAACTTCCTGCATCGTCTCAAGAAGCCTAAGCATTTAGCAGCGTTTTTAGCGACTTCAAATATGTGGTCATTCCAACGAAGATCATCGTTTACACACATACCAAGTACTGACAACTTTTCGGTTTCTTCGATGCAGGTACCATTCATGGATAATGGCAATGGGGGAATGTTAAGCTTCAACGACAAGAGACAGCATTGAGTTTTTGAAGCATTGAATTCTACTCGGTTCATAAGACCCCATGAAACAATGCTGTCGAGGTCAGAATTCAATGAGCTTATCATACGCAACCGTTCCAGTTCCACATCTGAAGAGCAGGGACGTGAATTTGGAAACGAATATGAAAAGCTGAGGGTCGAGTCGTCAGCAAAACAGTTAAGCGGATTAGAAGATTCAGACAAAGTATCATTAATGAAAATGAGGAAGAGAGTCGGAGACAAAACGGAGCCCTGGGGCACACCAGCATTTATGAAGTGGATATCAGACTTGAAGCCATCCAACACAACTTGTATTGAACGGTCGACAACTCAACGCAAAGTATAGTTATACTATACGATTTGACTTCAATTTCAACACCACAATTAACAAGCGGAGAAATGATAATGACTTTTTAGATGTAACTAGAACAGGACTTAATCACGGACGGACACGGATAGGTAGTTATGAAAAAATAACCTTGAAAAGCGATAGATTGATATGACAATAGCACAATCAGTGTAATGATCGACAAGAAAGTACAAAAAATAATAATGATAATTAAATTCGATCTGTTCACTTTGACTTTTGACTTCCAAATAGATTGTGCTTTCCTTCACTCGCAACCAAAGTTGCTGTTTTGAAAACGAAAAGTAGCTTATTTTTTTCGGTTGCAACCCGCGTTACCTTCACGAGATATTCAGATGAAGCTCATTTTGATCTTGGCGGGTATGTAAACAAGCAAACTGTCGCATTTGGGCACAAAAAACCCGCACGCATACATTGCAAAGCCGATACACCCAAAACGAGTCAATGTTTTGGTGTGATTTTGGTCCAGAGGCATTCTTCGAAAATGAGCAAGGAGTGGCCGTCAGTCAAAGGCGATCGTTATCGGGCCATGTTGAACGAATTTTTGTTCACAAAAATTGAAGAGGAGGATATTGGCAGCATTTGGTTTCAACAGGACGGAATGCCAGAATTTTTGGAATCGGTCTAGTATTTTCCAAGTTCCCTGATTTGTTCCAGTTCCCATTACGTTCTCGTATGGGGATAAAATATAGTCTATGTAACCTGAGAATAACACCGTATTTTATAGTGAAAACCGTATCGAAACCAGGACAGCTGGTTTTTGAATTCCCGTTCCCGTTCTTGTGAGAAAATGGTGATGAAATATAGTCTATATTACTCAGGGACAATGAAGCACACTTACAGTGAAAGAATTATTGTAATAGTGGGCAAGAAATCTGACATCGTTCCAGTGGTTTTTGAATTTTCGTTCCCGTTCCCGTTCCCAATCCCGTTGTTGTGGTAGTTTAGGGATGAAATATAGTCCAGAGGGATAATTTTAAAAGACTATTAATAGCTTATTTAATACAGCAATATAATAATAAGATTAGATTTAACTAGTTACTCTGAATACTATTTATATTTGCTTAGTAGTTTTAAGATTCACATCGTAAATAATAAATAAATAAATGAAATGATGCCATGGCAGAGCATTGCAGCACTCCAGGGGCGAAACAATTTTTGGAATCAGTCTAGTATTTTTCAAGTTCAAGTGCCCGAGAGAATATGAAACGGAAATCTAGCTTAAGATGTTATTTCTCAGGTTCTATGCCATTTCTGTGTTCCGAATTTCATTCAAATTGGATTAATAGTTTTAGAAGCTCTTCAATACAAACACCTAGCTACTTTTGAGGTTATGTAAAAAATCTGGCAACCCTAAACCTATGGAAGCTAAACTTAAATACAGTCTTAAAGGTTGTTGTTTCTACAAAAAGTAAAGTCTAAGATTAGGTCTCTGTCATTAGTATTGATAGAGATATCGAATTTAACATAGGTCAGGTGACACCAAAGTTAGCCTATATTTAAATTGTCAAAAAGTGATGTCACAACAATTTTTTTCTTAGAATAAGACCAAGAATCACACTACAAGGGATAATACATGAAGTACGGGACACCCTGTATTATATGTCGACAAACATTCGAATAAAATTATTTTAACTTTGCATTTCAATGCCAAAACTAGCAACATCTTCAAATTCACGAGAGTTCTGGGAACGCCTGAAAATTTTCAAATAACACAACACAATTGGTTCTCAAAAACGCAGTGTTACACCAACCTGCACAACCTTTTCTTCCATCGACCTATACCGAGGGTGCATAAAGACATGTCCCAAGAAATTACAAACCTGTCATTCCTGATGTGAAGTTGTGCTACCGTAATAAAAAACCATTGACAAAAAATTGGTTCCGTCTTGACACATGGACAAATAAAAGAAAAGAATGACAATTCATAGTCACACCTAATATTTATTTTTGAATACAACTGAACATAAAAAGTATTTTTTTAGACTTGTGGAAGTTGTGGCTTTCAGAAGAAAAAAAAAACGTGCATACTTGGCCTAGAATAATTATAAAGATAAGAGATTGCCATTATGTTTTAAAAATGATTTCTGCAAGTATAAACCCGCAACATTTGGGGCCGTATGTCAACAATAACGCTCTCAAATGTTTTCTTCCAAGGCGTCAATCGTCTCAGGCATATCTGCGTAGACAAACGACTTCATATAACCCCACAAAAAATAGTCGTGTGGTGTTGAATAGCCCGATCTTGGCTATTTACCTCTCAGGTTTAAAACTGGAAATTAAGTAAAAATTTGCGTCAACCGAAATTTCGTTTCGACACAATTTACCGAACTAACGCAGTGCCCATTAGTCGTGCAGCTTCTATTCTTCCATGACAAATTAGCAAACTACACTGAGCATAAATCATGTAACACCTGTTAAAGAAAACCAATTCCGAAAAAAGTATTGCCAGATTGAATGATATAATCAAAGGTAAAAAAATATATGAGGATGAGATTTTGAATTTATATTTCTAGTTTATTTCTAAACTCTGAGCTCTGACTTGGAGTGGCGGCAGATGGCACTTTGAACATAAAATGATAAGCCGCCTTTACGTCATTAACTGGAATAAAAACTTTAATCGGTGTGCACAATTTAAGCTTTTTTGAATAGTTGTATAACAAACGTTCAAACACACAAGCTTCCACATTGGTAGATGTATAGCTCGTTCTACTTGAACTACTAATATGGTACCAACAACAATTCATCTATCTACTTTTACTATACAAGATATGAGCCTCTGCAATACTAGTAAGTTTGTCATTGAATTTCTCCCTAATTTACAACACCCACTCTTTCACTTTAAATAGCATTTACTCCAAAAAATATGAATTTTACCCGCTAACGTTTCAAACACATTCACAAACAAAACTTTACCTTTCTAACTTAAATGCTACAAAGCTGTATAGTATAGCATACCCTTTTCCCAGACAAATTTGATTACGAAATTCAACCACCCCAAACAGCAAATTTAACAATGAGTATAGCATGAAAAGGGTTAAGGGAATCGCACCTATTCACCTAGCAAAATAGACCTAATAGCTTCAAATTAAGAAACACGCTTTCTGACTTGTGTTATCTGTCTTTTGTTTCGGTTTAAAGCCCGCCAAGTCAGTTGTATGCTAATGAGGTACTGAATGAAATACAAAGATGATATTTGTGCCTTAGTAAAATGCTTGTTATTAGGTCGAATCTATATTTAGGATACGCCATATTAGTTTTAAAATTGGAAATTTTCTGGCTTGTGAACACTTTCGTACAGAATTGGTTGTTAATGTAGCTGTAATTTTGTGTATTCAACATAAGTTGTAACAGAACTATAAAAGTCGGTTTAAGTTGATTGTTTTTTTTTTTTTTTGTTAAAATTTGTTGTTTGTGTGAATTCTTAATATAGTCGAACGTAAAACAATCCGACGTCAGTTCAATAAAATGGTGAAACAATGGTCTGCTGTAAATCTTGCGTTTTGGTCAAAATTAAAGGAATAAAATGAAGCAGTTCGATGATAGTACTAAGAACTTAATTTGTTTTGTTCACAGACAGCTTCAAAACGGATAAAGCGGTGGGGTCTGGAATCTACTCGACCATTCCTAAATAGACCAATAAAGCTCCCATTCCTTTGCAGTGTTTTCCAAGCTGAAGTGCTTACAGTCGGATTTATGTAAATTGAGATCTTTGAGGACTCTCGCAACCGAGCGAGTTCGAAAAAAAATCTGCTTCATCACAGAATCTACAGACTCAAGTTCAGGTAGAGCCAATATGCCATAAGGAAGTGTTGAGTTTGCAGCAAATTGAGCTGCTAACAAATTGGCTTTATCGATGGAGCATATGGAGATTCATTGAAAACGAGCGTTCGAACCGCTGACGTGGTCGAGTTCTTAATGTTCTTCACAAAAGACCAAAAGTTTTTGCATCCTTTTGGACACAATAGTATCTTTTACCTTACTTTTTGGTCATGCAAAAACTTAGCCTTTTGTATTTGAGCATTACAGATATTTCTAGCCCGTTTCAACACTTTTCTACTGTACGGTTATCTTCGAAAACTGCTTTCTCTGTCCCTAATCGCCTCATTACAGCTTGAATCGAACCACGAATTCTCTTTGGGGATGATACTTGATACTTTCTGTTCTGTGAGGAACAAAATTTCTCATGCCGTTGAGAATTACTTTAGATATCATATCAGCTGATGCATCAACGTTTCCGTTGGGAAAGCATAATGACCAATTCAAATTTCGAAAGAAATTGTTCAGGCCGTCCCAATTAGTATTGCCACACAGTTCTTTTAGGGACTTTATCTTTTTTTACAGTGACGGAATACGTATATACCGATATGACACAATGGTCCGATTTGCCTAGAGGAGATGATACTATAACCCTGTATTTATCGGGATGAGAATTTAGAAATAGGTCGAAAGTGTTGGCCGCATGGCCTTCAATATCTGGAACCCGAGTGGGCTCATCAACAAGTTTAATTGGTTTAACTCAGCGAAAATCTCAACACATTTTCCTTTGGGTGTTGTCTGGCTAGAATGTCGAAGCCAACCAGAACTGTGTACGTTGAAATCGTCCGCAATTGCGACTTCAGTGTGAGGATAAACGAAAACAATTCTTATTATGGAGTCAGATCAAACTCGTTAGAGGTTCAATTGCAATCTGAATTGGACTTCTGTAAATAAAACAATAGCGAATGATTTGCTTACGGACGGTGAATATTAACCACATGAAATTAAAGTTCGTATTAGAACAGAGGCCGTCTTGTGGTAGAAGTTGGTAAGCAATATCATTTCGAACATATACGGCGAGGCCATGGGAGAAAAAGAATAAAGACACTAAGCTATATCCAGGCAGGTTGAGCTCTGAGGGATCAGAATCAACACCCACCTGTGTTTCACTCAGTGCCAAAACAGCTGGCCTGCATTTTGCAGTGTGAGCGTACACAACAAAGAAATTCGATCGCAACCCCCTAATGTTATACTAAACTTCACAAAAACTGAAAAAAAAATCGAACGTTGACGCTATTAAGTTAAGTCGTTCCTCGACTTTTCTTCCAATATTCATAAAAAATTCTTTATATTCTCAAAGATCTCGAATTCTGACTCACCTGAGACTCGTTTTTCTTCTAAGGTGTGAAGGCTCACATGTCAAAAGCTCTTATTTTGTCGACTTAGGCTAATCAATTGAGGCTTCATTTTTCAAACTGTAATATGGCCCAACAAACCTTTTGTTGGGAAGAAATTGCTGGTGTAGAAGTCTGTAATATCCAAATACGAAGTTTCGCCAAATCAATGACAAACATCTTTTTGCTCACAATTTTGCATAGGAGGAAAGGTCTATAATATAGATTAATAAGAGCGTAATATTGATAACCCAGCAAAGCTCTGCCCTATGGGATTTTAAAAGGTAAACTATCAGCTCGTATGTGAACATGGTGAAGTGTGATAGTCATCATTTGTTTTAGCACATCGCAGAATTAATGCGGCAACATAGACTGCTTCAAGTTAATAATTAAATACAATTAAGACAAAAGTCACATCTGTTATGCTATCCTTTCCAACACAATTTAAAGGATATTTTCGTATGGAGAGAAGCATTTAGAATATTCCGAAGGATAACTTCTCCACACTGCATTTCTTGTTCTTTGTGTGTCCAGAGATTTATTAGATATTAAAGAGAAGAAACCTAATAACATAGAATATGTAGTACTAAGACTGTACTTGGGGGAAGCATAGTAACTGAATCGTTGTTATAGGTTTGTAGTGTACATTAATGAAACCACCCTGGACCCCATAATTACGTTTGATATTTTCTTGTGTTTTGATAGTGTTGAGGGTTTAAAGGGTGACTATCTACTACCAAAAAGGACAAAAAAGAAGCACAGACGTGAGTATTCATTTATGTGTTCACAATGATTTGGGGGAAAGGGTGACGGTGAAGCAACCAGCACTTAAAGCATCAAATTTTGTTGATTATGTCTGGAGATTTTAAGCCAGGCAGTGACATGTAACTTGCATGTTATTTGCTTTTGTTTAATATTTGAAAACCTAAATTGGGTAAATCAAGGAACACTTTTAGGGGGATGGACATAAAAGACGAAAGATATATCTATGTCAAGGGTTAAACTTTTTCCAAAGTGCTCTTTGTTGTAAGGTATCAAGTTACGAAAAAAACCACTCAGTCACATTGTTGAGTCTTAAGGCTTATAAGTCTTGTTCTTGCTTTATTTTCATATAGGTATCATTAATGTATTATATATATAATTTTTTTAAAGCGTACCTACATACAATTTTATTTAGGTATATAAAGGGTATTTTTTAAGACATGTGGTTTTCGATCTGGCAGTACTTTATCGAAACTTTGATTTCTCAATGTTCACAACAACTGAGAGAATTGTTTGTAGTCATACTTTTATTTTGTCAGCCATCGGAACCATTAAAATTATGGGACATTTTCAAAGACGATTTATGTGAAGATATTAGACACAGAATCAGACAGCAGAATCTAAGCTTCACCTTACCATACAATGCGGAAATTTACAAATAAGGTTTGATACAAATAGAAAATAAACTGATGCAATTAAACGACAAAAGCCTAAGTGACTTTGGATTACCATGTTCAGTTCGGGAAATAATGGAGCAGAGCCAATGACTAATCGCTATGATAGAAATAATTTGACCGCTTTTGTTAATAAAAACCTGCCAAAATTAGTCCCAGATCAAAGAGAAACTATAGTCGATAGCGTCATTAATGACAAAAGAAAAGTTTTCTTTTTGGATGGACCCGGTGGAACAGGAAAGACGTTTCTTGCAAAAATAAGAGAATCGGGGAAGATAGCAATAGCAGTTGCTTCGTCAGGAATTGCTGCAACTCTCTTGACGGATGGAAAACTGCTCATTCTACTTTTAAACTTCTGCTATCCGTAGATCTCGAGCAACAATCTACATGTTCTATTCGCAAAAATGGTAAATTACTACATGACGCCTCATTGATTCTGTGGGACGAATGCACTCCTTTACAACCGTGACGTCGCCGCAGTAGGCGGAGAAGTTAAAGAGCTCCTCCGGTTTAGTAGGGCGGTCTCAGACCGCGATCGTCGTGACGTTGTTAAAATGTCAGATATGTTCTGGTGGTTGTCCGAGCAACAAATTGTTATTGATGATGATAGTCAGTCGCCAATGGCTGGCTTACAAAGGTTTAGCGTGTAAGTCTTAGGGTAGTGGGTAGACACAGTGGCAAACAAAAAAAAAATAAAAAACAAAATACAAAAAAAAATATTAAAAATTTAGCACCAAAAAAACAAAAAAAAAAAAAAATTACAAAACATAAAAACTAAAAAAAAAAGAAAATATTACAAAAAAAAAACAAAAAAGCTGCTGTGGCTGCTCTAGTTTTAAGTAGTTTTAAGTAGTTTTAATTAGATTTAAGTAATTTTTAAGAACATACAAAAAATGATCTAGAAAACTTTTTTTCAATTTTTCTTATGCATAAGTTGTAAATCAATAAGTTATCCTTAGGCCGAAAGGCATTAGAATTAAGATATTGTTTAATTTAGAGTACCTGATTAGGGTCAGTAAGTTATTCAAGATATTATATAAGCATTTTTGTTAGCATGTAAGTAGTTGTAAGTGAAAACGAATAAAAAATGGATTAAAAATGAAAATGACGAATGCACGAAGCCATAGAGTACATTTAGAGGTCTAACATTTTTCGGACTCTGATTGGCTAGAATTTCAGTTTTTCTTTTGATACGTGACTTCTGACCAATCAGAGGTCGAAAAGGAGTTAGATTATCTGAGCATTATGATTAATTTTATTTTGTGGTTGGCGGAAATTTTTCGAAAATAGAACTTAAAAAAGAAAGAAAAAGGTGTGAAAATTGGGATGGTTATCAAAAGACAAGTCAGTATATAAGTTTCCATTTATACATTTATTTATCTCGTAGTTAAGGCGTTAAAAGAATTTAAATCATTCACAAAACCATAATAGTTTTTTACTTTTCCACCAAAAATTTGAACAGTATTTTTCTTACACTTTTTTCCTTAGAATTACATTTAGACTTTAATACGACCTTACGCCGGCTTTAATGCTCCTATGAACCAGTTTTAGCTAACTCCGCCTCTAAAAATGGTGTATTTTTTTTGTAAATAAAGTTTGCAGTATCAAAGGCGTATTAAATTCGTAGTAACTTTAGTCCGCCGATAGTACGAGTTTATAAAAAAGGCTCTGCCAAGACTAGTAATAATAATGGTCTTACTTTATGAGTTGTATTGATTCATACTCGTAAGTTCATTCTAATTAGAGAGGAATCCTAACTTATATTATAAATGTGAAAGTCACTCTGTCTGTCCGGCTTTCTATGTTACCGTCTCCTGCTCAATCTACTGAACTGATTTAAATGAAATTTTGTACAGAGATAGCCTAGAACCTGAAGGACATAGCCTATATATTTTATCCCTATATTCCCACGGGAACGTATACGGGAACTTAGAAACTATAACACCGATTTCAAAAATTGTTCCAACTTTAGAATGCTTCACTATCCCAGAGTAACATAAACTTTAATTCATCCACATATTCCCACGGGAACGGGTGTCCTTACTAATATAATAAGTGTCAAAGAAGCTCTGTCTGTCCGTCGTTCTATGTTACCATCTCCCGCCCAAGCTTATAAACCAACTTAAATGAAATTTTGTACAAAGATTGTTCTGAACTTAAAGACGGACATAGGCCGTATTTCATTCGAATATTCCCACGGAAACCGGTCCTCACTATTATTATAAATGCAAAGTAGCTCTGTCTGTTCACTTTTCTATGTTACCATCTCCCGCTCAAACTAATGAACAGATTAAAATGAATTTTTGTACAAAGATTGTTCAGAACCTAAGGAAGGACATAGGCTATATATTTTATCCCTATATTCCCACGAGAATGGGAACGTATTTGGGAACTTAAAAACTACAACACCGATTTCAAAAATTTTTCCACCGATAGAATACTTTACTTTCCCAGAGTAACATAAACTTTAATTCATCCACATATTCCTACGGGAACGGGAGTCCTTACTTATATAATAAGTGTGAAAGAAGCTCTGTCTGCCCGTCGTTCTATGTTACCATCTCACGCTCAAACTAATAAACTGATTTAAATGAAATTTTGCACAAAGATTGTTCAGAAGCTGAGGAAGGACATAGGCTATATATTTTTCCCTATATTTCCACGGGAGCAGGAACGTATACGGGAACTTTGACACTACAGCACCGATTTCATAAACTATTCCACCGAGTATAATAAACTTTTACTCATACCCATATTCCTTACGGGAACGGTCACCATGTTTCCACGGGAATGGGAGTCTTTACTAATATTATAAGTCCAAAGTTAAATCTGTTTGTCTATTTTTTTCTTTGTTACCATTAACCGCCCAAACTATTGCACCTATGTATATGAATTTTGGTACAGAGACAGTCTAGAACCTGAGGATGGACATATATGTTATGCAATATGTTTTATCCCTGTATTCCCATGGGAACGGGAACTTGGAAAATACAGCACCCATTTCCAAAAATGTCCACCGTTGGAATACTACAATATTCCCTATTATAAGCTTTAAGTCATCCTTCGGAAACGGCCCTCATATTCCCACGGGAATGGAAGACTTTAGTAACATTATAAATCCGGAATTGACTTTGTGTGTCTAAACAATTGAACCGATTTATATGACTGTTGGTACAGTCTAGAGCCCAAAGATGGACATCCTTACTAATATTACAAATCCAAAATTAACTCTGTTTGTTCGTATTTCTTTGTTACCATCTCCCGCCCAGACCACTGATCCGATTTAAATGGAATTTTATTCAGAGATAACCTAGAGCCTAAGGAAGGACATGGGCTCAATAAGTAGTCCCTATATTTCTACGGGATCGACACCCTAAACGGGAACCTTAAAACTACTGGATCGATAAAAGTTCTTTCACTGCAGGGGGATTTCTGTCATTTGACCTGAGAAGAAATGTCTATCTTGATCTTCAAATAAAAATTGGCAATCGGGAATGGCTGTGCGAAAGGTCGATTTCGGCGCCGACTAATGAGATGGTTAACCATATAAACTAATAAATTATGTTTGACGTATTGGGAGATGTTGTCGAATGTCTATCAATAGATAATATTATGGACACTGAGCAAGTCACATCATACAATATAGAGTTTCTCTATTTCTTAGAATTATTAGGAGTGGCAGCAAGTTGGTGTTCCAGCAATCCAATAATGAATAATCCAGAATTGTACACAGCTACAAATTGCACATCTGGGATGCGGCACTATAAAAATTTTGATAATGACTGGAACGGCAAAAGGAGAAAACGTTTCGATTCCCCGTTTTCCTTTAATTCCAACTGATTTGTCATTATAAATAAAGCTCAGACGCTTTAAGTCGCAGGTGTTCGTATAGAAAAAAATCCCATGGCAACTTTATGTGGCAGAATCAAGTGTATCAATCCCACAAAACCTTTTTATTTCGCAAAAGATGTAAAAAATAAGAACGTCATGCGCAAACACATACCTAAATAAAATAATATAACAATAGTTTACTAAAACGCATGAATGTGTCTTATTTGCAACATAAGTAGCCTAAAAAATTAAGAATGCTGCCGAAAGTCGCTATTCCACGCGGACGAAGTCGCGGGCACAGCTACTCTTATATATATGCTTATTAGCAATCGTGTTTTTTTTTTCTCTCCCTTTCTTTCTCTCTTACTTTCTCTTTCTCTCTCACTCTCTTTCTCTCTTTCTCTCTCTCCCCCTTTCTCTCTCTCTCTCTCTCTCTCTCTCTATTTCTCTCTCTCTCTCTCTCTCTCTCTCTCTCTCTCTCTCTCTCTCTCTCTCTCTCTCTCTCTCTCTCTCTCTCTCTCTCTCTCTCTCTCTCTATTTCTCTCTCTCTTTCTCTATTTCTCTCTCTTTCTCTATTTCTCTCTCTCTCTCTATTTCTCTCTCTCTCAGTAGTTAACTCTACTGGGGCGGCGCCCGAAATTCCTTCACCATAGTGTCTATGGACACAGGTTTCGAAAGGAGTTTGGGAAAATTTAAATCCGATTATACTTTCATTCTTATTAGCATTTGGAAATTGCATCAAAAATAAATTTCCAATGATTCGAAAGTAGAATAGTGATTCATAATTGGGCCTCTTTTATTTACAGACCTGAGTTCATAACATCAAGGTTTGCGACCTTGGCATGAACATTTAATTTTTGGTAAGACTTCGAATATTATTCTTATGCCTTATACTAAAACCAAGTGATCGCAAAAAGTTAATTAATTTAACAGCTCTCCAGAATTACTATCAAAGCAACAGTTGAATTGGATCAGATACACCTATCAAATAATTAAGACACCCAATACACTAATCCACATTTTACTCACACACAAACATATAACATATATCACACGAATAAGCAACCTGCTTCAATTACTGGTTTTAAATATCTTCTATAACTATATTGAATTCAAGTTCGCTTCGGGCCACCTCCCATGCATATCTTGTTGCTCATCAGAGTAAGGAATTTACGCCTTGTTCATGGCAAACATAATCTTACAACTGCTAGTGCAATAGATTGTCAAGTGTTGCTGAAAAGATCCGCACAATTAATACGCAAAAGCTGGAACGATAATTGCTCAAAAGTAGATGCCTAAAAAACTGATGATCAATGCCTAAAACAAAAACAATAAAATGTTTTGTTTACATCCCAGGTTGATCTTTGGGCTGGTTGTAAGTTTGCATTCTAAATGCATAGTAAACGTTTCGCTCCAGATATAACCCTGAACTTGACATCATACTGAAGCTCTTTGATTATTTTATTACGTAAACGTGGTTAAAACACCGTGAAGCTATAATAGTCTGCTGCTATTATTTTGTTGTTTCTTTCTTTTGTTGTTAAGTATTTTGAACGGGATTGATATTCCAGTGTTAACTTAGCCCACGCTCATGCCATAATAATGGCGGGAATGCCGCCACCGACCGGTACATAAATCACTCAATTTCTATATTAACGTCAATTATTCCGTTCAAGCTGAGGGCACAAGACTTTTAGCCAGCTAAATAAGAGTCAATTGTCATCGTGGGTCAGGTTAGTGGATTAAAAAAAAATCAGCAAATAGAAGAGAACAAAAAACGACAATGACAAGTTAGTATTTGTGATTCACACGGTTTTGGCGTAAGCGGCTTTAAATTTGCTACAACCAAAACAACTATGTATAGCCACAGCACAGCACTATTGGCATGGAATGAAACTCTTGATTTAATTGCAACCAATGCGCGACTTATATAGTTGCTGGCACACAGAGCCACAAAACTGCCTCATGAAAGCTCATCCGGCAAGAGTGAAGAGTCGTGGCTACAACTGTATTGTACAACAAAGTGATTGTTATCGCCACATGGATGCACGTTTCATTCCACCGTTTTAGTTTGTATTTCCTCCTTTGAGTTTGAACTTGAATTTCCCACGTGAGTTAAGCAGTGCATGACCGTGTTGACGACGGAAAATAAATTGTTAAAGGGATGAAGGAAGGAAGACGTTGGGGCGCTCAGAGCTTCTTCCGAAAGTAAACAATGAGTATCCGATGAATTGGGATGGTAGTATCTAACCATTTTTGTTTAAAGTTTCTGAAAATTGAGCAATTCTCTGTGTTTCTTTTCTTTCTCTTTTCAAGCAAAAAGAAAGCGAGAAAAAAAATTATAAAGGTTTTAAGAAATTCCTTGAGACACGTTTTATAAATTCGATTTCCTAGACAATAGCTCTGCTACTGCTCGGAAAAACTAAGGGAAACAGCATTTTACAAATTATTTGCCCAGCCCCAGCGGCAGATAGATAGAGAGGACGTCATTCTTCACTCTCATCTCAAACGTCAATTTGAATGCCAAATTCTTTCTACATTGAAATGTTTGCAGCAAGAAAATTTATTATTTTCGGTTTACAGGTTGTAATTAAGGGGACCCGGTGGTCTAGCGCACGAAAATAACACCTATTTTCACGATTTTTTTTTTGCTATTAAAAATAAAAAAACGATGTTCTAACTTTTCGAGCTCATTACTACTTTTATTAATCATATAAAAAAATTTTGTTTTCATTTTAAAAACAATATGTATTATGATAAAAATGCCGGTAAAGATGACCCTCTCGAAAAATCGGATCCGGACCCCGTAGATCATTTCGAGACTTCTACTCATCTGAAACAAAAAATCCAAAGACATTCTTAATCAGAAAGAGTACAGTTATAGTCGGAACTAGAACAAATCGAAAAAATTGAGAATTGACAAAATGGCGGACGTTGAAAAAAAAAAGTTCGTAAAATCGGGGTTTTTTCACTAGTTTTTTAGTGTAAACAATAGGAAATTTTTTGAATAAAATTATGATTCTAGTTCCGACGATAGCCATACATGTTGTGAACAACATATCCAAATTTCAAGTTATTCGGTTGAACAGTTTTTTTATTTTCACCCCCGGCGTGCCGAAAAAAGTCGTTTCGAGATAAATGAGTTTAAAGTTTGAGGTATAGGAGCGCGCGGACCGCTCTCTACCTGGTTAATGGGCTGTAGAAGCTATAATATTGGGAATTTCCGCATGAAAATTTCACAGTATATTCTTAAGATACTATACTTTCGAAATATTGAAAAAACGAAAAATCGATTTTTTGAAATTTCTAGACCACCGGGTCCCCTTAAGAGCTTACTTAGGTGGGCACCAGGTTCGGGGTGAACCTGGGCCTCAACCAACTTCCTTCTGTAACGACTTCGATTTCGGGCGAGCTCTCTCCAGTTTTGCACTCTTAGTCGGTTGAGGGGTTCATACACTTGATTGCGCCACCTAAGAAGAGATCTTCCCCTTCCGCGATTTTACTGCAATTACCGCCGGACCGTTTGGGTCTATCCGCTCTACATGGCCTAACCATCGTAGCCTCGCGATGCTCTGGCTATGCCCATGTCGCTGTACAGCTCATACAGCTCGTTATTGTTTCTTCTTCTCCACACATTTTCTTCGCATACGGGACCAAAGATCATTCGGAGAATATTTCTTTCAAAACCAAGGGTTTCCTCATCCACTTTCGATAAGGTCCATGCTTCCGCGCCGTAGGACGGGGATGGTCTTATACACGGTTACCTTGGTTTTTCCGGAGAGGGTTTTGTTTCTGAATTGCCCTCTTAACCCGAAGCAACGGCTGGCAAGAGTTATTCTCCGTTTGATCTCCGCACTGATGTTGTTTTCCGTGTCTATAGCGGATCCTAGGTAGAGGAAGTCCTGTACTACCTCGAAGTTATGTCTGTCTATTTTGACGTTTTGTCAAATTCGTCGATGTTCTGTGTCCTTGTTTGATGACAACATATACTTCGTTTTGCTCTCATTAACTATTAAACTCATTTTGGCCGCTTCTGTTTCAATACTCGCCAAAGCACCTATGACATCACGCTTTTTTCTTACTATTACGTCAATATCGTCTGCATAGGCGAGTAATTGTACAGACTTTTGAAAGATTGTTCCTCTCGTGTTGACAATTGAGATTCTTACAACCTTTCCGAGTATGATGTTGAAGAAATCGCATGACAGTTTGTCCCCTTGCCTAAAACCTTTTTCGACATCAAAGGTCTCGGTGTTTTTTCCAAGATCTGCCGTATTGTGAAAATTTGGTCTATTGTGGACTTCTCTGGTCTAAAACCACTTTGATAAGGACCTATCAAGTTGTTGACGTGGAGTTTCAGATGTTCACATATTACAGCAGACAAGATCTTATATGCGACGTTAAGGCGGCTTATCATAATTGGCGCAATTGTGAGGGTCTGCCTTCTTTAGGATCGGGATTACGATACTGAGGTTTCATTCATCGGTCATGCTTTCTTCCGACAATATCATGATCAGCTGGTGCATGCTCCTTTCCAACTGGTCTCCAGCTGCCTTGGAAAGTTCGGCATCAAGGCCATCTACTCCTGCAGTCTTGTTTCATTTAAGTTTGCATATAGCAAGTTTAACTTCCTCTAGGTCATTATTGATCATCGTCCAAGCTGAATGGGGCAGTCTGCCTGACAGCGGAATTTGTGTCCTCATCGCCGAAGTGATCTTTCCAGATCCTCAGTAGCGACTGTGACTCTACAACTATGTTTCCCTGCTGGTTTTTACAGGCTTGAGTTCGGGGCTT
The DNA here is from genome assembly GCA_914767635.1 of Melanostoma mellinum. Classification (NCBI taxonomy): domain Eukaryota; kingdom Metazoa; phylum Arthropoda; class Insecta; order Diptera; family Syrphidae; genus Melanostoma; species Melanostoma mellinum. The sequence goes on along the minus strand of OU612060.1, from coordinate 61,586,123 downwards.
GCCACCCTGGCAGGATCTTTTTACGAGCCCTTCTCATGCTGCTTCTTTTTTTTTTAGAATTCGGTGTTTGCCAAGAACGATTTTTACGTCGTGTCTAGGGCGCTGCTCATATCCTTCTTCGAGGAGCTCGTACAAACAGTCTATGGAATTGTCTAATGTGCGCGGGCGCGGGCGCATTTTTCATCGAACCATGAGTTTCGGGACGAGTGAAACCTACAACCTCAGAAGCAGCGGTTCTGATGGCTTCTTGGCATTGCTGCTACTGGCCTTCAATGCTTAATGCTGGCGGCATAGGATTCAAGGATAATTGAAGGGACACTCGGTTGGAGAAGGCATTGGCAATTCCGACGGCTTATCTCTTCACAGCGTTAGCTCGTGCAGGTCGTGAACAGGATATCCTTATTCGTACCTTGGCTATAACAAGGTAGTGGTCCGAGTCAAAGTTCGGACATCTAACCCACTGGAAGAGAGCCTTGCGGCGATCGCAACATGGCCAATTTGGTTGACGGATGATTTATCTGGCGATCGCCATGTACCTTTATGAATTTTGAGATGTGGGAAGCGTGTACTACTTACAACAAAATTTAGCCCCGCAGCAAAATCGATTGGCCTTAGTCCGTTTTCGTCTTTCTTCCCTAGTTTTGCAGCAGTCTAGGGCGTCCGTTAATTCTACAGCTGCACGTAATCCCTTAAGAGATCTTACGTTCCATTTGCAGATCCGGAGGTCATTGTCGTTTTTACTTTTGCTTGGATCGTCAACTTTGAATTCATTATCGTTATCCGAGGCTATTGATTGTTTCGGACTCAGATGATTTTTAAGTGTTTTTTACCCCACGCTAGGTACTGAAACTTACTCTAAATTAAAAGATATTGTATCTTACTGAGTATTTATTAAAATAGAATTTAAACTGAACTATGAAAAGCTGATAGCCGGAGAGCTAGTGACCGATTTGCTTACCTCATTTTAGCAAGGCTCAAACTTTGCTCATAGAAAGATTTAGGAACGACATGTATAAAAGTGCCCGTCTTACACTCCGGTTCGGTCCACAAGGCCTTAAGAATAGGGCTTGAAGTTGTAAAAAATAAGTGCCCATTTACCTCATTTTAGCAAGGCTCATCTTTTAATATATTCTTCATTGATCCAATATATACACGAAAATAGCATTGTAAGACGTTTTAGCGGTCCACAACATGCTGTAAGACGCTCGTATATATGTAAAAAAAAATGACCCCATTTACCTCATTTTAGCAAGGCTGGTTTTTACACACAACTAAGATGACATAAAAACAAACACACATTTCAAGTGTAAGACGTTTATTCGGTCGATAACCCTCCGTAAGACGCTGAAAATTAAATTAAGATAGAAACAATTATAGTCTATTGATTATGTCATTTAAGGAACTCGACATTGAATGAACTTTTATTGCATGAATCGATTAAATGGTTAATTTTACAGAAAAAAACGTCTTACAATGCTATTTTCGTGTATATATTGGATCAATGAAGAATATATTAAAAGATGAGCCTTGCTAAAATGAGGTAAATGGGCACTTATTTTTTACAACTTCAAGCCCTATTCTTAAGGCCTTGTGGACCGAACCGGAGTGTAAGACGGGCACTTTTATACTTGTCGGGCCTAAATCTTTCTATGAGCAAAGTTTGAGCCTTGCTAAAATGAGGTAAGCAAATCGGTCGTTAGCTCTTGGTCTATGAGGGCTGAATTAGAAGTTTCAGACAAGAGATCGCTTATGAAATTAAGGAAGAGAGTCGGAGACAAAACAGAGCCCCGGGCCACACCAAAATTTATAAAGTGCGTATCAGACTTAAAACCATCCAATATAACTTGTATTGAGCTGTCGGAAAGGTAGTTTCTTATACAACGCAGAAAAAACTCTTCAATACTAAAAGCACACATTTTCGATAAAAAAGGTTGATGCCAAACTCTATTAAATGCTTTAGATAGAAATAAAACCTTACGCAATGGCTTTGCCAGGGTAGATAACAACTCTTAAGAACAACAGCGGGGTAACATCATCTGAGCCAGCGGATTTATGTATGTATATTGAGATCTTTTAGGACTTCGCTACCGAGCGAATACGAAAAAACATAACATCACCGAAGATTTAAATTTCTTTTCATTATAAATAAAAACACAACAATAAAATAGCACACAATTTACGACACAACACACAACATGTTATGAAAATGGAACTGTTCCTTCAGTTGCAAGTGCAACACAATTTTTTTTTCTACTCTCATTTCTTATTATAGTTACTGAAAAAGCAACACAACACACCTGCATTTAAATTTATGATTGTTACACCGATATCTAATACAATTTGCACCTCATGGTTTGGCTCAGATTGATGTAAATCAGCATCACATGTGCGGGATGTGTAAGATCTGCGATGAAATCTTTGCAGCTACCAACAAAACACAGAGTCACATTTCAAAGCTTGTGCCTTTTGTCGTTGATGGCAAAACTGCGACCGCGATAGAGAACTGATTTCATTTTGAAATTGCCATCTTGAGACAACAGGTGACGAAGAGCGAAGAAGAAGAAATCATACCACAATTATGAGTGACAAAGTATACTGGCGACTTGGTGCAGAAAGCATTGAAGTTTCTGGAGATGCCTTTCATTGATATTTACCGCGAAAACTTAGTGCCAGCAATACCTAGTTATTCCTCTATATCTGGCACTAATGCATGTAGCTTGTGGATTGTGGTAAAGACAATCTTATGAGCTCAAGGCCGTACTTAGTGGTGTGTAATTGAGTTGTTTCATGCATTCTAGATTTCTAACGCATTAATAAAAATAAATAAACATAAATGAACTTGGAAAGGAAGTGGCGAATTTAAAATGACTTAAGGACGAAATTCTATGTAGGGCCAAGGTAAATCAATCATACATACTCTCTTCTAACGAAGTACCTAAGTGCTATTCCTACTAAAACAAAAATTAAAAAATCTTTTGAGTTGATTAATTTATCACAATGTCCCTTGACTTCATGTTTACAGATGGACACCTATAAATTCTCGAAAGAAATCAGAAAAACAAAGTAATAAATGTGTCATCCACTTAATTTAACTATTCAAAAAGTGGGAACCGTTCAAACTCAAAAGTACTCAACGTGCTAATCGCCAATTAATTATGACAAACGGAAACAGAAAAAACAGCACGACCACTTAGATGAAGCAAAAATTACCGCCTACATTAGAGTCTTGTTGTTAGATTAAAATCGATTTTCTTTACTAAATTTGAATTTTCTTGTGGTAAGAATTTATTAAGAAGTTTGTTTGCTGCTGTAAATCATTTTAATCGCTAGACCACACCGAACTGAAGCGAGTGAGCAAATAAGGCCATTACAACGAAACAGGATACTTTAAAAAAACATTATCTCAGAACGCTTCAATTGAACTCATTTGCACACTACCAAATTGAAGTATTGAAAGAACACAATACAAGTTTTTGGGTTTCTGAGCTTTTCAGGTAATATCTACTTTAAACACAGCTCGCATGTATTAGTTATGACTTTTTTAAACTGATTACCAAAATGCTATGTTAATTAAAAACAAGTACGAAAACAAAAATACTCACTTTGATGGATTTACACACCGGATGCTGTTTTGTTTCTGAAAGGAAATAAAAATAAAAAAATATTAAGAGCTAGTCAAACATGTTTTAGAAAAACACATCAGTTTTTTTTTTATAATTAACGCGCACATCAAGGGGCTGTGAATACCCTTATAATCTTTAAAACACAGTGAGAGCATTTAGGAAAATAGGAGAAGATTTAAAGGGGGACACCGATGCACGTTGCTTTTGAATTTCGGTGAATCGTAATGCAGGAGAAAAACAGGGTCAGGTAGAGCATTCCACATTCGGGTGGTGCGACTAAAATAAGAATCTCTATACTTGACTGTACGATCTAAGTTGGGCTCAAGGTAAAACTAATAGGCATTCCTAGCAAGGCGGATGTTGCGGCCAAATTGTTTTAAGTGAGAAATGCAGCTGGCTATTTCACTAGAGCACTGTTTGTAGAAGATGTTTAATAGAGTCGATCGATTCTAAAATTGAACTATCACCTATCAATCTCAACACTCTATTTTGTACCCTATCAAGTAGGCGCAAAGATGTTTGAGAGGCTCCTGACCAAATATAGGAGTTATACTCATTTTGGACGGATGTAGGCTTTATAAATTGTAGCCTGATATGAATTTCCTGCATCGTCTTAAGAAACCTAAGCACTTTGCAGCATTTTTGGCGACTTAAAATATTTGGCCATTCCAACGAAAATCATCGTTTACACACATACCAAGTACTGACAGCTTTTCGGTTTCTTCGATGCAGGTACCATTCATGGATAATGGCAGCGAGGGGATGTTAAGCTTCAACGATAAGAGACAGCATTGAGTTTTCGAAGCATCGAATTCTACTCGGTTTATAAGACCCCATGTAACAATGCTGTCAAGGTCAGAATTCAATGAGCTTATCATATGCAACCGTTTCAGTTCCACATCCGAAGAACAGGGACGTGAATTTGGAAACGAATATGAAAAACTGAGGGTCGAGTAGTCAGCAAAACAGTTAAGAGGATTAGAAGTTTCAGACAAGAGATCATTTATGAAAAAGAGGAAGAGAGTCGGAGACAAAAAGGGAGCTCTGGGGAACACCAGCATTTATGAAGTGGATATCAGACTTGAAGCCATCCAATGCAACTTATATTGAACGGTCGAAAAGGTAGTTTCTAATCAAACGAAGAAGAGACTCATCGATACCAAAAGCACGCATTTTTGATAAAAGGGCCTGATGCCAAACTCTATCAAATGCTTTTGAAATATCATACACAATAATCTTACTTTCTCCAAAACAATGTAAAGATTGGTTCCATTTTTCGGTGAGATAAGCCATCAAATCACCAGTGGACATTTTGCTACGAAAGCCGTACTGTCGGTCATTAAGAAGCTTTCTGTTTTCAATATATTTCATAAGTTGACGGTTTATCAATGTTTCCATGACCTTGAAAAGAAGGAACGTAAGTGTAATTGGACGGGGAGGAAGATTCGCGTTTTTTAGGGACCGGCTGGCCCCTAACAACGTTCAGACACGATCGTGAAATAAAAGAAAGAAAGGCAGAACGCTCGTGGTACAGACAAATGCAACGACGTCTACATTGGGTTGCTCTCAGACATGGACAAACCCAAAACCGGGGTTTTTTGAGGTTCATGAGGCCAATGTACCCCAAGGGCGGATCAATAGGTGCAGGTAATTGTTAGAGCTGTGATCAATTCGAGAACACGGCATTCGTATAACATCGAAAAAGGAACAAGATAAAATTAAGTAAATGACATTTCCAGCTCCACAGTACTTCATTCGTTATATTAACTCGAGCGTTATATTAACACAATCAATGTTATTCAAACTTCTCAAATTCAATTTTTATTTGTTTAATTTTCAACACGCTTTGCAAAAATCAGCGCCAAGAGAATGGCAGATTGTGGCTAATGTTTAAGTGTGATTTATAAGGTCCAACTTATAGTTATAAATCATTGGTTCGCTACTTGGTATCAGATGAATTCATTAATTGTTCCTGATAAGTATGCTGAAAACTTTGCTCAGTCAATTACAGGTTATAAATCTCAATTCGTCGGACAAGTTTTCAATCATAAATCGATATCATTATCAAATTATTCAGTTGGCACTAAAAGCTGAGCAGCTGCTGCCCTGTGTTTGTGAACTAATCGATAATGATTTTCAGTATCACATTGACATGTAAATTTTATTCAGATATTGTTACATAAACAATCAAACACAACTATTTTTTATTTTAAAACGATGGCAACTTGGAAAACATATTGTCAAGGATGAAAAACACAATTTTGTTTACATATTTATTTAAATTTCAATTAAAATCTTGATAACCTAACAAAATTCTATAGCAGATTGGAACTAATACAAACAACAATACACTTACACTTATACACTTAGGAAATGTAAATTCGCCCAGCTCTCATTTCAACGTTCATTGCCAGTTGCATAATCTCTTATCAGGTTCGTGATTCCACAGGTTACAAGTTGCATAAGAGAAACCATTAATTTTAGTGCTGGAAATGGAATTTATTTCTACAACAAAAGCGTTTCAAAGAGCTCAGCACTTTTGTAGAAAATCAAAACTCAAACCCAGCGACGACCATCTCTTCCAGTAAAGTTTAGCTGACCTCAGTAAATTTCAAAGTCAGCCTCATCTCGCTTGCCACCTATCATTGGATAGTACAATTTGAGACTCATAACCGACCTCCGTTCTAGGTTCCCATCATAAATGATGACTGTGCAGACATAACTCTATTGAATCATGCTGTGATTGCAGTTGTTAGATGCTTATAGCTTGTAGATGTATGTGCTTTTTAATTATCCCAACAGCCTATTCCAAAGTCATTAACTTCCAGGCTTCACCATAGCCACTCTTCTTTTTTCGTGGTCATCTTCAACTGCACTTTGTTTTTTTTTTTTTTTCTATTTGCTAGGGCTTAAAGAATTTTTTTTTGTTTTGATGCTGCTGCACGTACCGTACCGCCCTTCAGAGCATGACTTTTTAAGTTCACATGCCATGAAGAGAAGATAAAACTTTAATCCTAGATCAAGTGCAAGAAGGTTGCCGCCCCAAAGAACTTAAAATTAGTCAGAGACTGGAGGCGCATCTACTTGGGGTCTTCCAAGTGCATTAATGCTTGAAGATAATGAATCTATTTCTAGGCCATTTGAAGCTGCAGATGAAAAAGATTTATGACACCTGACTAGCGGAGGAAATTCTTGATCGTAGGGCAGTAACGATTTTCAGTGGTAAGCCATATCTATGTATGTATGCATGCACATAATATACTATGTTATGTTCAAATACCAATAGGAGGTTTTCATTTCAATCTTCTTTGGTTTGTGTTTCTGACACGACCAATGCAACGTAACGGCAACGCGGATGAAAACCGAATGATATCGGCAAAGAAATGTGTGTTCACATGGATCTATTAATTATGAGAACTGAGAACTTTTCAGGCTAAAACGAAGGCAAAATAGATTCAAGGGCAGAGCTTAACGTGAATCAATCAAGGGAATGGACTGAACTTAACTATAAAGGTAGACACACGCATATAAAGGTAGAAAAAAAGGTTCAATGAACACGCACGTATGTGCTCTTGATGTTATTGGAAACTCTATGAAACGAAAATGAATCACAATAAAGAAGCAAACATATAAATGTGTATTGGAGATCTGCTTAAGATGACATACCCGAAAAGATGACATACTTTCATTTACTCAATAACCATAACTGGTACATTTTTTTTTTTAATACGCCCAAAACTACAGTTTTACAATGGCAACAAACAGCATATTGCAGATGTTCTCAGTTGGCGATTGTTTTTCAGCTGGGACGTCCAGAAAAATTTTTGGGATAATTTTTTTTTTTTTTGTCAATTGTGTTAATGTAAAAGTTTCTGCTAAGGTGAGTTACTGCATTGTGTCAGAAATGTTTAATAGGTACATTGTCTAGTATACAACGTCATTTCCGTGTAATAAAATTGCATGATCGTGAATATTGCGCGTTTAATATTGAAAACGTTTTCGGTCGTGTCGGGCAAGATGACATGACGTTCGTCCGTCCAAGTTGACATATATATGTCATCTTATCCACATGGTTTTTATTTTAATTTACAAATCATTTTCAGAAGGCCCAGTAACTACAACAGGATATCAACCAGACATTCTTGGTCAAAAGACGACATGGAAAGGGCAATTGAAGATGTTAAAAACCAGAAATGTGGTTGGATTTCTGCATCAAAAAAGTACAATGTGCCTCAAGCTATCTTTCGTCGCGTCGCCACTTCAAAGCCATTCCACGATATCTGGGACGCTTCAAGCCTACATTTGATCAAGAGACAGAAAAGCTCTGCGTTCAGCACAGCACATACTGGAATTCGAGAGTCTATTCTTTGGTTTTACGACAACTGAGGTCTGAAAACTAGCATTTCAGTTTGCGGAAAAATCCAAAATAAGCCACACATTCGATAGGGAGACCAAAACGGCTGGTTGGGACTGACTGAACAGATTTAGATCTCGGAACACAACATTGTCACTTAGATCTTCTGAGCCAACATCGGCTGCAAGGCTTTTAATAAGCCACAAGTAATGAAATGTTTTCAAATGATAAAAGAAGTAATCACCGATATACCAACACAGCGCATTTACAATATGGATGAGTCTGGCCTCAGTACAGGTCAAAAGCCTGCCAAAGTTTTTACTCTCAAAGGAAAGAAATAAGAAAGAAATCAGCACGTGACAGCTGTGGTTTGTGCTATTGCTACTGGGAATCTTATTCCTCCTGCTCTAATACTCCCACGAAAAAAAAATTCGAGTATTTTGATGTTACATCCTCTGAAACTTTGGAGATGTATTTGCCAAAGCTAAGTGTGTTGTTATGTTGTGCTTGCCTCGCCATTGCACCCACCGAATCCAGCTCTTGGATGTGTCATTTTTGGACCTCTCGATACCTATTTCAACAGGGAATTAACAACATGGCTTAGAAACCACCCTTGGCAGAACAGTAAGCCTCTACCAAATCAGCGCTTCGTTTGGTATTGAAGTGCTGCTCCTGTCAGAAATATTACAAGTGGCTTTGGAAAGTGTGGAGTTTATCCATTTAATCACAACGTATTCCCCGATCATTTTTGCATTGTTTCCCCGGTCCTCAAGAAAGGAGACCCTCTGAACTGCGCCAACTACAGAAGTATCAGTCTTCTTAACATCGCATATAAGATCCTCTTTGCCGTATTGTGTGAGCGTCTGAAGCCATTCGTCAACAACCTGATAGGTCCTTATCAGTGCGGCTTTAGACCAGGAAAGTCCACCATAGACCAAATCTTCACACTACGGCAGATCTTGGAAAAAACCCAGGAGCTTCAAATCGATACCCACCACCTTTTTATCGATTTTAAGGCCGCGTATGACAGCATCTATAGAGCCATGTCTAGTTTTGGCATCCCTACCAAACTTGTCCGATTGTGTAGGATGACGATGGAGAACGCACGCTGCTCCATTAGGGTCGGAAAAGATCTCACCGATACATTCGATGTCAAAAAAGGTTTTAGGCAAGGCGATGCACTGTCATGCGACTTCTTCAACATCGTTCTTGAAAGAATAGTGCAAAACTCCCAAGTCAACACAAGAGGCACAATCTTTCACAGATCCGTTCAATTGCTCGGATATGCCGACGATATTGACATAATTGGAAGAACACAGCGTGATGTCAATGGCGCCTTTATGAGCATTGAGACGGAAGCGAAGAAGATGGGTTTGGTGGTAAATGAGGGCAAGACCAAGTATACGCTGTCATCAAGAAAGGACACCCAACACCGACGTCTTGGACAGAACGTCAAAATAGACAGCTATAACTTTGAGGTAGTTAAGGACTTTGTCTACCTAGGCGCCTCTATTAATTCAGACAACGACACCAGCGCTGAAATCAAACGAAGAATAACTCTTGCCAATCGCTGTTTCTTCGGACTAAGAAGGCAATTGAGTAGTAAAGTCCTCTCTCGAGCAACTAAAGTGTCCCTGTATAAGACACTTATCATCCCGCTTCTTATATATGGCGCAGAGGCATGGACCTTGTCAAAAGCAGACGAGAACGCTTTAGGATGCTTCGAGAGAAAAATTCTTCGAGTGATTTTTGGTCCCGTCTGCATAGATGGAGAGTCGAGAAGAAGATTTAACCACGAACTTACAGGCTGTACAGCAACACTGACCCGGTCAAACAAGTCAAGGTCCAGCGACTTAGATGGCTGGGTCATGTAGAGCGAATGGACACCAACGCTCCGGCCCGGAGTCTTCGAATCCAACCCCGAGGGACGGCGCAGTAGAGGAAGACCGCGACTCAGGTGGCGCACGCAAGTAGGAGAGGACCTCAACCAACTTGGCGTGCAAAACTGCAGGCAGCTAGCTAGGGACCGAGCTGGCTGGAGAAGCATGTTGGTTGAGGCCCTAGTCCGACCCGGACTGTAGCGCCACCTTAAGTAAGTAAGTAAGTATTCCCCGATCATATATTTTTGCCTAGTGATGTCTCAGAGAACGAGTTAAGAATTGAAAACCACGGACCAGATCACACCGACCCACTCGATATCGTTGAGGTAGGTCCTTCAACATCAACAAGCATGATGGTAGAATCAACTGCCCACTTCAAGCTCTTCAACATTATTTTATCACATGGAATCTGGTCCTGCGGCATCATCAGATCTGGCAGAATCTCCTGATGTTACAGGTTCCTCGTCATCAACCTTCCATCTTAACATAACAATTCTACTTAATGCATTATTTTAAACTCTGTGTCTCCATTTTGCGAGATGCTTTTTGAAAGAAGTGTTACTTGTCAGCGGTGCTTACGTGCTTTGGCAAACCAGTTTTGGAAAACCAAAAGTTAAACATCTACCGCCAGTGTCTTGTCATGATTGTCATATTCGTATGAAAGCTAACTTTTCGTCTACATCCATGTTTGTTTTACAAAGACAAAATCTTTGAAAAGCTAAAAAGAGAACAAATATAATTTAAGAATATGCCAACCTTTTGCTCCCCTCCTTAAAATTAATAATGGTAAATCTTATTTCTCATCAACTATCATTATATTTATTTATTTATTTATTTACCATCTATCGAGTTCATAACTCTTCTAGACTTAACAATATTTACATAAACTATATTGAGAAAAGTAAAAGCAAATATTAAACAATAAGAAGCAAAAAAAATTATCTTACATAATATACAAACATGCTACGAAACTAGACTCAAAACAATAGTATTGAAAAAATCTCTGCTTAAGTGTATATTTTGATAAACGCAATTAAATTCATAACTAGAACGTGAAATCGGATCTGATCTACCGTAGTTGATCGGGGAACAAAAAACAGATTCGGCCTGGTCCTCAACTGTCTAACTGTCTTGAAGGAGCATATAAGGAAAAAAAAGAGAGAAGTTTAGGACAATCAATTCGATTACAGAGAACATCTCTAAGAAGCATAACTAAATAATACTTCCTCCTAGCTTCGAGAGTCTTTAAACCCAATTTAGTTTACGCAAAGCGTACATCGCAACTTTTTTTTTCTTGAACGGATTCAATACGATTTATACCCACCCTATACAATGGACACCATATACAACATGCATACTCTAGAAGTGATCTTACAAGTGAAATATATAAAGATTTAATCGTGTAAGGATCCAGGAATTGTTTTGAGTTTCGCATGATGAATCCAACCAATTTATTAGCCCTAGAAATAACGTAGTCTAGATTCATATTAAAGGATAGCTTTGAATCGAAAATAACGCCTAGGTCTTTTTGTCTATCCACTGATTCAAGTTGAATGCCAGAAATGACGTAAGAATGATTTATAGCATTAGGCGACCTGGTAAATGTAATGCTCTCACACTTCGCTATATTCAAAAATAATCGATTTTCAAAACACCAAGCTGACAGTTCATCTATATCACGTTGAAGTTGATAACAATTCAATTCACACTTAATTGGTCTAAAAGGTCATCTGCAAAAAGCAAACATTCAGAATATCGAATTCTTTGTGGTAAATCGTTTATAAATAATAGAAAGAGGAGAGGTCCTAATGGACTCCCTTGAGGAACACCTGAGGGATTAAAATTTCTTTTGAAACAACCGTTCCAATTTTTACATATTGTTTGCGATTGGTCAAGTAATTTTCAACCCATATAAGTAGGCTAGAGTGAAAACCTAACAATTTCAGTTTTTTTAGCAGAATATCGTGTTGAACTCTATCAAACGCTTTGGAGAAATCTGTATAGATAGCGTCAACCTGATTTCCACTTTCGATACCTCTAATGCAGAAATTGGAAAACAAGGCTAGATTAGTCACCACTAACAAAACCATGTTGATTTACTGATGTACTGGAACTAACCTTATCATAAAGACATTTCTTCAAAAACTTTCGGTATCAACTTCAGTTTTGAAATGGGTCTGTAATTGATAACCTCTTGTTTTGAACCTGATTTATAAATTGGACTTATCATCGACAATTTCCAGTCATCTAAAAAGTTGCCAGTGGAAAGCGATAAGTTGAAAGTTGTAGTAAGTGGAGCTGCAAGATTTAAAGAACACTTCTTAAGTAAAGCCGAGCAAAAATTATCAGGTGTTAGTTTGAAATCAGACTTCAAGGATGAAAGCTGAATCAAAACCTGGTCCACTGATAAAGTTAAGCTTCCAAGATTAGTTAGTGTGTCACCACTTCGAATTTCATGCGAATGAGGAACGGAATCTAGAACAAAGTTAGACTGAAAATAAGACGCAAACATATCACATATAACGTCCTCACTATTGGATGACTGATCAAGGTAATTCATATACAGTCAATTATCAAATTCTTTTTCGTTTATTTGATTCGAGACAATGGGACTTCCCCATCTCAAGTCTTCGCACGGTCTGTCGATACAGACGAAAGTAGACGAAAAAAGAAACAAAATTTACAAAAAAAAAACATTTGTTGGTTAATAAAAAAAAACTGTTTTTATTTTCTTTTTGGTATTTATTTTTGTGATCGATAAATAGGTAGTCGGTGCTCTTTTTCATTTTTTCTTCAAACTGTTATTCGGTTTAGCTAGTGATTGTTTAAATTTTGATTCCACTAGAATTGCAAGCAATCATCGTAACAGAAAGTTGAACAAACCTCCCTCTTATTAAGAGGCCCAGACTAAGCTTCAAACTCAAATGGCTTAAGTATGAACTTGAAACGATTCTTTTGTCAATAAGCTTAATTCTTATGAAAAACGCAACAGTATAATGCTCAGAACGACGACCTTAGCTTTAAAGTTGTTTTTGTTTATGTGGCAAATCAACGAACAGTTCCCAGGAACCGTTTTTGTGAATTAGTGTATTTATATTGCATGATGTCGTTTGGATTGGTCTTTCCGAGAAGTGTTTCGGTTTGCCTTTCTTCGCCATCGGGTCTGAACGTTGAATGATATATAGCCTTTTTAACGGGGTTCTCTGGCTGGATATTTCCTTTGAATATGACAATACTAATTGAGCCGGCCGTGCTCTATTTTCTGTCAGATTATTTTCTTTGAAGTGAAAGCTTTTGGTATTTCTAATACGATCAAACGATCAAGTGGTGCCCCTGGCGTAATGGTTAGTATTTTTGCCTGTTACGCGCGGCAGATTCGTGGTTCGGATGCAAACAGAAACCAAATAATGTTTTTCCACGGGTATTGCCTTTAGCGAGGAATTGGTAAGTCCTCCTTGCCATAAAAAGCGCTTTCTCGATTAGTCGTTCGGAATTGGCAGAAAATTGTTGTAGACGTGGTTGTGAGAAATGCGCTTGGTCCCGGGGCTCCTCGCTCAGTTGTGCCAATCTATGTTTGTATGTAATACAATCAAGCTTCGTTATTCCTTCTACCATACGAAAGCTTATATGTAAAGTCTTCCCTTCAGCTAAAAGTGTACAGAAGATAGTGGAGCTTTCTCGCCACTTCATCCAATCTACGCGGGTTGGGTTCGAAATCTCAGTTTTCATATTCCCGCTTATAAAAATCCCGGTTTTGAAATCCCGCTTTCTAGAATAGCGTTTTTAAGAATCGTGCTTTTTTTAAATACCGCCTTTTAAAATCCCGCCCCTAATAATCCCGTATTTAAAAATCACGCTTTTGCAATTAAAACTAGTTGTTTTATTTCTAAAACACTAGTTTTGATTGCAAAAGCAGAATAAGGAAATCAAAATAAAGGAAGCAACAAGTGAATTGTTCGGAAAACACTTATTGAAGCGCTAAGCAAATAACACTTGTTCAAAAAGACATAGGAAAGGAACTCATAATTATTGTCAACAATATTTCTTATAAAATTATATTAGTGTTATTGTATGCTTTGAGCAATGCGACAGGGTTTTTACACCCTGTTTTAGTCATTTTTTGTCTACTTTTTTCGTTTTTTAGGTTGTGCAACATTAAAATGGCTAAAAACGGGATTGGCGGGATCTAAAAAAGCGGCAGTTGAATAAATAAGGATTTTAATCGAGGGGGATTTTAGAAAACGGGATTTTGAAAAGTGTGATTTTGATACGCTCCCAATGTACGCGTACTCGATTATTGATGCCGTCATCATAAGTTGCTTTACCTTCTATCAGGTAGCCAAGGACTGTAAAGAAAGAGTGGAGGAATCAAGTAACTTTTATGGTTTGTGCAACTTTGGTGGCTTGGGATTTCTTAGCGACTCTCAGCTGGCGTATCTGCATTCAAAGGACGTATCTATATGCACCTACGGTGTAGTTAGTGTAGGTGGTGTTAAAACGCATTTTTGACAAAAACTCGCAGAGAGAACCGAAAATTTTTTTGTAGCTGCTCTATATCGTATTTTGAGTAATATGAGTGAGAAAAAATTCAGTGTATGTGGTGTAGGTTGGAGTTACTCAGAGATGGCAGAAATTCAACTTTTTTCGATTAACTACACTTTTTACGTCTGCTTCACAAATGGAGTAGTTTATGTAATTAAATGTAGCAGACGTATAGCGTTAAAAATCAAAATATTTTTTTTATTTTCATTTCAAAGCCATATTGGCAATTTGCTCCGTAGTGCAGATGAAGATGCACTTCTTTTCTAGTTATCTTTTAAGCCATTATTTTTTTTAACTTTGATTGAAATGCAAAGGTTAATTTCAAATTTTAAATTTATTTATTCATATCGACAACAGTTTAACACATTAAGATACAATATCTTATATAAAAACAGTTAAATTATATGCTTTCAAATGAAATTCAATTAACTTGATAACAAAAACAACAAAAGTAAGGAAAAGCAAGGAAGAAAAATGAAGATAAAATTAATATTTATATACAAAAATAATATAAGATGAAGTTAATAAAAAGAAAAAGAAAGGGGAAAAAAAACAAAATTCATCAAAAGCTTTCCAACTATTGTATCAATCTAGTCCTAAACAACGCAGTGGAACCTATTTTGCGTAGCGATATAGCCAGAGAGTTCCACAAGTGAACCGAAAAAACGAAAAATTGCCGACTTGATACCAAGTAAGTGAACCGTATTGGTATTAAGTTAAATAAACGAGTTGAACGCGACATAGAAATCTTATTGTAAAGGTACATTAGTTGATGTGTCTGCATAACTTTGTGAAGGAAATTCAATGTTCTAAACTGAAGCAGATTATCGAAAGACATACCATTGATTGATTTTTGGCATAGTGAGATATTTTACGCAATCCATAAATATACCTCGCAATACTATTATAGGCAACGTTCATTTTTCTTTTATAAACAGAGTCACAGTTGCTATATATTTCACTATCGTATAGCAACACAGTTATGATGAGGTATTTTGCTAGAATATGCTTAGTTTTCAGGGGTATACATTTTTGGCTTGTCCATAGCAGACGTAAACCTCCACAAATTTTTCCTTGGGTCAAGCGAATATGGTCATTCCAACAGAGTGTAGAGTTGAAAATAATGCCAAGATTTTTCGCAGAACTAACAAATTCAATTGGGGGAGTCTTTCAGATACAATTTTGAAAAGTAAGAGGTATCTCCGATGCTTTTCCTAGAAATCAATAGACATTTTGATTTTGTAAGACTTAGACATAAGTCATAAGCTTGTGACCAACCCATAATGAAGTCAAGGTCAGTGTTGATTTCAAGGGAAGCATTTTCTAATAAACCTATAAAGAGAAACTTTTCTTAATTGTACGTCATCAGCATACATATCTACAGAGGAGCCTATGCTAATCGGTAGATCATTGATATACATCAGAAAGAACAGTGAACCAAGTGAATACATCAGTATTGAACCTTGCGGTACCCCTTTATTCAAAGGGAGAAAACATGATTTCTTATCGTTTATCACCACTGCCTGGAATCTATTATCTAGAAGATGGAACTAGTCTCATCGTAGCGTATCGGAATCCCGGTTTTTAAAATCCCGTTTTTTCAAATCCCGACAAAAAAAGTTTGTAATGCCGTCTTCTTAAATACCGTTTTGTTAAAATCCCGTTCGTGACAATCCTGTTTAATCAAAATCCCGTCTATCAAAAGCCCGCCTTTTAAAATCCCGTTTAATTCCGCTTAGCCCGTTTTATATTTCGATAAGTATTATTCAATATTGTTCACTTAAACACTGCATATCAGTTCTTTTCTTTTGAAACAATAATAACACTGTGTGACACGATTTTTCTAACATGAATCAAATTACGTGTTTTGAGTTCCTTATTATATTGCTGAAAACATTGTCTAATAATATGGGTGTCTAACACGTCACGTTTCCTAGTAATAGCGTCAATACTATTTACGTGTGCCCTCGTAAAAACAATAGATCGAACGTCGTTATTGATCCAATCCGGATCTGATCATGATAACAAAACAGCTTTAGATCATCATATTTTTTTATTATTTCAAGTTGGTAGCTGTGTGGAATTTGTTCTTTCAAATGACATTTCAAACGAGTTGCAGAATTGCCCTACGATTATATTTTTAGTGAATGACTTATTACAAAAATTCAAAACGATTGGGTGCAGAATATCTTTAAAAATACATTTCTTGCATTTCCATTTCGATTTTTTCCCACCTAATCTTGGAATGGTAAGTGACGAACAAGGTGAAAGCTTTCACCAGGACATTAAACAGATAGAAGAGCGTTATCAAGGAAGATGGAATGCTAAAATGTTAGCAGACTACTGCTGGTTTTTAATGAAAGAGGAGTCTACTCTTCACAAGAGGAAAGTTTAAAACTTTTTCATCTTTTTCGTTTTGGAATATTTGGCTCATTTCTTCTTCACTTGTAAATATACATAACATTTTTTTTAATTAATAAATTTAAGTAAAAAATATAATTTACAGTTTTCATATTGTTTTGTACTGTAGGTGTGCCAGCGGCTTCGTCCGCAAGAATTGGCATAACTTTTCAATTTATCAACCGATTGACATGAAATAAAAACTAAATGTTAAGTGATGCTTACCACAATATATTACTGAAAATTCTATCTAGATAGGATAAGACGTTTCTGAGATTAGAGTGCACAAACCAACAAACTGTTACGCTTTTATTATATGTATTGATTGATATTGATTGATATTGACGAAGATATAGATATTGATAGATAGTACATCAATTTACATATCATAACTTTAAAATGATACCTGTTACAAAAAATCTGTTTACGTTTTTGTGTTTAGCAGGTCTATTTTGATAAAAAATTGCTGTTTCATTAAATGTTAGAGAACAAAAACAAAAATTTGTCACATTATCTAGACCAAATATTCTTCTTTTTTATATTTAATCCCGCTTTTGTAATCAACACCAGGTGTTTTATTTAAAAATTCGCGCGATTTTTAAGATAAAACACCTGGTGTAGATTACAAAAGCGGGCTTATAAAAACGGGATTTTAATAAACGGAATTTCAACAAACGGGATTTTAAAAACGGGGTTTTAAAAAAGCAGGATAACAACAAAACGGGCTTAAAAAACGGGATTTTAAATGCGGGAAAATAAAAAGCAGGATTATAAAAAACGGGATATCGAATTGATACCTAAGTTTTCTACATGAGTTGATGACTCACTGAATCGAACGCCTTAGGAAAATCCAGTAGCACGAGCAAAGTTACGTTATCTCTGTCTATTTCTTGCCTTATGTGTTCAACAACATTTAACAGAGCAGTTGTGCAACTGTGATTAGGGCGAAAAGCAGATTGACTGACGCAGAGTAGATTTTCTTGTTTTAAATATTGGTGAACTTGCGAGTTTAAAAGTCTTTCCAAAACCTTTGAAAAAAATGGTAGAATTGCGATTGGGCGGTACTCATTTTGGGCTTTGGGTGCTGGGACTACTTTTTCTCCTTTCCAGGAATGTGGAAAAACACCAGTCCTAATAGTCCTGTTGAATAAATGGGTCAATGGTCTTAAGATGAACGGGAGGTTAGCTTTGGCAAAAACCGGGTGAATCTCATCAAAACCTACTGCGTTAGACCTGATTGATATGCAGCTTTTAAGAACATCAGCTTCATCAACAGACGTAAAACGGAAACTATTCGATGAGCAGCTAGCATGTGGAGGAATGTTTTGAGAACTTTGTGGAATTTCCGAATCAGGGCTTGATAAAGTAGTGAAAACGCTATTTAGTTCGTTGGGATCAATATTGTCAAGGTTGTTGTTTTTCTGTTTACCTATCCCTAACTGTCTCAGATTTTTCCACAGCTTATGTTTAGCTTGGGCAGGATCCAATCGTGGGCCATAAAAGCGTCGCTTTGCTTCACGAATTTCCAGAGTTACTTTGTTTCTCATCGTTCTAAAAACATCGTAAAAAACATCAAGATGGAATCTTTTCCAACGCTTAAAAGCTTGATCACGTTCTCTTATCAAAAATTTTTATTTTGTGTGTAAACCATAAAGGTTGATTTCTTTGCGTATATTTGGTTTTAATAGGAACATGAGCGTTCAAAAGTTCGCGTATGTTGATTTTATTAAACGATAACTGTTCATCAACTGATAACATTCGACACAACTAACATCATTCTCTAAAAGTCTCCGGTTAACATTCTTAAAATCAAGATAGCTGAAAGGTTCTCGATATTGCAGGGTTCACATTCATACGTTAAGAGTATAAGGTCATGGTCATGCAGAAATTTGATTGAAAAGGAGTGCTTTATAAAGGTGGGAAACAAAAAAACATCAAGAAGGCTGGAGCTAGATCGTGTGAAGTGCGTGGGCAGTGATGTGTTGACAGGATACAAACCAATAGAACCCAAACTATCTACCAAACTACAGTTGTGTAAGATATTACAATTGAAATCGCCCACAAGTACTATGAATGGGGAGATATTCGATAGTTCATGAATAATATTAGTTATTGGAGCTATATTAGTACTTCTTTTGGGACTGTACATCGTACGAATTAATATTTTATTGAAATTACATTTCATAGTAACAAACACATATTCTATTTCACTAAACACCGGAGCTGTATACGTATCAGACTACACTGCAGATTATTACGAACATAAATTGCTGCAACACCCCCTCGTCCCACCCTATCAGACCGGAAAGGTTTATGAAAATCGTTAATGCTGCAATAATCGTTATTAATTTTGCTTTACAACCAAGATTCAGAAATGCAAACAACATCAACACTCGAACCCTCAAATAAGTCCCTAAACTCATCCAACTTCGGTAATAAGCTCTGAGCATTCAGGTGACAGATTTTCAAATCAGAGCGTTGAGTACATAAAATATTTAGCATAGTTCTAGTTTGAAATCTCTATAAGTTATGTCATTGGTAGCACCAGCCATAGATATAAAACCATGGACGGTTATCGCTGACGCCAAATACCGCACTAAGCAAGAAATGGACAGATAGGGAAAGCTCAAGGAAAACATTTTGATAGTTAAATAAATAATAAAAAAGATGAAAAAAAATTTTAGGTATTTTAAATATGAAAATAAGAGATTAGAAAAAATTTAAGATTATTATGTATAAATAATAATTATTAAGTAAAAATGAGTTAAATGTGCTGCAGTAGATATTGTAGTAGAAAATAATTGTATAAAATAATTTTATTTTTAGTCGCAGAACTTGCAGTTGGAAACATAATGATTGAAATTCGCGTCCGATTAAAATAAATTTATTTTAACTTTGCATTTCAATGACAAAACTAATAACATCTTCAAAATCTCGCGAACTCTGGCAACACCCAGGAGATTTTCAACTGAAACGATTGCAATTGGTTCTCTTTGAGAGAATTCTCAAAAATGCGGTGTAACACCAACTACACCTTGCACCTTGGGTGCATATAGAAACGTCCGCTTTTAAAACACACGTTGATATACATGCTTTCTTTCTGTCTTTAAACTACATAAACGTTGTTCATCTATGATGTCGGGTATTTTTGCTAGGTTCTGCTTTACGAAAGTGCTTTGGAGGGAACTATTTATTTAAAATGTCATCATTTGACACAATAGAAGTTTTATGTCCAGACAAATTTGCAATTTGCTACAATCGATTGAATTAGAAAAAAAAACCGCACCCTTATTTTTTCAAAGCTCCACGACTTGTCTATCTTCCATCGTCATGTCAATTATTGAATTATCACGTACTCTGCACACACAGGCTTTTTACTGAAAATGTAATTACATTGTCATTAAATATTTTATTTCACTCAAATATACGAACGTCCTCGTTGGCAGCAATCAATTTAAATTGAAATATCTGTCAAGGAGAATGAGAAAATTGTCAGCATCGTTATGCCAACAGATTTGTCATTCTCGTGCGTCTGTTTGACATATACTTAACATCGAAAAAAAAATCACTCAACATCACTACAATTAGAGTGGATAAAAGTTTTTTTTGACACGTTCTAGACGATGAAGACGATTAATTTGAACATAATCATCGAAAGGAGTATTTTTTGTTAGGGAATAACAATACCAAAATTTAAGTTTGCTCCTTTGAAACACAAGCTACATCACAAAAAGCTACACACAAGCTACATATACAGGCTCGGACTAAAATCCATAAGTTGATAGAAAACATCGGTAATCTAAAGATGTTCTGAAAAGAAAACTTCCATTTTCCATAGGTTCACGATTCAAAAGAAGCCAAAAAGACCTATAGTGAATTAACGCAGCTGTAGGCCAAGTTAATTGTGACGAGGCAGAATCGTTTCGTAAGGTAGTTGTAACATAACGTTAGATAGTAGAAGTGTAATGGAGCTGGACTCCTAGGCTGATCGAAAACCATAGCGAATGGAGTAACCAGAAACACGGTAAAGTGAACTACTACATCACACAGTTCCTCACTGGACACGTGTATTGCAACGCTTTTCTGAACAAAATGGGAAAAAGAAGAAGCCCTTGGTACCAATACGGACAGACTACGCTTATCACACAGAGTTTGAGTGCAGTAGATCTCAATCTCTCCGTCAGGAAATAAACAAAAGTATTGGTATACAAATAGCGCAGGGATATTTTTATGAAATGCGAGGGTATGCGTTTCAATATCCTAGTTTGTATATTCAGTATCAGACTCCTAGAAAGTACTAAAAAAAAAAAATAGGGTGGCGCAACAGAGCGAGGAGCCCCAAGGCCTTGTGAGGGAATGGAGGAGACCTACAATTTACTGCCAGTTCCGAACGGCTAATCAAAGCACTTTTCATGACAATGAATTTACTTACGGAGGACTTGTCAATTCCTCGCGAAATGCTATACCCGTGGATAAAAATTTTTGTCTCTGACGGGATTCGAACCACGAACCTCTGGGTTAACATCCAAGTATGCTAATCATCACGCCACGGGCACCACAGAAAGTACTAGTATGAAAAAGTATGACAGAGATGCCTGGTACTTAACTTACGTACCAAAATATTGAAACGCATACCCTCTCACTTTATTATCACAGAGCTGCACTCTTTATCATTGTGGTTCTCTCCATACCTAACGCATCTCAACTGGATATGGCAGTTGAACGCGGCGTGGCCGAACCTTTGGCAACGAACACACTGTGATATGTCTCCGTTTATTTTTTCCCATCTTGACATCTGATACTGGTCGATAGAGTGACGAGGAACACCAGCAATAGCCGCTTCTTCCGTCTTGCCTTGGCCGTGGTGAACGACTTGACCCCGATAAATTCGAGATCGTCTCTCGCCAACCTGCGGAGTTCAGTTAAGAGCTCCTCTGGGTCAGAGGTAGACTCTACCCCTGACGTCATATCGTTACACATCGCGATATCGAGTGGGCATTGGACAAGATATTCTCATAACCATTACCGAATACCGAATCTAGAATTCATAAAAGATCTTTTGAGAGCTAGAGCCTTTGTATCGAAATTCATAACAGAAAAAAAGATGTCGCTGATGAATAGGTCAAATGATTATTGTTTCGCAGGTTTTTTCGCTACTTTAGTATAAGTATGTGTGTTCAGCTTGCCAAGAGAAAAAAAATACTTCCAAAAACATAATTTAAAATGATGCTACTACAATAGATCCCTAAAAATGTTACTGAGTAGAGTTCATAGCACTTGTGTGTCAATTGTTCCCAACATTAAATGACTGTTTTCGGCTATCATGACATAATTGACTCTTTCATGATATGAATCTCATACCTCTAACCACACCGCTTGACGCCAACTCTACAGCATCACAAAAACGCCAACCAACTTTTTATGTCTATTTGGCCAGTATGTTGACATTGCTTCGGTCATAATTACACACGCAAAATATATCTAAAACCAATCCGCCTACATATACAAACACACGTTTTTTGAAAACCATCTTAAGCCGTGGTTTTTTTATACTCTTACATTCTGCAAAAACCAACCAATGCAGGAACGACAATGAAAATCAGTTTACCCAAAGTGTGGTGGGTGGGGGTATAAGCTCAACTTCTAATTCAACAGACAGGCAAAATCACTAGAAGATTCACGTACGTTCGTTGAATGTTCGCATTCTACGTGCAAAGACAAAGTTTGACAGCTGTAGGCAAAAGTAAATGCTGCCGCTGCCGCTGCCAATATGTAGGCGAACAAGTCCTCCAGAAACGAAATCACACCGCAGGCAAAGCGCAGCAAACTGGATTAATATTAATTATTGTTCGTGTGTTTTTTTTTTTTAAATATATTTTTAGCTTAAGAATACCTACCTATACAAATAAGAGTATGTGTTTGAACGAGTACTTGGTATGCCTTGTGGTTAATGCCGCTGTCACCGTAGCCAGCCTCACCAACGTACAACTTAAAGACCACCCGACAACTTTTCCGGTTTTGCTGGCCCAATATATTGTCTTCATATACACGTTGTTGTTAACTGAGTGATTGTTCGCGTAACCATTGTGTGAGAAAAATGTCCACCACTGGGTCGCACGAACTTGCTCTTATTTGCTTATACGATATTTAAAACAAGGGAGAAATGCAAAATTTGAGTAATATTTGCTGTCATTAAGAAAATGCAAAAGAATTGGGTTTTTTTATACATATTCCAAAAATTATTTTTTAGAAAAAATGTTAAAACGGTCGTCAACAAAATTTACTTGCATGTGAAAAATGTAAAAACAAAATAATCATAATCGTTTAAACTATAAACGGTCCTCTTTTTCATTATTATTCACTATTTTCAACTATTCACTTATAGAAAAGATACAATTTCTAAAATGATTACGCCACTAGTATTGTTAAAAACTTTATAGAAGCCATCTACACAAAAACAAAATGAATCAACTAGTAAATAGATATTATATTTCTTCGAAATTTGTTTAACGAGAAAGTCGTACTTTGAAAACCGTCATAAAACAGCAACTTTGGAAAAAAAATAAAGCTTGTATGAAAGATGTGCTGAAGAACTAGACATCCAGTTACAAAAACAACTCTAAATGTTAATAACAAAAAGTTTGAAAAAGATCGGTGGAACGGAGCGATTTAGACTATAGACTCGTATATGGACAGACACACTGACAGACAGATACGCAAACAGAATCGAACAACCACTTTTTCAATTTGTCTATCTTTTTTTTAGTGAGCGCATAACTTTGGTTTGAGTATCTGCCTATAATCGCAAATAAAAATGCAAGTCCCACTTTAGAGAGTCGGCATAAGGAAGTGACCAGTATTTCATTCATTAAATGTTAAACAAAGCCGTCAAAAGAGGGTGGCCGCAGACTGGTAATGCGGCTGAAGTAAAATAATATGAGTTGAGTATACAATAAATTATTTAACAACTGTTGAGCTCATTCTTTTTATTGTAAATTTGTCGTCTTACGTAATTGGAAATCAATAATAAAATTTTTCCGAGTATTAAAAATCCTTGGAGGATATTTTGATATGGTTAGACTGCAAGGAACTTTTGACAAAGCAATCACAATATGAAAGCACACAAAACAAAAGCATGACTAGGTGTTTATTTGTGTATTGATTTTTCGATCAATACGTGTAATGCTCTTTCTTGTGCGTATTTTTAGAAATCTCGCCTGTTAATTGATATGACTGAGGGTGCGGTTAAGAATCAAATTGAGTTTGAAGTTTATATTATGTACTAAGAAGTAAAAAAATTGTTTTTTACTGAAATAAAATCAAAACTTAAGGCATTTTTCAATGGTGTTACTGTTGTTTATTTATTTTATTTATTTATTACTTTGGGTAACTACCAAGGTTCATTCCATCGTTTTGGTTTTTTTTACAATTAACGCGCACATCAAGGGGTTAGGACTTTGACCCTTATAATGTTATAAAACACAGTGCGAGCATTTAGGAAAATAGGAGAGAATTTAAAGGGAGACACCGATGCACGTTGCTTTTGAATTTCTGTGAATCGTAATGCATGGAAAAAACAGGGTCAGGTAGAGCATTCCACATTCGGGTGGTGCGACTAAAATAAGAGTCTCTATACTTGACTTTACGTCCGAAGTTGTGCTCGAGGTAAAACTGATGAGCATTCCTAGCAAGGCGGGTGTTGCGGCTAAATTGTTTCAGAGGAGCAATGCAACTGGCTATTTCACTAGAGCACTGCTTGTGAAAAAAGCGATAAAAAAGATAGAGACAGGTAACGTTTCGACGATGTTCAATCGATTCTACAATTGAACTATCACCTATAAATCTCAACGCTCTATTTTGTACCCTATTAAATAGGCGCAAGGATGTTTGAGGAGCAGATATAGGAGTTATACTCCAGTTTTGAGCGGATGAAGGCCTCATAAATTATAGCCAGATCAGAAGGGGTGAAGAACTTTCTGCAGGTACACTTAATGGATAATGGCAATGGGAGAATGTTAAGCTTCAACGACAAGAGACAGCATTGAGTTTTCGAAGCATTGAATTCTACTCGGTTTATAAGACCCCATGTAACAATGCTGTCAAAGTCAGAATTCAATGAGCTTATCATACGCAACCGCCAGTTCCACATCCGAAGAGCAGGGACGTGAATTTGGAAACGAATATGAAAAGCTGAGGGTTGAGTCGTCAGCAAAACAGTTAAGCGGATTAGAAGTTTCAGACAAGAGATCATTTATCAAAATGAGGAAGAGAGTCGGAGACAAAACGGAGCCCTGGGACACACCAGCATTTATGAAGTGCGTATCAGACTTCAAGCCATCCAATACAACTTGTATTGAACAGTCCGAAAGGTAGTTTCTAATCCAACGAAGAAGAGACTCATCGATACCAAAAGCACGGCATTTTAAGAACATAAAAGAACCTGATGCCAAACTCTATCAAATGCTTTAGAAATATCAAGCGCAATAATCTTACTTTCTCTAAAGCAATGTAAAGATCGGTTCCACCTTTTGCTACGAAAGCCGTACTGTCGGTCATTAAGAAGCTTTCGTTTTTCAAGAAGTGTCGAGTTGGTAGCAAATTGAGCTGCCAGCAAATTGGCTTTGTCGATGGAGCTGACATACGGAGAGTCATGAAAACGAGCGTTGGAACCGATGACGTGGTCAAGTTCTTAATGTTCATCACAAAAGACCAAAAGTTTTTGCTTCCTTTTGGACACAACAGTATTTTTTGCCTTACTTTTCGGTCATGCAAAAACTTAGCCTTTTGTAAATATTTGAGCATTACAGATATTTCTGGTCCGTTTGAACAAATTTCGATTTTCTACTGTAGGGTTATCTTTAAATCTTCGAAAACAAATTTCTCTATCCCTAATCGCCTCTTTACAGCTTGAATCAAACCACGAATTCTCTTTGGGGAATGGGGATGATACTTTTTGTTCTGTGAGGAACAAAATTTCTTATGCCGTTGAGAATTACGTTAGATATAATATCAGTTGATGCGTCAACGTTTCCGTCGAGAAAGCACAATGACCAATTAAAATTTCGAAAGAAATTATTCAGGGCGTCCCAATTGGCTTTCTCGTATTACCACACAGTTCTTTTAGGGACTTTATCTTTCTTTACCGTGACGGAAAACGAATAATCTACCGATATGACACAATGGTCTGATTTGCCTAAAAGAGATGATACTACAACCCTTTATTTTTCGGGATGAAGAGTGAGAAATAAGTCAAGAGTGTTGGCCGCGTGGCCTTCAATATCTGGAACCCGAGTGGGCTCATCAGCAAGTTGAGTTAACTGGTTAAACTCAGCGAAGATCTCAACACACTTTCCTTCGGGTGTTGTCTGGCCAGAATGTCGAAGCCAACCTGAATTGTGTACATTGAAATCGCCCGCAATTGCGATTACAGTGTGAGGATAAAGGGAAACAATTCTTATTATGGAGTCAGATAGCGAATCAAACTCGTTAGAGGTTGAATTGCTCTCTGAATTGGAGCTTCTGTAAATAAAACAATAGTGAATGATTTGCTATGTTTTCTTTGTAAACTCATCAGATTAAATACAAAAAGAACATATGATTTTTTTACCCCCAGTATCGTTTGTCATGGAATGACCCTTAATTGAAATTTCGGGCCTCTTCCTGATGCCGGATTGATCTGAAAACTTGGTTCGCATGTTTAGCTCTGGTGACAATAAAATTTTATATACCCGATATAGTGTTAATTAATTCCGAGATATTTTTCCACTAGTTCCTCAATATGGGTATCAAATGAAAGGGTTTGATTGCAATGGAACAGGCATTTTTCACTAGAGCACAATTTTATAAAAAACAAAATGGGAACTTGCGAACAATACCAAAATCTCAGGGCTGAGTAAAATGTTATAGTATTCGCTCTTAATATATTTGGTCGTACAGGATTGTCAACTACACATTAATTATATGAATTAAATCACGCTAAATATTGAAAAAAATTTAATTCCTGCATAATCTACAACTTTGGGTTGAAAAAACATAGCACTAAAATAAAAAACTTATTTATTTTATTAGAAAATAATGTATTTACTGAAGTAAGAAAAAAGGACACGACTGGGAAACACGAACTTGTGATTGTGTGCTTAATACGATATCAAAAGCGGAGTATAAGGTTTTAGTATTCGCTCTTCATAATACATTTGGTGGTACAGGATTGCCAACTACACATTAATTATAAAAATTGAATTAAATCATGCAAAGTATTGAAAAAATTAAATTAAATATTCCAAAGGTTTCAAGTTTCAAGCGAAAATATAAAAAGACATTCTTTTGCAATTGCTAGTACCAATAACTAAAAATTTTTCAAATGTTGATTACTCCTTAGTGAAAGATTTCTTCAATATGGTGTCAGCCATTAACGAGAAAGTTTGTTTAAAAAAAACCTTACTATGGGAGGCACAGTTTTTAGATCTTTTCCAAAAAATATTTTTACATCATAAGAAAGACAATTTTTCTTTCGTTGGAACCGTTTTCGGAAAAAAATAAGTATTATCATATCGGTTGTCTGGCATGTGCCGTTATTTCAAGACCTAGAGACCCAATTCCAAAAACTCTTCCGTAGACTGTAGATCCATATACAGACAGGCAGACAGACAGACAGACACACAGTAAGACAGAATTGCATGACCCATTCTCTTCATATTCTCTATCATCGTAGTGTCAAGATTAATTGTTATCTCTTTTTTTTCTGGCACGATTGCAAAACTTGCCTTATAGTACCAATAATCGCAAGCAAAAAGGAACGTTAGTGTGATTGGCCGGTAGTTAGAAATGAGAGGGGGGAGGCAGACTCGCTTTTTTAAAGACAATTGCAGTTTTCCATCGGGAAGAGCCCAGAAGTACAGGATAGCCAGAAGAGCTTATGCAGTGGTTTTGCCAGGTTAGAAGTACACCTCTGCAGAACAACGGCGGGGATACCGCATCTGAACCAGCGCATTTACGTATATTGAGATCTTTGAGGCAACCCAGCGAGTACAAAAATAAAAACTGTTTCAATTGAAATGTTCAAATCATTGTCTCTTCCCATAGACATTTTTTATTTGTCTTCTAATATCTGTTGTAAGAGCAAAAATCTTGAACTTATCTAAAGAATTTTATTCTTGTTACTGTACTGCGATGTTTTAATAAACAAATATAATTACATATTGATTTGATTTCAGATTTCGTTGACTCCAGCCCCATTTAATAACACTCAAACTTTTACCTGTCAAAAACTTTATTTTCAAACAAAGTTTCTACAGTAAGGAGAAGAGAAATGACCTTTTCATCACATACCCATGTAAATTATTGAAATGAAAGCCAAAAAAAATTCCATCATATATTCGAAAACAAAAATATTGGGTACCTACATACATTGCAAACAAGTAGGTACATATGACAGCCGGTTAAATTAATTTCATCTCAGAAGATAATAATAACTCATATCCGCTTTCTAATAACGAATGACGAGATGGTAGGAGGGAATGATGTGTCAATAACGTAAATAACTACTTACCTGTGAGAACAACTTCATTGCATCATAACTGCTCATAGTAAATTACCTAGAAAGATAAAATAAAAAAAAAACATTATAAAGATGAGTTTTCAGTAAGAGACTTTGGGTATAGGAAATTAGTAATGGATTTTGATTTACGTTTACAACAACAAGTCTGTTCATCAAACGAAAAGAACACAATACCCCAGTATTTTCTTTTTCCCTATATTACAGTCAACGATGGAACCGAACTCCATGAGAGTGAGTGACACTTTAGAATTAAATATTGAAATTATTAAACTGCATTAATGTGTTTTTCGATTAATGGAATACAGTTTTGTTCATGAAAAAATGTTGTCTGCTCATTGCATTTTTAAAATTCATCACTTAATATGACGGCGTTATCAATCACTTTCAAATTGGTAGGCTAAGGAAAAACACAAGGCTTGCAGTACAATCCCCATTAAGGGAGGACCCCATTGCAACCGGGATCACTTTGTAGAACGTCCTCTTTAAAGTGGGAAAGTTTTTAGTACCTATCCGTTGTTTTTAACAGTAATTAATTTTTAGAATATAGAAAAAGAAAAAAAGTCAAAAAGTTAAAAATTAAAAAAAAACAGGTGGTGAAGTGGGGAGTGTCAAAAAATTTGCGAATCGCATATTACTTTGTTTGTTTATTTTCTTGTTACTAATAATGTTTTAAACGAAAATCTATTAACAAAAGTTTTGTTGTCGATTTGTATAAATTGTTGCAGGTGACATGAAAAACAGATCCAAAAAAACATCAATGAAGAAAAACTATTTCACACTCAGAAAACAATCAGTTCTTCTCTGTGTTTTCGAAGAATTCGATTCAAAAAGCAGATTTCTTTCATTTTTTTGTTATTGCTATGGTAAGTGCTTGTGTAAAACAAAAAGTAATTTTATTTTAAATGATTGTACTGTGTTTACAGTCTAAGATCCGAAACAAGCACAAAGAAAAACACCCTGATTCACTTTCCAGATAGGTGAAATTTTTGTCTGAATTGAAATATCTTTATGCGGTTTTGTGTCCGTTGTGTTCTTGAAAATAGTTTTTTTTCCCAAGGATGACTTATTTTCCATGTTAAAATATGAAATTATCAGTATAATTCTTCTCAGTGGTTGTAGTTTGCAAAATTACATAACTAGTGTTTCTTATGTCATTGACAAGTATCTGATAATTTTCTTGGTATGTCAATAATTGATTGTGTTGAACGATTATAGATCCGGACAATATCAAACTTACGGCGTATAGTTAGGGCGCTACATAGGCTTCAGTATACATTGCTGGCTTATCGACTAAGTCTGTTGATTTAGTCTAAATAATACATACTTCGAAAGAAATGCGTTTGAACATTGATAGTTCAACTAACTACTCACATTTGATAAAAATTAAAACGCAATGCATGGTGGAGGTGGTGTTGACTAAGGGAACTACATAATTGTTTATCAGAAATGACAAATGAAGCAGTTTGTTTTTGATTTGGTGCATTCAGAGAAAAATCACATTCTAATTGCGATAAGGTTTCGAGACGTAACTAAAGTTAGTGAAGTTAGACGTATGACTTTCAATAAAAAACATAACGGATATTAGTTTAATGTCATGGCCAAGAATGAAGCTATAATATTTATTATTATTTTAAATTATTATTTTTTAGTTATTAATATTAAAGGTTTGCCATTTTGTTTCAAATAGATTTCGCTTAAGTGGAAACCGCGGTTGCCTCGAAAAAATTCCAACCGAAAAACCCAATTTTCAACCACTGTATTATGCAACAACAACTAGCCGACTATTTTCTTCGAAGGCCTCAATTGTCTCGGGCTTATCTGCGTACCGACTTCACATAACCACGCCACATGCCCACGACGCGAGATAATGTGAAGTTGGAAGTCAGATGCTTTTTCAATGTTCTAACAGTATTAATTTATGAATTTTCATTTAAAATAAAAATTTGTAATTGGTCATAATTTGAAGAAGAAAAATAATTAGCATTAAAGACAAAAACAAAGTTAATTAAAACTCAACAAAAAATTTGTATACCTTTTTATTTCATCCACTTTCGGTTTTTTTTTTTTTTTTATTTTTTTTTTTTTTGCACACAATTGAGTGTCTTTTTAGTTTTTTTTTAGAGAAACTCTTCAGGTTTCAAGAAAGAGCATGATTTATTAATTATTCATTTAGCAAAAATAACACGCATACAAACATCACTCATTAGTAGCGTAGAAGTGTAATATTCGTCTCATTTTTCTTCTTCAATCTCATTATTCTGTCTCATGATTTGCTGAAAGTCCTTCTTTACTTAGATTTCCGGTGGCCAGGGTCATAAGACTCAGGAACAGGTGAAGCGCAATAAAAGCCTGGTATTCCATGAAACTCTAGCCTCTCCCTTTTCAAGACCGTTATGCAAAAAAATTTTAAGCAAGCGCTGGAGAGTTACAAAATAGGTATCCTTGCCTCTGACTTCCCGGAAACGCTACTTAACACTGACCAAATGACAGCAGTGCAAGACACCATCTTTGGTTTGATCTGCAGCCAAAAGACAGGGGATATCAGCCCCAAATTCTTTGGCACCAATTTCAGACCAGGATGGCTTGTCTTCAACTGCAAAAACAAGGTCACGGCTGACTGGCTAAAAGGCGAAATTCCAAAATTAAAGCCTTGGGAGAATGCCTCACTGAAGGCGGTTGAAGAGGAAGAAATTCCCAAAAACCAAATTCTGGTCGGCCATTTCCCCGTTGGTCCCACCTGCACGAACGAGCAGATCCTCACGGCAATCAAGGTCCAGAATGAGGGTCTCCCCGTTCCTGAATGGAGGATCATAAGAAGAGAAGCCAAAGGTGCCGCCTGTATTCTTACCTTTTCGGTGGACCACAAATCTGTGGCTCTACTGAAAACCAGAAAGGACATTATAGACTTTAGGTTTGGCGATGTTCAACTCCGCCATCCTAAAGCCCCTCACAAAACTGGTGCCCCCAAACCCCCACCTAACTCTCCTGTCAAGACAGCCTGTATGACTCTGACGACAGGTAATAGTGCTCCACAGCCTTCACCAACGTCAGATCTACAAAACAGGCTGACAGCTCCAGTAAACCTAGTTCCTCCCCCCTCAGTTGCTAATGCCACACATACCTCACCAAAGGAGTCAGCCGTTAGGCCTTCCTCACCAAAAGGTACTTCTGGTAATGCAACAACAACTCCCCCCCTCCCTGCTCAACAACCGTCGTCAATACAACAACAAAAGGCGTAAATGCAACACCAGCTGCAAGAAGCAGCTCAGCCAAATTAATGGCTCCAAAACGGGACCCCAGGCCCAAAGGTAAAGCTCGGCAGAGGCTATTAAAAGCACCAGCGAGCTTTACCTCAACACCAAAAACAAAATGAATTACACCACCCTAAAATTCCTGCAGATAAATCTTATGCACGCCAAAGCTGCCTCAGCTGCGGCAAGCAGAGAATTTGTCAAGCAGGATCTGGACTGCTTACTAGTCCAGGAACCATGGGTGGTAAGAGGCCAAATAAAAGGCCTTCCAACACAATCGTGTAAGTTAATATACGACAACACGCAACTCCAACCACGAGCTGCGCTTCTTATCCATAAAAGAACTAACTTTCTTCCCATTCCAGAATTCATCACAAATGATCTAGTTGCGGTACTAGCTGAGATCCCCACGGCAAGAGGCTTACAAAATATTGTAATAGCCTCAGCCTACTACCCGGGAGATACTACCTCCGCACCACCTGAAGAGGTAAGAAAACTTGTAAGATACTGCAACGCAAGGGGAAGACAGCTACTACTTGGTTGTGATGCCAACTCCCATCACACCATATGGGGTAGCACAGACATCAACAAAAGAGGTGAGTCACTTTTAGATTTTCTTATGCACTCAAACTTAGATATTCTAAACAAGGGAAATGAACCTACTTTTGTCACCTCCACTAGGAAAGAAGTGTTGGATATGACAGTGGCAAGTTTTGCCATAGCTAACAACATTCTCAATTGGCATGTCTCGAAAGAGATATCATTCTCGGACCACCGGCACATCAGATTTGATCTGTCAAGGCCGAATCCCAACAATATAGAAAACAATAGGGTACCAAGACACACGGACTGGAATCAAAGCAACAAATGCTTTCTGGGCCTGTTCTAGACTTTTTGGTAAAAAGTGGGGACTTAGGCCAAAAATGATTTACTGGACTTACCTCACTATTATCACACCCATCATAACCTATGCTTCGCTGGTCTGGTGGCAAAAAACAGAACAAGTTTATGCCCGCAAATCTTTGCAAAAGTTACAAAGACTAACCTGTGTAGGTATCACAGGTGCAATGCGCACCTGCCCAACTTTAGCGTTAGAAAGTTTATTAAATTTTCCTCCGCTACATCAAAGAGTAAAGAAGACTGCTGCACTAAGCGGACTAAAGCTTCATCTCACTAATTACTCAAGGAAGGAAAACTTACAAGGACATATGAGTATTCTGCAGGTGCTCCCAATACTGAAATCGCCTGCAGCACACTCCTCGGACTTTATGCCTAAACGCATAATGTTACACCACCCCTTTGAAGTAATCTTTCCAAACCGCTCAGCATGGAAGAACCCTGTAATTCTTACAAATAACTTCCAATACATCTGGTATACTGACGGTTCAAAAACAAACAACGGTGTAGGTGCAGGGATTTACGGTCCCAACTTTAAATCATCTACATCCCTTGGTAACACAACTACTATCTTTCAGGCAGAGGTAATGGCTATAGAATTCTGCATTAGGGAATGCATTAGAAGAAACCTCCGAAGATCAAGCATCCTAATCTGCTCTGACAGTCAGGCAGCACTAAAGGCTCTGTCCTCGACAAAAATCGAATCCAAACTAGTTTGGAACTGCCTGACTTGTTTACTTCAATTAGCTACTCACAATAAAATAACTCTTTCATGGGTGCCTGGTCATGAAGGCGTACCGGGTAACGAAGAGGCTGACCGACTTGCTAGACTTGGCTCTCAGTCTCAATTCAAAGGCCCCGAACCCTACTGTGGTCTCCCAATAAGTAGCCTAAAAAACGAATTAGCTACCTGGGAACGACAGAACATGATCAGCACCTGGAACAACTCAAATGGCCATCGTCAGTCAAAACTATTCATTGACTTATCCCACAAACGTATGAAAGAAATTCTTGACATGAGCAAACGTGACGCAAAGTTACTTACGGACTTCTTCACGGGACACTGCTCTCTCAAGTATCATCTTAAAAACATGGGCATCAGCCAAGATGACACCTGTCGTCTCTGTCTTGAAGACATAGAAACAGCTGAACACATTTTATGTGAATGCCCTGCCGTAGCTAGATCCAGGCTTAAAATATTCAATAAAGGGTTCCCCTGTCCCCTTGATATCAGAAACACCTCTTCCTCGAAGATTCTTAGGTTCTTACATGACCTCAGCTTCGAATGAACAAACCTTTACACTTCGTGTAATTAAACCTAAGGGAACAGCACAAAAGATCTTTCAGGTCGACGTGCTTGTAAAGGTAATTTTCACCTTCACCCTACAAGTTAAAAAAAAAAAAAAAAAAAATACTTAGATTTCCCACGCAATCTTTCTATACATTTCCAGAGATTGGACACATGTATATAACCTAATGGCAAAACTCAAAGTGAATACATAAAATCACTGGCACCAAGCAATGCTATATCAGCACCAAAACGTCGCGTCGCGTTGCTTACGTTTTTTTTTTTAATTCAAGGATTTAATGTGGGCGTCGACGTCGTCGTCGTCAGGTCTTCTCTTTAAAATAGAATTTAAGGAGAGATAGTGGGATATGATTTTGCTTTCATTACTTCCTTTGCTTCTTTAAGATAGGTACCTATAATATTGATATTTGTTTGTTTTTATTCTTCTGAGTTTTCGTTATTTAGTTTCAGATTTTACCCAAAAGAAAAGGAACACCGAGCATGGATAATAAAAGCTGAACTTTATTCAGCTCACAAAATAAAAACAATCACTTAATGATGATACGATCCGTCCTAATCGGATTCAGGTGATTTGAAAGCTAAAGTTTTTTTTTAAATACAGACATATACAAATATATAATTTTAAAATTTTTTATATCAAATAGAAAAGACTCGGGTGTTTGAGAAACAGTGTCTGCGTACCTGTCTTGGATTACACAGAACACCAGAGTCGAAGTACATAAAATATAATCCTAATGAGATCCTTTACAACGGGGTACGGCGGCTCAAATAAACAGGATCGGCAACTTCATCATAAAACTGACTCGTGGTCACACTGCAAGAGCGATGACCTCGACCAATGGCCAGATATTTGAGGCTTATTACCCCAACACTGAATATACTGCCTCCCTCCATTAATGGTATACCAATAAACTTATCTGGTACGGCAAAATATCTCGGAATTGTCCTTGATCGTAAACTTAACTGGAAAGAAAATTCAAAAGAAAGAGAAAGGAAAGCTCAAATCGCTTTCTACACTTGTAGTAGAATTTTTGGGAAAAAATGGGGACCTGGTTTTAAAACCATTCACTGGATGTATACATCCATAACAAGACCAATCCTCACATATGTCTGTCTAGTCTGGTGGCCATCATTAGAGAAGGCTTCAAACCTTAAGACCATGACCAAAATCCAAAGGCTTGCATGCATTGGCTCAACTAGTGCCATGAGAACAACACCAACTGCAGCTCTGGAAACCTTCCTGTCGCTAGCCCCCCTAGATCTTTACTAAGGAGATGGCGGCCAAAAGCGCACTGCGACTCAAACAATGCAACAATTGGAAAACAGGCATATCAGGCCATAGAACCATCATGAACCATACAGATATAGACATTCAAACAGACTATACCCCCCCCCCCCCCCCCCCCGCATATTGACTTCAATCCAGTGGCCCTAACAGTCTTTCCGACAAGAGAAAGCTGGAAGGAAAACAGGGTTATAAAAGGAAATCACATTTCCGTTTTCACAGATGGTTCCAAAACGGAAGAAGGGGTAGGGTCAGGTATTTTCTCAGACTACCCCACCATGAATAGATCAATAAAGCTTCCCGACTTCTGCAGTGTCTTTCAGGCAGAAGTACTCGCAGTGTGCGAAGCCGCCAAGCACCTAGCTACGCAAAACCTGATCAACAAAAATATTGACTTCTTATAGACAGTCAAGCGGCCATTAAAGCTATCTCATCCATTATCACAAAATCCAGACTAGTAGACAACTGTCGCAGTAACCTAAGACTGCTCAGCGAAACAAACACAGTTAGTTTAACCTGGGTTCCAGGACATTGTGACATAATCGGTAATGAAATGGCGGATAAGCTGGCTAAAATCGGGTCAGCACTCGAATCCAGCGAAACGAACACCTCAGTTCTAAGGCCACTTGAGCAAGAAAAAAACAGAATCAAACACAATTTTCTAAAAACCGCCAATGACAGGTGGTCATCTTTAGAAACATGCCGAGTCTCTAGAAACCTTTGGCCAGATATTTCCAAGAAAAAAACAGAATCTCTACTCCAGCTAAGCAGACCTCGGCTCTCTCTGTTGATTGGCATTCTCACGGGACACAACTCGTTGGGTACCCACATGATGAGAATGGGCATTAGCACATCCAACTAATGCAGAGGATGCCAAGATGAGGAGGCAGAGGAGGGATCATTCCACTTCCTCTGTGAGTGTCCTAGCTTGGCCCACACTCGGAAAAAACCCTCGGAGAATACTTTTTCGACGAACTGGGCGACATCTCTAATCTCCCACTAAGCGACGTCCTGAAATTTATTCAGGGCTCCAAGTGGTTCAGTGGGAGTTCCCTACCACAATAACCAACTAACCCTCCAATCCTCCCATTTCCTCATCCTCTGATTTCCCGGGGAGCACAATGGATCCTTGAGATCCGAGTGAGGTGTTGCCACTTGTAGCTGCACCCCACATTCAACCTAACCTAACCTAACCTAACACTGAATATATGGAGTGGATTTGTCCCACCCCAAAGTGGTTTCACTCTCGAACAAAGTCGGCCATAATTACTTACTCACATGATAACATATTACAACTGAACTCTGATTACGAATCAGTTATGATGTATCTCAATGTCTTGAGATAAGTGCGGCAAAAGAGTTCAAGATCGCTTTACTTAAGTTTAGCTATTGGGACTATAAAAAGTCCTGTGAAAGGTATATTTTCTATATTTATCGAAATTTAATTTTTCTGTTCTAAATATGTTAAAATACATACTTATTACAGTATGCTCGTTCTCTATTGTGTAATAATTAATTAAGCACAGAAACAACTAGTTATGCAAGTAGATATTCAAATTAAGTTTCTTTTTTTAAATCAGGCATTTTTTGGAAAAGTGTTTTGTCTACAAAACATAGGTTCATATATATGCATAGTTTTTTTTTTATTTGCATTGAAAATATTTTTTGAAATGCTAAGGAAAAAATAACAAAAACGTTTGAGCAAAAAAAAAAAGCTAGAAGTCTATTAATAGTGTTTTCTGTTCCTAAGACCTTGTCCTATTTGAGTATCAAAACGATAAAAACCATTTTGATCCAAACAAATTCATCGATACGTATTTTTGTAGGAAATTAAATTTCCTTTATAAAAGGTCATTTTGAAAATTTTTGTCAGGTTAACCGTTTCTAAGTAATCAAGCTTGATAAGCTGATGTGTACTTTTGATTTTGATCTTTTACTTTGAGTTTTTTTTGATTAAGGAACAAATAAATATACGAAAAATGGAAAACATGTTTTTTAGAGAAAATTTGATGCTCTACAAAAAAGGTATTTTAATACTTTTCAATAAAGTACTTCATTCAGCAGTTGTTTACGATTAAAGTTGAAGAAAAAAAAAGAATTTCTTAAGTCGTTTAAAAATTAATTAAAAATCAATCTGCAAATTTCTGCAAATGATTTAAAGTGCAATAAATAGTACATTCAATATTTTGTAAACCGATTTTGCAATTACGAAAGCTGCAGAAACGCTGTTGACAGGTTTGATGTAGTCGATATTACTGCAATTGTTTGGAAACGTGATGCCGTTTTGTCGAGTAAGTGATTCAGTCTTCTTAGGGACAATGAAACCACACAGAAAAAGCTGAACTAAGCGATGTGAAGGACTAGTTTATGGAAAGAGGAACACAGGCTGTCTCTCGCTATACGGATAAGACTGAAGTAGTACTTCTATTCCGAAGTTGATCGACTTTTACATCGGAACCGAAGTTATAAGGAGTAAAAACGTGGTAAAATACCTGGGAATAAAGCTTCATTCGGAACTGGGCTTTTTGGATCAGATACGTTTGACTGCTGAACCCGCATCCAAAGTGAGCAAACGGAGACTCTTTCTGGCAACAACACACTCAGCGAGCTTTGGGCTGAAGCACTAAACCAAGAAAAGTATCGGAAACAGATGACATCGGTACACCACACAGTGTCTGAACCTGCAGTTCTTGTTTTTGTAGGTATTCCACCAATTGATATCTCCGCAGCACAAATAAAATACAAGAACGAAGAGAAAACGGAATCGGAGTAGAAGCATCGAGTACGGAAGCAAAAGCACTTAAGTGCCAGTTACAGACCTGCTTGGCTGACGACTCAACCCTCAGCTTTTCATATTCGTTTCCAAATTCACGTCCTCTTTGGATGTGGATTTGGAACGGGTGCGTATGATTAGCTTAGTAAACGACACGGTCTTCGTTGGAATGACCACACATTAATTTTTAGTCGCCAAAAATGTTGCTAAATGCTTATCAATGCTAATGTTTCTTGAGACGACGCAGGAAATTTTCTGGCTTCAATTTATAAAGACGCCCAAAGTGGTAGGTACGCATGGTGTAATGGTTAGCATGTTCACCTTTTAACCCAGGGGTTCGTGGTTCAAATCCCAACAGTATCAAAATGTTTTTTCACGGGTATCGCCTTTCGCTAGGAATTGGAAAGTCCTCCGTTAGTAAACTCATTGCCATGAAAAGCGCTTTCTCGATCAGAAAATTGTAGGTGCATTCCTTCCACTCACTAGGCATGGTTGTGAGAAATGCACTAGGCCCTAGGGCTACTCGTTATGTTGCGCCACCCTATCTATTTTTAGGCGATAGTTCAGTCGCTTTTTTCAAATAGTTCTCTAGTGAAACAACCAGTTGAATTCCTCCCTTGAAACAGTTTAGCCGTAATTCCCACGTACAGTCAAGTACACAGAGAATTATATTTTAGTCGCACACCCGTATGTGGAATGCTTTACCCGAAAAAAAAAAAATAGAAAATTAAAATAAAATGATATAATAAAATGATTAATTCTAACGAAAACGTACTTATTATTCCACTTGAAAAATTTTCCTGATTCGTATTCCTGATCGTTATAACTGGTCCCTTACACAGCAGAAGTGGGAGGAAAGATGGGAGTTGAAAAACGGAATGCTTTTTACTACTAGGCTGATCGGAGACCTAAGCGAATAATAGTATAAAGATAAGTAAAGTTTGAAACAGTTCTTTTTTAAATTTTGTTTTACTATCCATAATACTTTACAATTCCAAATTATTTTAACTACTTTCACCCCGTAACAAATGAAACAAAAAATTGTGTTAATTTGTTGACTTTTTCATTGAGTTTATACCCCTTTCTTTTGTTTTCTTTTCTTCTGCGTTTCCAGTTCTTTTAGCGTTCAAAACAAGCTCAAAACTTTTCAACTCTTATATGATTTTGTTGAGTGTGCTACTTTTGTGTTGATTGTTTATTCAACGTTAACAATGGCAATAACATTTCTGACCTTGTATGAACACAACATGGCATCATCAAAAACTATCGTTCATAAAAAAAAAACTTTAGATGTAGTTGTACAAACAGAAGAAACATGTTTTTAGAGTTGATATGAGTGTTGGTATCACTCATAAGAAGAATGTTATGACTTATGAATGACAAAACTATAAGAGAGCAAGATAAAACCTACATTACTTGTAGGTACGAGTTTGTATTATAAAAAAAGCATTTTCATTTGCTTATATAACCTAGCCCAATTTTCTTGGTTTAAGTTTCTAAAAGTGCTTGCTGCTACGTAGGGTGTATGAAATTAAAAAAAAATATGTTGGTTTAAGGTTTTCTTCATTGCAAGCCTGTGACAGGTTAAAAATGATTTTTTTTTCATGGCAGAGTATGTTACTTTAAAGGGGCTTCGGATACCCCCAAGCAGCGACCAGAAATGCTAACCATTACGATACTTTGACTTAAAAACTGCGATCTGTTTATACTCGCGAAGGATTTTTTGTGTGTCAATCTGGCAATACCTTTTCGGAGTTCTTCTTTTTGACAACTGTCACTTGATTTATGCTCTGTTTGATTTTTCTTGTGGAAGAATTGAAGCCGCACGGCTACTGGGCACTGCGTAAATTGTCTCCAAACGTAATGGCTGTTTACGCCGATTGTTACATAATTTCGAGTTTTAAACATGTGAGCTACCGCCAAGAACTGGTAATTTAACACCCCTGGACTTTTCTTTTTGTCGGATGTGGGGTTATGTGAAGTCGTTTGTCTACGCAGATAAGTCCGCTTTCGAAGAGAATATTCGTCGCGTTATTCTTCCCCTACAGAGAACTCCACCAAAAAACTACTCCCAAAGGGTTACACCATCGAAAACCCCAACTAAGACAAATGACGTAAAAGTCATTAGCCAAAAAGAAACCAATGTCTCTGAAATGATCGACACTGCAGGACAACAGAGTTTCAAAGAAATCAAAGAAAACTGCCAAACCAAATCAAAAGATTACTATGATGAATGGCAAAAGGAAATAGCAGCAAGAAAGAAACTTGAAACCTTAGTTCAAAGTCTTCAGGAGCAAGTAAAAAGACTCGAAGAAAAGGTGTCCCTATTTGACAAGAAACACAAGTCTACGGTTTAGACAAGTCAACAAGATACTGTTACTATGTATCAAACTGACGAAGAAGAACTTTTATTTGAAACTGAAAGAAAAAGAAATAAGCGCACTGCTAAAAAACGAAAAGCGGAAGGTAGCCCCGAATTGCATACAAAGAACCAGCAAACCTCGAAAAATGAAAATAAAAAAGACTTGGGTACTATAAAGAATAATGCAAATAATGTGCTAGCCAATGCTAAACCGAAGTCTTTGTCTAAAGGCAACAGAAAAACTGTACCACCACCAATTATGATCACAGGATTCCCAAATTTTGGAGATCTTAAGAAAATGATTGAGAAATGTACTAAAAAAGCTTGCAAATATACATCGTATAACAAAGACAATTGGAAAGTCAACGTCGAGGAAGATGGTGACTATAGACTGGTCACTGAGGAACTAAGCAAACATAAAATCCAGTGGCACTCCTATGAAAACAAATCCACAAGACCAATAAAAGTAGTAGCCAGAGGCCTACATTCCTCATGTTCTCCAAAAGAATTAGTAGAAGACCTTGTTCAAGCAGGCTTCCAAGCCCTTGATGCAGTCAATCTTATTAAGAATGAGACTACTAAGAACTCTGCTGGGGAACCAATAATAATAAAGAGATCACTGCCTTTATTCACGCTATCTTTCGACAGCAAACAAAGTCTTGAAAATGTCTATAATATTCGATCAATCTTGGGCATAAAAGTCAAAATTGAACCACTGCGAAAATCAAAAATTGTTCCGCAATGTAAACGATGCCAAGCATTTGGCCACACCCAAAAATATTGCAACCGCGAGTTTGCTTGTGTTAAGTGTGAAGGAAAACATGCAACTAAAGACTGTCCATCAAGCAAAGAACAGAAAGCAAAATGTGTAAACTGTCAAGGTAATCACCCTGCAAGCTATAGAGGCTGTCCAGTTGCTAAAAGATTTCAAAAATCCAAAAGCAAAATGACATCCGGTGAAATAAAGCCCAGCAATCCAGCAAACACAAAAAGAACTCCTGAAGCTGAAGATAAAAGTAAGAAAAAACTTCCGAAGGAAGCTGTTAAAAGCAAAAGCGACGAAAAAAAATCCTATTCACAGATTGTTAAAAACGTGCGGAAGAATGAAGAAACTTCCATTAAAGAAATCCTTGAACTTATTCTTAAAAGAATTGACAATCAGGATTTGAACATCAAACGGCTAAGTGAAGAAGTCGCTCTTAAAAAACAATGATGGACAGAACACTAAAAATTGGAACATGGAATGCAAACGGTCTTTTACACCATTTATCAGAACTAAAAATCTTCTTAGACATCGAACACATAGATATTTGTCTGGTGTCCGAAACTCATTTCTCAAGTGGACTGGTTCTTGATGATTTAATATCAAACTATATTTGCTACCACGCTCCTCATCCAGCTGATAAGGCTAGAGGTGGATCGGCAATCCTCATAAAAAAGAGCTTAAGACACCATGAAGAAGTTATGTTTACAAACGAGAATATGCAAGTAACAATAATTAGTATTGGTATGAAAAAGAAAGACTTCAAGTTGGCATCATATACTGCCCGCCGATGCGTTCCCCGACTGAAGATGATTATACAGAACTGCTGAATGTACTAGGACATAACTTCCTTGTTGGTGGTGACTTTAATGCTAAGCACACCCATTGGGGATCCAGACTTATAACAACAAAAGGCAGAAGGCTTTACAAAGCATGCCTCAAATACAATTGTGAGTTTTATTCATCCAGATCACCAACATACTGGCCATCGGATTCAAGTAAAATACCAGACCTTGTTGACTTTTTCATAGTTAAAGGTATCAAACGAAACCATATAAGAGTCGAAGGAAAATATGACTTATCATCAGATCATACACCGGTGATTTTATCACTTAATGAATCGGAGATAATGGAAAAAAGTAATCCTAAGCTAGTAAACAATAAAACAAACTGGAGTAAATTCAGAGAAAAGCTTGAAAGCTATATAAATCTAAGATCCCCTATGGAAACAAAAGAGCAAATCGAACTTGAAGTAGAACAATTCATTGCCGATGTTCAACAAGCTGCAGAAGAAAGTACACCAACTTGCTCGAGTAGGAAGCAAACTGAAACAAAATACCCTGCCGAGATAAGAGAGTTGATATTGGAGAAGAGAAGAGCTCGAAGAAAATGGCAAAATACTAGATTTCCAGACGACAAAACAGCGTTTAACCGGCTAAGCAACGAACTGAAAAAACAAATCTACGAATTCAAAAATGATTCATTAAGTAGATTCCTGAAAAATTTAACGACTGATGCTTCAACTGATTATTCGCTCTGGAAAGCAGCTAAGCGCCTGAAAAGACCGCAGTTACAAAACCCGCCAATTAAATCTCCAAACGGGAATTGGATCGGAAATCCGAAAGAAAAAGCTAACCTGTT
This sequence comes from Melanostoma mellinum, assembly GCA_914767635.1. NCBI lineage: Eukaryota > Metazoa > Arthropoda > Insecta > Diptera > Syrphidae > Melanostoma > Melanostoma mellinum. The sequence goes on along the minus strand of OU612060.1, from coordinate 61,543,486 downwards.
TGCAGAACATCTTGCGAATGTTTTTAAGCCATTCCCAGCAAGTACACCTGAAATCAGCTTACAGTTTATTGATAAAGTCGATGAAGTTGACATACCAATTGTCACACTCAAAGAAATAAAAAGTGTGTGTCGAAATCAACTATCGAACAAAAAATCACCTGGGTACGATCTAATAACTGCTCAGGTTATGAAAGAAATGCCATCAAAAGCCTTCATAAAACTCCAATTCATAATAAATGCATGCCTAAAGACCCAATATGTCCCACATCATTGGAAAATTGCTGAAGTAATTGTTATACCAAAGCAAGGTAAGCCACCAACAGAAGTGACGTCTTACAGACCAATATCGCTTATACCAATAATGGCAAAAGTCTTTGAAAAATTGCTACTGAAAAGACTGAGCAAAGTCATAGAAGAAAGAAATCTAATCCCAAATCATCAGTTTAGATTTAGAAATAAACATTCCACGATAGACCAAGTTCATAGAATAACGGATGCAGTTGAAAAAGCATTAGAAGAAAAACAAGTATGTTCGGCTATATTTTTAGATGTTGCTCAAGCATTCGACAAGGTATGGCATGAGGGGCTAGCGTACAAACTGCAAAGGGACCTACCCAGGCAGTACTACGAAATACTTAAATCTTATATCTCAAACCGGCTCTTCAGAGTACGGTATGATCAAGAATATTCAAAGCTATGTAATATACAAGCCGGTGTTCCACAAGGAAGCGTCCTAGGACCTACCCTGTATTTGCTATATACAAGGGATATTCCAGTGGATAACAACACCATTATGGCTACTTTTGCAGATGATACTGCAATTTTGGCATCCAGTAAGTGCGTCGTCAAGGCTGCTGAGAAATTGCAAAATGCCGTCGACACCGTTAGTGATTGGACCAAAAAATGGCGTATCAAGCTCAATGAAGCTAAATCTGCACATATAAACTTTACAAATAAAAAGTTAAGCTACATTCAAATATTCATCAACAATCAAGCTGTACCCTACGCCAATACGGCCAAATACCTTGGGATGAATTTGGATGCAAAGCTAAAATGGAAAGAGCATATCAAAAAGAAAAGGGAAGAGCTCAACTTGAAATATAGAAAAATGTACTGGTTACTCGGTAGAAATTCGGACTTATCTGTCGAAAATAAAATAATGCTTGATAAACAAGTACTTAGACCTGTTTGGACCTATGGAATCCAATTATGGGGCTGTACAAAGAAAACAAATACTGAAATCATCCAAAAGTTCCAAAACAAAGTCCTTCGTGGAATAGTAAATGCACCATGGTATATAAGAAATAGCGATTTACATCGTGACCTACAAATAGAAACGGTTACAGAAGTTGTAAGAAAACATGCTGTATCACACAATCAGCGACTGCATAGTCATATCAACTCTGAAATGGAGTCCGTATTAAATACGAGAGGCAATGTTCGGAGATTAAGAAGAACCAAGCCACACGAGCTAATGGCCTAAAAGTCATGGGAAGCATTAAAAGTTTAAGCTTCCCTTAAAGAGATAATATTTTTGAGAAAGAAAAATCTGTTGTCGATCGTTATAGATTGGTTCTGATTATGAGAAGTTTTTAGTGGGTAAGAATCCCACACTACTTGGTATCGAATACTACTAAGTGTCTTTTGAAGATTTACTCCTGACAAAAAAAAAAAAAAAAAAATTCTTCCCCGAAATTATATTTAAAACATAATGACGACTTATCTTCATAATAAAGCTGAACTCTTGAGCATAACAATAAATATTTTTTTTTTTCTTCTTGTCTAAAAACATCCTTTAGTAGTGTAGTGGTATTTGTGACTAAACTTTTCCGAAAAATTTATTCCAACTATACTTGGTGCTTAACTTTTTTGTATCAAAATAGTGAAAGCTGCTTCTGAGAAAAATAATCATCATATGATACTCAAAGTAGATTGTATTTTGTAAGGGAAGATATACCAATGCTAATCTAGTTGAGTTTGTCTCCTTTGCACCATCTGCGATGGAAAATGGGGTCGAGGTTTACGTCATCACAAAATTTTTCAGCACGGCTTTCGAAAAAAAAAACTTTCACCATCTTCTTTTTCCTCTCTCCAGCGTTACGAGCCTGGTGATTGAAGGAATCACCGCTCTCGCAATCAACTGCTTCACTCTAGCGATCCGTTTGTAGGGTACATCGCATTGACATTCCGGTTTTGATTGTTCTTTTGGACAAACAGGTGCGATTGGGTGTATCAGGAATGTTTTAGTCTGCCTTTGTCATTAGCAATCATGTCTGAACTCTGAACGTTGCACATACATATATCCTTTTTAATGGCGTTCACTAAAGGCCCCGACCCATATAATCCGTTTCATCCGTTCGCTGCCGGATTCAACTGACAGCTCGATTAAATACACACGTTATTATGAGAGGTGACCCATAAGCATCGGATGCAACGGCCGCAACGGAAAAAGTAGACCAACTTTTAACTTTTTGCGTCCGGCAGAACCGATGACATAAGGTGTCAAAACCAATTTAAAGTTTCCCTTCTGCTAGTGATGGAATAAGTAAAAACGATACCTCAGATGTTACTCATTTTTCGTTTTTACTGTTACTGAAAAAACAAATGAGGTAGCATTTTCGATCGGATTTTAGTATAAAAATGGTTTAGATAGCCGAAAAATACATTCAATTTTAATTTTTATTTTTCGAGTTCGAGATTTGAGTAATGAATTCACCACTAATGACAAAGTTCATATTGCTCGATTTGTTAAAGCATAAAATCGACAGAAATGATTATATTATTGAACCAATCGACCACAAATCAATACCGACAAATTTTTTAGCAAAGAAGGAGAATAAGAAAAAAATCGATTTGTACGCACGAATTTTCAATAAATCTACACTATTCGTCGATATTTTCCTATTGAGACTCATCCACAGCGACACATGCCTATTCGAAGAAGCTCATTGAGAACTTTCAAAACATTTTCATTTTGTATTTGTCTGATCAAATATAAATTTCGATTCTCTTCAGGAAGCTGTATGGTTATAAAAATTAAGGCTTTCTGAGCTCAGTATAATGTCCACAAGAATGGGCGTATTCCAAAACGCAAGTCTTGCACAAATTATGCAAAACAAGCATAATTGCTTAGCATTAGACTACTTAGCAAAGCTAACGTTTAGGAATTTGCCCAATGTTCCATTTCAAAAGTGTAATTTAGGCAAGTTTTTGACAAATTATCTACATGATTTGATGCCCAACTTATTATTTCAATAAAAGTTGAAGAAAATTTCACTGGATACGAATCTAACAGCCCGATTCTGGAAAAAAGTCACAAGTCACAACATCACAATTTGAGTGTTGAGTGGAAAACTGTGACTTTTCTGGAAAGTTGTGATTCGTGAGTCATCAGTGACTTTGGACAGAATCGGGATGTATATATAAATACAAATATAAATTTACAAATGTATAAATTTACATTTATGTATATTTTCTTTAATTTTATTTTGTTTTCACTAATAAAAGCGATTTTTCTCAAAAACTCGTTATGATCTAAAGGAGAGTATCTCCGAAATATACTCTTTACAATGAAAGTCTTCACTTTTATATTTTGTACTCAAAATTCCTTAATCCGCTGTTCTTCAGAAAATACTTTTATGAAAACTTTGCAAAGTTCTGCATACACCACTTCAAAAAAAAAAAAACTCGAACTGTGAAAGATGAAGAGCTCACTCATCTCTAGTAGCAGTTGACTCATCGACTCATCTCTAGTTTCTCTCATTCATTTTGACTAATTTATATCTGCCAAAACACCGCAACGGATTCTATGGGTCACACCAATCTGTTGTGTCCGGTAAAACTCACTGCTGTCAGTTGAATCCGGCAGCGAACGGACGCAACGGATTCTATGGGATGATGCCTTAAATGTTCGTTGAACATTACAATACCAACTGAGTCGGTTGTGCTATTTTTTTTTTTTTTTTTTGTAATTTTGACGTGAAGGCTTCCACCTTCCATGGATCTTAGTTCTTCCAAAATGATCAAGCTTTGTTGCTCCTTACAGCATCTATGTGAGTGCCGTATGTGAGTTCTGGGCGCACAAACGCGGTCTTAAGTATTCCCTTCAGTTAAGGGCGGTTTTTTTTCAGAAGATGGTGCATTTTTCTCTCAACCAATTATTGATTTCATATATTCAAACTTCTCACACTTGGGTAGCACATTTCTATTTAAACAAAATGTTGGGTCAGAAAACGGGCAAAAAAAGTGTTCAGTCATTTGGACTAATGCGGTACCCACTACCTTGAAAGACTTTTGAAAATATATATAGTCCTTCTTACAGCGATGAAAGATCCTCACTTATGATGGCTCCATCGTCAGCAAACAATATTTGATGTAGTTACTTTGTTGTTTTGTACTTTATATTCCAGCAAGTAGTCAAGGCCTTTAATAGAGAGCAGAGGACTCAAACCGCTTTCTTCTTCCTTGGTGTGCATTTCCTGTGACTTGGAATCCTTCGGTGACTCAAGCAGGATGTAACTTTCGTCGCCGCTCCGTAATACGTATCCTAATCATCCACATACAGGCCTGTGGAATTCTTCATCGTCTAAAGGGCACCCACATTAGATCTCGTTGTTGTCGATCGAATTTTTTTTCGAAGTAAGACTATCATCAAAATTTTGAGCAATCCAATCTCGATCTGTTCCCTCTTTTTGCAAAACTCATATGGTATCTCGTCTGTCCTAAGCCAACAACCCAACACCATTGCTTTTTTGGAGTTCTTAACTGCTTCACTAACTTCTTCGACTGTGGTGTCGAACTGTTTCGACAAACTAGGTTCAGCTTCCAAAAAATGCTCTCGAGGAAAATGTGGGTTTAAAAGGTCATCATAATATCTACCGTCGCCGTCGCCACCTGAGCAAAATTTTTTCGTCATTCACTAGAAGCTGTTTTTTTAGCATCGCAAATAAACTTCAGCGAACAAATCTCCTGAGCATTCCTCCTTTTTCGCTCCTTCACTCGAGTTGTTTTGAAGAATTAGCAAGGGAAAACTCTTCGCTCTCCCGAAATATGGCCGATTTTGTCTCTGCTTTAAGTTCGGCACACTTCTTCTTCGCTTCTTTCTTGCAACTTCTGTACAAAATGTCTGTTTAAAATTTCTGTGTATAAAATTTATGTAAAAAAATTCTGTGACGGTGTTGCTGGGTGACAAATTTACCCAATATCACTGCAGTTTTTCACCCTAGGTTTTAAAACAAACAAACTCAAACCTCATACAAACAAACTAAACGTCATAAATTTGTTCACCAAAAGTAAAACAAAAATACGCAACAGAAGTAGGTAGTGGTATTATACACACAAATGCAACCAAAACCACATGCTGCCTTAAAAACTCGTTTTATTTGACGTAAGCTTGCGAGACCGCTTAGATATTTAAAGTGCAAGAAAAAAATATGTATTTTTTATATCATTTCTACAAGCATCATGCCATCAAGTTATACCCAACATTTATGTCGTCATTATCCGAAATGTGTACAAATTCTTGTTTTGAAGGCGTCGAGTCGCTATCGCTGGTCTTGTAGCTCGTAGGTGATGCAACGTAAACAAGCAAATCTTCACACCCACTTTAACACTCAAAGTGGAATGTGATTTTGCGAGTTATACTTTACTGTCAGCAATAATGTGTCCGTTGCGAAAATAATAGGTCTTATCGTTTGAAAACTAAATTCTTCCTCCCTCGACACAAATGAAAAAAAAAAAATTATGTGAAATCTGCACACACATATGTATGCATCGTTTATCGAAGGGCTATAAAAATTCCTTTCAATATGCGGTGATACTTAATGTGTGTTTTGAGGCTTTGGTATTGTTTACATATAAACTCTTTTAGCTGCCGCAAAAGCCCGAGACCACATTTCACTACAATCTACAATGCCCACGAAGAGAATGTGCGTGGAAGTCAATTGCATTGAATGGTTTTTTTATACGAGTCAACATATGTGTTAAACAACAACACATTGCTCAAGAAATTCCACTCTGTTGGTTACAATTACTTATGCAATTAAATTCGTTGATTTTAAAACTAGGAGAGCGCGTATGCTATGTGCTACTCCAAACCATTTATGTACATGCAACCACCCTCGGCCTCGTTGGTTAATTTTGTTTTTAATTATTTAATGTAAACATTTTATTTAACAGAATTTGTTTTCCTGTGATAATTACTCTGGATTTATGCGCTTATCTTTTGTGTTGGTTGTGACTGTTTGTGGTCTGATTTAATGGCTTTATCTCGTCGTAGGAATCGGGCTTAAGAGTTTTTATAATTTCCTCTCGCTCTGTTCAATGATTTGATACAGTGATGAGAAAACGTTTGTAGAGTTTACTTAGTGCTTATCTCACATAACACGGAATGGAAGAATTGTGTTTGGCAATTATTCTAATGTAAGATTCTACTCTTTCATAGTGCTAAGCATTTATCACCAATGAGTGGAAGAATAGAATGGGTAATGGGTGCCACACCTGACACAATAAGTGTGAAAGACGCGTACGTTTAAAGGATCATCCATCAGTCTTCCTGGTTGCCATGCGATGTCTTAAGATTCAAGGTGCTCGTAAAGTTTTTTGATTTGCCAAACCAACCGTTAAATGGGCTATAAATCTTATGTGTGCGAGAGTATATACACTTTGTAATAATAACCGTTTTACAGACACTTTGGGAAACAAAATAACGTTCTACACCTTGAAATTGAGTAGTAATTTATTTTATTTACTGCTTTTACTCCTTGTGTTTTTATTTTACAAATAAATGGTTTCTTCTTGAGGAAGCAAAGGGTGTTTTTGAGAGGCTTGGTTTGAAAATTGGCAACACTTTTCTCTAGAGTTTGTAAATTTGACTGGCGGTATATTTGTAGTCAGTACCATTTACCATTTCAAAATTAATTGACTTAAAGCAGAATGGTTATGGAAAATTGGAATTCCCGATAACGCTTCATTCTAGCCAGCCGTGTAATCAATATGCCCGAAATCGTAGTTTAGCAGTAATGGCATATATGTTTTATTTAAAAGCAATACCTTGACAATGAATCTTATTTTTATCGCTAGAAAAAAACACTCTTTTAGTTTCTATGAGTAACCAGCGATTAAAATTGCATAATCTAATTTCGTTAAAATGCACAAAATTATTCGTCAACTGGCAAAAAAGAAGTCACCTATGTTAACAAAGTCTAAGAATTATGAAGATAATAAGTAACAACGAACAAGGGCTGCTTACGATCAGTATAACGAGATCTACAAGGAGAAAAGCAGGGAAGAACACCGACTTCTCAAAAAGAAAAAGAAGCAGCATGAGAAGCACTCGTTTGAGGAAATAGAGAGGTGCCATGACAGGAACGAGATTCGGAACTTTTACCAAAAGGTAAAAAGATCCTGCCAGGGTGGCAAACCCCGAACTTAAGCCTGTAAAGACCAGCAGGGAAACATAGTTATAGAGTCACAGTCGCTACTGAGGATCTGGAAAGATCACTTCTGCAGACTGCTTAAAGGCGACGAGGACACAAATTCCGTTGTCAGGCAGATTGCCCCATTCAGCTTAGACGATGATCAAGAATGCCGTTCTTCCGACCTAGAGGAAGTTAAGCTTGCCATTGGCAAACTTAAATCAAATAAGACTGTAGGTGCAGATGGCCTTGATGCCGAACTCTTCAAGGCAGCTGGAGACCAGTTGGAAAGGAGCATGCACCAGCTGATCTGCATGATATGGTCGGAAAAAAGCATGCCCGATGAATGGAACCTCAGTATCGTATGCCCGATCCTAAAGAAGGGAGACCCTCACAATTGCGCCAGTTATAGAGGGATAAGCCTCCTTAACGTCGCTTATAAGATCTTGTCTGCTGTAATATGTGAACGTCTGAAACCCCACGTCAACAACTTGATAGGTCCTTATCAATGTGGTTTTAGACCAGAGAAGTCCACAATAGACCAAATTTTCACATTACGGCAGATTTTGGAAAAAACCCGAGAACGTAATATCGATATTCACCATCTTTTTATCGATTTCAAGGCCGCGTATGACAGCATTTACAGAGACGAGCTGTACAGAGCCATGTCTAGTTTCGGCATCCCTGCAAAAGTCGTACGACTATGCAGGATGACTTTGGAGAATTTACGCTGCTCCGTCAAGTTCGGTAAAAAACTCACCGAGCCCTTTGATGTCGAAAAAGGTTTTAGGCAAGGCGATAAACTGTCATGCGATTTCTTCAACATCATACTTGAAAAGATTGTAAAAAACTCAAACGTCAACACCAGAGGAACAATCTTTCAAAAGTCTGTGCAATTACTCGCCTATGCAGACGATATTGACGTAATGGGAAGAAAAAAACGTGATGTCATAGGTGCTTTTGCGAGTATTGTAACAGAAGCGGCAAAAATGGGTTTAATGGCTAATGAGGGCAAAACGAAGTGTTGTCATCAAACAGGGACACAGAACATCGACGAATTGGACAAATCGTTACAATAGACAGACATAACTTCGAGGTAGTACAGGACTTCGTCTAGATAGGAACCGCTGTAGACACGGACAACAACATCAGTGCGGAGATCAAACGGAGAATAACTCTTTGCCAACCGTTGCTTCTTTTGGTTTAGAAGGCAATTGAGAAACAAAACATTCTCCAGAAAACCAAGGTAACCTTGTATAAGACCTTAATCATCCCAGTCCTGCTGTACCGCGCGGAAGCATGGACTTTATCGAAAGCGGATGAGAAACCCTTGGTCGTTTCGAAAGAAAAATTCTCCGAATGATCTTTGGTCCCGTATGCGAAGAAAATGTGTGCAGAAGAAGATACAACAACGAGCTGTATGAGCTGTACCGCGACATGGGCATAGCCAGAAGAGTACGTATTGCGAGGCTACGATGGTTGGGTCATGTAGAGCGGATGGACCCAAACGCTCCGGCTCGACGGGTGTTCGAAAGCACATTGCAGGGAAATTGCGGAAGGGGAAGACCTCGTCTTAGGTAGCGCAATCAAGTGGATGAAGACCTCAACCGACTTAGAGTTCAAAACTAGAGAGCCCGAAATCGAAGTCGTTATAGTAGGATGTTGGTTGAGGCCCAGGTTCACCCCGAACTGTAATGCCCACCTAAGTAAGAAGTAAGTAAGTAATTTGATTTTTGATATACATTAGACTGGTTCAAAAAAAGTTACTATTATTTTTTTCTCGAAACAATTCCATTTATACCTTCGAGGAGGTGTAGAACGATTTCCTGTTAAAAGGAGAGCTCTAAATATTAATACAAATTGTATGGGAAAAAAACTTTTAAATTTTAGAATTTTAAATTTCGGTCTAGAAATAAAGTACCGGGATGAGCGATACATATTTTTATAGAAAATTAGTTGCAAACAAAAAAGGTTTCTTATCATTTTTCGACAAATTCACTCCTTCAAAAGTTATTCAAGGTTGAAGTTTAAATTTTAATTCTTTTTCTTGATTTCTGACAAAATGCTACTCATTACTTAAAATCATAAAATCATTCATTTATGATACATATTTTTATAGAAAATTAGTTGTTGTACAAAAAAAGGTGTCTTATCACTTTTCAACAAATTCACACAATTAATTTAAGTTTTTTTTTTATTTCTGACAAAACTTTAACCTTGAATTTATTTTGAAAGAGTGAATTTTTTCGAAAAATGATATGAAACCCTTTTTGTAGAACAACAAGGCATCTTTTTACACCTCCTCGAAGGTATAAATGGAATTGTTACGAGAAAAAAAAAATAGTCAAATACTTCTAAAAACTGTAAAACAAAATTTTGATTCTCAATTACTTTCCCCATTATTTAAAACTTCTCGCTGGATGACTGTGATCTGTGACTGTTCGCTTACGTTGTCTGTATGAAAATGAATGATTGATCAATCTTTCATTTTCGAATATACAGCTATGGACAAAGAAATAGCACACTATTAAGAAAAATCATAAATTCAAAATTTCCGTTATGTGAAATGGTTGTGATGTTTCTTTTTCTTCGCGTATGTAGATTTGATAAACAAATGCAGTCTATCAAGCCTAAAAAGTACCGCAATTTTTGAGTCCTAAGTGCGAAGCGTACAATCCTAAGTATACTTTAAAGACGGTGAAACATGGAGTGGAAAATTTAATGGTCTGGGTGGTTTTCCTGGCATGGGGTGGGACCATTGCATTGGTGAGGATTGATGTCAAAATGGATAAATTCGCTTAGCTTGCAATACTGAAGAATACAATGGAACCATATTCCTTTGAGTTAATGCCAATTAAGTGGATATTCATGCATGACAATGACCCCAAACACGCATCAAATATAGTAAAAGCTTGGCTCGTGGATGAACAAACCGATGTCCTAACCTGGCCAGCTCAAAGTCCCATAGAACACCTATGGAATGATGTTAAAGTCAAAATTGGGCAGACAAAATTTAAAAATTCAAACGATCTTTGGGCCGGAATCAAAGAAGCTTGGTACTCTATCCCGCAAAGTAGATGCCGGGCGTTAGTTGAAAGCTTACCAAGGAGGTGCCAAGCAACTTTAAAAAATCGTGGTCAACCAACTAAGAACTAACTTGTTAATACCAAAATTTATGAAAAAATAAATATTTTCACTAAAAATCATTTTTTTTTTTACGATTATAGGTAGGTGTGCTATTTTCTTGTCCACAAGAAATTTGATCATCACTGCAATATATATTTTTAAAAATTGAATTGTAAAGAAATAATTCCTTATTACTAATTATTATTAATCCTTAGAAGTCACTTCATGTCATAAAATAGGAAATAAGCTATTTAAGTTCAAAAGGATAAAATAAATGCAGTTTTCATAAGAAAATGAATGAGTGTGCTATTTCTTTGTCCATAGCTGTATGTACATTCTTCAATACCGGAAACCTGATTGAACAAAAATCAGACCGATTTGATTTTGCCTCAAGCATACACACAATGTATGTGGTACCCGTGGCGTAATGGTTAGCATGTCCACCTGCTAACCCAGAGGTTCGAGGTTCGAATCCCAGCAGAGGCAAAATGCAAAAATGTTTTTCCACGGGTATCGCCTTTCGCGAGGAATTGGCAAGTCCTCCGTTAGTATTCATTGCCATGAAAAGCGCATTCTCAATTAGCCGTTCGGAACCGGCGAAAAATTGTAGGTCCCCTCCATTTCCCTCACAAGGCATGGTTGTGAGAAATGCGCTAGGCCCAGGGGCTCCTCGCTCTGTTGCGCCACCCTATTTATTTATTTTTTTTATTTTACACACAATGTATGAGTGAGTCATTTTCAGTAGTACACTCTTACATGCTTGTTTAGCATTTAAATAATGTACATATAGGCCGCATAACGAAACGCCAAATCCAAAATAAAAATAAGCACTTATTGCTGAAAACCCTCTGATTATTTGATAGCAGCCTGCTGCTGTTATTATGAGTAAGATTTAGAACCTTTTCCAATTCATTCAACCGCTGCCGTTTGCATCTCCATCCGGCCACTAGCTGTGACTCAATGAGGGTATACTTATTTGCGTCGTAAAATTTACCAAAAATTACGCTAAACTGAAACTATTAAAGTTCTAAATCTACTTCTTTTTCTTTGTCCTTTTTTTGCGACGGCGCGGCGGGCGTGGCGTTACGACCATCGTGATCTCAAAGGGGTCACAGTCCACAGCTCTCCCATCACCTAACTGCGCCACACTAGTGACACTAGTGATTCCCTCGTGGGGTAGGTACGCCAAGGAGCATAAATCCGAAATAAAAAATTAAAGTTATCGAAAAACAATTTTTGTAACACTTAAAACAATCAACACTATCAAAACGTTTTTTCTCCCATTATATGGATCTATTATGTGCTAAAAGATAAAATATAATTTTACATACCAACAAACCTAATAGATTTCGTTTTCAAAGCCGGAAATTAATCACCACAATTAACGTCATAATATCCTCGCCCTTTTGAGTATCTATATGGGACTTCGTTCAGAATCGATTTTCTTTCGAGTTTCTTTCACTCTGTAATAATCCGGTCGCCATTTTTCATTGATAAGGTGCACTTAAGCATTATAATGACACACAACACAAGCGTTTACATAAAAGCGGAACAAAGGCAAACAAAAAGATAAATCTCAAGATCATGTTAGTATATGAGCAGCGAAAACAAAATATGTGTTGGTAAATAACTACATATATATACAATGTACATCTTTTCAGGGTTAGTGGCTAGAATTTCAATATAATATAAATCGAACCGCAGCACGTGCATGGCATTATCAACGCTATCGTCAAGAAACACACACAATCAGATTATTTAAGATGAAAACATAAAGGAAATCGGTGACGAATCAAGTGGAACAGAGCTTAGAAGCTGTCATCGTATTAAAAATAATCGACTTTTTGTATAAGATACCTAATCTTAATTGGATCACTTGAGCAAAGTAAAGATATAATATTTTTCAACCCTTATCGAAACCAAAAATTATCTCATAAGAAATAGCTTCAACAGGCTCTTCAACGCTGGATGATTTGATTTGATGATTATTCAAAGAACTTATGTACAGATTTCCTAATTGTAGAGAATGAAAATAATTTAGTATACTCGTATAAAAAACCTGTTTCTTTTGACGAAAGTAACTCTGTCTGTCCGCTTTTCTTTGTAACCAACTACCGCCCAAACTACTAAATCGATTTGATAAAAATTTGGTACGCAGATTATATAGAACTTGGGAAAGAGCATAGGCTTTAAATGATATCTCTATGTTTCTACAGGAAAGGGAGTGTTAACGGGAACCTAGAAACTGCTGGACAGATTTCAAAAATTCTTACACCGTTAGAATGCTACAGTATTTCCGAGTAACATAAGCTTTAACTCATCCTAATATTCTCACAGAAACGGGAGTCCTTACTAATGTTGGAATTCCGAAAAAATAACCTCATGGTTCAAATCAACTCCACATCAACATTATTCTGTAAATAGGTAGGATATAGATCAAGTTTGATTTTAAAAATCATAACTTAGTCAGCTTTGTGCCGAGAAAAACATCATTCTCTATGCCTTGCCACCAAACACAACCCATATCCTTCAGCCAGCTGACGTTAGCGTATTCAAGCCACTTAAAGAAGATTGGAAAAAACAGTTCGAGATTGGCACATTAAACACAGCTTTAACGCGAAAGGATTTCTGTCTGCTCTTAGAAACCGTACTTTACAAAAATGACAATTTGGCAGAAACCATAAAGAACGGATTTTGGGAGTGCGGACTTTTTCCATTAAACTGTAATGCTGTGGACTGCGGATAATGTGTTCAAGACGTAATGGAAAGCTTTACTGCGCAATCTACAGAAATTGAAGTCATGCAACCACCTAAAAAGATAGATTCTCCATTGCAATAGATGTCGTCCATGAAGTCAAGGACCAATTCGAGAATGAAGGTATTCAATTTTGTAATATATTAAATATCCTAGAGATATCAAGACCTAGCCTTGAGCAAGAACAAACAACTGAACATGTCGAACTTACTTCACTACCAATGAACGTGGCTTTTGACGTTAATGAAGATGGCACGTTGTAGCTTGGCTACATTATAAATTTTAACCCGGAAGCGTATTCAGAGTTTGGTTCCAGAGCACCTGCACTTCCAAGCCCGATTTTAGCTGCCAGTGGCGGAAGTAGAATTGAATCAAGAACAGTTCCTTTGGTTTCCCCTTCTCCTCAACCACCATCTTTTGATTAGCCAGCTACGGTAACTTCTGCAATTACTGAAGACAGTTCTTTTACCCTATCAATACCTCCGGATAACCCAACTTAGTGCTGTAGCAAATGGTATGTATTCGTTACTCAGTAACAAGTATTCTCTTTTGTACCGAATAACGAAACGTTACTCGCAAAAAAATGTTACTTTTACGATGTCGTTACTGTCGTTACTTTCGTTACTTACGTTACTTTCGTTACTTTCGTTACTTTCGTTACTCGGTATCGGTATCTTCATTTCGTATGTTTAGTTACTTTGGGTAGTTTGGTATCGGATCGGCATTTGGTATGTTTAGTTACTTTGGGTAGTTTGGTACTCGGATTGGTATTTCGCATGTTTAGTTACTTTCGTTACTCGGTATCGGTATCGGCATTTCGTATGTTTAGTTACTTTGGGTAGTTTGGTATCGGATCGGCATTTGGTATGTTTAGCTACTTTGGGCAGTTTGGTACTCGGATTGATGTTTCGCATGTTTAGTTACTTTCGTTACTCGGTATCGGTATCTTCATTTCGTATGTTTAGTTACTTTGGGTAGTTTGGTATCGGATCGGCATTTGGTATGTTTAGTTACTTTGGGTAGTTTGGTACTCGGATTGGTATTTCGCATGTTTAGTTACTTTCGTTACTCGGTATCGGTATCGGCATTTCGTATGTTTAGTTACTTTGGGTTGTTTGGTACTCGGGTGGGTAGTCGAGTTGGTATCGATATCAGTACCACTACCTGTACCTTGTGTGTACTGTGTAATGTGTATAGTCAGTGTATTGTATGCCTGCTATAGAGATGAAGGGTGCAACAAACAGACTTATTTGTGTGTCTGATTGGGAAACAAATGTATTTCTTTTTCTATTGTTTCAGGTTTGTATATCTTTTTGAATGAGACAATTAAATGGAGCTAAATTTGCGTTTGTATTGTAATAATGTAGATGAAACCACCTATTTTTTTATATGGTGCTTTTATGCGTTATGGTTTGTTATTGGAATTACTTGTATCTTTTATTGTATCTTGCTTTTTTTAATTTATTTTAACGATTATGCGGGCATTATTGCTTTTTCTGAGTTCTAAAAATGGCAAATTTTTGGTCAGGTCTGTCAATAAAGTTTAGCAATGGCATGTTAAGATAACATGATAAAAAAGATGTTTATAAAATTGTGGAGAACTATTGATCTATCTAATTTATAAATATTTATGTACATATTATAATTATTATTTTGGCGATAGGTTTCTATGGTTAATTATTTAATTTTTGAATTTGTAGGCGAAGCATAAAATTTGCATATCAATGAAAAAAAGTTCCATGGGCTGTGTAAATTTCATTGAGTAAAATTTCTGCAACGATGTAAACTGAAAAGTCTTGATGTTAACCAATCAAATCGGTATGTGTGGGTAGTTTGCATTTCTAGCAGAAATTTGAGGGTATCTACACCATTTCTTCCTGTAAATACAGTTCTATAATTATATGACAACGCCAGGCATATGACTGAATATAAGGTAATAACTTTTAAGCAAAATTTTTCTACAATTATGATACAAATATTTTACCCTATACAACTACACAGCTAAATATACCATTTTTCAATTGATTTCGCCATAAAAAGTACTTTTTTAGACACTAATACCAGCTTTTGAAAAAGTAACGAAAGTAACGAAAGTAACGACATTTTTATACCGAGTACTCAGATCAAAAGTAACGTATGCATACGGGTAGTCATTTTATCGTTACTTTTACAGCTCTAACCCAACTACTTCAAAAAGATCTCCTCTTTCCTCAATACCATTATATGAAAGCAATATTCTCAAAAATCCAGCATCCCCTTCATTTAGTTCACCATCACTTCAAAAAGCATTTGCGAATCTTAAACAAATTGATTCAACTGAAAGGAGCCCATCCTGTTCGCCTAGCACATCAAGATCCCCGATTCATTTATCAAAACATTTATTTTACCCAGACCCTATTAAAAAGAAAAATAGTAGGTACACAGACTTGCCGATCTCCCAGTGCAATATCATCTCAGGCTTGGAGGGACATCTTTAAGTGTAAGGAAAAGGCCAAGCAAGAAAAGATTCATATGATAGAGAAAAGGAAAGATGAAAGGTTACGAAGAAAAGAAAGCTCAAAAATTATCTGGACGCAAAAGGACTGGACAGTCAAGAAACAGTAAGATTTCTGATTTGAAATTAGTTGTTGGTTTACAGTTACATGTTGCATCACAAAGTTGAGTGTTTTTCGCATTAAAAAAAAAACTGAAAATTTGAGTTATCATTAACAAATTTTAGTGAATTGTATAAAGTAAATTTTTGAAAAAAGGTAATGAGAAAAGTAAAACAATATAATAATGAAGAGATTTAAATGATTTTCTGAAATGTTTGTTTTGTTTTGACCTCCAATGGAACTGAGGCATGATTTGTGTTTTTTTTCTTTCATTTTTCGTGTTTTTCTAAAGAAAAAAACATCAAGTGCCAATAAATGCCGGATATAAGTCATAAGTCAAAATTTAGATCTATTTTTCTTCTTTCAGAAAATATATGGCTTTTTGAGCGCAGATGGGCGCAAACGTTAAAATTTTGAAGTAAAACACTTATTTTCAGATTTTAACAATATGATCAAGCTAATCGATATTTTAAACATTTGGCATTCGGTGAAGAAAGGTGGCAGTGCTGCAAGAACTAACGAAACTTGGAAAATTTTTAAGCGTATTTATAAAATTGAAGATTTAGAAGCAAAAAAGAAGAATCTCTGTAAATCCTTTCAAAGAAGGTAGAAGGCATGCTCAAAGAAAAAAATCTGCTTTTATCTAAAAACAGTGCCCGGCTTGATTTCGAGGAAGATTTTAGTTCTTTAGAAGACCGAGCAGATGCGAATAACTCGCAAACACGTCAAGGTAGACCAAAAAAGCCATTTTTGGAAGGCTCGTCTAGAACGAAGAGGAGACGTATTGCAGAGATCGTTGTCGTCATCGATGAAGATATCGCTTGTGCTTTGAAAAAATGCCAGTCCAAAGAAAGTGTTTAAATGAAACAACTTGATGTAAATGATGCTTTGAAGCAAAATTATCAAAACACCAGTACCAAGTCATAAGGAACTTAAAAAAATAAAAAATAAATAAATAGGGTGGCGCAGCAGAGCGAGGAGCCCCTGGGCCTAGCGCATTTCTCACAACCATGGCTTGTGAGGGAATGGAGGGGACCTACATTTTTCTGCCGGTTCCGAACGGCTAATTGAGAAAGCGCTTTTCATGGCAGTGAATTTACTAACGGAGGACTTGCCAATTCCTCGCGAAAGGCTATACCCGTGGAAAAACATTTTTGCCTCTGCTGCGATTCAAACCTCGAACCTTTGGGTTAGCAGGTGGACATGCTAACCATCACGCCACGGGTACCATAAGGAACTTGGTAAACCAAAAAACTGAAGTCGATATTTTTCCAAGCTATAAAAAAGTTCTTAAAGCAAAATAAGAATGTTACCCAGCACTTGAAACAATAAAAATATCGGAATCATTAGCTAAAGTTTCGCTCAAAGGACTCGTTAATCACACAGCTGAACGCATCGTAGAATCCCAACGAGAAATTTTTGCAAACTTGGATTATGATTTTGGTAATAAAAAAAAAAAAAAATTAAAAACAAAGTTTTGTGTTATATTGTAAAACTCGTCCCTTCGTTTTTTAGCTGTGTTAATAGTAAAAGTGTTTCGTATTTGTTACAACCGATAAGTTCAGATGCAAATATAATAGTGTCGCTCGTCTGAATAAAACCATATGTTGTGTTCGTCTTTTGGAAAAATATAATTTTACTGTGACTACATGAACTCTTGATTTAGGTAATCTAACTCTAATCGGCAAATGGGGTTTGATGGAAGCAGTGAACAGTCCGAATATAAGCAAAGCATATCCAGCGAATTCAGCGAATTCGGATAACGTCATATGTTCCAATACAACTTTTTTCGGAAGAGGGCCCTGAGTCGGGAAAGAAAATTGTATGCCAAAATCCTCGGCCAGGATCAACTCGATACTGCCGACCCATACGTTTTCAATTAAAAAAAGAAACGACAGACTTGAGCAGAGCTGAGCAGGAGTACCTATATACAGAGCCAAATAAACGTACTAAATGACACCATAATTAATATATCGAACCGTTTTATCAGCGTAAAACATATACTAAAATTGACAATGGTTGACGGTAAGGCATGCAATGCCTTGTCAAATACGGTTTCACAACAAGTTTGCTATATTTGTGGAGCAAAACCCAGAGATATGAATGACATTCCAACCTCCTTAGAAAGAACCATCAATGAAGATTTCTTAGATTTCGCCATATCTCCACTCTATGCATGGATAAGATTTTTTGAATTCTTCATTCATTTAGCTTATCGGTTGGATTTCGAAAAATGGCGCACAGGAAGCAATGAAAAAGATCTTATGAACGCACAAAAAAAACGTATCCAAAGAGAATTTAAGCACATTGGGTTGATAGTTGACAAGCCAAAACAAGGTGGAGGGAATTCGAATGATGGAAATACAGCCCGAAGACTTTTTGCCAGCCCATCCGTATTTTCCAAAATAACTGGCGTAAGACAATCGATTATCGATAGATGTGCTGTGATTTTGAAAACTTTGGCAAGTTGTTTTGCATTTAATGTAGACACTTTCCAAGAATATGCTCAAGAAACAGCCCGAGAAATCGTTGCAGAATATCCTTGGTACCCATTGCCAGCTTCAGTACACATCTGTCATGGAGGACAGATCGTGAAACATTCGATATTACCTATAGGCCAATTTACGGAGGAAGCAGGTGAAGCTAAAAATAAAGACGTCAAGTTTTTTCGTTCAAAAAACACTAGAAAAATATTAAGAATATCAACAAACACCGATTTATTAAATAGATTACTGCTGACTTCAAACCCTTTACTTTCTAACGAAAGAAATTTAAAAAAAAAAATCAAAAATCGACTTTGTCTAAGGAAATTTTAAACTTATTGATATAATTCTTTGCAAAATAAAATAATATTCAAAACAAATTACCTAGTTACTTTTTTAATTATTCAACTTATTTTCCATCAGTTCAAATTAAGTTTAGAGTTTTGACCGGACTTTCCATACAAGTGGAACCACTGTGCAGTGCATGGACCAAAATGGGCGTAAAAAAAACTAAAAGTCTTTTTAACAATCTCTTACTTTTTAAATCATGGGCGTTAAGTTCTTGACACATTCATGTAAAATTGTAAAATCAATTGAACGCATCCTGACTTCAAAATCCATACAGCGCTGCGGTTGCCGCGCCGCTAAATAAAGCACCTAATGAATACTGTTTACATAAGGGCATATCCTTAAAAAAGAAGCTTCTTAAGAAATTTGGAATGCTGTTACGTATGTAGGTAGGTAGTAGGTACCTACCAGTACCTACGTATGAATTTAGGTATAGATCGATACACCTACTAAGCAACCTTGCAAAAATAATGGAAATTTCGCATAATAATGTGCAGATTGTTGAAAATCTTTAGTCAGCTTATGCTAACTCCCTAGGTATTACGCATAGACATGAGCTTAAAAATAGGTAATAGATTCAGACTCCCGTTTTGTATGTCTCCAAATTCAAATAGGTTGGTGCTTAGTACATAATAGGTATGTACCTACCTAACCTATGTTTGAATGTTTTGACTGAATTGTTGGTCGGTGACGAATGACAATTATAATGATTCAATTATTGAATTCAATCTCAATCCACATTTGAAAGATAAATTCTTTTTGATTTCACAGAATAGGGCTATACCTATTACCTACCGATTTTGTACTCTTGGTATACCTACATTCTTATACCTACCTAACCCACACCCTTATACTGCTCCAAATAGACAGGAAAATATGATAAACGAACCCAAAAACAACAATAAAAACTAGGATACTGACCTTTTCTGTGTTCCCCGTCTGCAAAAAAAAAATTCTCTGCTCTGCAATTATGTAGGTATCCTGTATTCAGCTTCTGTTTTGAAAATTTAATCAAGTTTTTCCAGTAAACCACTCTATTCAACAAAAAAAAAAAACTCGATAACACGAAAATGCACTGGAATCCTGTTTTATTACTACTTTTTTTCTTGCAGGATAATGAATTATGAAATTAATCATACACTTGTCTCAGTTAAGAGCAAATTGATTTTCTTTTCTTTTTTTAATGCACACCTTACCGGATTTTAAGTACCGGTCCATTGGAGACACACACTACCAAAGAAAAAGTCTTCTTTTCGCCTACTACTTTTATCACTTTGCACACAATGAAGGATGTGCAAGTACAAGTACCTAGCAGTTAAAGCAAACAAAAACGAATATACGTATAAAATTCAGAAATTTTCGTGTTTCTTCCCGCGATCCATCATGGTGGATGCTGCTTCTATTCTACTGCAGCATCCTTTTCCAACCAGAATCACTACACAAAGCAAAATACCCGATTGGAAAAATAATAAGAAAAAAAGCAATAATCCCTGGAGTACAGGATTTCCACTTGTCGTTGTCGAACACTCACACACAGTCAGGGGATTTTAAAAAGGCGACACCGAATACACACAAATAAATCACTTCACTCCACAGTGCGCAGGAAAAAATATTTCTATCAGGACTGTGTTAAACACGGGCGGGGAAATGTAAAATGAAAACAAGAACGATGGCAACTTTTCTTTTTGCTGTTTTTTTTTTTTCGATTTGATAAACTAAATAATGCAAAGTATTTTTTTCACCAGAACTGCGTAAAACAAGGTGGTATTGGATGACGAAAAACCGGTTTCGAATTATCAAAAATTCTTTATTCTCTCTTGCCGTGCAGCTTAGCTGCTAAGACAGCAGTACTTTCTTAGAGTAATATAACACCAACACAACACAACACAGTGGCTATCGCCCTTTTTTCGACTGCAAAATATACAACTACAGTAACAAAAGCAGCTCTTCGACGTTCGACCGAATATACTAAAGTGCGCTCTTTAAGTCGCGGTCGCATTAAAACGGAATGTAAGCACAAAATAAACGGCACAAAATCTCGGTCTGAGGGGAAGGGATAACAGGAGAAAAAATAAAACACCTTCAAGTGGAATGTTATTTTAATATTTTGTCTGGAATTTTTGAAAAACTCTTTTCTTTTATAACTAAACGTTAATTTCCCTCCTCGAGGGTGGATGGGCGATAGTTTTCCCCACTTTATTTAATGCTAGAATATATCTGGCCACTTAAGAAAATCAATATCTACTACAACTTGCGACGACGCTCCCGAACTAAACAACGTTTCAAACTCAACTGGAGTCGGAGTGGTTACTGGTTATCTACATAGTAGGCGGCGGACGCACACCAATAATCACCATTCACCAATCACCAACCATCGCGCAGCAGAACCCAGAAGCCAGAAAGCAGAAACTCATTTGTCTTTCGTTAAGAAGAGAAAATATCCCAAGTGTAACTAGCTACTCTTTAAAAGAGGATATTTTGCTCTGGATTTGAGTTTGAGTGAGAGGCCAGTGATGCGACTTTACTGAATTTTTTTCTCATATGATTATTCATACTGCCTTAAAAAACGTAGGTTTTACGAACAAAAACTTATTGTTAAGTGGAAAGAAATTGATGCTGTTCTTATTTGTCTAAGGTGAAGGCAACAGTAGTAGGCCAGTTAACTTTTTTGTTTTTCATTAGCATTTAAAAATGAATTATTTAAATTTTTGATAGAGTTACTAGCTTTGACGATAAGTTGAAATGTGTAGATCTGGAAATTCTATACGAATTAAGTGTATTTACTAAATGAAACAAATTATTAATATTTGTTGAGATGAAAGTGTGACTATAGAGCAATAGTGTTACTTTGACGTAGTTTAGATCGGTCGAATTGTTGAAACTTCGTGCGAATAAATGCGATTGTTTTCTTGTTCTCCTTCTCTGTTACACCAATTTGTAGGTATTGATTTGTGGTCGATTCTTTGCACAATGTAATCATTTTGGTCGACTTGTTGCTTCAACAAACAACAGAGCAAAATCTTCGTAGAGATCTTAGGTTTACCACAAGGAATAAATTGTCAAAAGTCCCAATCAGTCCCATGTGCGCTAAGGGACTTATTCAGGGTTAAAGGTCAAAATTTTAGGTTTTTGAATTTTTCTCAAAAACGGTAAGTCTTACGGAAAAGTACCTTGGGGCAAAGTTAAAGCTCTTAAAATTCTCTATAAAAATGATCATTATGCTTTTTTCTCTAAGACCCACTATTTCCCAGATACTTGAATAATAACATCTGGCCTTGAATAACACTTGCCTATTCTTTTGTCCGTGTGGTGTCGTTCACGTATTAATCTGCTTCTTTTAGTGTAGATCGAGCAGTTCGAGTGACTACACGTATTTATTACAAGCTTCTACTATTGTAGATAGTGCTGATCAATATTTAAAAGAAAATGTCGCAATTTTGCTTTATTTGGTATTTGCAATAAACTTTTGACCGAAGATGAAACTGTTGTAAACAGTCGTGGAATGCCAACTTTGATCGATGCAAGTGTCGCGAGAAGTGATGAGTTTGCTGATTATTTAAGAAGCAAAAAGTCCTTTACAATTCACGTGGATTGCAGAAAATCATACACCCGTAATACTTCAATCTCTGCATCCAAAAGACAACGTGAGGAACAACAGGCCAGTACTTCAAAAGTAAGTCCACCTCATACTAGAGCGCGAATAAGTGAATCCAGTTTTTATTTAAAAAAAACACTGCTTATTTTGTGGCGATGAAGCAGATGTAGAAGCAGAAAAGAAGAAAGCGAAGAATTGTTGCCGAAAAATTTATAAAGTTTCTACACTTACATTCAAAGATTCAATTTTCCAAAAAAAAATTGACTGCATAGATAAGTACAGATATTTAACATTTGTGAAAAATACACTAAACAACAAGCAAGTACCTACAACTATCTTGTTTTCCTCTAACATCGGCATCTGCTACTCAACATTTTTGTTTCGAGTATACTATCAAGTTCAGACATGGCAAGGCAATGAATTGAACCCTGAAGACTGGGGTTGGAAATTAATAAATAATACTTTAGAACCGATTCGAACTTTACTGCTCCCTGCTCCAGAAAAACTTCTTAACGCTATTTTTTGCAATTGCAAGCAAGCTTGTAGTGCCAAATGTGGCTGTAAAAAAGTAGGGTTGCAGTTGTAAAGCATTCAATAAAAGGCTCGATTTATCTTAGTTTACTATTTATTAATATGCGAACTTATTATTTATTCTATACAAAATTAATTGCGAAGTTATTCCGCGCGCTAATGCACCCACTACTCGTGGCGACGGCTGGAACGAAAAAGAAAGAAAGAAAGGAAGCTAGCCGGATGTACTCGTAGAGATGTTCGAAACATTATTGACAGCTGACATCTGACATTTCGAAAAGTATACGTTCCCGGTTGTTGTTAATCTGTGGCATGCAGGAATGCGTTCCTGATTGCTACAGGACTCCCCCTAAGCGCGATCAAAACGCAGTGGTGTTTTGCATATTCTCCCTGACCTAGTCGTATATTGGAACACTTTTGTTTGTGCTTGTTCTGTTTCGACTGGCTGAGTTGTTTTGTCTGTGCGTTCGGAGTCAGCTATACGGTAGGCTGGTTTGAGTCGTTGGATTGAGATGAAAACTTGCTTGTTTGGTAAGGCAACCTTAAAAGAGTGTGCCTGGAGTTGCAAAACTGGATACGGTCCGGCATAGGCAGGTTGCAAGGGGCGCTGTACATGATCGTTACGAACGTAAACATGCAATGAATTTTTAAGCTCCTTTGGTATAAATATCGGTTTCGTTGTGCGACTGGCGAACGTTGGCGCAAGTCGTTGGATTGCCTCCCTCAAATCTTGCACATAACTGACCGGTTCTTTCAGGGAAGTCTCTTCGAAAAAATCTCCTGGCAGACGTGATTCCGTACCGTACATCAGCTGAGCCGGTGTGGTGCTGTTTTCGTTGACTATTGAGCGAAGTCCCAATAAGACGGCAGGTAGTGCAGTCACCCAATTGTCGGAATGATGTGCGGTTAACGCTGCCTTTAGAGAGCGATGCCAGCGTTCGACCACCCCGTTTGCCTGCGGATGATAAGCCGTTGTGTGAATGCGTTCGCAGCCCAGAACTTGTGATAGTCGGTGGAACAAAGTAGATTCGAACTGCCGGCCTTGATCTGTGGTCAGACGTTAGGGACCCCCGTATCGTGCCACCCAGTCGAAGAGGAATGCGTCGGCTACGGAAACAGCAGTGATGTCGGCCATAGGAATAGCTTCCGGCCAGCGTGTCGCACGATCGATGCATGTGAGTAGGTAACTGCATCCATTACAAGTTGGTAAAGGTCCGACGATATCGATGTGGACGTGTTCAAACCTCTCGGCTGCTGCAAATGTTCCCATGGGTGGATGGATATTCCTGTGTACTTTGCTTCGTTGACAGTCATGGCAGCTTCGTGCCCACTTCCCTACGTCCACGTTCATTGATGGCCAGAAAAATCAGAGGGCGATTGTTTTCCGAGAAGCTTTTATGCCTGGGTGACTGAGGTTGTGCACCGTGTCAAACGCAGCTTGTCTGAATGCTTTAGGTATGTATGGTCGGGCTCGTCCTGTAGTCGTTTCGCAAGTCACCTCTGTTTCAAAACCAGGAAGAACAAAGTTAGCGAAATTTAGTTTTGAACTTACCGATCTCAGCTCTTCCAGTTCTGGATCGTCTTTTTGAGCTTTGGATATGACGTCGTAGTCCATGCTCACGGGATTGTCGATTGCTGCTATGCGGGAAAGCGCATCTGCTGGGGCGTTCTCGGAACCGCTAACATGGCGAATATCAGTGGTAAATTGCGAGATGTATTCCAAATATCGTTGTCGCTGCGGTGTCTCTGTTGGCGATGGCGGATTGCGAATGGCGAACGTCAGTGGCTTGTGGTCGGTGAATATGGCAAAAGGCCTTCCCTCGACGAAGCGTCGGAAATATTCGATCGCCAACTTTATTGCCAGCAGCTCACGATCGAAAGTGCTGTACTTTAGCTGTCTGTCCGATAAAGCCTTTGAAAAGAATCCCAGCGGCTTAGATTTTCCGTTGACAACCTGTAGAAGTACTGCGCCTACGGCAATGTTCGAAGCGTCAGTCATGAGGCGTAGTTCTGCGTCTGGTAAAGGATGTGCCAACGTTGCTGCATCCGTGAGAGCCTGTTGACAGCGAAGAAAAGCTGCTTCGGTGGATGCTGTCCAGTTTATTGGTGAATTATCCTTTTTCTTTGTACCATGAAGCGTTTTGCAGAGGGGTGCCTGGTCAGAGGCGGCGTGTGGCATGCTTAGCCTGAAGAAATTGAGCGCACCGAGAAATCGGCGAAGTTCAGTAACGGTTGTAGGCTTTGGAAATTCAGCCATCGATTTGATTGAGTCTTGTGGAGGTCGTATGCCTGACTTGTCAACTCGATAACCCAGGAAAGTTATAACTTGCTTACCGAATTCACATTTGTCTCTGTTGAGGGTAACGCCATTTTGTTCTAGGCGTTTGAAAATCTCCTTGAGATGCTGTAGGTGCTCCTCTTGAGAGTTGGACGCTATGAGCATATCGTCTATATATACGAAGACAAAATCCAAGTCGCCAAAAATAGAATCGACGAATCGTTGTTGAGTTTGTGCCGCATTGCGTAGACCGAAAGTCATCCGCTTGAACTCGTATAAACCGAAAGGGGTAATGATTGCGGTTTTCGAGATGTCCTCTGGTGCCATGGGGATTTGGTGGTATGCCCGGGCCAAATCGAGGCGAGTGAAAATTGACTTATTAATAGAATAAGTTGAAAATCTGTGAGCCGTGGCAGAGGATACCTGTCTGGGAGTGTTACGGCATTGAGTCGCCTGTAGTCCCCGCATGGCCGAATCGTACCATCTTTCTTCATGACTATGTGGAGCTTCTCGAAGGTTGACAAATGCCTTCCTTCACCATACGTTGGAACTCGACTTTAGCCAGCATGTAGTGCTTTGGTGGAATTGGTCTTGCACGGCAGTAGACTGGTGCACCAGTAGTTTCCAGGTGATGACGCACTGAGTGCTGTGGCGTTTGTAGAGCGGTAAGTGGACTGGTGATGACAGGGTATTGTTGAAGGAGGTTTAAGTAGACATTAGTATTGTAGAGAGCGATTAACGAGGCCTCATCGGATGACGTGAGAAGGCGTGAGGTACTGGAATTGGAGCATTGACCAATGAGACGACGGCCATGTTTATTTACTTTTAGTAAAGTTGGAAAAAATTCAAAAAATCGGCCCTTAAGATCGAGTGAGGAATGGCTGCGCGTGTGAATGTCCAACGGAACGTGCGTTCCATACCAAAATCCAAAACCAATGCGGTCGTACCAAAAGTGCTAATTTTAGTGCCATTGACAGCTCGTAGCTCGGATGTGTCGGGTTGTAACCTTGCTGTACTTCTAACGGACAATGTTGATAAGGAAGCTCCGCTTTCTACAAGAAAACGGTGGCCAGAAATTTTGTCGTGGATAAAGAGGCGATTTGACTTACCAGCAACTGTAGAAGCCTCACCTACTGTTGCTGGTGGGCGTTTCCCTGCTTGTACGAGCATGGTGGAGTGCAGTTTTTCGCTTTCGTGCCGTAGCGGCGGTGGAACCAACATTGGCCGATGGTGGTGCTGCGTTTCTCGTCTTCCGATTTCTGCATTCCACTTGTTGTTGGCTGGTGCGTACTTGTTGCCAGCTGTCTGAGTTGCTTTTCGATCGCGTTTAATTGCTGCCAGATGTCCTTCAAATCACTACCGTACCTTTGTGTTGCTGAAGGTGGTGGTGGTAATGCGGCAATCGTTTCGGGTGCAGAAGAATGACTCATGATCTTGTCGGCCACCTCGGCAAGTCTGTCGAGGTCTCCTGTGACAGACGAAAGTATCGCTCTCACGTTTGACGGCAAACGGGATAGCCACATGACTTGAATAACCATGTCTGGTGTGCCTGATGATCCGGAAAGGTCGCGAATGCGCCGAAGAAGCTGAGAGAGCTGTGAGTCACCCAAATCGAGACCTTCAATGAGGCGTTGCATTCTTTGCTCCACTTTTTCTTCATATACTTTGATGAGCCTTTCCTTGACCCTAGCGTATTTGTTGGATGCTGGCGGGTTCAGCAGAATGTCGGTAATTTGTTCCAAATCCCTTCGGTCGAGGTTGGCTATGACGTATTGGAACTTGGTGTCCTCGTTCGGCTTTGACGGGGAAAGAATGGCTTCCAGCTGAGCGAACCAAAGAGATGGTCTCTCGCGCCAAAACTGAGGCACCCTTGCGGCTACCGAAAGTCCCGAGATTGTCATCGGCAGATCGTGAACCAAAGGTGGCTTGGTGTTTGATGGAGCACTAGCATCTTGTTGTTCCTTATTGAACTTATAGTTTCTAGAATAAAATGTTCTCAAAAGTAAATGACGAAACAACTCTTAGTGACAAAGGATATTTAATGAATAATGAAAAACATCGTTGATTTGTAATATACAAAAAGCGATGGATACTATGATCCGTAAATAGAAAACAAGTTTATGACAAAATACAATTATGCAAAGTAGTTATTCAAATACTCAAGTAATATTTTCAACACTCCCACTTTTTGTCAAAAACTCCCATTAAAGCTCGTAGAAATTGAAAACGTTCTCTCGGTAACGCCTTGGTTAAGATGTCAGCAACCATGTCTGTTGTTGATAAACTTTTTAACTCGAAACATCCTTCCTCGAATTTTTCACGTATAAAGTGATACCTTACATCGATGTGTTTAGTACGTCGATGAAACTCCGGATTTTTTATTAATCTGATCGCTCTCATGTTGTCCATGTAAAATGTTGTAACCATTTTAATTTTACTTGGCAATAGCTCTTCAAACAACCGTTGTAACCAAATTAATTCCTTGATTGTCTCAGAAGCTGCTATGTATTCTGACTCTGTGGTAGAGAGTGATACACATTTTTGTCTGGTGCTACTCCAACTGATTATGCTATCATTATACTTGAAGACAAAACCTGATGTCGATCTTCGTGTATCAATGTCACCAGCGTAATCTGCATCACTGAAACCGCATAACTGATGATCACCATTTGCATTGTACAGAATACCATTACTGATTGTACCTTTGATGTATTTCAAAATTCGTTTCAGCGCATTCTCGTGTATCACCATTGGTTTTTCCATATATCGACTTACGTTGCCAATCGCATAACTAATATCTGGTCTTGTAGCTATGGCCAAGTACATAAGACTTCCAACTAGTTGTCGATATGGAAACTTGCTTGGTTGTGATTGCTCAAAATTCGAAAGTAATTGATTTGGGTCAGCTGGAACAGACACTGGATTGCAACTTTCATGGTGGAATCTTTCTAAAATTCTCTTGGCATATCCTGCTTGATGCATAAATATTGAACCATCCGCACGCTGATCAATCTCCAGACCAAGAAAACAACCAACTGGCATTTGTTCGATTTCAAATTCCTTTTGCAAATGTTCAATTACGGATTCCACTTGAGCTTTATCGTCTCCAGTCACAATTCCATCGTCTACATAAATTGCCATTATAATTGTTTTTCCATTTTGATTACTTATGAAAACGCACGAATCTGAATCACAAGTTCTGAACCCAAAACGATTTACAAATGTTTTGAATCTCCGATTCCAACAACGTGAAGCTTGCTTTAGACCATATAAGCTTTTCTGTAATTTACAAATACGTCCGCTGTTGTCATTGAAACCCACTGGTTGTTGCATGAAAACCACTTCTTCCAGATCTCCGTTTAGAAATGCCGTTTTTACGTCGAATTGCTTGATGTACATTTTCTTTTCAGCAGCAATAGCCAAAACCGCACGCAATGAAGTAAATCGAACAACTGGACTAAACGTTTCCAAGAAATCGATCCCATATTCTTGATTAAATCCACGACATACCAGTCTTGCCTTAAAGCGTTTGATTGAATCGTCCGTGTTTCTCTTCACTTTGAAAACCCATTTGTTGTCGATTACCTTTTGATTCTTTCCCTTTTCAACCAAAGACCAGGTTTGGTTTTGCAAAAGAGAGTCGAACTCCTCTTTCATGGCTTTCAACCACTTGTCACTTTCCTTTGAATTGATAGCTTCTTCATAAGACTTTGGTTCTTCACTGATCGTCAACAGCGCCATCGCTATGCATTCACTTTCATGATGGTTACGTAGTCGTGTCTTTAAAATATTTCTTTCATCAATTCTTGCCTCTGGGATGGGCTGACTTGGAATCCTCTGAGTTACTTCTTCAATGTTATCAAAGTCTGATTCTGGACGAATTGTATCATCTTCAGTAACACGTGCAATTGATGAATCTTCGGATATATCGTCTCCTTCAATTGCAAAATTGCAAATTGCAATTGAGGTTTCTTCTGTCAAAAATTTAACATCTCGAACCACTGAGATACAATTCCATTCATCAATGACACGAATTCCTTTTTGACTTTCATCGTATCCCACAAACAGACATTTTCTTGATTTTGGATCTAACTTCTTACGTTTTTGCTTTGGGATATGAACGTAAACTTCTGAACCAAAAATACGAAAATGATCAAATCGTGCCCGCTTGTTGTACCAAAGCTCGTATGGTGTCGTGTCCTTTAACGTACTGGTTCCTGTACGATTTAAAACAAATACAGCTGTCTGTACTGCCTCCGCCCAGAGCTTAGGATTTAGTCCTTTTGCATAAATCATAGACCGAGCTGATTCCATTATAGTGCGGTTCTCACGTTCTATACATCCATTTTGTTCTGGAGTGTAGGGTACAGATCGATGATGATGAATTCCATTTTCTTCTAATAACTGCTTGAAGGCAAAGTTTACAAACTCCGTACCATTGTCCGTTTGGAGAATCTTGATTGGATAACCACATTGTTTCTCAACTATCTTCAAGACTATTTTGAATTTTTCAGCTACTTCAGATTTGTTTTTGAGGAAATACACAAAACGGAACTTCGAAAAATCGTCCTTAAAGAGCAAAAAATACTTTGAACCTCCGAGCGAATCTTCCTCCATTGGACCGCATACGTCCGCATGGATTATTTCACCACATTTTGAAGATCTTTCTGGTCGCAAATGAAAGCTCAATCGATGTTGTTTCCCATAAGCGCATCCATCACAGTCAAAGTTTTCATCGACAAATCTAATATTGTTACTTTTCAAAAATTGTCGAACATGCGTAAGATTTTGATGACCTAGACGTTCATGCCAAATGCGTAACGTATCTATTTTTAAAGCCACCATCGATTTGTCAGACGTTGGCTGAATTATTTTGAAAAGCATTTGAAACATACCGCCTTTTCTTGCTCCCACTGCTACAACAGTTTCGCCATCTAATAACTTAAATGTATTCTTGTCTGACCAACTTGTGTGACCATTATCCATGGCTTTAGTCGAAGAAAACAAGTTTGCATACAAATTTGGAGCATATAAAACATCTTTTATGGTTTTTTCTATCCATTCTGTTCCATTGTATGACAAAATCTTCAAATCGCCTCGTCCAATTGCATGCATCAGTTTTCCATCACCAAGAAGGACATCAATTGGTTTGTCTAATTTATGAAAAGTCCTAAACCAATCTCGACGTCTACACATGTGGTTAGTAGCACCTGAATCTACAAACCACGCATCACACGTATCCAGAGATGAAACAATGTTGCTAAAAAATGCTTTATCCCCATCCGGTCGTGACTGCACTTGTACTTTGCAATCGCGTTTCCAGTGTCCAGTAAGCCCACACTTGAAACATTTTCCAGGTCGCCTTTGTTGGTCTTTCTTCTCTAAATTTGGTTGATTTTGCTTCCTGATTACACCATTACTTCGTTTTGCCAATAAAGCTTCACTTGTTCCAACTACGTCTAGATTCACATTATCAACTCCAACTCGAATTTCCTCAACCAACAGTCGATTAGTCAAGTTAATGATCGTTCGATATTCTTTGGCTGTTGAGTCCCATGCTGTAGAAAAATTTCGGTACTCTGATGGTAGCGTCATCAGTATTTTCGTAATTAACATACTATCATCTATAGTTACGCCGGTTACCTTTAATTTTTGTGCTAAATTTTCTAATGTTGAAATATGTGTTGCTATATCATGGGCTGGATTTTTCTGGTACAGGAAATACTGCTCTTCCAAAAGATGCTTGGCTGAATCGTTTGTTTGTTCGTAAATGGAGTGTAATTTGTCCCACATTTGCTTAGAGGTTGAACAGTTGCATATATGAATAAGAACATTGGATTTACAAGAGTTCACAATAACTTTCTGAGCTTTCACATCATTCTTTGTCCATGCCGGTAGTAGGGTATCATCAGTTGGTCTCAAAATCGTTCCATCTACATATTCATAAATTTCCAAAGCCATCAGGTTCACACGCACTTGGAATTTCCACATCATCCACTGTGATGGGTGTGTGAATTTTTCTATTGTTGAAATATCCTTTTCCATTTCGTCAGCTGCAGAACAATATGCCTTACTTATTCTATCGATGCTTCTCGAAGAGTCTCCAGCAATTTTTCAATGTGCCTCACTATTTTCTATCGATGTTTCTCGAAGTGTCTCCAGCAATTATCTGAAAAAATCTTTTCAATTGCAAACACAATTACCTACAAAATCGATTCAATGTAACGGCTTCTTGAAAATGTATAATTTTCCTTTTAATTTACTTTTCCGCTGAGACTGGGCCCATAAGCCATAACCTATTGAACTTATAGTTTCTAGAATAAAATGTTCTCAAAAGTAAATGACGAAACAACTCTTAGTGACAAAGGATATTTAATGAATAATGAAAAACATCGTAATATACAAAAAGCGATGGATACTATGATCCGTAAATAGAAAACAAGTTTATGACAAAATACAATTATGCAAAGTAGTTATTCAAATACTCAAGTAATATTTTCAACATTCCTCGACCGACATTTCGTCGTCCGACCTGTGCTTTGCGTGGCGCTATTTGTGTTGACGATGGAAGCGAGAAAAAAAAAACTGCAGAACAATACGTTGCTGACGCGTTGCAGCAAAAAATAATCTAGGATGGCTGAGATCTAGCTGGATATGTATGTGTCCTTTGGAGATTGCGTTGAGTAGTGGGTGCGGAAAACGAAATATTGCAAAAAAAATTTTATGAGCGACGATCACGTCGGGGTCACCAATGTAAAGCTTTCAATAAAAGGCTCGATTTATCTTAGTTTACTATTTATTAATATGCGAACCTATTATTTATTCTATACAAAATTAATTGCGAAGTTATTCCGCGCGCTAATGCACCCACTACTCGTGGCGACGGCTGGAACGAAAAAGAAATAAAGAAAGGAAGCTAGCCGGATGTACTCGTAGAGATGTTCGAAACATTATTGACAGCTGACATCTGACATTTCGAAAAGTATACGTTCCCGGTTGTTGTTAATCTGTGGCATGCAGGAATGCGTTCCTGGTTGCTACACAGTGTTCTCCAGCGTGTTCCAATTGCCAAGGTACCTCTTGCTCAAATGTTCAATTAAATAGAAAAGAGGAAGATTCATTTGAAGAATTTGATGAAGAGACAACAACTGATTCATCTTCATTTGAAAAATATCAAAGCATTCATCCACAAGAAGGAGAAGAAAAAGAACAAGAAGAAATTGAAGAAAACACGATTGTTGAAGTAGAATATGAAGAGTATGAGTCAGATTAAAGCAATAAAAAAAGTTAGAACGACAGTTAAACTCTGTAACCCATATCATTAATCTTCACTGAATCTTCACTACTGTTAAATAATTATTTTTCCTGAAAATTACGTCAAAAACTTTCGTGGAAAAGGCCTGCCGGGGATACCACGTTAAAAAAAACGCGCCGAGTACACTACCTCACAATGTGTGCATATTATGTAGAACGTTATTCTTACAAGGGCAATATCTGGGAAATAGTGGGTCTTAGAGAAAAAAATAGGATAATTTTCATAGAGAATTTTAAGATCTACAACTTTGCCCCAAGATACTTTTCGATAAAACTCACCGTTCTCGAGAAAAATCTAAAAACTTAAAATTTTGACCTTTGACCCCGAAAAAGTCCCTTAGCACACATGGGACTGATTGGGACTTTTGACACTTTATTCCTTGTGATAAACCTAAGGCCTCTACGAAGTTTTGGCTCTATCGAAATTTTCTTTATTTCAATTGTTTAAAGACTACTACTGCACTTTTGATTTTACGAATAAAATCTAAACTTCAGTAATTACAATACTCATAAATGAATTTTATTAGTCCACATAATGAATACAACCATTCTCCAAACGCATCCATATTATAGGTACACTCAACTTATTGCAATAGACTTTTTGTCTATTCTACTTTGGAAATTTTTTCAAACAGTGGCAACGCTGTATTGAGTAGTCGCCCCGATCAACTTCAATAGTCGTAGTCGGCCGCATAGTTATCTAGTAGTCGTCCAGTTCATATTTTCATACTATTTGCTTATGTGAAAAGTATCTAAGAAGCAGTTAAGCACTCAATAACTATCAAAAAACAAAAACAATAAACAGTAATATTTAATAATCTTCAAACAAATCTAGTACTGATAAAAAACAACATTTATTTCATATAAACTATGTACATATTACTTTAATATTTTCACTCTTTACAGCTACAACACATAAATTTTTATCTTGAATTTCTTTGAATAGTTTCCCTGCAAATTCTGAAAATTTGCAAGGTAACGCATCTTCGAAGGAAACTTTTGAAATAAACAAATAATTATTATGTACATAAAATAAACTTCATGTAATTGTTGCAGCAATTCTGTCACGTTAGATATCGACTATATAGTAACAGCTTCGTCCTCGAATCTATCACTGGTTTTGAGTTGCTTCAAACTATCAATTCGCTTCCTAATTCAAGTTCGTTTGGTTGTGACGAGATCTCAAATCTTATTCTTAAGAAGACTTGTCTTAATTTAATTGATATTTTGTCCTACCTTTTCAATTTCAATATTATGTCTGGAACTTTTCCTGATAAACTGAAATGTGCAATTGTAATAAGTCAGACATAACCAATAATAGGCCAATTTCCT
The DNA here is from genome assembly GCA_914767635.1 of Melanostoma mellinum. Lineage (NCBI taxonomy): Eukaryota > Metazoa > Arthropoda > Insecta > Diptera > Syrphidae > Melanostoma > Melanostoma mellinum. Next base: position 61,509,715 of record OU612060.1, on the reverse strand, counting down.
TGTTGTCTTCTATTTCAAAAGTGTTTGAGAAAGTAGTAAAAGCTAGAATTTTAGCCTATCTTAATCATTTAAATTTTTTAAGTGCCTATCAGTTTGGTTTTAGGTATGGCCTTTCAACTGAAGATGCCTTATTCTGCTCTATTTTATATAAGGGTCTGGATGATAAACTATTTTACTCAGGCCTCTTTGTTGACATCACAAAAGCGTTTAATATAGTTGACCACACAATTCTTCTAAATAAATTGTATAAGATTGGTTTCAGAGGCTTCTTTTTCAATTGGCGTGAGTCATATCTTAGTCACAGAATACAAAGTGTCAAAATTGGTAGTAATATTAGCAGACCGAAAATAAATAACCCGGGTGTGCCCCAAGGTTCTGTACTCGGCCCCATTTTATTCCTTATATATATAAACTCTATTTTTTCTTTACCTTTCAAGGGCAAAATTAAAGCCTTTGCCTATGACCTTGGCTTTGCCTATTGCTCTGTCAGTCCCTTAGACTTAATTTCTAATATTAATCATGATGTCTTTTTATTGAGATGGTGGCTTGCGGAAAACAAACTTATTGCCAGCAATAAAACCAAGCTGATGTATTTCAGTCTTGCTGAACAAGATTTTCCTGATAAAGATATAACATTTCATTCCCATGACTGTGCAAGTCATAATATGCTAAACACCATCTGTTGTTTTCAAAATGGCTTATATTTTGATAGAACTGCTAATTGTAGTATTAAAGGCCCCGACCCATAGAACGCGTTGCGTGCGGTAGAAGCGGCGCGGCAACTGATGCGGTGGGTTTTGCCGCGCGCAACTGATAGGGGTGACCCATAGAATCCGTTGCGGTGTTTTGACAGATAAATTTAGTAAAAATGGGGGCGTTCAAGAATCGTATCCGGATAGCTTGTTGTTGTTGTTTACGTGTGGGAAATCGAAAAAAATAAGTTATAATCGTCTAGCAATGATATTTTGAATATTTTTCTATTTTCAAAAGTCGAATTTTAATATTTCACAGCTGTTGTCTGTTGTCGATCGTTCGAAAAGGTATCTTAGATACGGCTACCCGAGATAGGCTACCCGATAGGTTTATTGAACGCGTCCATTGTCACTTTTTCCATATAAGAGAAAACTTCAAATTGGTTGTGACCGCGCATGTCTCTCTTCTGTCACCGCGTGAGAGCCGCGGCAAAGTAGAAAGTTGGGCTACTCGGCGCGTTCGGCGCGTTGCGCGCGGTGCTTATGGGTCATCTCCAGAGATGGCAGAGTAAATTACCTGAGGTAATCTACTCAAATAACTACGCGTAGTTAATCGGGTAAACTACATCCCTAATTTGTTACACTTTGTTACCTACGTTTACTACCACCCTAAAACGGTTAAATGTTCTGTACATGATAATAAGAATTACTATATTTAATCAAAATTAAAATTTTAAGATGTTAAAAAGAGAAACACAATGAAATATTGAGAAGAACTAAACTTCTGTATTCAAATTAAAAAAACTAACTCTAAACAAATCCATTTGAAAAGTAAACTGGAAAAAGAAGTGCATCTTCATCTGCACTACAGAACAATTTGCCAATATGGCCGTTGAAATAAAAATAAAAAATAAAACATTTTGACAGTTGACGCTACGTCTACTACATTTAATTACGTAAACTACATTTAACTACATAAACTACTCCATTTGTGTAGCAAACGTAAGAAATGTAGTTAATCGAAAAAAGTGGAATTTCCGCCATCTCTGGTCATCTCTCATAAGATCGTGTGTATTTAATCGAGCTGTCAGTTGGAAGCGGTGCCGCACGCGCGCAACGCGTTCTATGGGCCGGGGCCTTAACTGCTTTCTAATTGAAACTGTTGACTGTTTTAAATATCTTGGCGTTACTTTCGACCCTAATCTGAAGTGGCATCACAAGCATATTTCTGTTTTAAATAAATATCCTTTTTTCTACTCGCTGTTTCTTCTGCCTGCGCAAGTATTGCTCTACTTCTTCAATGAAAATGGTTTATTATGGCTTATTCCATTCTCGATTGCAATATTGACTCTGTTGTTGGGGTAGCGCTTTTTCTAGTAAGCTACAGCAATCAACAATCATTCAAAAATCTGCTATACGAACAGTTTGTCGCTCTCATCGTTTTGCACACACTATGGACCTGTTTAGATCGTTGAAAATTCTTCCTCTGCGACACTTATTTTATTTCAAAGTACTGAAGGTCTTTTTTGTGAGAGGCGGGTATCTTGAAAGTCCGATTTCAAATTCTCGCAACTTGCGGAGCCATTCTAACTTTGGTGTAATTATTCCCGCGTTTCGCACAACAAGTTACAGAAACTCTTACTTCATTGTCGCCCACAAACTTTTTAACTCTTTGCCATTAGAATATAGGTCCTTAAGAAAACTTTGCTCGTTCACTAAGGCAACGAAATCATGGCTTCTAGGTTTTGACCATCAGGAAATCGGTAATCTTTTGCAATACACTGTATAAAAAAAAAAAATTATTATCTGACAGCCGTTTTGATAATGCGTTAATTTTATGTCATTGTTGCTATGAGTTTATTTTTTTTATTTATTCTCTTTTGTCAATTTAAATTTAAATTTTGCTTTCTTTTGAATACTTTTTAACTTGCCTCTTAATTTTCTTTCACCCCACAATACATTGTTTGATTTTAACCGAATGTGACACCAACTCTATTTTTTGTTAAATATAGATGTCACTAACTATTCATTATGTACAAATTTCATGAATTGTTTTGCTTTAATTGTAAGCTTATTAATTATGTAGCACATATACCTGAATAAAGAATTATTATTATTATTATTATAAAAGTTCAATCATAATGTCAATCTGGTAGACGGCTATTGGCCAAACCATATTAAACTTAAGTTGATCAAAATTGTAAAACTTTTTAAAGCTAGTTTCTTAAATAAAGTTTTCAACTACCTAACTAACAGTTCTGAAAATTTCAAATGTAACCAATTTTCACAATAGTCGCAACCAACGTTTTCCAAATCATTTTCCTCAACGTCTGAAACTAGTATTTCTTCACAGTCGGAGCACATTATTATTTTCTTTTTGTTGATTTTTTTTAGTTTTCCTCTTCCGGACCCTTTCTTTTTTTCTGCCTTCAAACGCATGTCTTCACTTTTTCGTTTTCGACGCTCAAGCTCCTATGCTTTCTTGTCTTTTGCTATTTCCTTTTTATGGAAAAATTCTTTCCATTCCAGTGAGGAAATACAAGACGGTTTGGCTGACAGGTTTGACTGATTTTTCGAACTGTTTCGGATAATATATAAATACTTCCTCAAAGCGTGGCTGACTGAAGCAGAAGTAGATGGTATTCACGGATCTGAAATAATTTTTTAAGTTGAAACGTGATAAGCAGTTTAGTTAGAAACCCACCGATTTGTTTTACTTCAATTACGTGCGCCAAAAAAAACGTTAAGTGTATTTGATGATGTTGATTAATCCCTAGTTCGGGTCAATTTTAGCAACATTAGGGGGTTGCGATCGAATTTCTTTGCTGTGTACGCTCAGGTGCAGTGCAATAACACCCGCGGCAATAACCCCTGCAGGGGTTATTTCCCAAACGAAAAGGAAATAGCCCCTGCAGGGGTTATTTCCTTTTTAATGTGGCAATAAAAACCGTAGATCTTATTGCCTTTCACCTGTGGGGATTATTTCCAATTTCAAATGGAAATAAAGCCCACCATAGAAAACCTAATAGAATAAAACAAATTTTACAAAATAACCATATTCGCTTTATTTTAAGAAACCAAAGAAAACCATTGAAAATATTTTTTTGCATTAGTGAAATAAAAAAATTCGCTCGAATTTTTTAATTTCACTAATGCAAAAAAATAGTCCTGCTGTTAAATTTATATTGGTATATTTTTGTTAATTGCAGGACTACTTTTTTGCATTAGTAAAATAAAAAAATTCAAAATAAGAAAAAAAAAATAATCGTCATTCGCGCAGCGGAAAATTTTTTTTGCCCCAGAGAGAATCAATTTGGGGTGTGAAAATAAAAAAATTCGCGCGAATTTTTTTATTTTCACACCCCAAATTGATTCTCTCTGGGGCAAAAAAAAATTTCCGCTGCGCGAATGACGATTATTTTTTTTTTCTTATTTTGAATTTTTTAATTTTACTAATGCAAAAAAGTAGTCCTGCGGTTAAGTTTGTATTGGTGTATTGTTGTTCTTGTCAAAAGAATTTGGTGCGTAAACTTTAAGATTTCATTTCAAAAAAATTTTGAAAAATAAGAACAATATCTACTCTTTTTGTTTGTACTTACATGACCAAGGTAGCCAATATGAATTATAAGCTTTTTATAACAATTTTTTAATGGAGAGTTAAAGCTTAACCCATGTGTGGGGCTTGTTGCCAATTCAAATTGGCAATTACACCTGCAGGTGTAAATGCCTTTTTGTTGCAGGGGTTATTACCACATTAAAAAGGAAATAACCCCTGCAGGGGCTATTTCCTTTTCGTTTGGGAAATAACCCCTGCAGGGGTTATTGCCGCGGGTGTTATTGCACTGCACCGTACGCTCACACTGCAAAATGCAGGCCAGCTGTTATGGCACTGAGTGAAGCACAGGTGGGTGTTGATTCTGATCCCTCAGAGTTCAACCTGCCTGGGTATAGCTTAGTGCCACTATTCTTTTGTTCTCATGGCCTCGCCGTTTATGTTGAAAATGATATTGCTAACCAACTTCTACCACAATACGGCCTCTGTTCTAATACGAACTTTAATTTCATGTGTTTAAAATTCACTGTCCGTAAGCATAGATATCATTCATTATTGTTTTATCTAAAGAAGCCCCAATTTAGATAGCAATTCAACCTCTAACGAGTTTGATGCGCTATCTGACTCCATAATAAGAATTGTTTCCCTTTATCCTCACACTGAAATCGCAATTGCGGGCGATTTAAATGTACACAATTCTGGTTGGCTTCGACATTCTGGCCAGACAACACCCGAAGGAAAGTGTGTTGAGATCTTCGCTGAGTTTAAACAGTTAACTCAACTTGTCGATGAGCCCACTCGGGTTCCAGATATTGAAGGCCACGCGGCCAACACTCTTGACTTACTTCTCACTTCTCATCCCGAAAAATACAGGGTTGTAGCTTGTAGTATCATCTCCTTTAGGCAAATCAGACCATTGTGTCATATCGGTAGATTTTTCGTTTTCCGTCACGGGAAAGAAAGATATAATCCCTAAAAGAACTGTGTGGCAATACGAGAAAACCAATTGGGACGGCCTGAATAATTTCTTTCGAAATTTTAATTGGTCATTGTGCTTTCTCGACGGAAACGTTGACGCATCAGCTGATTTTAGAAACTACTTGACCTCTTTCAAAAATTCATTCAACTTTAGGATGTTTCATTATCCCTCAGTACAAAGACTATATCCCCATACTCCAACGGAAACGGAAGAACGAGAATGGAAACTTTGAAACTACGGACTTGAGCAACACCCGGCGCGGCGAACAGTGTTGTATTTGGGTGTTAAAGCTGGCCAAAATGATATTTTTTTAAATTTGAAGTTGGCAACACTGATATATTATTTTTTTGTAAAGCTTAATAGTAAGAGTATCATATTTCAAAACCATCAAAGCTTTATACTGTCATCACGTTCTAGTTCTAGGCAATCAGTCTAAACTCAAAAAATGTATAAACTGCTTTGAACGTTGTACCTATATATTTGATTTGTTTTTTATTTTAATAAAAGTTGGTATGGATGGCTACAGACCAGGTAATTATTATTTCGTGATATATATGATATATATGTTTTTCATTTCTATTTTTTGTTTTTTATCTCTTAAGGCTATAATTTGCCCTATCATGAAATGTATGTAAATATTCATTCTTTTTTTTTTTTTTGTTCAAAAAGCATTTTAATGTTTTTAAGTGTTTCTAAGCAGTGAAATATGTGTTGTTATGTGTTGTTATATTGCAACAACTTATATGCGCCCCCTGTAGAATACTTTGTGTTTTTTTTGTGCTCTTACATAAAATGTTTGCAAGCAGTTTTCTTGTAACACAGATGTTTTAAACAGGCTAACATCAGATCCATTTATTACAAAAAAATCATTGTGCACTGATGTTTTGCTTTTGCTTTCAGAAAGTGCTGTTTGTGGTGAAATGATTTCTGAAGAAAAATAAAATATTTGTATCTTTATAAAAGTTATTTCTTTTTGTTATTTTTCCTTTTAAACGTGAAAGTATAAGTAATATTTAATACATCGTGATATAAAATATTTTTGGCCAGCTTTTACACCCAAATACCACACTGTGCCGCGGCTCAGCAAGTATGATTTTGCAATATATGCATATATAAGTAAAATAAAAGTATGAGTAACAGTCATTTTATTTTAAATAAGTAAAAAAAAAAGTATATAAGAACTATTTCCGGACGGTTAGATTATACTAGTTCAATACCAAAAAGTATAATAAAGGCTAAGTTCACCATATGTGGAACTGAAATAAGAAACGGATTTTTTCATAAAGTTAGGTTTTATTTTATTTTTATAAGTTTTCCCTTACTTCTGGTCACTAAATACAACGTATGTACTTTTTTTCAGCCTTACATACTTAGGTGGGCATTACAATTCGGGGTGAACCTGGGCCTCAACCAATATCCTTCTATAACGAATTCGATTTCGGGCGAGCTCTCTCCAGTTTCGCACTCCAAGGCGGTTGACTTGATTGCGCCACCTAAGACGAGGTCTTCCCCTTCCGTGATTTCCCTGCAATGTGCTTTCGAAAACCCGTCGAGCCGTTTGGGTCCATCCGCTCTACATGGCCCAACCATCGTTGCCTCGCGATGCTCTGGCTATGCCCATGTCGCGGTACAGCTCATACAGCTCGTTGTTGTATCTTCTTCTCCACACATTGTCTTCGCATACGGGACCAAAGATCATTCGGAGAATTTTTCTTTCGAAATGACCAAGGGTTTCCTCATCCGCTTTCGATAAGGTCCATGGTTCCGCAGGACTGGGATGATTAAGGTCTTAAACAAGGTTACCTTGGTTTTTCTAGAGAGGGTTTTGTTTCTCAATCGCCTACTTGACCCAAAGAAGCAACGGTTGGCAAGAGTTAATCTCCGTTTGATCTCCGCACTGATGTTGTTGTTCGTGTCTACAGCGGATCCTAGGTAGACGAAGTCCTGTACAACCTCGAAGTTATTTCTGTCTTTTATGACGTTTTGTCCAATTCGTCGATGTTCTGTGTTCCTGTTTGATGACAGCATGTACTTCGTTTTGCCCTCATTAACCATCAAACCCATTTTTGCTGCTTCTGTTTCAATACTCGCAAAAGCACCTATGACATCACGCTTTTTTCTTCCCATTACGTCAATATCGTCTGCATAGGCGAGTAATTGTAATTGAACTCTCCAAAGTCATCCTGCATAGCCGTACGAGTTTTGCAGGGATGCCGAAATTAGACATGGCTCTGTACAGCTCGTCTCTGTAGATACTGTCATACGCAGCCTTGAAATCGATAAAAACATAGTGAATATCGATATTATAATCTCGGGGGTTTTCCAAGATCTGCCGTAATGTGAAGATTTGGTTTATTGTGGATTTCTCTGGTCTAAAACCACATTGAGAAGGATCTATCAAGTTGTTGACGTGGGGTTTAAGACGTTCACATATTACAGCAGACAAGACCATATAAGCGACGTTAGGAGGCTTATCCCTCTATAATTGGCACAATTGTGAGGGTCTCTCTTCCTTAGGATCGGGCATACGATACTGAGGTTCCATTCATCGGGCATGCTTTCTTCCGACCATATCATGTAGATAAGCTGGTGCATACTCCTTTCCAACTGGTCTCCAGCTGCCTTGAAGAGTTCGGCATCAAGGCCATCTGCACCTGCAGTCTTATTTGATTTAAGTTTGCCAATGGCAAGCTTAGCTTCCCCTAGGTCGGGAGGACGGCATTCTTGATCATCGTCCAGGCTGAATGGGGCAATCTGCATGACAGCGGAATTTGTGTCCTCATCGCCGTTAAGCAGTCTGCAGAAATGATCTTTCCAGATCCTCAGTAGCGACCTGGCAGGATCTTTTTACCTTTTCGTAAAACTTCCTAATCTCGTTCCTGTCATGGCACCTCTCTATTTCCTCAAACGAGCGCTTCTCATGCTGCTTCTTTTTCTTTTTGAGAAGTCGGTGTTCTTCCCTTCTTTTCTCCTTGTAGATCTCGTTATACTGATCGTAAGCAGCCCTTGTTCTTTGTTGCATCAGCATTTGACGTGCTTTTTGTTTGCCTGCATTTGCCTGCCTGCATTCATCGAACCATGACGAAACCCATGGTTTAATGGCCGAGTGAAACCCAGAACCTCAGAAGCAGTGGTTCTGATGGCTTCTTGGCATTGCTGCCACTGGTCTTCAATGCTTAATGCTAGCGGCATGGGATTCAAGGAGAATTGAAGGGACAATCGATTGGAAAAGGTACTGGCAATCTCTTGTGGTTGTAGCTTTTCGACGTCATATCTCTTCACAGCGTTAGTTCTTGCTGGTCGTGAACAAGATATCCTCATTCGTACATTGGCTACAACAAGGAAGTGGTCCGAGTCAAAGTTGGCCCCTTGGAAAGTTCGGACATCTAACACACTGGAAGAGTGCCTTGCGTCGATCTCAACATGGTCAATTTGGTTGACGGTAAATTGATCTGGGGATCGCCATGTACCCTTATGAATTTTAGATGTGGGAAGCGTGTACTACTTACAACAAGATTTAGCCCCGCAGCAAAATCGATTAGCTTCAATCCGTTTTCGGAGGTTTTGTCGTGGAGGCTAGGCTTACCGATTGTGTTTCCAAAGATGTCCTCCTTCCCTAGTTTTGCGTTGACATCGCCAAGAACGATTTTCACGTCGTGTCTAGGGCACTGCTCATATGTTTCTTCGAGGAGCTTGTAGAAACAGTCTTTGGAATCGTCGTCTTTCTCTTCTGTGGGGGCGTGGGTGCATATAAGGCTAATGTTGGCGAATTTAGCCCTGATGCGGATGGTTACTTTACGCTCATTGACTGGATTTTGGCTAATCACCTTATCCCTGAGACTTCCTCTAACGACAGATCCGCACCCAAATAAACGCTGTTTCTGTTGTCTGTAGCAGTCGCCATAGTAGATGTCACAGTTTTTCATCTTCTTTATGGCCGGTCCACTCCATCGCACTTCTTGGATGACGGTTATGTCTGCCTTGCAGCAGTCCAGGGCGTCCGTTAATTCTCCAGCTGCACGTAGTCCATTAAGCGATCTTACGTTCCACGTGCAGATCCGGAGGTCATTGTCCTTTATTCGTTTGCTTGGGTCGTCAACTTTGAAATCATTATCGTTATCCGAGGCTGCTTGTTGCTTCGGAACAAGGTCTTTTTTACGTGGTTGGGTAGTCAACCCTCACAACCCCCAACCTGGAGGGCCAGGTCCTTTTGGATCCCTTTGGACACAAAGGGCTGGAATATCCGGAGTCAGTACCCTGCTGCAGGGGTGTGAGTCCTGCCGTTGGCTCACCAGGAGCTCATCCGCCACCATCTTTACTTCAATACCCTATCCTAATATTGAAATAGCCTGAAAGACCTTTAAACCAAATATGTGGGAGTAGCTCCTTCAGGGGTTTCTCCTTTTTTGACTGCTGAAGTCCACCGTTGATTCCGTTCTTCGAATTCATCCGCTGGGACATATACGCGAAAGCTCTTGTGCAGTCAGTCATTGTTCGGAGAGCAATTATAGTGTTGATCACAATTCTTTTGTTCCGGATTCCTTGTCAACACTCGCACTTACTAGTTTAGCAGGTCAGCTCTGGACGGAGTATCCCAGGTCCCAGTGGATACCGCTTGGAAGTATAGTAAGCACAATTGACGTGTAGGTGCTATAAGTTGCAACATCTGTGCGCCTCCAAGTTGGCACCAGTCAGAGTTTACCCGAATAGTACAACGCCCATCCACCATACATACTTAAAACCAAATGATATTAAAGTTGGTAGTCTATCTGGCGGCAAAGTCAAAACACATGAATTAAAAAGCCAATGTAAATGTATACATATAAAAAATTGTAAATTAAATAAATTACTTATCAACTATTATTTCAAAATTCTAAAATGACAACTAACAATACCTCATAAGCCTATAGTGAAAAAACTAGAATAAAATAAAAACGGAAGTACGTTCCAAGGTAAAATGTTTATGTCCACCTCTTTTTACATTTTACGAATGAATATTTCTGTATGAATAAATTATTATTTGTCTCCATATCTTTATGAGCTAACTTCGACTGAATCCACTGCATTAAAAATACAAAATCATAAATGTTTGCATGGACTTAAGTCACATTAATCTGCACTCTCGATTCAACAACTTGTACATAACTCTTGTCCTAATACTCATATAATCCATATTTATTTTGAATGCCAACAAAGAGGCAGGATTACATCCTTAGATGAACTATATGGATGGTGTATGCAAAAAGCAAAATGCTTAGCTGCCTCAAAGTACCTATGATCTAAAAGTGCATCGAAACGGAAGCTCGCTATTTACTCGGCATCTAATATATACGAGAAAGGAGGCCAGTCGTCTACACGGCAGAAAAACTCATGAAGTAGGAGTATAGAATTGTGTGAGTAAGAAAACTGCCGCTGAACCAATTCAGAAACCTAACTGTTGAACAGTGTGGAAACAAGCATCATTGAAATAGCAAAATGGAACAGATTTAAAAAAAAAAATAAACTTTATAACCCAGAACTTGTTGTCCCTGTGCTTTTTGGATTATTCGCCTTTTCGTGCATACAAATAAAAAAAAGTAAGATATTTTAGAATGACCAGAGAGCACACATAGGCAGCAACATTGCCCCACATAATTATGCTGCCATACTCTTCATCTATGAATTGGAGCATGGCATTATGTCAGTGCAGCAGTTTAAGTACGTAGAATTTGATAACGTACCCAAGTTGTACCCGAAAAACCAAGTAAACTATTTCTAGAACATCTTTTAAGCCGTCTAAATCTCTCATCTGACTCACTCGATTGATGTTCATTTGTCGCTTTATACAAGGTGTCCCGTTCTTCGTATATTATCATTTGGGGTGTGATTCTTGCTCATATTCTAAGAAAAAAATTGCTTTACAGTAAAGCTCATTTCTCAACTTTGACATTACTTTTTGACAATTTAAGAAAAGGCTGACTTTGGTGTATCCTGACCTGTGTTAAATTCGATATCTCTGTCAATACAGATGATAAGGACCTAATCTTTGACTTAATTTTTTGAAGAAATAACAACCTTTAAGACTGTATTTAAGTTGAGCTTCCATAAGCTAAGGGTTACCAGATTTTCATTTCCAAATTTTCTTCCCCAAACAAAGTTTTGACTTTGAGGTCACTTTTTTTCAGAAAATGTTTGATAAACATAGAGTTTCCTTATTTTTTACAGATGAACAAAACAATAATAAAGAAAAAACTTAGTATTAAGTCTACTCAAAAACCCATACTTTTTATGATACTTGAAAAAATACAAAATGGGTAGAATTTAAAAATAAATAAAAAAATGTTTACCTTTGTGGTTTGTTTGAATAAAACAATAATATGGGCACTTTTAGTAGTATTTTTATGTATTTTGTACAAATACAATTTCAACAAGTGCTCAAAGAGCCCGTTTTTGGATTTCAGTGGGGGTGTTAGCTTTAAGTTTGGGGTATGAATGTTCAATAGGTAAATAAGTCGTATAAAAGAATAAGAAATCAAATTTGTTCATCAGTTTATCAAAATAAGTCACGATTGCAGTTTGATCAAAGAGCTATTTTAAATGCCTTCATTTAGGAAAGAAGAATACGCAGAAATTTTTTTTCTTATATGAGTTTTGCAATGGAAATTCAAGAAGAGCACAACGAAGATACCAGGAACTTTATCCTTACTAAAAATCTGGCAACCCTGAGCCTGTAGGAGTCCAATTTAAATAAAGTTTTAAAGATTACAAGACTACAAGTAAGACAAGAGTTATCAAGAGCAAACATCCACAGTGAAATCCAAGAACGAGCGCTCTCTGAGCACTTGTTATAATTGTATTTGTACAAAATACATAAAAAAACTACTAAAAGTTCCCATATTATTGTTTTATTCAAACAATCCTCAAAGGTAAACATTTTTTTTTATTTATTTTTAAATTTTACCCATTTTGTATTTTTTTAAGTATCATAAATGTATGGCTTTTTGAGTAAACTTAATACTAAGTTTCTTCTTTATTATTATTTTGTTCATCTGTAAAAAATAAGGAAACTCTATGTTTATCAGAAAGTGATGTCAAAGTAGTGAAATGAGCTTTACTGTAGAACAATTTTTTTCTTAGAATATGACCAAGAATCACACCCCAAATGATAATACACGAAGTACGGGACACCCTGTATAATAAAACATGACTCGAGTCGGAATATTGGATAAATTACTTTAAATTATCAATTTTGAAAAATTTATTTTAGAAATTGTGAGTATTTTACATAATTGGTCATGATGCACTATATGCACCCAATTTTATATAATGTGATATCCTTTGGGATATTAACGAGAAAAGGGCGCCTATATGCAATTTTTACAGGGAGTCAGTTTCAGTTTGAACAGTTGACCTTCCTTGGTTTCAATACTGACAACCACAAAGAAAACAAAAATGAGGGGGCATTTGATTACGTTGTTGTTTTTGTAACACCAAAATCCATCTGGGGATTACAGTTAAGCTGAACTCAAAGTTATATCCCCCCATTGGGATCGATAATTGTTCAACATATTCAGTCATGAATCAAATAAGTTAAGGCAACACACTCAAAAATTTAGTATGTATCTACTTCCTACGTGAATTAAGTATCATTAGTACTCACAGGATTGTACAGTACATTCTATAAATACAAAGTCAACTCTTTGTGGATTTCAAGGCAGCGTTCGATGCGGTCGACAGGGATTAACTTATGTATAAGCTATATGGACTTGGAATGCCCTTAAAATTTGGTCAAGTCATCCAAAATATCTATGGAGATACGAAGTCGTCAATTTGGAATGGGGCTGAAAAATCTGATTGGTTTGCAACCAAAACAGGGGTTAAGCAAGGCTGCCCACTTAGTCCCGATTTGTTTGCTCATTTTATTGACGACTTGGTCTATTGCCTACCTGGTGGCATAGAATTTGTGGGACTGCAAATTAAAGCCCTTCATTTTGCTGATAATGTAATGATGTTGGCAAACTCACCTGAAACTCTACAGTTGATGCTTAATAGGCTCCAAGAGTTCTGTAAGCTGTGGAGCCTTGTGGTTAGCCCGGACAAATCCAAAGTAATGGTTATAAGAAAGGGAGGAGGCAGAACGTCAGTAAAGGAAAAGTGGTTTTTCGAAGGGAATGCAGTTGAATTTGTAAAAGAGTTCAAATATCTTGGTGTACTATTCACTCAAAATATGAAAATGGATAAACATTTGAAAGATAAACTATCCAAGGCGAAAATCGCATTAAACGCAACTTGGAAAAACTGTTTCGACAATAAATTCATAAGGCACAGTAGTAAATATCGTGTCTTTGAAACTGTAGAGCAATCAATCCTCTTTTATGGAGCTCAAGTGTGGGGAGGATCAGAATATAAGTCGGTGGAAAAACTTCTAAGATACTACCTCAAAAGAGCATTTCATCTCCCTCCCAACACACCGAACTATATGCTTATGAATTATGATTGAGACTGGATTGCCTCCGTTGCTAATAAAGACACTCAAGTTGCAAGTTGACTATGTTCTCCAGGTCATGCAAATGCCTGATCAGCGTCTTCCTAAAACTGTGGCCATAAAAATGGTGCGAAGCAAAAGAGAGTTTTTTAAAGAATGGGAACGTTTAGCTGAAGAGTGTGGAATGGTTCTTAATATAAATCTGGACGAACCAAGTACTGTAAGGCCCTTATTATACGATCTTATAAAAAAAGTGGATCTGAGACATAGAGAAAAAAATGAAGAAGAAGCAGCAAGATCTCTTCATCGAACAATCTACAACCGCCTCGATTATACTCCCAAGGAAAACAATTACTTCAAAGATGAAAATAGTGTAAATACAATTTCAATGATGTTCCGTTTACGAGGCGAATTGATACATCTCAATTACATTTCACATAGAAATGATTTGCCAATTTTATACGATCTATGCCACCGAAAAGAACGTGAAGACATCATACATTTTTTCGGAATCCGGTTTTGCGAGAAATAAGAAAAAGTATATAAGGGTGTGACACCTTAACAGAAAGTTATTGCATTTTCTTACTGAACTAAATGAATGTTGAAATATTGTATGAATTCCTAAAAATTGCTCTGATGTATGGAAATAGAATTAAAAATGGTGATTTTTGAAACTTGTTACTATAGGCGAAAAAAAATATATATACAAATAAACAAATAATAATTTAATACTTAATCCTTAATTAAAGAAATGCTTAAATTAATAAATTAAAAATTGTAGTTTTATAGAACGTATATAAAGTTAAATTGGATTGTCAATCTGGCAGACGGTGAATGCCATGCTCAAACGATTTAATGTATCATAAATATTGTATATGTTATCTCTAAAGTTTGTGACTAATAAAAATCTTATCTTATCTTATCTTATCTTATCTTACAAAGTCAACTTGGTGTGAAAGAAATTATTATTTCGGCAAATAACCCAATCTTTTGAATTTCTTTTTTATATCGATTTTCCACGACAGGTGAGAATAAAATCTTTTGGCTTAAAATCTCTAATACAGCAGTTTACCAAACATTACTTATCCAGGTGATAAGCTTACAGTGGAAAATCTTCGAAATTGTGATCTGGACATTTCTTTTTTGATCGGCCAAGGGTACGACGGAGCAAGCAATATGTCTGGCCAATAAAATGGTGCTCAGGCAACTATTCGCCAAAAATTAGCTCCGCATGATCTGTACGTCCATTGTTCAGCACATTCTTTGAACCTTGTTATATCTCTTTCCAGCTAGGTTACGTCCAAGGTCAAATTGAAGGTCACCATCGGATTCCTCGTCGAAAAATACGTCGGATATAGGGTCCTTGATTTTTGTTAACGCATATTCTGCCAGGGGTTTCCATACTTTTGTTGCACCCGGTATATATTTTATTAAAGATATTAGCCGTTTTAAACGTTAACTCTTCAAAGAACTTTCTCCAGTTTAAAGAGAATAAAAACAATGCAAAAGCATGACCAACGAAGTGAGATTCTTAAAAATACATCTATTGTCATTATACAGTGTGAAGAAAAGATTTGGATGTTTACTTATTTGCTCGTTTGAATGGTTTTGCTGCTCTATTCATCTATCATCGCGAAATACCTATAACAGGAATCGAGGTCATAATTGTGTTATCTAAAAAGAACATAATAAATGTACTTTGTTTTGTGATTTATTTTTTAAATTAATATTATTTTACTTATTAGATCAATTTTTCTTTTAGTTTATATTCAAACTAATGCGTTGATATAATATACATATTTTCTTTGAAAAATATATTTTTTTTCGGCATATATTCAGTGGTCATGTTATTTGTTTTTGTTTTTAATAATTAAAACTTTAAAAAAAATGAGCGAACTAAAAATATCTCCCCCATTGCGAAAAGCTATCTACGCCACTGTTCACATTATCCAACATTGGTAGTTCAAACCAAATAAGTCCGTCAGACCATCCAACTTTTATCAAAAGAACTCTGTCCAACTAATTGTACAGTGTGAACAGGGCTTTTCTCAAAACAATTTTCACTTTTCAGCCTACCTACAGCATTTTGAAGTACAGAATTTTGAGATACAGAATTTTGACTTAGTACAAGAAGAGTATTATAAAACCACGTGGTGATCTTTGATGTACTCAACAAGTGTCAAGAGCTTCAGCAACGACACGGGAACAACAACATTAGCGTGAACTTGGAAAATATTGGACCAATTCCCAACAATTTTTTTGCTCCTGAGTATTAAAAACTAGATTTCCTTCCCATATTCTTTTGGGAACGGAAAAGGGAATGGCGAAATAACCAGGAAACTGGAAAGTACTGAACCGATTTCAAAAATTCTTTCACTGTTAGAATGCTTCATTCCCTGAGCAATCTAAACCATATTTCATCACCATTTCCCCACAGGAACGGGAGCGGGAATTAAAAAAAAAAACACCAACTGTACTGATTTTTATTTTTTCGTATTTCACTTTTACAGTACTGGGCCGATTCCAAAAACTTTGTCATCGTTAGAGTGCTTAACTGTTCCTGAGAAACATAAACTATATTTCATCCCTATTCTCTCACTAGAATGGAAACTTGGAAACTACTTAACTAAACTTACTCAATTCGATTAACGTAGGGCCTGAGATACGCCGGGCGGGTCAGCTAGTATAAATATAAAAAGGAAGAATAAATTGTTTACCTACAAGAGTATCCCATGGCTTTAGTTTGTATATCACTTTTAGATTTCAAATTATGTTTGTGAAGGACGAGTAAACACATGAAATTCAGCATATGAAAGGCAAACATTTCTTGAGTGCCCCAACCACATCACAGATATACCCCATCGCTTCCTTTGTAAGACCCTCCTATACACCAACAAAGGTGGTGCTCCTGCGCCCTGCCTGTTACGCAGGAAGTTCGACTCCCAGAAATATCAAACATCCACATTCACGATATCCTGATAGGTCACGGCACGGGGTAGTTCTTTCGGTTGACAATCGGTTTCTGAGTTCTGACCAATAAATTATCAAATGCTACTTAGCAATATTTTTAAAACTAGTCTGATATGAGCTGATAAATACATACATATGTAAATGTTTCCCAACGCAGTAGGTAAAAATTTTTATTTTAAGAAAAACACACATAGACCAGGTGTCAGTGAAACGTCAAACCCCATTAGAAAAGATCGGTTCAGCCAAAAGGTATGTCGACTTGCTTATCCTAATGAATCCACTACTTAAAAGGTTCAAAAGTATCACAGACAGACGTGAAACCAATACGCAAGCCAATCGATTACAATCACTAATTCGGGAAATATCGGCAGCACAATCAAATCCAAATCGCACACACTTCTGTGAATTATTAATTTGCACTCTTTGTGAATCAAACAGTTCGAGTTGAAAATACGTCTCTGGACCATGGGCAGGTGTTCCCCTTAACAGCTTTATGTTGCTTAAAATTCGCATCTCTTTCGTTTGAATTAATTAAGAATGACAGAGAGACAGAGTTGCGTACAAATCTACCTACAAACCTATATGAATACACACATACTTTGTGCAATACATTACACTGTGTAGCAATGAAGTCCAATATGCTGATTTCTGAAACGAATGCTGTTTCTGCAATTCCTAGCAATCGAGCGAAAGTAATGTCATGAGAAAGTTTAGTGGACATAGTAATAGTAAGATGCAACTAGCACAGTGTTACCACATCTATATTTTCATTGTTTAAAGTAAATTTTGATTGAAGAAACAATTTGTATGAAAGTAATGAATGATAACGCCAAGGAACTATGGATACCCTATAAAAAAAATAGGAGATGATTTTATAGGAGACACCAATACACAGTGGTACCCGTGGTGTGATGGTTAGCATGTCTGCTGCTAAGCCAGATGCTCCAGGTTAGAATTCCAAAAGAGGCCGAAATATTTCGCCTTTTGCGAGGAATTCGTAAGTTCTCCGCTATTAAAAAGTGTTTTCTCAATTAGCCGTTCGGAACCGGCAAAAAAATTGTAGGTCCTTTCCATTCCCTCACAAGGTATGGTGGTGCTTCCAGAACGACCTTGTGGAACTGGAGGAGTACGTGCCGATGCCGACGCACTCTTACAATACAACTACGGTAAGACACGGCCGTACTTTTCCGGTGCCGTCTCAAGGTAACTTCGTTCGAACGCTATTGCGCCGCCGTGCAACAGGAATCTGTCGAACGTTGAGATTGATGGATACCTGCAAAATATGGAGGAGGCAATCCGTAGAACAATGGACAGGATAATTCCTAAGTATAGCCAAAACGATCCAACGAACATGTACAGAAACGCGACAATAGACGCACTCTACAAACAAAAAAGTAGACTCCTGTCGAGACTCAAACTCTTACACAGGAGGTTTACTGACCGACACGATTATGTTTCTAGAAATAAACAAAATCTTTAGGAGAAAAGATCAAAATAACCTTCAGAGTATCAAACAAACGACAGAGAACGAAAACTTAGTTCTGACACTAGGAACAGATACAGGTGACGCTATCTTGTATGATAACCACTTTATAGTGGAAGATGTTCAAAAGAAGGTAGAGACGGTGGGTGCTGTTTTCGAGCAAGTATATAAGGTGAATTAGTGCATTCGCCCGAATTACGACCTTGAGGACAGAGCCTTTGTCGGACACTTCTATCTTAGAGACGGGTCTCGCAATGACGATCTGAGAATCCCTGTTTCACTAGTTTCAATGACGACCGACCTGCAAATGTGGTTACATTTCGCCGAGCGAAACGGGGATAACACCCTGTTCGTTTCTAAGATGGACCTCTTGGACATCTTTCACAAAATAAAGAAAAATAAGTCAGCAGGAGTCGACGGCATACCCAATGCTGCGAAAGCTCCCTTCGGAAGCGGTGGATATATACACCACGTTGTTCAACAATGCGCTGAATAATGCATATTATCCAGTGCGTTGGAAGACGGCAGTGGTCCATCCTCTCCTTAAAAAAGGGAAGGATGGTTCCAATCCAGCAAATCTTTGCTTAATTAGTCTTCTTCTGAGTATCAGCAAGGTATTCAAGAAAGTTTTCAATAGAGCTCTGTCCACATGGGCTGAGGACAAACATATCATTCCAAAAAATCAGTTCGGTTTTAAAGCGGGTCAGGATACCATACATGCGGCGTCTAAACTAGTATCTGATATTCAATGGAACAAAGCTAAAAAGCAGTGTACTGGTTGACTTGGAGAACTCATTCGATACCGTTTGGTTAGACGGTCTTTTTTATAAGTTGATCAGGTATGGCATGACGCATGAGTAAACCACTGCTATATATTCTGAATGACATGCTTCATGGTAGAACGTTTGTTGTGAAAAGTTGCAATATAACTTCTACCAGAACTTTTAAAATACAGAACGGGGGCGGTGAATTCGCCTATTTTGTTTAGTATTTTCACCGGCGATTTAATTGGTCCTCTTCACCATACTATAGCGTACGCCGACGACCTGATTGCGTACAGAACAGGTCCAAAGATCGAAGGCATCAGAAGTCTCTTGCAAATTGACTTTGATAAGATTCAGCAATATTGCGATGACTGGAAGTTGAAAATCAACTTTCAGAAATCGGAAACAATTGTGTTTAGAACCCCGTTGGCTCGGGCCTCCTGGGATACGAGAAAGAACTGGCCAAAGCTGGTGATCGTTGATTTACATGGCCACCCACTGTCAAGCAAAGTAATAGTCAAGTACCTCGGCGTCTGGCTAGATCAGTATCTATATTTTAACAAACATATGGATGTTGCTCTGGACAGGGCTAGAGGAGCTTTTGCTCTGACAAGGCAACTGTTTCACAGCAGACAACTTGATAGCAGAGTGAAAGTGATTTGCTACATGGCACTCATAAGGCCAATGATTGTCTATGGG
Organism: Melanostoma mellinum; assembly: GCA_914767635.1. NCBI lineage: Eukaryota > Metazoa > Arthropoda > Insecta > Diptera > Syrphidae > Melanostoma > Melanostoma mellinum. The sequence goes on along the minus strand of OU612060.1, from coordinate 61,490,111 downwards.
TGCCCTGTGTGGTTCAACGTTACAGCGTCTCAAATGGAAAAGATTCGGGTGTTTGAGAGATAGTGTCTGCGTACCTGTCTTGGATTGCACAGAACACCAGAGTCGGAGTACAGAAAATACCATCCTAATGTGGTCATTTACAACGGGGCTCAAATAAATAGAATCGACAACTTCTTGATAAAACTGACTCGTGGTCGTACTGCAAGAGCGATGCCTTCGAACAATGACGTGATATTTGAACGCTTGCCACCCTAATATAGAATATTTATGGAGAGAGCACGTTTACGTGGATTTGTCCCACAGGAGGCTTTCCTCTATTTTGACAAGAAAGGTTTGATTCAGGATAGATTGGCGGTTCCGCTAATCTACCACGTCTGCCGTAAGGAGGGTTGAGTTACAAGCAAATACTTGAGAGGACTCGATACCAAAAGTTTCAGAAAAGAGATCGATAGTGAAAATATGGAAGAGAATCGGAGACAAAACAAACGGTAATTGGAAGGGGAGGAAGATTCACCTTTTTTAGGGACGGCCTGGAAAAATGCTGTTTTCCATCTGCTCGGAATCAGCCCTGAAGAATAAAAAAGGTGGAAAAGTTTACGCAGTGGTAACATCGTAGAAGAACACCTCTTCAGAATAACGGCGCGCGGGGATACCATTTGGACCAGCGGATTTATGTTTATTGAGGTCTTTGAGGACTCTCGCAAGTCGCAACCAAGCAAATTCGAAAAAAAAATTTGCTTCATCGCAGAAATTGCAGACTCGAGCTCAGGTTGATCGAATATGCTATCAGAAAGTGTCGAACTGGCAGCAAACTTTGCTGCCAGCAAATTGGTTTTATCGATGGAGCTGACATACGGAGAGTCATTAAAAACGAATTTTGGGACCGATGACGTGGTCGAGTTCTCAATGTTCTTCACAAAAGACCGAAAGGTTTTTGCTTCCTTTTGGACACAACAGTATTTTTTGTCTCATTTTTGGTCATGTAAAAACTTTGCCTTTTGTATTTGAGCATTGCAGATATTTCTGGCCCGTTTGAACAGATTTCGGTTTTCTACAGTATTGTTATCTTTAAATTTTCGAAAACTACTTTCTCGATCCCTAATCGCCTCTTTACAGCTTGAATCAAACCACGAATTCTCTTTGGGGATGATACTTTTTGTTCTGTGAGGAACGAAATTTCTCATGCCGTTGAGGATTACGTTAGATATCATATCAGCTGATGCATCAACGTTTCCGTCGAGAAAGCACAATGACCAATTAAAATTTCGAAAGAAATTATTCAGGCCGTCCCAATTGGCTTTCTCGTATTGCCACACAGTTCTTTTGGGGACTTTATCTTTTTTTCCTGTGCCAGAAAACGAAAAATCTACCGATATGACACAATGGTCCGATTTTCCTAGAGGAGATGATATTATTACCCTGTATTTTTCGGGATGAGAAGTGAAAAAAATCAAAAATATTGGCCGCATGGCTTTCAATACCTTGAACCCGAGTGGGCTCATCAACAAGTTGATTTAATTGGTAAAACTCAGCGAAGATCTCAACACATTTTCTTTCTGACCAGAATGTCGAAGCCAACCAGATTTGTGTACATTGAAATCGACCTTAATTGCAATGAAGAAAAGTATCAAACGTATGTAGATGCTACCTATAAGTCTAATCAACAAGTGCAGATCATAATTGAAAACTTGAGAGGGAATTGGAAGAAACTCACAATTTTCTGCCGGTTCCGAACGGCTAATCGAGAAAGCGCTTTTCATTTCAGTGAATTAAGCATGGAAGTTGATAACTCCCCCCGAAGGGCGATATCCGTGAAAAAATATATTTGCTTCTGTTGAGATTCAAACCACGGCACACACGCTCTGATTAATCTGACGAGCGAAACCTCAGCTGAATAGCAAAAGGCAAAATGCACGTCACAAGCCTTACAATTGTAGATTTCTTGTTACGTACAACAATTGAATACAGGCAAATAGAATTTGAATTAATTGTATGCCCTCTAACTTTTTATTTTTGCTATAGTTTTTGGTATGAGCTCTATAAATGAGGGATTAGAATCAGGCATTTCTCAATTTTGCTGTCACCTCAGTTGACTACCACGGAAGAGTCCCAAACGAGTTGCATTGGTTAAAAAAATTAAGTTCAAAAATACTTTCGCACATATTCGAAACTCCTACTGTGGAAAAAAGTATTTTTGTACCTCGACAACAGTGGTGTTCGTGGTGCGGTGCGGCAAATGTTCAACAGGGCTTGCTTGGTTTGTCATTCTTCAACTCTGGCAACACAGTTCTCACAAGCAACTAAGCTCTTTGTCTTCCGTGAAGAAGTTAACTGACCGTACCACTAGTGTCTAAGCTATTATTGTGAGAACTTGGAAGCAACACCACATCCCGCATTTAACCGAATATACGGGTATGCTGGCTCTTCTACATGACAGGAGAGATGCACAAAATAAACTTTTCGTTACTATGCAACTGACTGGAAAGCAACTCATGCAAATGATCTAAAAATGCACCAGCACCAACCACAAGCCTGTAGTAGTGGTATTTTTCAATTTTTGCTTGAGATTAAATTCATCACCCATGTCTCAAGCCACGTGAGATCTAGCTAAGGGAGAGTGAAAGTCCCTTTGAGACGGCGGCGGCGCGCGTCGCGTCGGGCGCGGCGGAGAAACAAGCTGTTTTTTCCTTCAAGTAAACATTCAGATTAGCATCTTGCTAGTCTTTGAGGAAATAATTATTAATTATCTTCCTTTCGTTGAAGTCGTTACTTGCTTGCCTTGTCTCTTTTTTTTTTTCTATTTCATTGCTTTTAGACAATAGCCAAGACGAAACACTATGGTGGAAAAACGCTTTGAAACACTTGTCGGATAAGCCGATTGTTCGTTCGTTATTGTTTGGCAAATGGAAGAGGATTTAAAATTGTAAGATTCGATTTGCAACACTGATGATAGATGCATCTCACTTTGTTAAAGACTCGCATGTTGGCTTCATTTGTGTGCCTGTTAATTGATGCAGATCGAAGTTGGTATAGCTGCAACTTACGTAAACTTTGTTTAAGATGCGGACTACTGTAAAAGTATCAAGAAGATGTTAAGGTAAATTATTCACAAGAGACTATTCGAAAAAGTAAAAGTTATGACAGGTTACCATATAAACGCATACGAATTGAATGAAGATTTATATAAAATAGCAATGTGGTCTGCAAAGAATGGATTATTTTTGAATCTATTGAAATTGAAATGTAAAGAAAGATCAGGTAATTTTTTAAGCACAGGAGTTATATATGATTGACACCTAGTGTGCGAGAAACGGTCTCTTCGTCAATCCTCATAAAACTGAGGATTTCCTCTTTACGAGACTTAGAAAATTGACTGGACTGACCCAACTTACGCTTAAATGCCTCAACATCCCCTTTTCAAATGAAGTCAAACATCTCGGAGTAATCCTAGATAACAAGCTTCTTTGGTCTAAACATGTCGAGTCTAAAACTACTGTCTTCTGGCAATGCAAAGGAGCCTTTGGCTTTCACCGAAAAGGGTCCTACGGCTATGATAAGACCAATCATCTCCTATGCGTCAGTTGTTTGGTGGAATAAGCTACCGCGTAAATACGTTATTGCCTCGTTTGCCAAACTTCAAAGAACAATTTGTCTTGGTGTTACTGGGGCCTTCCCCAGCAAACCGGGAGCTGCTCTCGACGCACTGCTAAATCTTCCTCCCCTTGATACCTTCATCAAGGGGTGTACTCTCAAGACCATTTCTCGTTTAAAGAGATCTGGTCTCTGGCACAATTCGCACTGGAGCTTTGAGGAACTCGCAAGCAACATATCTTTTGACTAACGTCTAATAGATATGCCGTCTGACACGATGATCCCAAGGCCCAAACTGCGTGCAAAATACTCAGTCAACTTTCCTTCGAGGTTGAGGACTGGTTCGCTCCAGAATCTGAGCCTGGAAAGAACTGTTATCGAATCTTTACAGATAGCTCCAAAACCGACGAGGGGTCTGGCGCTGGTGCCTTTGTGGAGAACGACGACATATGACTCTTCAGGATCATACGCATCCGTTTTCCAAGCGGAGGCGTATGCTATTCTAATGGCCTTAAGCTACGTCACGTACAATGGATGGTCGGATCTGTCTTTGCAGCGACAGCCAAGCTGTGCTTAAGACCCTTCTCAACCCTCTAATCACTTCGAAAGCGATTCCGGGCCATCACCGTATAACTGGAAATGAAATCGCCGATGAACTTGCTAGGCAAAGATCTCAGACAGCTTTCTCAGGACCTGAACCGTCGATAGGTTTACCAGCGTCCTCAGTGAGGGCTTCAATCAACGTTTGGATCTGCCAAGAGTACAATAGTAGATGGCATGCCTCCATTGGATGCAGACAGACCAAAAGTATGCTCCCCAACGTTAGTAATAAGACTGCAACTTTTTTCCCATCTCGTAGCAGAGAAGACTGTAGAAAGCTTATTAGCGTTGCCAGCGGGCACTTCTCTTTTGCCAAGCATTTAAATGTGTTAGGCTTAAGTGACACCACACACTGTGAATCTTGTGGAGAAAATGAACACTTCCTCTGAGAATGTCCTGCTTTTTCTCGCATGAGTTTACAGATACTCGGCGCAGACATGGTGAGAGCTGGTAGCTTAGGCTCCTTATCATGGCAGCGTCTTTTGGCTTTTCTCCGAACATCTGGAAAGCTTTAACAAATAGAAGGTTGTTAACTGGTAGTACAATGGATCGGTATTTTGGTCTGAGTGCTCAAGCTGGTATTTTTAAAAACCTCCAACAGAAAAAAAATTCTATGTTAAGGTCACATTTAGGTAACTGTTTAGCTATAGCGATTAGCTAAATTCAAATTATTTTGATTCTTACTTGCGGTGCGGAAGTGATTAGAAGCGGTGAGGCAGTAGCCAAAAGCAGAACTTAATGAAGCAATTAACAACACCGAACCATACATTTTTAATACAAGTCGATATTATGATTACATTTCTGTTCACTCAAAGCAACTTTTCAACATGAGAATTAACAATATAGATGCTCTGATCTATCTGTCTAATATCATCAAAGCTCATGGACCTTGCCTTTTGTTCTACAAGAATCGCTTTGGAACCTCAGAAAGAACTAGCCAACTTATCACGCCGCGTTTTTCGTGATTATCTGAGCGACGCCTTTGTAGTTTTGTACACTTCCATGGTTTTACTATAGTTATAAAATACAATGAACCATGAGTAAGCGCATTCAAAAAAAGTTTGTAAAAAATAAAAAAGCAAAAGAAAACGAGAAAAATAAGAAAAAATAATAAGAAGAAAAAATTTGACCTTTAGCCAATAAAATAACAAAAAATTAAAATACCCAATAAAGGTCAAAAACACATACTATAAGAAAAATGGAAAAAAGTGAAAGAAAAGCAGGAAGAATACTTAATTAAGAAAATTAAAGGGTAAAGAAGAAAAAAGGTAAAATAAATAAGAATTTAGGTAGAAAAAATATATGCAAAACAACAAAAAAGTAAAATAAATAATAAGAAAATAAAATGATGTCATAAATGATGAAAATAAATTATGGTTTTGATGAGCTTTAAGAGCTTCGGCATCCATAATTCGTTGACATGAGCGGTCAACGGCAACATCCGTGCAATAGCAAATAGCTGGCGGAGATATCGGAAGTGCTTTCTTCGACAGAACACGTCGAAACGCTTGAAAAGCAAAGTCTTTTTCATAAAAGTGCTTTGAACACATACATACTTGCCTTTTTTGGCAATGGGATTTCCATGTTTCAACCATATTGGCCTTCTACAATCCTTTGATATAAAGAAGAAAGATATACGGCTCGGACCACAGCCTTTAAACACTCACTTTGACATATTTATTCAGAAGGTTAAAGGTAAATTTAAGAATTAAATGAATTTAATAATATAAAATTACACAAATGTAACGAAAGTACACACTACACTTCACAAAATATCACTAGCTTATATTTCACTGATCACGTTTACACTATCACTTCACGCAAGTTGCGATAAATTACCTAACAAAATCCTCTTACGATATCGAATCAATAACGCAAATTTTGTTACTCCTATGAATATGAGTATGAATATGCTATTTAACAACGTGACTCACCGTCTTGCAATGGCGCTAGTAAGGCCATGATGGTAGTACTATAGATTAGGGTAAGTGGGGTGAATATGCCACACTTAACAGTAAACAAAAAAAAAAAAAAACAAATAGTAAATAACAAATTAAGCACAAGATTTTCTCAATTTCATTAGATTGTTATTTTGTTCAACAAATAAATAAGGAATAACATAACTTTAACTCTCAGAATTCCTTATAAATTAAGTTTTAAAAAAACCTTAAAAGTGGCATTTTACCAACACGTGCGGGTAATAAGGGTAATAAGCCACTTCTGAACGGGTAAAATGTCAGCAAACATTTGGTATAGTGTTCAGTGTGAGTTTTATTTTAATTTCATCAGGGGTAGTATGCCACTTACATGGGATTTAATGTGGCATTTTACCCCAGAACGTCGCAAAATATAAAAACATCTTTGCACAAAAATTGAGGGAACATAGAACGTCTAGAGACTGAGAAACACTACGTATACAAAACAAATCTTACCTTTTTTGAAGACACCTTCACATATTGAATTGAAAAACCTACAAAACAAACGTTACAAATTACACTGAGCTTTACAAAAAGACACTTGGATTTATACTTCACGGTATATTTTCTCATACGAATTGCCTAGTGAGTAGTGACACACAAACCCTTATGCATAAACAACAAAGCGAAACTGAGAGAATTTCATCGTCAGCTTTGCCTATTCTATCGACTTAGAAGTATATAATATTGAAAAGTGGCATACTACCCAAACTGACATATTCACTCCACTTATCCTATATATACAATGGTGAAATGGTGATAGTTCAATCGTAGAATCGATTGATTCTCTTGAATATCGTCGAAACGTTACATGTCTTTCTCTCTTTTTATCGCTTTTTTTTACAAACAGTGCTCTAGTGAAGTAGCCAGCTGCATTCCTCCCCTGAAACAATTTAGCCGCAACGCCCACCTCGCTAGGAATGCTCATCAGTTTTATCTTGAGCCCAACTTCGGGCGTACAGTCAAGTATAGAGATTCGTATTTTAGTCGCACAACCCGAATGTGAAATGCTCTACCTGAACCTGTTTTTCCCCTGCATTACTAACTTTTTCTTTTTCTTCTCAGGTCGCCGAATAAATAGAACAAAAAGTAAAAACACACAATATATAAACAACAACAGGGAAGTCTACGATTTGCATTCATACATAATATATGGACATGGACATGCATCTATCGGAGACTATATTATTATTACTATGGTGAACTAATTTCAATTTTTTTATTTTGCAGGTAGCCGTAACATAATTCATCTGTCTCCGAAGCTGATGTCCATTATTCATTATTGACAATTTTCATCCGCCTTTCAGTTTCTCCATCTTTATAATTTTACCTAGTCCTGGCCAGTTTTGGCTAAACTTTCGCAAGGCTAACTTCAAGAAAATTATTTGACTCCTAACCCATACCTCATTCAACTCAAAAAATCTTACGATGAATGAAGCAACTGGTTTGTTTTACGTTCCCTTTTCGAGTGATAGGTCTTTTCAACATCTCAATGAATTTCTTCGCTCCCGCTCAGTTTTCGATAACTCTGATTACTTTGGAATATTTTATAAATTTTTCAACCATAATGAAACACTGTGCGAGGTGTGTTCAAAAAGTATCGCGAATTTTGAATTTTCGCGGGTTACGTATATTCGAATTTCGATTTTTTTGTGGCGTTATGTTGGTACTCATGTCTCTCACTTATGCCGACAAGGCGACAAGCTCGAGCTCGGCCACTTTGAATGTTCACTTAATTGTTGACAGCTGCTTTGCTTGCACGTGTTTTGGATCGTCTTCGATTTTTACTTATTCAAAAAAATGGATCAAAGAACCTGTATCAAATTTTGTGTGAAAAACGAAATTAAGTGCGCCGATGCATGCGGATACGAAGTGAAATTGTAAAAAAAAAGAAGTAAATTGAAAAACTACAAAGTAGATTTGAATCAAAAAAAAAAAAAAAAAACTGAAAACAGTATCAATAACAAAAATTTATTTAATGCAATGCGCGTATAAAGTAAGGTGATGGGCTTCTCACCGGAGCGCAGCAGTCTTTTCACCTTTTCAAGAATAATGTAAGGACTTCATATGTATGCATTAACTATACATATATAATAGAGATGACACATTGGGTTTGTTTGATTCATGCAAGATTAAAATGAATTTGAGGTCGGTTCAATGAAAAATGGTGAAAGGAAAATGAAATTTTAGCGGAAATTGAAAATCGAGTCAAGGGAGTTACAGTGGTGGTCCAGTATAACGAACGATATAATGTCCAGAGTCAATTCGTTATATCGAAAATTCGTTATATCGAAACCTTTTTGTCATACAAATCTTTAAATAAATAAAACGTGCAATTGTGTGTATGTATCTTCCAATATTATCACGAACATACATGTAAGTGACACATTGATACAATTACAATAATTTTTTTTTCATTTTCCGAAATTCGTTATTTGTTCGTTATATAGAGTACGTAATTTCCATTTCGTCTGAAATTCGTTATTTTGTTCGTTATATAGAATACCTAATGGACTTGAAAAAAGTGTTCGTAATATCGATCATTCGTTATATCGGCATTCGTTATACTGGACCTCCACTGGCAAAATTGAGACTGATTGAAGTCAGATTGAAGAAAGTGTAATTTTTCAGTGTGAAAAAAGTGAAGTAGATCTCAACTCAAGCGAAGTAGTTGGATTTTTCTTAAAAGCGAAATAAATTTGCTTCGATTGAAGTAAAGGTTTGAGTCCTGCTCCTAATCCAGCGTAAAAGAAACTCATCGAAACCAAATGAAGTATCAAGCGCAATAATCTTACTTTCACCAAATCGATGTAAAGACTTGTGCCACTGTTCGGTGAGATATACCACCAAATCACCATTGGACCTATTGCAACGAAAGCCATACTGTCGGTCATTAAGAAGCTTTCGTTCTTCGAGACATTTCTTAAGCTGATAATTGATCAGCGTTTCCATGACCTTAGAAAGAAGGGAAGTAAGTGCAATTGGACGGTAGTTGAAGGGTGTGGAAGATTCGCCTTTTTTAGGGACTGGCTGGACAAATGCTGTTTTCCATCCACTCGGGAAGAGACCTGTAGAGCAGAACAGATGGAAAAGCTTACGCAGTGGTTTTGACAGCGTGGAAGAACACCTCTTCAGAACTATAGCAGGTATACTATCCGGGCCAGCGGATTTATGAATATCGCGATCTTTCAAGACTCTTGCCACTGTACGAGTGCGAAAGTAGATTGGTCCCATGGAATTGTTCACGCGCTCAAGTACTAGAGGAGCCATAACACTTTCTGGAAGCGTTGAGTTGGTGGCGAACTGCTTCGCAAAAAGGTTAGCTTTTTCTAGAGAGCTGTGTCGTTGTAACGGAAGATGTTGTTGTGTTTCGGATGTTCTTAACAAATGACCAAAAATTCTTACTGCCTTTGGAACATTTTCGTTCGTCGAATATGGGCGTTGCTGGATTTCCTGGCTTGTTTGAACTTTTCCCGGTTTTTCTCAGTTGGGTTGGCTTTGTATTCTCGGAAGCTTACTTCTCTAACCCTGATAACCTCTTTACAGCTCCAATCAAACCATGAGTTTTTCTTGGGTCTGATACTTTTCACCCTATTCGGGATGAAATTTCTCAATCCCAAAAGGATTAAATTTGTGACCATATCTGCACTGGAATCAACGTCACTATCGAGGAAACATAGTGACCAGTTAAAATTTTTAAAGAAAAAATTTAGACCGTCCCAGTTGGCTTTCTCGTATTGTCAGACGGTTCTCTTTGGGATTTTATCTTTAACTGGGTTATTTTGACACGAGATATTAGCAGATATGGCACAATGGTCTGATGTGTCTAGAGGTGATAATACATTCATGGTGTATTTATCAGGGTCAGAAACAAGTCTAGGGTGTTTTCAGCTCGACCATCAACGTCAGATATTCGAGTCGGAACGTCAACCAGCTGAGTTAGCTATGGTTAAACTCAGCAAAAATCTCTGCATCCGTTCCTTCGGGTGTTGTCTGGCCAGAAAAGCGAAGCCAAGAAGAATTGTGAGTATTGAAATCGCCCGTAATGACAATTTCAGACAGTAATAGACAATTCTTTGGATGATATCTGACAGAGCATCAAATTTTTGATTTTATTTGCTATCAAGGATTGTTCATATTTGGCTAAATTTGTTTCGGTTGAAAATTTTAATTCCGACATATCTGAAAAATACAATTTTTCTTTTGCCTGCTGATCGCTAGCTCCAGAATCGAGTTTTAAAAAAAATCTTCTTGCTTTTGTTGTCTTTTGAGCCATTTCTGTTTGCCATGAAGCAAAAACTTTTACTTTTTACAACTTGAGTTTTTTTTGAACAACAATCTTTAGCTTGGTGTCCAAATTTATTGCATTTAAAACATTTTTTTCCGTTAAATTTCTTCTTTTTGTAGTTTTTCCCTTTACTCGAAAACGCCGTTGTTTCATGAAAATCTTCAACTTGCCGTTCATTCAATTTAAGTTCTTCAGCTTTTAACCTCTCTTTCACCGTTCTTAATGAAAGCTTATTTTATCTAAATTCTGAAGTGCCGTAACCACCGCGTCGAACTTTTCTGGTAAAGTTAAAAATAGCTGGGCTAGAATGTCTTGTCCTCCATTTTCGCCCCTGTCGTTTTAAGTTGACGAACCAAGTTTTCGAAGGTAACCAAATGTGATGCCACTGAATCATCATTTCTCATACAAAGTTTCATCAACAACAACAATAATTGTGCAATTTTAGTTAGTTTTAAGTGACGAATAAAATTAGAACTTTTTTGCGCAGAACCATTTAATCTGGATGAACACAAGCTACATTCAACCAGGACTGCATTTATTTTCCTTTGAAATTCAATCTCAGTCAACTAAAGGAAAAGCAAGAAAAATTTTTTTATAAGTTGCTACACGTAGGAAAATAAATTGAAAATCTTACGTTTTTAATATTTTTAAAATTTTGACCACAAACAAGTATCATGCCAACGCCAAGCTCATCTTTTACTTTGTTTGAAGTACAATTTGGTCCGATAAAGGAGTTTGAATTTCAGAAGGCAAAAGTGTTGAACTGCTCTCAATTTTTCTTATTTTTGTTTGTTCTTTAATATTTTCATTTGAAGCACAATATTAAGTTTTTTACTGCTGCTGGGAACAGAATAATTGGGATCAGCTTCATAACCATCCGACGAGAAGTTCATTGTAATTTTTACGTATCACTTGTTTTCACTAGTTCAACAAAACACTTCAACTTTACACAACACTGTTTTACATCAAATGACAAATAGGCTTAAGATGAATGAATATATCCCTGTTCACACTGTACAATTAGTTGGACAAACTTAGGTTTGACAAGCCAATGCTTGAAAGTGTGAACCCTTCCTACGACCGCTTGTCCAACTTGTTGGATCGTTTTCAAAAATTTTTGAAAATCTAAAAGTTGGACGGAGGGGAAGGGTATGTGACATAAAGTTGGACGACAAGCTTGATAGGTGTGAACGAAAACTACATCAGACCATCCAACTTCCATCAAACGAACAACTAATTGTACAGTGTGAACAGGGCTTATAGGTAAGACTTGGATTAAACAATTTTTTTTAACTTTTTTCTCTAGTCAGGCAGGTACAAACCAACTCAAAATGTGAGTACAAGTGAGAGGCAAATCTTTTTAAACGATTATTTATAACGGACCAAACAAAAATAAAATCTAAGGAACCATGGGCTCAAATGAGTCAAATGCACTTACAAAATCCAGCTTTGGCTATTGTGGCATAGATGTTTACAAATAACGATGCAATTGGTTGTTCCCTTTTTATTAATAATTTTCAATTCGGACCATGAAAGTCATATTGTAAATGTGAGACAGCAAGCAAAAAAATTTATGATAAATGATAAAAACATTTATGTAGTGTAGTAAATTCTATTCCAGTGATTTTAACTACATGTATATATATTGTTTACGTATACGACTTGCTAACATACTATGTTTGTGTTTTTTATAGTATAATTATTATTATTATATATGATATAAAATACAATTAGTGTTTTTATCTTTTTTTTATTGTTTTTTAATAAAATAAACAAAATGCTAAAATATAAAACTGGATTATTTTCAAATCTTAATAGACCTTGAAAGGCAACTTACAATAGGACATGAAAGCATAAGAACAACGTAAATGCTTTAAGTCGTAAGGAACCTCATGTTAGTGAATACAAGCAATCAAAATACTTCTAGCATTAAAAAGAATTCAAGCAATCAAATGATTTCATGCAGTTAAAAGACTCTTCCTAGCAGTAAAAAAGAATTCAAGCAGTCAAAAGACTCCAAAGCAGCCAAATGACTGCATTATTTTCAAATTTCAAAGACTTCATGATTGCAAAGGATGTAAAAGACTTTTAAGAGACTTCCAAGATTGCAACCAGTTAAAAAGCGATTGCATTTATTTATCTTCAAGTCTTTTGACTGCTCTTGCTCCAGACGATTGCTTCACAAAACACTTCACAATTGAGTGGGAATTTTTTTTAAAGTTAAGTACTATATAACATGAAGTCAAAATATTCAAAAGATAAGTCTTTTTCATCATTTGACTGCAATACAAAAAAGAATGCATTCTTTTACAGCTCTAATTTAGAGTTAGACTGAAAACTTTAACTTACTTTTAACATTCTTAAAACCGTTTTCCGAAGTCGGTTTATAATTTTTAAAAACAACTCATATCGGGCGTGGTCTACTTTGATAGTAGTTGTTTCATATACCTTGCAAACAAAGATTTCTTACTTCAAAATGTCATCTTCACTTATATAGGAAAGCTTTCCGAAGTTTGAAAAGTGCTTTGGAATTCCACCGAAGCCTTAAGAATTTCAAAATGCTTTATTTCTTTTTAAAAAAACTTGGTGTATAGTTGTCGCGGTTAAATTTACCGCTACAAAAAGTTTCACGTATCCCTACCTCTTCTTTGTTTTTGGGTGTGGCTTAGAGTGGGTCAAAAAAATCGATAATTTTTTTTTACAAATGCTACGGAAAATTGGGTTGCTAGACAACTTAAAAATTTTCAAAAAATATGAGCTCTTAATTTTAATAGGAAGATCCTCCGCATCACAGTTTTGTAAATTTTTCTCAGTCCAATAGAAAAAAATTCATACCTCATCATTTATCGATTGAACAGAAAAATGTTTCAAAAAATTTTTTTAGGAAATTTAACGCTCTACAAAAAAGGTACCAAGTGTTTTTTCCGTAAACCTCACCATTTGAAAGATATTAAGGATTTAATTTTGATTATTTTAAGACAAATTTCATTTTTGTTTATGAATTTTATAACTCGACAATAAATGACTTTTACAAAATGCGCAATGCAAATTTTTGTTGGAAATTAACTCTCTATAAAAATGGTTTCTTATGTTTTGGCGATGAAATTAACCGTTCAAAAGTTATTCATCATCAAACTTTCATTTGTACTGATTTTAAAAGTTTTTGATGAGATATTCAAAAATTTCCATTTGATTGATAAATTTAATATGAATTTCATTTCTTGTCATTAATAGAAGTATTATACATTATTATGTACATAAAGATATATTTTTAAATAGGTGAAAACTATAAAATTAAATAAAAGCATAAATAATCCAATAAAAGTAATAATCAAATTAAATTAATTAATAACAACATAACAAAACAACTTAAAAAACAAAACAACTAAAAAAAAACCTATAAATTATAATTCAAAAACAAGCACATGGATGCTTTCGACGGCTTTAAGCTGCTGCGCCTGCTTTCAATTGTAAGACCCGCCTTTGAAAAAACGCGTTCGCATGGAACGCTGGTTGACATGATGCACAACCTTCTGAGGACAAGTCTGTAGAGCCTTGGGTAAGTATGCTTGTGCTCATACCACCATTTTAGAGGATCATCTTCCCTCTGGATTAGTTGAGCGTCTAGATATTTGTCGACCTCAACTATGCTCGCTGCGTGTGGGTTTGGATTATTGAAAAGTGATGAGATATTGTATCTTACTGTGTTAAGTTAGTAAAATAAATAAATTGAATTGAAAATTGAATTGAATTGAGCTGTTGAGCTCCGACCGTAGCAAACCACCCAAGTTCTGTGCGGTGTGGCTTTCGTCATAAGGAACGCACCCCAGGAGGCATGACTTGAGGGCGAGTTTTTCATGCTCTTCCTTGACGAAGTGGGCGGTTATTCCAACGTAGCTCTGCTGGGTTAGAGATGTCCAACCGTCTGTTGTGACGCATACTGCTTCAACGCTAGTAAGCATCTACCGTACTTTTTCTTTGGTCTCCTCGTACATCCTGGGAATCAGCGAGTTGGACAACGTTTTTCTTGTTGGCAGCTGATAATTTAGCGTGTGCAGAAAGTCCTTAAATTCTGCCTCTTCCACGATGGAAAATGGGTGGTAATTTTTTACAACGAACATCGTCAGCTTTTCGTCCAGTTTCCTAGCCATTGATTTTGATACTGGCTTTTCAACGAAGCTGGTTATCGATTGCTGACGTTGGTTGTTGCGGACGGAGGATAAGGGATCTGACAACGTACTTGTTGTTGGAGTAGGAAGGGATGAATTTGGATCGTTAAGGGGATGGGTTGCTGTTGGAAGTGAACCTGTAGGAATGGTGGCAAAATTGGAGGAGGAGGACGAAGGCCTACTAGTCACAGGCTCTCGATGGGCCCGTTCAATCGTGACGCCCACATGCTGCGTTTTCATGTGGCGTACCAAATTACCAGTTGCTCCACCGGCGAAGCTCACCATTTTTTGGTAGTAGCAACATTTGGCTTTCCCATCAGCTGTTTGGGTGAAGTACAGCCACATTGCACTGCGTTTTTTGTTTGCCTGCACGTTCGTAGACCTTTTTTCTTTATTGGCTAATAATATGTTATATAATTATAAAAGAAAACTATACGCGTAAAATGTGCTGCATCTTACCAGAAATCAATTTTGTAAAAACAACAAGTCTAAATTTCAATAGACGCTCTTTATTTAAAAAAAAATTCAAAATTTATTTCAACCACAGACGCTATTCACAGGACTTTAGACGCAAGTGAATTTAAAAATGAAAAACGTTTGTTTCATTCAAGAAATTAGGTACCGCTATTTTTTAAATTCAATGAGTGCGTCCAAAGCAATGTTTAGGTTATTCTATTGGCGAAAAGAATCAAACCTATTGGGACTCATCGACAGCGAGAATTAGATTGTCAAAGAACCTTACAGAGGTCATATATGTTTCTCACAATTGATATTAAAACTGATGAACCGGCGATGGCTTGCTTACTTTTTTCATACTAATAATAGGGGTTTGAGTACGTTTCTTAAATGAAAATTAAAGTACCATTCATAAAGCTTCCATCCTACTTTTTCTATTCAATCTAAAGTATTTTTTTATGCCATCGTGTTCATTGCGTTTTAACATTTGATAGGTATTCTAATGTTAAAAAATGCTTAAAGGAAACACGAAACTATCAATCACCAGCACAAATTATATGGGCTGCAAGCACAGTCATCTTCCTTATGTTCTATGTAGAGTTCCAAATAACTCCATCAGATGGAGCGAATCATATTTTGATGAGTCCCAAGAGAAAATGGCAAAAACAGAACATCAGTTTTATCATAAAGTAGGTAATTCATAAGCTGTAATTTTTTTTTTCAAAATTTGTTTGACAGGCTGAAAACCATGTCTATAATAACACGGGTTCTTTTTTAAGCCCGTTTATGTTTATTTTTGATCTTTTACAACTAGGTACCTTTTGTTCTATTTGATCTGACATTAATTTAAGGTAACCTCCCATTCAAAATTGAATATGGTTGTAAATTCATCCTGAAAAAAAAAATTGCGTTGAACGCACTCAAAACATTTTTATAAGCAACCGCATAATGGCATTGTAATGAAATAAATGAAATGGAACGAACCTAATACGCTTGGAAAACAAATACATATAAAGCTATGATTGATTGAACGATTGATTGAAATGACCGAATCTTTCAAATGAACGATTGATGATTGATTCGATCTTTTCAAATGAACGATTTACCCAGCTCTAATCCATAGTAACAATATCAAATTTGTTTTGTTTATAAAATACTCAAACCGACTTTAGAAAATACAAAATAATTTGTCAAATGATGGAAATGTCAAAAGCTGCATTCTGGGCCGATTAAAATCGAAACGTACAGCAATTTTGACAGCTCATCCAGTTCCGATTTTGCAGTCCAGTGCCCCTGTTCTATAACTATCGCCTCGATAAAAGCAGGCGATAAACGGTGGAAAATGGAACAAAATCCTACTAAATTCATCGAATTTCGTTTCATTTTCCACCGTTTATCGCCAAGGCGATAGTTACAGAACAGGGGCACAGCTCCGTTTTTGCATTGGATCAGCCAGTTAAGGTGAAAAATGCATTTGAAATTTGAAAATATGCTTAAGTGCGTCTGGAGAGCAGAAGCCTGAAACCAATTCGTCAATTCGTCTGAGACACACTTTTTGTAATCAGGAGAATTTTTTGATGCAATTTCTTTAATTTAAAACATAAATCAATTCTCCCGTACAAAAGGCATATATCATATTTTATTCGCCGTAACTATGTTTTAAGAAGTTGTGCCCTAAGGCGAACCAACAACCATAAGTCGAAATAATGTATGTACAATGTACATACTACATATTGGTAATGTATAATTTTTTTTCTTACCACAAAGCCCAACAAATTACATACATACTTCTTTACTCATGTTAAACGCACTTACGGGGAATATTTCCAACTTGAATGAGATTTTTCACTAAACAGAATATGTACTTCGAATGAGAAATGTTTGTCTATCCTTCTCACGTCATCAGCGAATGCGTGTGCAAGTTGAATCTAAAAATACCTACATGTCACCGCCTGCTTGGTTGTTAAAAATTCTCATTAAACTTATTATTGAAGAAAAAATAGTACGAAGACAAAACGTCAAAGTCCTAGATAAGTGCACGGAGTTGCGAATTTTAACTGCGCTAATGCAGTTTGTAGATATATATAAGGTAATATTGTTCCTACTCCTACTGTACTCGGTAGGCGGCATACTCTATTGTTTTGCTGTGGAAAGAGTTTTTGACTTTGTAGGTACCTATACGTTAAAGGCAGTGTAAACAATTAAATATTCATTTATGCAAAAATCGAACCTCGCCTGCATCATAATAAATGCATATAATGTCCGCTAATTGTGTATTCTATAAATAAAAATGGTTATAATTTCTAAATCGGAGATGAATTTCCCTACGCACTTTTAAAATAACATTTTTAGATATTTTATTTAAGACCTCTGTGAGGATGGTCACTGTCACTAGGTATACTGGGTGCGACAAAAGTATGGAAACCCCTGGAAATATCGCAGAATATTCGTTAAATCAAAGACCCTATATCCGACGTATTTTTCGACGAAAAATCCGATGGTGACCTTGAATTTGACCTTGGACGTAAACTTGAAGCCCCAGCGACCCAAAAATCGATTTTTTCAAGCGCTGCACCCCTAATAATATCATTAAAAAAAAAAACAAAAAAAAATACATGTTTTTTTCGTAAAATTTTGCGCTCTTTCCAAATCTGCAATAAAAAATGGGGGTTTCCATTTGAAAAATCGATTTTTGGGTCGCTGGGGCTTCAAGGTTACGTCTTTTTAATTATGCAGTCTTTCGTCAATAAAGTTAATGAAACAAAAAAGTATAACAGTGTAATTATATGAAACAAAAACAATGATTCAGAAAATACAAAAAATAATGTTTTGGTAGGTATGAACTAATAGTTCATAAGATTAAAGTCCATGTCAATATGATTGGCGTATTTCTATTCAATGCTTAGAAACGAATAACGTCAGGAACATTAGCCGAGTTTTATTGAGAATTTCTATATTAACTTATATTCAATTCACATGCGAGTCTCAATAAAACGCTTTATATGGCTATATTCACTTACCAAGTTCACTTTCACAAACTCGCTATAGCGACGGTCTCAACTTGTGTTTATGACTAGTGTTTATTCAAGCAGGGTCACCCATGCCGGAAAGGTCGAAGGGGAGATACAGCGAAACAAAGAAACGATCCAACCCCCTCCACCCCTCTACCCCTCCACTCACCCTCTCCTCTATCCTCTTCTTCTACCCAACTCCAATCCTTTCCCTTTCCAATGGGCCGGTATCAAGGTATCAACCGTACCGTGCCGATGATCTACTAGGCTGAGGGCCCATCTCAGAGTGAAGTTGGCAACCGTGTTTGTTTCAACAAGTGTATATTTTTGGCTCCAATAGTTTCACTATTTATTCTTTACTTTCGTGCTTTTATTAATATCAAATATATATAAATAACTGATAATACAATAGTGTATCTAAATAGTAAAATTACCCCGTGATAACTAGCTTTTAGTACATTTTTGAACTTTTGTAATTTACAATTTCTCTTAAAGGCATTAAATCCTGTTATGCCCATTTAAGAAGTGTATATAACTTAACGCGCAAATCCTTTTTTATTCCTGTTTATGAAGAAACATTTTGAAGTGGAATCTACGGGTGCTTCAAGAAAAGTGGTGAAGATTTTCTGTGGAGTAATTATAAGTTGAGTTATTTGCTTTTTACAAAAAATTTAATAATTTCCGAATTTGACACTCAATTTTATGGTTGCCAAGTGCCCCTGTTTTAATTAAAAAAAAAAAAAACAATCTTTATCTTTGTGTAGCTCACGTTTAAACGCCCTAATTATTTAATAATATTCTTACGACGTTTGTTGATTAATTGATTTAAAGTTTATTTAACACTTCTGTTTATAACAATAAAAATTTAAGTATGGATTGCTGTATGGTTTGCAAAATTGATTCCAATGATGTAACTGTTTCGTGTGCAGTATGTTTGCAATTATTTCATGCAAAATGCATTGGAATCAAGGGTAAAGACGCTGATAAATTTATAACAGTTCCTGGTTTGCGTTTTTACTGCAGTAAACATCAAAATCTCTCGGTCGATTATCTACATTGGAAAGTAATCAAACTGCAAAAGCTTTTCATAAAAATTTCATCACTCTTCTCAGAGGTTCAAGACACTTTTGATTTTGAAATTCCATCTCATGTGGTTTGTGCTTTTGATCGTGTTCAACAACAACAACAACAACAGCAACAACAACCACAACAACAACAACAGCAACAACAACCACAACAACAACAACAACAAAAACAACAACAACAACAACAACAACAACAACAACAACAACAACAGCAACAACACCAACAACACCAACAACAACAACAACAACAACAACAACAACAACAACAACAACAACAACAACAACAACAACAACAACAACAACAACAACAACAACAACAACAACAACAACAACAACAACAACAACAACAACAACAACAACAACAACAACAACAACAACAACAACAACAACAACAACAACAACAACAACAACAACAACAACAACAACAACAACAACAACAACAACAACAACAACAACAACAACAACAACAACAACAACAACAACAACAACAACAACAACAACAACAACAACAACAACAACAACAACAACAACAACAACAACAACAACAACAACAACAACAACAACAACAACAACAACAACAACAACAACAACAACAACAACAACAACAACAACAACAACAACAACAACAACAACAACAACAACAACAACAACAACAACAACAACAACAACAACAACAACAACAACAACAACAACAACAACAACAACAACAACAACAACAACAACAACAACAACAACAACAACAACAACAACAACAACAACAACAACAACAACAACAACAACAACAACAACAACAACAACAACAACAACAACAACAACAACAACAACAACAACAACAACAACAACAACAACAACAACAACAACAACAACAACAACAACAACAACAACAACAACAACAACAACAACAACAACAACAACAACAACAACAACAACAACAACAACAACAACAACAACAACAACAACAACAACAACAACAACAACAACAACAACAACAACAACAACAACAACAACAACAACAACAACAACAACAACAACAACAACAACAACAACAACAACAACAACAACAACAACAACAACAACAACAACAACAACAACAACAACAACAACAACAACAACAACAACAACAACAACAACAACAACAACAACAACAACAACAACAACAACAACAACAACAACAACAACAACAACAACAACAACAACAACAACAACAACAACAACAACAACAACAACAACAACAACAACAACAACAACAACAACAACAACAACAACAACAACAACAACAACAACAACAACAACAACAACAACAACAACAACAACAACAACAACAACAACAACAACAACAACAACAACAACAACAACAACAACAACAACAACAACAACAACAACAACAACAACAACAACAACAACAACAACAACAACAACAACAACAACAACAACAACAACAACAACAACAACAACAACAACAACAACAACAACAACAACAACAACAACAACAACAACAACAACAACAACAACAACAACAACAACAACAACAACAACAACAACAACAACAACAACAACAACAACAACAACAACAACAACAACAACAACAACAACAACAACAACAACAACAACAACAACAACAACAACAACAACAACAACAACAACAACAACAACAACAACAACAACAACAACAACAACAACAACAACAACAACAACAACAACAACAACAACAACAACCACAACAACAACAACAACAACAACAACAACAGCAGCAGCAGCAGCAGCAACAGCAACAACAACAACAACAACAACAACAACAACAACAACAACAACAACAACAACAACAACAACAACAACAACAACAACAACAACAACAACAACAACAACAACAGCAGCAGCAGCAGCAGCAACAACAACAACAAGAACAACTTTTAATAGTGCTAACTCCTACACCTAAGCCAACTGATTTGAGTGAAAAATCAATGGCTTTAGTGCCTAACCAAAGTCAACTAGAGAACTCCTTAACTCCTAATCAAAACCTGTTAAAAAACAAAAGACAGCAACAAGAAAAGCTCAAACAACAACAACAAAAAAAGCAACAAAAACAGGAGCCGATTCGAACATTACGTTCAGGGTCCATCAGAAAACCTGAAATAGCATTAGCGTCTTCATCTTCTGGAGATACTAGTCAACTTCTCAATCAGTCCAACAGAGCTTCCATTACCGGGCTCCCAGGGTCACCAATAGCTTCCGTTATGGATGAGGTGATTTCTGACCAGGGAGTGGAGCTCACTGTTGGTAATGATTTTGAAACTATTTCTGTCGAAGAACTTATAGCTCTACCTCCTGTGAAAACTATTTTTCTCTCTCGTCTTGCACCTAATACTACCGAAAGTATGATCCATCAGTTTTTGGTCAAAAAGCTCCCTTCCCGTGATCTTTCTTGCCTGAATGTAAGAAAATTTGCAATGACTCGCCAAAAAGAATATTCATCCTTTAAAATCAAAGTTGGTAGAGATCTAGAGCTCTTTGAAATTCTCAACAACAATAAACTATGGCCTTTACATACAGTAGTTCATGAGTTTTTTCGAATCAAGAATCGTATAACCAAAGATGCCTAACGAGATTCGTCACTGGTGCAACTGCCAGTTTTATAATTCATAACGATGATAAGATTATCCAACCTACAACACCGTCTTTTGCGGCTGATTTAAGTAATCATTTTTCAATGTTTTACCATAATGCTGGAGGAATGAGGACAAAATCAAATGATTTTTTTATTGCTGCCGCCGACTGCTCATATGATATCATCGCTATTACCGAAACATGGCTAAATGAAAATTTTCTTTCGAGCGAATATTTCACATCAGACTTCAATGTTTTTCGTAAAGATCGTTCCTGTATCCAGACTGGGCTTAATAGAGGAGGTGGTGTATTATTAGCTATTCGCTCTGCTTATATAAGTAGAGAAATAATTTTATCTGATACTGTCGAACAAATTTGCGTTTGTGTAGATTTACCTATTTCACCTAGTAATAATATTATTCATTTATACATTTTTGTTTCTTATATTCCTCCTTCATCTCAATATTCTATTTATGATGCTCATGTAAAAAATAAAAAACACATTGCAAATATTTCTGACATAGATTCGTATTTTGTAATACTCGGTGATTTTAATTTACCTGATGTTAAATGGTCATTTTCAACGGATGAAAAAGTAATTTTTCCTTATAACGTAACTAAAGAATTGGAATACAATGTTATTGATAGTTTAATGGCTTTGAATATGTACCAGATTAATGATGTTCCAAATTGTATTGGGCGTATTTTAGATTTAGTTTTTATTGATAAAAATCTTGAAGCTAAATTGGGTGAAGCCAGTTTTAAACTTCTTGAGAATAGTGTTCATCATAAGGCACTCGAAATTACATCTAATTTTTCTGTTTTGAAAGAATCGCAATATCCTTGTAACATTACTCAAAAGTATAATTTTAAATGTGCTGATTATCTTTCTATAAACAATTATTTACAATCTGTTGATTGGCAACAAATTTTCAATTGTAATAATTTGGAAAAAGCTTTTACTATGTTTCGGAACATTTTAGATCGAGCTATAGTTAATTTCGTTCCCATAAAATATGTTAAAAATTCAAAAAGACCAGTATGGTTTAATAAAAGCTTATGTAGGCTTAAAAATTATATGAATAAGCTTCATAAAAAAAGTAAACATTCGGTTGCTTCTCGCGAACAATTTTATCGAACAAGGAAGGAGTATGAATTTTTGAAAAAATTTACCTACAAGCAATACATTTGGTCTCTGGAGTCGAAAATTAAAGCAAATTCTAAATGTTTTTGGGTATTTTTAAATAGCAAACGGAAATCACTTGGGATTCCAACTATTCTTTCGCTTAATGGGGTTTCTTCCGATAATATTTGTGACATTTGCAATAATTTTGCGTCATTTTTCCAATCAAATTTTATTAACTTAGGAATAAATTATGCAAATTTTTCTAGTAGTAACTTTAGATCGAATATCGATGCTGGTAATCTGTATTTATCTATAGATGATGTATTGGCAGCTCTGTCATCTCTGGATAACAGTTTTTCTATTGCACCGGATAACATTCCTCCAATTCTTTTAAAATCCTGCAAATTTAATATAGCAGCCCCGCTTTGTTATATTTTTAATTTATCGTTGAGTCAAGGTATATTTTTAGATACTTGGAAGCATTCTCTGATAACTCCTCTGCATAAAGCTGGGTCTAAAGCACTTATAGAAAATTATAGACCTATTGCGAAACTTCAGTTGATTCCCAAAGTATTCGAGGCAATTGTGAAGACTAAACTTTACAATTTAGTTCGTAACTATATTTCCGATTTCCAACATGGGTTTGTAAGCGGTAGATCAACAGCAACTAATTTGTCTTTGTTCACCAATTATTGTTTGTGTGCTTTAGAAAACCGTTCGCAAGTTGATGTTATCTACACCGATTTTGCAAAGGCTTTTGATCGAGTACAACACAATGTTCTTATAAGAAAACTCGAACTACTCGGATTTCATTCTGCTCTCCTAAATTGGATTGAAAGTTATTTGGTTGGACGCAAACAGTATGTGTGCATTGGTGAAGTGTTATCAAATGAAATACAAAATTTTTCCGGTGTACCTCAAGGAAGTCACCTCGGGCCGCTCCTATTTAATCTATTTATAAATGATCTACCAGATGTTTTGTCTCACTCAATGTGCCTTTTGTATGCCGATGATGTTAAAATTTTCAACCTTGTAAGGTCTCCATTAGACTCAAGTAAAATTCAGCTTGATCTTAATAATTTAGTTGAATGGTGCAAATTAAATGGGCTTTTTTTAAACAACAATAAGTGCAGTGTTGTTACTTTTTCAAAACTTGTTGATTCAATCTGTTTTGACTACAGAATTGAAGATCACTCCTTACAGAGACTTGTAACCCAAAGAGATCTTGGAGTCATTTTTGACGCCAAAATGACTTTTTCGCTACATATGGACCATGCTATTTCAAAAGCAAACTCCATGTTGGATTTTATAATAAGAAACTCAAAGTCTTTTGAAGATCCGTATACTTTAAAAACCCTTTATGTATCCCTAGTTAGACCTCTGTTGGAGTACTGTTGCATTATATGGAATCCTTACACTCAATCAAATATCAATCGAATTGAGAAAGTGCAGAAAAGATTTACTAAGTTTGCTTTACGTAAGATTTTTAGAAACTCAACTGTTCCTCCTTATGAGACCCGATGTGTTTTAATCGATTTGAAACCTTTGGCAATGAGAAGAAAATTATACTCTGTACTCTTTGCTTTCGATGTCCTTAACTGTAATATAGATTGTTCGATGCTTCTTTCAATGTTCAAATTATACGCGCCTTCTCGTAGTCTGCGACCAAGAGATGAAATTTTTTTATATGTTCCGCATCATAGTAGAAGTTATGCAAAACATAATCCAATCACTGAGTCTTTCATTGCTTTCAATGAGTTTTGTTTTATGATTGATTTTAATAAAAGTAGGTTAGATATTAAGAAAGCAATACTTAATGTGGTATAACACTATGTACAATATATAATAATGTATAAACGATATTTTAATTTACTGTTGTCTGTATAAAGTCTTGTAACTTGATTGGCGAAATAAATAAATAAATAAATAAATAGCTCAGTCACTAACGGTGTACTCTGGTTTTGCGCGGATTCCAGTTTTATCTTAGTCATATCCATGCATGCAAGGTTCTGTGTGGACGTACCCCATTATTTCCCTAGCTACTCGTGTGATCCAAAATTGATAATTTGAACACCAAACCCTGTGATGGAGAAGCAAGCAACTGCCTCTCTGTCTCCCAGCCACTGGTGCGGAAACGAAGTTCCTGAATCGAGCAAGAAAGCAAAAACCACTCCCTTGTTCCATGAGGTTGCAGGTACGATCGTAGTTGGGATAATTGCCGAAGATTATCCAAATAGCCTGAAAATGTGGAAATCACAGCAGTGGAAAATACCTTACTGAGCTGCATAAGATCACTGAGGAGGGTCCACAGATAAGATTTCTGGACTGCTCGCAAAAACCAGTCGATATAGTTTGGCCATATGAAAATGCCAAGCTGCGAATCGTGGAGGGTGAAGACCTTCCGAAACCATGTGTGGCAACCGCATGCTTCCCTGGCCCAAACAACACAGCAGAAGATGCTCTGAAACGACAACGAATCCAAAACCAAGCCCTACCAACGAAAGACTGGAAAGTCTTTAAGAATGTGGCTAACTCTCAGGGTCTTGCCCTGACAATATCGATGGACGAATGATCGGTATCCCTTCTTGAAGATCTGAACTGCCAACCGTTCTTCAACTTCAATAGGGTTCAATTCCGGATCAAAAAGAATCCCAGTCTGAGACCGGAATCCGCCTCCGAGGTTAAAAAAGATAAAAAGCCGGAAAGACCACCTCCCTCTCATACTCAACCCTCCAACCCCTTACCCTTCCCTCATTCCCAATCCTATAAAACCTGTTCAGGAGACCGCGAGACCATCTTCTGAACAAGTTAAATCATTCCTCCATCCCAGCAAACTATACAAACCCGGCACTTCAAGACCCACCCTCACCAAGACACGTCGCAACTCCGTAGAGCCTCAAGACCGGCATCTACGAACGCGAGAAGTTTCCGGAAGTCTCCCCAAGCCTGGAAACAAGGTGATAATAAAGAGAGCTCTTATTCCAGAGCTCCATTCCGCAAAAATTAATATGGAAGTTGTCCAAATCAACCTTTAACACGCCAAGGCTGCCTCAGCGGTCTTAAATCACTCGCTGAGTAAAACGAAGCTTGACACTGCCCTCGTGCAGGAACCATGGATCAGCTCGATTGGTAAAATCCTCGGTCTAACTACAACTACAGGTAAAATATTATATTCAACCTCAGCCAGTAGACCTAGAACTTATATTATTTTTAATAATAACCTGCCCTTCTTCCCACTGACAGATTTTGTATCCGCCGATCCAACGGCAGCAATAGTGAAGATCGGTCACTCCAAGGAAATTATCGTTGCCTCAGCATATTTTCCTGGAGACTCTACGCCTTGCCCCCCTCCACAGGTAATAAAACTTCTGAGCACGTGCAGAAAAACAGACTGCAGATAGTTCTCTGATGCGACGGAAATGCTCATCACACCCTGTGGGGAAGTAAGGACATAAACAAGATAGGTGAGTCCCTTATTGACCATATTATTAAAGAAAATTTCAACATAATGTAATAGTGGCAACGAAGCTACCTTTGTCACCAAAACTAGAAGAGAAGTCCTAGATATTACATTGTCATCTCTTTCTAAAAACCTTGTCTATGACTGGAGGGTGTCCTCCGAACCATCCTGCTCAGATCATAGATACATACGCTTTAAACTAGACACAAACATAATATCTTGTCTAACATATCGTCAAAAGAAAAAAATGGGCACGACTGGGTCGCACGAACTTGCGATTGTGTTCTAAATACGATATCAAAATGTAAAGGCCAAGTTAAAGGTTTTGGTATTATCTAGATCTTCATAATATATTTTGTGGTACAGGGTTGCCAACTACACATTAATTATGAAAATTGAATTAAATCACGCAAAATAATAAAAAATTAAATTAAATATTCCAAATGTTTCAAGCCAAAATCTAAAGACGCCATTCTTTTTTAATCGCTAATACAAATGAATGATGAAAATTTAATCAAAATCGTTGGACCAAGTTTTCCAAAAAACGGTTTTTTATTTTTCACTTTTTTTTAAAACTGTTTTTTAAAAGTCGAGTATGCAAAGATTTAGATCTTGATAGAAGTTATTTTGACAAAAAATTTAAAAAAAATCAAAGTTATACTTTTGAAGTTATTTCTAAAAATCAAAATTTTTTTAAAAAATTTATAAAAATTTCCAAAACTAAATTTTTTTAAATATTGATATGCAGTCTTTCTTTAACAATTTACGACTTCTTAAATCCAAAATTTAGTCAAGATCGTGTAAGCCATTAACGAGAAAGTCGGTTTTGAAAAAAACGGTACTATGGGAGGTACCGTTTTTAGACTTTTTCCAAAAATTTTTTTTACATCATAAGAAAGAAAATCTAAAATTAATCCCTCACACAAAATTTTATCGAAATCGTTGGAGCCATTTTCGAGAAAAATAAGTATTATCATATCGGTTGTATGGCAGGTACCGTTATTTCAAGACCTAGAGACTCAATTCCAAAAACCCCTCTGTAGGCTACCCCACATACCCTAACTGCAAACATTTTAAGAAAATCGGTCCAGCGGTTCAGGCTGCAGAATCATATACAGACAGACAGACACACACACAGACAGATAGACAGACAGACAGAATTGCAGGACCCACTTTTTTCGTATTCTCTTTGATCGTAATGTTATGTTTAATTGTTATCTCAAAATTTTTTCCGGCACGATTGCAAGACTTGCCTTATAGTACCTATAATCGCAAGTAAAAATAGACTGGGTTTCGTACAAAACAGATCTGGAAAATTCTCTAAGAGACCCAAACATTAATAGCAAAACTATATTAGAATTCTTTGCGGACTACGCAAAAAACTCTATCATAACTGCCTTGAGGACAACTGCCCTCTGAAAACAAGATCAACTAAAAGGCAAACCCCTTGGTGGAACAACAACTTTAAGAAATTGAGATCGAAAGTAAGGAAACTTTTCAACAAAGCAAAACGCAATGATGACCGGCAAACTTACTCTACTGCTCTCACCAAATACAATAACGAAAGTAAAAAAGCCAAAAAGGCCTCTTTTAAACAATTTGTAGAAAGTATCTCTGATGTCCCCTCTAGTTGCAGACTCCACAAAGTTCTCGCGTCCAAAAAGCCGGCAAACCTAGGTACTCTTACCAATGAAAAAGGCTCTCAGACTAAGAACAAAATAGAAACTCTGCAACTCTTAATAGATGATAGATTGTGGAAAGTGGCTGTCTAACTTTCCACAGTCTATCATTATAGATCCAGCGATAAACTTATCATCCCAAAGGGAACAGCATAATTATATTTCCATCTAGGGAAGACTGGACAACGGCCAGACAAATCTGCAATACCAATGTCATCAAATGGGCAATCTCCTCATTGAAACCATTCAAGGCCCCTGGGGAAGACGGCATCTTCCCTGCCCTACTGCAGAACAGGGCGAAAACTGTTCACTTGCACCCTAGCTTTTGGTCACATACCAGAAAGCTGGAGAAGAGTAACAGTTATCTACTTGCCAAAATCGGGAAGGAATCTGAATCCAAGCCCTAAATCCTTTCGGCCAATCAGTCTAATGTCATTCATCCTTAAATGTATGGAGAAGGTCATTGACAGACACATTCGGGTTAAGCAATTAGCTAACCACCCACTTATCCACATCACAATACGTATATCAACCAGGGAAATCAAAAGAAACCGCGTTGAATGACTTATAGTTACTAGGATCGAACTTTCTATCGATAAAAAGGAAATTTGCGTAGTGGCATTTCTTGACATAAAAGGAGCCTTCAACAACACTTCCTTTGTGTTCACAGACCGTGCTCTAAGGCATCACAACGTTCCACAAGTTATTCACAGTTGGATAATGTCCATGATAAACAGCAGAATTATTCACAGCAATATCGAAGAACTGGAAATTTCAGCACTAACAACAAGGGGATGCCCACAAGGTGGAATCCTCTCACCAATCATCTGGTCAATAGTTGTAGACAGCCTACTAAGATTACTTGCAACCCAAGGCATCTATGCAGTGGGCTTTGTAGATGATCTAGCAATTGTCATGCAAGGCTCATCAGAAACACTAATATCAAGAAGACTTCAGTCAGCTCTGAACACAGTACAAAGCTGGTGCTCAGATGAAGGTCTCTCTGTCAATCCCCGTAACAGTTACTGTCCCATTTACAATAAGAAGAAAACTAAATCTTCTAATACCCCCCAATCTCTATGGGGAAACATTACCATTTTCCAAAGAATCAAAATACATTCGGATCATCCTAGACATAAAAATGTCATGGAACCCTCGATTAGAAGACTAGAACGCATTTGCAGCAGAACAACCAAGTCCCTATGGACTTGTTGAAGCGTATGCGGGAAAAACTGGGGTCTAACACCTAAAATGATTTACGACCTATATACGCTGGTAGTAAGACCAACAATAACGTACGCAGCCGTTGTACGTTATTAAAAAAGATTCAAAGATTAGCAACAACATGCATTACTGGATGCATGCGTACAACACCAACATACGCTCTAAACGTCATTGTAGGACTACCTCAAATCCACCTCTTCATAAAAATGGCCACATTCCGTCTTTTCCATGAAGGACACATAAAATCACATCCATACCCGAAAGGACATCTGTCGATAATGGAAAGTCTAGAAAAACTTAATACCTTTAGTATGTGCTTGGATGCTATTATTCCCATGTACAACTTTAAACTCAACTCTCCATTGTCAGCCCCCCTTGGTAAGACTGGGAGAACACAAAACCTCATCCTTCAAGGCAAGATATGGTCAGGTATACGGACGGCTCAAAATTGGAAACTGGTACAGGGTCCGGCATTTTCAGCGACTGCCTCACAACGAATTTTTCAGTAAGTCTGGGCCGTCACTCGTCCAATTATCTAGCTCAGGGGTGTCCAAACTAGATGGGACCCAGGGCCAATAAAAAAGACTAAATACATTGGTGGGCCGCAAAATATTTATAAAAATAAAATACTGGTAATAATAATATCGTTATTTTATTATCTACTTTTTCATTAATTTGTCTTTTACAATTCTATCAACATCAACCTCAATACTAGTGGTAGCTAGGCGCAGTGCATGTTTAAGTGAAGTATCTGTCAATGAAGACCTGTATTTCGATTTAATAAACTTCATTGTTGAATATGCACTTTCACAAAGGTAGGTACTGCCCATCATCGAGCCCATTTTTTGCCCGAAATTCGTCAGTTTTGGGAAACGTTCAGCGAGGAGCTTAAAAAAATCAATTCCTGTTTCTGTTCTGCCCTTGTAAAAGGGGTCTGATTGCAGATCGCACAGTTCCAGTTGATAATCAATCTTCACACTCTCAACTGCGATCGTTAGCGGATGAGTAAAGAGAGCTATATCACTCTCAATTTTTTTAAAATCTGCAAAACGCCGCTCAAATTCGACGATTATTTCGTCCATGTATTTGAGGTGATCCAAAAAATTACATTCTTCAAAATTTTTCATCTCTAAATAATGTTCTTTACAACTTGGAAATAAAGAAAAATCATTTTGTTGCAGAGACGTTTTGAACAATTTCAGTTTACTTCTGAATCCATTCACATTTCCGTACATGTTGGCTATATTGAGGTTTTTGCGTTGCAATTTTAAATTTAATTCATTCAAGTGTTGCGTCATATCAGTTAAAAACGCAAGATAAGCCAGAAACTGAGGATCTCGCATTTTATCTTGCAGTTCAGAAGTGTCAGATGATATCTCATTTTTTAGAAATAAAGGTATTTCTTTTCGTAAGGCGAAAAAGCGTTGCAAGCACTGGCCAGCACTTAGCCATCTGATTTCCGAATGCAATAGTAAATCTCCATAGTTTGCATCGATTTCACTTAAAAAGTCTCTAAATTTTCTATGTGTCAATGCCCTGTTTCCACCTCTAATCAAATTGGTTATTTTTATAACAACTTTCATAGCATTCATTTGACGCAAAGATTTTCAACACAAGGCTTCCTGATGTATGATACAATGCAACAACGGGCAATCAATGCCATTTTGTGTTAGAAGTCCCGCGAATCCTGTCACTGTTCCGGTCATAGCTTTTGCCCCATCGGTCACAATACAAGAACACTTACGAAATCCTCCATATTCTACTATAGTTTTGTTAACCGCTTCAAATATATCACTGCCTTTAGTTGTTCCATGAAATGCTATTAAATCCAGCATTTCTTCCGTGATTGTAAAATCTTTGGAAATGCAACGTATAAAGATTATTAATTGGCTGACATCGGTCTGGTCGGTACTTTCATCCAAACATATTGAATAGTATTCGCAATCTACAAAGTAATCACATACTTTTTTCGTAATATAATTACCCATGTCCTCTATTCGTCGCGCCACCGTTTGATGAGATAATGCAACAGATTCAAACTTTTCCGCTAATTTCGGCTGCATAAAGCGTTTAGCCATTTCAACTGTGCATTATTTTATTAAAACTCCATCACTAAATGGTTTTTTTGCTCTTTACTTTTGAAAACATACTTGTTTGCTGTATTATTTTTTTTTTGTACTCAGCCACCATAACTTTTCTTGCTTCACCGACATGTTTTTTATACTTTTCTTCATGTAAAGAAGTATAGTGTCGCTTAACATTATATTCTTTACTTACAGATAAAACTTGCATACAAATCAAACACTGAATTTTATTGTTATTGTTGGAGATAAAGTAGTCTAACTCCCATTTCGCATTGAATGTACGATTTTCTTCGCTTAACTTCCTCTTCTTTGTAGACATGAAGAAAAGTTCAATATACTCAAACACAAAGCGAACAACGTAATACCAAACTTTAAAATAATGTAAAAGTCTTTAATAACCTGAGAGTAACCTTGCGTAATCAAAACTTTCATTGCGTTGAATGACAAGTGACAAACAAATGCCCAATGAACGATGCGCGGTAAATATTTTGAGTTCGGGGAATTCCCCGAATTCTCGAGTCAATAGTGATGTGAGCGAGAATGACAATCATGACAAAACATGACAACCGTGGTTGGTTATCGATAAATGGGTGGCGTTCCTGGGTGCAACACTCTGTCGATGGTTATCGAAATGATGGGTTGCGTTCTTGTGTGCAACAGTATTTAAAACTTCAAACAAAGAAGATAATGAACTAAAATCTGAATAATAATTGCTTTCATACAAAATGTGACAAGAAATAAATAAAGTTACTAAGTTAAAGCTATTATTAATTAAAATAAAGTATTATTATATGCAGTGGGTACACCTACAGACCTCTTTGTAGTCGGTGTAACCGAACCGGACTTTTTTTTAAGTCGGTTAAAAAAAGGTTCAATGGGCCGCAGTAATCTAAACCGCGGGCCGCATGCGGCCCGCGGGCCATGGTTTGGACAGCCATGACTAGCTGAAGTCTTTGCCATTAACGAATGTTCGAGAATAATATGTTCATCGAACACGAAAAACGAAACAATATTCATTTTTCAGACAGCCAAGCTGCACTAAAGGCGTTAAGCTCACCTGTCATAGGATTCAGACTAGTCCAAGAGACAGTCATGTTACTCTCTGAACTAGCAAGGAAAAACACTATAATCCTCCACTGCATCCCAGCACACAAAGGCTACGATGGTAACGAGAAAGCAGACATCTAGCTAAAGACAGCGCATCTAAACCATTCGTCGGTCCTGAACCCTTCTGCGGTGTAAATAAAAGCACCTTCAAACATACTGCAAAGAACATCCTACTGGAGGAATCAAATAAAGCTTGGAGTAACTCATCTGGTGAAATCTGTTCAAAACTCTTTTTGCCAGAATATACTGAAAAAAACGGCGCAGGGACATAAGTCCCCGGGACATAAGTCCCAAATTTTATTTTTGGGACTTATGTCCCATCTAAGTGAGACATAAGTCCCAATTTCGATTTGGGAGTTATGTCTCACTTAGAAGGGACATAAGTCCCAAAAATAAAAGTTGGGACTTTTGTCCCACCGAATATACTTTTTACAAGCTGTAACGTTTTTTTAAGAAGCTCTTCTGAAAAATTGTCTGTGTTTTTGTCAAATTCTTGAAGCTTCTTTTTTCAAAAAGCAAACTTACTACTCATTAGAAAGTAGAGATATGGTTATCCGGAATTAGGAGGTGTTATTTTACTTTAAGAATTTAGTAAACATTTTTTAGTTTAAAAAAGAAACTCAAAAAATTTTGAATTCCGTTTCGAAGGCTCTGTTCGAAATATGATTTAAGGGCAGTGGGCGATGGAAAATGTTTACTTCAATTATAGCTGAGGTATTTGCACATATAGTTCCTCCGACTTTTTACGCATTCAAAATTAGAGATATGGTTTTCCGGAATTAGGAGATAATATTTTACTTGTAGAAATTAGTAAATTTTTTTTAATTTAAAAAAGAAACTTAAGAAATTTGAATTTTTGAGTATTTGAGAAAATAAAATTAAAAAATCGCGGCGATTTTTTAATTTTATTTTCTCAAATACTCAAAAATTCAAATTTCTTAAGTTTCTTTTTTAAATTAAAAAAAATTTACTAATTTCTACAAGTAAAATATTATCTCCTAATTCCGGAAAACCATATCTCTAATTTTGAATGCGTAAAAAGTCGGAGGAACTATATGTGCAAATACCTCAGCTATAATTGAAGTAAACATTTTCCATCGCCCGCTGGATGAAATATAATATTTCGAACAGAGCCTTCGAATCAGTATTGAAAGAGTAGATAACGATTCTGAGACTATTTATAGGTTATTGGTTCCATAACTTAAAATCATTTGAGAGAAAGATATCAAGGACCAACAACTTTATGGCAAGCAAAAATTGTTTGGTTGCCTAGTAGAAATGTACGACGATTTACTAAGCTCTATTCCTGAAAAGTTGGGACTTATGTCCCATCTTCAACGGAAAAAAGTTGGCACTTATGTCCCGATGGCGTGGGACATAACTCCCAAATCGAAATTGGGACTTATGTCTCACTTAGATGGGACATAAGTCCCAAAAATAAAAGTTGGGACTTATGTCCCGGGGACTTATGTCCCTGCGCCAAAAAAACATCAAAATTCCTACTGCACCTCAGGAAGGAAAACCCTAAAAATTTGCACATCAGGACTACTAACCGGTCACTGCTCTTTAAAGAAACATCTTCACCAAATGAGGCTAATAGCGTACCCCATCTGTAGACTATGCCTCGAAAATGAAGAAACATCTATGCACATTATTACAGAATGTCCAGCACTTTTCAGCCTAAGAAAGCAAATACGTGACTATGAGATTATCTCCCTAGATAAACTCAAACTCATTTACCCACAGAAGATTTTAAACTTGTGGTTCAATTCAGGGGCAGGAGAACTGTTCTGAAACCTCAAATGGGCTGGCACAATAGGTTTCATTCAGACACCGCAGTGCCCGGAGCTGAGCAAGCTCTACCTGTCCCCTAAATCTAATCTAACTATATTCACTTAAGAGTTGTTGTTTTCCATGAGCTATGTTTTGCCATTTTTTTCTTGAGTGAATATAAGTGAATATAGATTCCCAATAAAACCTGGCTATTGTAGGCAAGGAGTTGAGTAAGGTGTTTATTCCAATTTCCAAGTGAATGAAACCGCTATGAACAGATGTCAGAACCATGCAAATATGCCTTAATAAAAAAACGTAGAACACCAAACGGCTAAAAGCTATTAGCTTAAAAGATATGACACGTTGGCGGAATACGCCTTTCGAGTAATGTTGAATCTTTCATTTGTTGCCCTTACAACGGGTGGTATGAATAAAACTCAGTATATGCTCTTCCTGATGATTTTCTAATAGCGTTTTTCATTGAAATTCGACAGATTTACTCTCAAATCGAGAACTACTCCTTTCAATGAAACATGTTTTTAGGTTTTTTCCTAGTATTGCAGGTTAAATTGATGTTCACATATAGGAATTCATATTTTCACATTTTTTAATTGGGTTTTTTCCACCAAATTACTGATTTCTAACTTATTTACTCGCCTGCTCATAATTTTTAACAATTTTTTGAACCTAACGCTGACACAACAAATTTAAAATTATGAAATTTTTTTCCATTTAACGTTATGTTTTTGTTTTTTTTAACAAATGTTTTTGCATGTGTTCGTGAATTCAGAGTAGATCTCCCAACCAAATGGGAGTAGATCTGTGGCGTTTGAAGTTGCTCCGGATCTACTCCATTTTTCAATGAAACATGAAAAATAGAAAAAGAGTAACAGCCGTATTAATAGGTCTGTTTCTTTACTTTTCGTGTAAAGTTTGGGAAAAAGCACGGGAAAAAGTTTGGGCTCGAGCTTTTTAATGTTGTTTTTGTAATCTCCACCCGAAATTGAAAAGTAAAGATACGCCTTTTGGGATGTTTCTTGCTAAATGACATTTGCCAAGCAACTGTCAGCTGTATATGGAATCCATAGTACTATAAACTACAGAAGCGGTGCCAAAAAGCCATTTATATATCTAACGGGGTATTAACATTTACCTGCGATTTTTAGTATGTCAACAAAATAATAGATGGCTTTCTGGCACCGCTACTATAAATACATAGCAGTATAGATTTCTATATACAACACTGTCAGTAGAGATACGTAAATAAATATAAATACCTACTTTTGTTTTAAGAATTTGTTAAAATGAGCTCTTCCGAAAGCGTTTCTTCCAAAGTAAAACGGTTTTTAGTTGTTTTTAACGAAGAAGCTGAAAAGATTTTCGCAGCACTGATCGCGTCTAATCGGAAAAAAAGAACCTCAGTCACCTACACCGAAGACGAATTTCGAACCCATTTCCGGATAAATACAAATATCTACAATGCACTAGCCGAAAGGTTCAAAACTAGTGCATATTTTGTTAATCTTCGCTGTGATAAAAGAATAACAGCCTCAAAACACTTACTTGTGTTTCGTTCGCAGGCCATGAAGCTTGCAGTTACAGGGACATTGGTGATCGATTTAACATTTGTATTGCAAGTGTTGAGCGCGTTATCACAAGGGTTACTTATTTTTTAAGTGATTTAGCAGAAGAAGTTATCGTCTGGCCTGATCAAAAACGAATGGAAGAAACCAGTAACTATTTCTTGTCCAAAAGTGGATTTCCCAACACAATTGGAGCTATCGATGGGACACACATTCTAATCGATCCTCCCAAGAAAGGAAAGGACGATTATATTAACCGCAAAGGTCAAACCAGAATATGGCTTCAAGCAATCTGTGACGAAAAAAAAAAGTTTTTGGATATATTTGTTGGATATCCCGGCTCGGCGCATGACAGCAGAGTTTTCCATAAAACTCATTTATTTTTCCAAAATTTTACCTACTGTGCAAGGGTAAATATTCTAATACAAATATTACAATACTTAGCTCCAAATCATAAATTTTCAGATTACTTTGACTCCGCACTCAGATTACTTTGACACACACAAAAGAACTTTAATGTGCAGCTCAGTTCTTGCAGAGTGTATATTGAGCACAGTTTTGGTAAATTAAAGCAACGGTTTCGTCAGCTTTACTATTGCAAGCTCAAAGGAATGCCAAAATTGTGCCACTTTGTACGAGCTTTCTGTGCATAACCTTGCTGGTGAAACGAATTTGGATTTCGAACTAGTCGCGGTTGAAGAGACAACAAATTCGGAATCAACGGAACACAACACAAGGAAGAACTCAAACCTTGCCAAAACAACAAGGGATTCTATATGTGCAAACTTGTGGAGACTCAAATCAAACGCCCAATAAATATATTTTATGAAAGTTTTGGTGCATTTTATTAGTTAAGCAACGTTTTCATGAAATCTCTTAATATGTCATTTCTTTTCTGCATAATTGCATTTTTGTTGGCAGCGTTTTGTTTCCAAATTGAAACTATCTCGGCATTCTGCGTCTGCCGCTCTTCTCGTAACAGTTGCAGCTCTCTCTGCACCCCACAAATTGTTGGCCTCTTTTCCGGACCTGATGGACTTGGCCCTGATGGACTTGGGCCGGGACTCAGAGAACGCCTTTCAAACGAAACTAAAAAAAAAAACACATTTAAAACAAACACTAAGAACAATATAAGAACTAAAACACTTTACGTGATGTTGTTGCCATTTCTGCATCTAAGGATACATTCCTTAGTTCTAACAATTCCTCTCTTTTAAGGACATCTACCCTTGCTGTACCAAGGAGGGTGTCTGGAAAAACGGAAACCCTACAATTTAAGATTTCTCCAAG
The DNA here is from genome assembly GCA_914767635.1 of Melanostoma mellinum. NCBI lineage: Eukaryota > Metazoa > Arthropoda > Insecta > Diptera > Syrphidae > Melanostoma > Melanostoma mellinum. The sequence continues at coordinate 61,453,005 of OU612060.1, read as the reverse complement.
TTCCCTAAAAATATGGATCTTTTTTATAACTTTGTTTTCATTTCAATTCTTTACTTACTTTTCATAAGGGCAGCATTCCCTATCCCTACCACTTTTGTTGTGGGATTTCACTTTTTTGAAAGTTCTCTCTAAACCCCTGAACTTGTTTTCTATTTGCAAAGCCGTGAAGTTGTAAAAATGCTCCTTGAGTTTGACTTCGATGGCTTTCCACATCTTACTTTTTGTTTTCAAAGCAAATGATTTGCCAACTTTTGGTCGCAGCTCAGCTACCAGACTTAGCATCAACTTCACGGCTGCATCCATCCATGTTCCGGTGGCTTCTTGCTCTTGAATCAAATCGTTTGGTACGAAATCTTGCGCGGAAACTTCTTCCTCAACACTGGAAGCATCCACCAGCCTGAAAATTTCTTCACGTAACTCGGGATCTAAACATTTTAACAAACAAGAGTAAGTAAAACAATTGTACACCTACCATTTCGGGCTCTACCAAAAAAACCGGGGGAAATTGTATTCGTTATGCTGTCCATTTTTTGTCTTTTTTCTTTCGTTTTTTTTTTTTTTTCAAATCAAAATTCAAATTCAAATATTTTGCAAATTCAGTTTCACGAACAGCTGATTTGACATTTGACAAGAAAGAAAGTGCATGAGCAAATTGTTCGGGTAAATTCTTGCTGGACGGGAAGTGACAAAAAGGCACTTTTATGTCAAAAAAAAAAGTAAAGATACACGTTTCGGATCCCGCGGGTGAGTAAAGATACAGACCTAATAAACGCGGAGTAGCGAAGGGTTAAGCCTTATTCCATGAACTAAGTGGAAATTGCTATCAATAAAGAAATTTTATTGTTAACTGACGTCTACAAAGTTATTCCACCGATGAGGGTGGTTTAGCGAAGGAATAACTAAGAATTGTATCAAAATACAAAATGAAAGAAATTTTTGAGCTAAAATGTGCCTAATAGCTTTGGTGGCTCTCTATTTTTATTTATTGTCTGGGAATTCAGTGACATCTTCAATTAAGGTAAATCAAATATATTTCCCGATTTCATTTGAAAGTGTTTTATTAAATGTATTTTTGATTTGATTTTTCGTCTTAGGGAGTCGGTATTTGTCATAAATACAATCGCAAAGCTCATCAAACTGAGTCCAGTTATCTCTTTCGATCGATTGGCCCTCAAATCGCCGACAAGCAAGAAGACCTTGTTGTAGTACTCCTAACAAGAACATCGCCAAGGCACATGGAGTTCCCAACTCTAGCATACTCTTCCATACGTGCGGCCAAAGAGTCGAAAACTCAAACGCAATCGTGGTTGCAGGAGTAATAGTGGTCACAAAAAATAAAAAAAATTTCTTAAAAACAACTAAACTACTAAAAAATGAGAATTATAAAAACAACTGTTGTGGGTAAAAGTCACAAAACGAGTTTTCGTTTATTTATTAAACTAAACACACACAGGAGGTTAAGGGTTACGATTTTTGTTTGTTGTTTGGTTATTTGCCAAATAACTCAAATAGTGGTCGGTCTTGAGACCGTACTATCAGAACACTTTCTTTAATTTCTTCGATCCACTGGAAGCTTTTTCCGGTTGAGGAATATCACTTTGCAGTTTGCAAAAGCTATCCTAATTGAGAAGTCCATTGAACACAAATAGGACTTCTTCAGTGTGATTGGCTTATTTTTTCCACTCCTCGACAAATGCTTTAGTTTGTTTATTTAAAACCAAATATGAACCTGATTGGGTTTTGCATTGCTTTTGCTTGGCATCTCTCCGTGCAATTTAACCGGCCAAAACGCTATTTTACATTAATGATAGAATTTTATCCAAAAACCACGAAATATAAGGCGTGTTTTTTTTTAAGCTAGTATATAGTACAGCATTCGAGTTAAAAAAAACGATCTGTCCACAGTATTTTCAGTTCCACTTTCAGCAACAAGATGGAGCTCAACGTCAAAGCATGTTGCTACTTTTCAAAGCTCTCTGTGAAATTCAAGATGAAACAAAATCAAATTCATACCAGGTTTGTAACGTTAATTGGTCTATCAAATGAATATGGTATGATTTTGTATTTTTTTTTTTTTCTTATTTTCCATACATCAGATGCTCTCTTACAGCTCTTTTTACTATTTTTGGAGGTATCGTCCAGCAGTGAAGAAAGCTCTATGTCAAAGTCAGCTGTTTTGTTGAAAAAAAAACTTTCGGTATGTTCGAGGAGTATGTAAAAGGATATTAAAAACCAATCTTTGATGAGATTTTCTATTGGCAAACAGAATCAATTTATTTTTTATTTAACCCTGTGGTAAAGCAATTTTACACTATTGACCAGTCTTTTCGATAGGTTTAGAAAGAAAATAAGTTGATTCTATTTACAAAACCGTGAAATTGAACTATAATATTACCGCATAAATAAACACAGCCCAAATCAAATTAAGTTGAAACACGTACTGCTAGTCCCAAACTTGAATTTCTATTGCAGAATGTTTAATTTTCATACATATATCTTTCCCTTTTGACCATTTTTTACTGCTTTGTTTGTTTTTTTGATTTGTTTTTTTCTTGCATTGGGCTATATTTTTTAGTCAAATAATTCCATGAGAAAAGCTATTAGCTTCAGCAAAAAAGAACTAGTGCAAAATCCTGTACTATAAGTTAACAAGAATAAAAGTAACGAAAATTCAATATGAATATAGTTTTTATTTCTTTAATTTTTAATCGAGAGAAAAAATTTCTTTGCAAATACCACTTTTTTTTTGAACACGTCCTTTCGAAAAAGCTTTGATGAACTGAAATCATTGGTGGTGCCATCTTATTTTCAAAGCTGGAAACTATCAATCCACAGCAATGCCATCCCTGTTTTCACTGTGGAAAATTACGACAGTAAAATGATTTGTTGTTGTTCCCCAAGGGAAATTTTTACTGTACTATATACTAGCATAAAAAAAACACGCCTATAAAAACCATACAATTGAAATTTGTTTCTACAGAAATATTTCAAGTTGCTTGTTAATAAGCAGCAAAAATAAATTTCCCAAAAGGAAATTTCAGGTAAACGTCACTTTACTATTCCGGTAACAATTTATTTTTATTAGGCGTGTTTTTTTCACGAGGCTGTTATATACATAACATGATATCCAAAAAAAAAAACGCTTGCCGGACAGCGCGGCTTTTTTTATTTGAGGGTAGGTTTCCCTGATCATTTGTCAAACCAATAAAAGTCAATAAATGAATTTTTTTTTGCCAAATACGCACAAAAACGCAAAAAATTTTTGTTAAAAACCTAAAGCAATTGTAAAGAGTGGAAAATGAAAATGTTCCGTAGTGAAATTCATTCAGGTAAACAATTTTTTTTGTCTGTTTTTCGTTAGTTTAGAAATATCAAAAATAGGTCCGTTCACAAAGGTAACAAGGAATTTATCTTGGGTGTTTTTGACTCTGTTTACATGCTGGGGTTGGGGTTGAATTCATATGAGAGGAAAAATTATTTTGTTACTTGTTTCGAACGAATTAAACTGTTAATAATAAAAAATAAAACCATTTTTATGGAATACTTAACAATTATCTTTGAAAAAAATGTCAACATTTGGCGGAGCAAAATCGCATCGTCACCTCCAAGTGGTGCCCGCTGGATAACCAACTAACGACGAGCGTTGGATCAATTGATCCACGAGCTGTGTCACCTGAGTTATCTTTTCAGGAACTAGGAGCAAAGAAAGAAAAATATCACTCTGAATGTACCAGCTCAACAATAAATCCAAGAGCGTCTGACACATATTGTGCGGCACACTGGTCAGCGTCTGATCCCAGTGGGACGGCTGAATTTAAAATGCGAATAGAAGTAACTGACCTATTTGTATCATAAAAAAAAAGTTCAAAAAAAAAAATTATGGCAATGAACAAAACAAACAGATTTATTACCCCAGGTGGGTGGCAGTCCAGGAAAATTGGAAAATCCACTCTCTAAAGAGATCGGTCCTACGGATTCTGGGGAGGACCACTTATTGCTTAAAAATTTTGGAAAACGGAGTACGAAAATACAGAGAACTCCACCAAAAAACCATTCCCAAAGGGTTACACCATCGAAAACCCCAACTAAGACAAATGACGTAAAAGTCATTAGCCAAAAAGAAACCAATGTCTCTGAAATGATCGACACTGCAGGACAACAGAGTTTCAAAGAAATCAAAGAAAACTGCCAAACCAAATCAAAAGATTACTATGATGAATGGCAAAAGGAAATAGCAGCAAGAAAGAAACTTGAAACCTTAGTTCAAAGTCTTCAGGAGCAAGTAAAAAGACTCGAAGAAAAGGTGTCCATATTTGACAAGGAACACAAGTCTACGGTTCAGACAAGTCAACAAGATACTGTTACTGTGTATCAAACTGACGAAGAAGAACTTTTATTTGAAACTGAAAGAAAAAGAAATAAGCGCACTGCTAAAAAACGAAAAGCGGAAGGTAGCCCCGAATTGCATACAAAGAACCAGCAAACCTCGAAAAATGAAAATAAAAAAGACTTGGGTACTACAAAGAATAATGCAAATAATGTGCTAGCCAATGCTAAACCGAAGTCTTTGTCTAAAGGCAACAGAAAAACTGTACCACCACCAATTATGATCACAGGATTCCCAAATTTTGGAGATCTTAAGAAAATGATTGAGAAATGTACTAAAAAAGCTTGCAAATATACATCGTATAACAATTGGAAAGTAAATGCCGAGGAAGATGATGACTATAGACTGGTCACTGAGGAACTAAGCAAACATAAAATCCAGTGGCACTCCTATGAAAACAAATCCACAAGACCAATAAAAGTAGTAGCCAGAGGCCTACATTCCTCATGTTCTCCAAAAGAATTAGTAGAAGACCTTGTTCAAGCAGGCTTCCAAGCCCTTGATGCAGTCAATCTTATTAAGAATGAGACTACTAAGAACTCTGCTGGGGAACCAATAATAATAAAGAGATCACTGCCTTTATTCACGCTATCTTTCGACAGCAAACAGTCTTGAAAATGTCTATAATATTCGATCAATCTTGGGCATAAAAGTCAAAATTGAACCACTGCGAAAATCAAAAATTGTTCCGCAATGTAAACGATGCCAAGCATTTGGCCACACCCAAAAATATTGCAACCGCGAGTTTGCTTGTGTTAAGTGTGAAGGAAAACATGCAACTAAAGACTGTCCATCAAGCAAAGAACAGAAAGCAAAATGTGTAAACTGTCAAGGTAATCACCCTGCAAGCTATAGAGGCTGTTCAGTTGCTAAAAGATTTCAAAAATCCAAAAGCAAAATGACATCCGGTGAAATAAAGCCCAGCAATCCAGCAAACACAAAAAGAACTCCTGAAGCTGAGGATAAAGGTAAGAAAGAACTTCCGAAGGAAGCTGTTAAAAGCAAAAGCGACGAAAATAAATCCTATTCACAGTTTGTTAATAACGTGCGGAAGAATGAACACTGAACCAAATGTCGTAGGTGATATTGACGAAAATATTTCTTCAAACTTTGAAAAAATAATTATTCAAATTGACAATTTATTGTAAAATTTTTCATATCATTGACGATTTATTCGTCAAAATCATTAAAAAAAATATATAATATTCGAAACCAATCGGTTAATTTCAATTTCTTCAAATTGTTGAAATTCCATCAATCATCATTTAAAATAAAAATGTCCAGAAAAATATTTTTTTCATAATTTGCTGCATTTTCTTCAAATTGAATAAATTTAGTTGAATGCAAGGAAGCGTTTACCCCATTTTGACAAAATATTCTTCGAAATGAAGAATTTTTCATCCACTGTACTAGTTTTTCATATATTCTTCAATTTGAAGAAATTTCGTCAAATACGGGAAAGAGTTTTCTTATATTGATTTTTTTTTATTCAAATTGAAGAATTTGGTTATAGCCATTAGAGCAGAGCTTATATCATAATTTCTTCAAATTGAATAAATTTTGTTGAATAGAAGAAAGCATTTTCTTCACGTTAACAAAATTTTCTTCAAAACGAAGAATTTATTCAGTCGTATGAATTTGCCATCGTTTTTTCTTGGAACTGAATATTTTTTTTTTTTTAAATACAGGAAGGTTTTTCTTCACATTGACGAAACTTTCTTTAAACTGAAAAACTGTCGTTTTCCTCGTTTGAGAAGTAGATAAATTTTTCATTATCGTTAAAGTGTTCAAAGTGAAAACATTAAATAGTTAAAATCCGATAGTTATAAGTAATAGTAATTGTGCAAAAAGTTGAATAGTGCGCAGAGAAAAAAGTTTACAAGATTCTTAAGACTTAACGGGATAAAGAATCTATTCACACCCCATAAAGGTAAGTAGTATTACAAAACAATATTTAAGACAAAACATAGAAGTCTAGGAAAATAAATCTATTTGAATAATTTGAAAAATGACATTTGGAACAACAAATCATTTGCAGTTTTTCAGTGGCAATAACTTCTTGTCTATAATTGGTTTTCTGTGATTAATTTTATTTGCATAAATAAACAAAAAAGCTAAAAAAAAGCTCTGTTTGTTGATTAGTATATGCCAATCGCGTTTGGAGACACAAGTGTTATTACTGTTTATTTCGGATTTTTGCAGTCGACTTTTTTCATTACTACACAAATTTTTTATCGATTTTGAAATATTTCAATATTTAATTTTATAGAAGAACAACAAGCAACGCTTTGCTCGACTTGCAAGCCCAAGAAAAAAATTTTAGTTTAATTTAAATTAGGTCTTGAAAGTGCCAAATTATTGTATATTAGAGGAAACTGCTCTTGGGCAGAAATGGAGTCGCATTGGGCTTCTTCGAAGAAGTTCAGATTATCTGAGGTTGCTAAATCTGAATCTACAGCAGACATATTGGCAAAATGGAAGCAGTATAAGAAGGTGCCATGACATTTGGCCATGTGCCATATGGCCATATTTCAAAATATGGCCATTTAACACTTTTCAATTGTGTCACATGGCCATATGGCCATTTGTCGCTTTGGCAATGTGTCATTTGACCATTATGGCCAAATGACACTTTGAAACTTGTTCTTAAAGAGCAAAAATTCAAAAATAAAGATTGAGATTTCTTGAAAAAGAATTATAAATAATATTTATAATTTGGAAACATATGCAAAGATGTTAAAATAAAATGGCGTTGAGATTTTCCAAAACATTATCATTATCAGTTTTCGAAGAAAAGATTTTCAATTGGATATCTATAATAGTAGATAAGAATACATAAACATAAATACATATGTATGTATGCATATTTATATGTACATTCATACTTTAAGTTTAAAGGTAAATGATAAACAAAAATGATTTTCACACCCAAAATTGATTATCTGATGGAAAAAACAAAAAAAAAAAAGATTGCGCTTGCTGCGTTTCGTGCAGATGATGACGATCATTTTTGTTTATCATTCACCTTTAAACTTAAAGTATGAATGTACATATAAATATGCATACATACATATGTATTTATGTTTATGTATTCTTATCTACTATTATTATAGATATCCAATTGAAAATCTTTTCTTCGAAAACTGATAATGATAATGTTTTGGAAAATCTCAACGCCATTTTATTTTAACATCTTTGCATATGTTTCCAAATTATAAATATTATTTATAATTCTTTTTTTAGAAATCTCAATCTTTATTTTAACTAAATATAAATTAAAATGTTTTTACTCACGTGGTTATCATGCGCGAAGTGCAGAATTAACATTTGCTTGTAACCACAAGAAGGTACAACACTAAAAGTACCAAATTGGCAACCATGAATATACTTGTTCAAATTTCTTGCAACTGTAAAATTAGTTACTTACAAAAAAAAAAAAAACAAGACGATAAAAAAAGGTTCAGTTAAATAGCAGTGAACTAAAAAGCCCATCCAAAATATACGCATAACATTTTGTTTTTGCTCGAAACACCTGCAAAAAATATGGTCAAACGACACTTTGAAAATGTGTCAAATGACCATATTCTAATATATGACCATTTGTCACTTTGAAAAGCGTCATTTGGCCATTTGGCTAAATGACACAAAAAAATATGGTCAAATGACACATTGCCAAAGGGACAAATGGCCATATGGCCATGTGACACAATTGAAAAGTGTCAAATGGCCATATTTTGAAATATGGCCAAATGGCACATGGCCAAATGTCATGGCACCGTATAAGAATCCAATGGGCTTTAAATTGGTAATTTAAAAGGTTCGAATATTATTTAAAAATTAATGTAATTTCTTACTTAAATACAGGTTATGGATATGGATTTCAAGCATCTGTTTTCAAACGCTGGCAGCTTGTTGTTGAGCTTTGATGGCCTTTACAAAACAATTATTCCAATTTTTGAGGGTGGCATCAAGGATAAGACCAACGGGATGCTTTTTTGTAAGTATGAAAACAGCAGAAAACATAACTGAAAGTATGTTTTAGTTTTTAAACAAGACCATATCAATTGCCTTCACAATAAAGTTCTTGCCTTTACTCTGTTTCAGATGGTCGATCTTGTGCTGTATTTTTTTGTTCCATAGCTTCTTGGCACCAACTAAGTTGGTAAAGGTAAATTCTCTAATTAGTAAACTCAAATAAATTCCTTTTCATTAACATATCTGCCCTACCTACCAATTTTAAAAAAAAAAAAATGTTTTTCATCTAAATTTGTAACTTATTTATTAATAACTCAAAATAAATAAACTGTAATTTCAAAATACCACCTAAGTATGTGCCTACCCTACCTAAGTTTACTTTAAAAAATGAAAAAAAAACTTTTCTATACCTACTTTCATGAAATTTGTTAGTTAAAAAAAAAAAAAAAAGATATGTTGTTGTTATACTTAAAAAAAAACTGTGTATTTTAAAAAAACGAAATGGTTATTGACTCCGTGTTTTTCAATCAATCAAGAACAAACTTTGAAAATTAATTTTATTAAGATATATGTAGGTATGTCTAAATGAAATCATTGTTTATGGTACAAAGAGTTTTAAACATAGTAAGTATAAAGAAAAGAAGTTTGTATGCTTGCCAATTAAAAAAGATTATTTCAGCAACAGGATATGTTGAATTGAAGATTACTTTTTTAAAGAGAAGAAAGACCTGTGAGAATATATTGAATTTTTTTTCTTAACTTGAAGAAATGAAAATTCATTGATTCGAAAAGCAAGAGCCGTTAATTTGAAGAGTATTTTATCAGTTTGAGAAAGTATATTGTGAAAATGACAGACTATTCATCAATTTGAAAAATATAACTTTTCAAAATGAAGAATTTTTCATCAGTATGAAAATGCGATCGTGAAAGTTTCATACTTTATATGATATTTTTCAGTTCAAAGAAAATTTGATGTTAAAATGAAGAAAATTCATCAAATCGAAGAATAAACATTAGTTTAACTGAAGAATTTTTCATCCATATGAAAACGTATGTTTGAAATTATGAAGTATTTTTCTTCCATTCGTAAAAAATATGATGTGGAAATGAAAAAAATTTCATTTATTTGAAGAACAAAATTCATCAAACTGAATAACATTTTGTCAAAATGAAAAATTCAATTATTTAAACTGAAGAATCGTTATTCGCCAAATTTGATAAAAATGTGATGAAATTTATTCAATTCGACGAAATTTTGTAGATTTATCAATTAAACCAAAAATTCTAAGCAATTCTTCAAAAAAACGATATTATTGTCAAATCAACACATAGTTTTCATTGACCGTATATTGATCACCCTTTCTTCAATTCCACCTACGTTTTATTCAATATAACTACCAAATTTGGTTCAGTGAAGATTTTCCAATTTCCATTAACCCTAGTTTACAAACTGGGGTCCATTTGGACCCCAGAGCATGTTTGAACACTCATAACTTTTTTGTTTTTAATTTTTTTTAAATGGGATTTTTACTCAGTGAACAAAATTCAATTTTTTATTCATTTCTTAAGTTGAAACGATTATCAGATGTTTACAGATTTTTCTGCGATTTTTTTGTGAAAAGAACCCGTCCACCCGAACTGGGGTCCATTTGGACCCCAGTACTGAAATTCTATGAAAAATCATATTTTTTCTAATAAATAATTATTTTATTTTAAAAGCAGCCTAGTTTATGTTTAGAAGAATTTAACTTGAAGTTGTGGGCAGTTTCGGGAGACATTTAACACATAAGGTTCTAGTGTGGCAAGGGCAACAACATCTGCCACATGCCACATCCATCGCAGGTGGTTCTGGTTTTCTTGTCATCTGCTCTTGGGCAAAGGTGACATCTGCTTCTTTTACAAGAGAGCCTTTCGGGGACTGTTGGTAATTTTTCCTGAACTCTCCCCAAAATACAGAGAACATCCATTGCAGATTTTCCAATGCCAGATTGTGTTGCATGTTGAGAACGGTTATTCAATTCTGACTCAACCAGTTCCTCCGCTAGTTCGATGAGTTTATCACTTCTGTACAATTTTTTGTTTCTTCTAGGTGGATTGAGATGTCGGAAAATTATGACAGTTGCTAGGGCTGCTACGTCCAGTAAGTTGTAGAATACAACCATCGGCCAGCGATTTGTTTTGCGTGTACATGAATAAACTGAGACCATTTGGTCGAATACATCGACTCCACCTTTGGTGCTGTTATAATCCAGTATCATTGCAGGCTTACTTTGATGACCGGAAGTGGCTTTCTCACAGTTATGTTGTGTTGATAGCAATACCACTTGTTTGTTTGGCTTCGGAACATAACTCACCAACGCCATTTTTCCAGAAAATCCAAAAATGGATGAGTGGACTGGACGATACTTCTTTTTGTTATTGACCTTTACAGGCTCATTCTGCTCATCAAGAACCTCCTTCGCTACAAAAGGTTTAGGCAAATCTCTTTTGTTTTTCCGAATCATGCCAAGAATAGTGATCTTCTTATCCAGCAACTTCAATGCCAAATCCACCGACGCGACGTAAAGAAATTATCAATAGTGAGGTTGCGTCCAGAATTGAAATATGATGGCATCAACGACATCACCACATCATATCCACGACCAAGTCCTGTACTTTGGTCAGAGCTACCAGTGTAGATAGAAAACTTCAGTGGATAGCCCGTTGAGCTTTCATACATCCACCTAAAGTTCAAGCCATTTTTGGCAGGCTTGCTTGGCATGTATTGGGGAAATTCAATCATTTTTACCTGAACAAAGTGAAATAATGACTATTTTTTTCTTTTGATAGGCGGACCTGGCAAGAACATTAATATGCATCAATATTACAATCAGTAATTACGTAAAACAGACATATCGAAAGGGATAAGCGGGAATCCCAGATTTGCAAAATTAGGCAATTTCCATCGTTTTTGAAATTGAAAAATTTTATTGCTGACCTCCTACATACCTGCATAATGACATCTCTGCTTAAATTTCTTTATCCCTGCTATATATAATACTTAGAAACAATTCATACAATAGCCAGAAGAACTATAACTGAACAATATAAGTCAGAAATCAAAAAAATTTCGAAGAAAAAATCGTGGGGTCCATTTGGACCCCAGTTCGGGTGGACACGACTTTTGCCGGTTTGTAAACGAGGGTTAAAGAAATTCTTGAACTTATTCTTAAAAGAATTGACAATCAGGATTTGAACATCAAACGGCTCTTTTACACCATTTATCAGAATTAAAAATCTTCTTAGACATCGAACACATAGATATTTGTCTGTTGTCCGAAACTCATTTCTCAAGTGGACTGGTTCTTGATGATTTAATATCAAACTATATTTGCTACCACGCTCCTCATCTAGCTGATAAGGCTAGAGGTGGATCGGCAATCCTCATAAAAAAAAGCTTAAAACACCATGGAGAAGTTATGTTTACAAACGAGAATATGCAAGTAACAATAATTAGTATTGGTATGAAAAAGAAAGACTTCAAGTTGGCATCAATATACAGCCCGCCGAGGCGTTCCCCGACTGAAGATGATTATACAGAACTGCTAAATCTACTAGGACATAACTTCCTTGTTGGCGGTGACTTTAATGCTAAGCACACCCATTGGGGATCCAGACTTATAACAACAAAAGGCAGAAGGCTTTACAAAGCAGGCCTCAAATACAATTGTGAGTTTTATTCATCCAGATCACCAACATACAGGCCATCGGATTCAAGTAAAATACCAGACCTTGTTGACTTTTTCATAGTTAAAGGTATCAAACGAAACCATAGAAGAGTCGAAGGAAAATATGACTTATCATCAGATCATACACCGGTGATTTTATCACTTAATGAATCGGAGATAATGGAAAAAAGTAATCCTAAGCTAGTAAACAATAAAACAAACTGGAGTGAATTCAGAGAAAAGCTTGAAAGCTATATAAATCTCAGATCCCCGATGGAAACAAAAGAGCAAATCGACCTTGAAGTAGAACAATTCATTGCCGATGTTCAACAAGCTGCAGAAGAAAGTACACCAACTTACTCGAGTAGGAAGCAAACTGAAACAAAAAAAAAAAAAAAAACCCTGCCGAGATAAGAGAGTTGATATTGCAGAAGAGAAGAGCTCGAAGAAAATGGCAAAATACTAGATTTCCAGACGACAAAACAGCGTTTAACCGGCTAATCAACGAACTGAAAAAACAAATCTACGAATTCAAAAATGATTCATTAAGTACATTCCTGAAAAATTTAACGACTGATGCTTCAACTGATTATTCGCTCTGGAAAGCAGCTAAGCGCCTGAAAAGACCGCAGTTACAAAACCCGCAAATTAAATCTCTAAACGGGAATTGGATCGGAAATCCGAAAGAAAAAGCTAACCTGTTTGCAGAACATCTTGCGAATGTTTTTAAGCCATTCCCAGCAAATACATCTGAAATCAGCTTACAGTTTATTGATAAAGTCGATGGATGACATACCAATTGTCACACTCAAAGAAATAAAAAGTGTGTGTCGAAATCAACTATCGAACAAAAAATCACCTGGGTACGATCTAATAACTGCTCAGGTTATGAAAGAAATGCCATCAAAAGCCTTCATAAAACTCCAATTCATAATAAATGCATGCCTAAGTCCATCATTGGAAAATTGCTGAAGTAATTGTTATACCGAAGCAAGGTAAGCCACCAACAGAAGTGACGTCTTACAGACCAATATCGCTTATACCAATAATGGCAAAAGTCTTTGAAAAATTGCTACTGAAAAGACTGAGCAAAGTCATAGAAGAAAGAAATCTAATCCCAAATCATCAGTTTGGATTTAGAAATAAACATTCCACGATAGACCAAGTTCATAGAATAACGGATGCAGTTGAAAAAGCATTAGAAGAAAAACAAGTATGTTCGGCTATATTTTTAGATGTTGCTCAAGCATTCGACAAGGTATGGCATGAGGGGCTAGCGTACAAACTGCAAAGGGACCTACCAAGGCAGTACTACGAAATACTAAAATCTTATATCTCAAACCGGCTCTTCAGAGTACGGTATGATCAAGAATATTCAAAGCTATGTAATATACAAGCCGGTGTTCCACAAGGAAGCGTCCTAGGACCTACCCTGTATTTGCAATATCCAAGGGATATTCCAGTGGATAACAACACCATTATGGCTACTTTTGCGGATGTTACCGCAATTTTGGCATCCAGTAAGTGCGTCGTCAAGGCTGCTGAGAAATTGCAAAATGCCGTCTACCTCTACACCGTTAGTGATTGGACCAAAAAATGGCGTATCAAGCTCAATGAAGCTAAATCTGCACATATAAACTTTACAAATAAAAAGTTAAGCTACGTTCAAATATTCATCAACAATCAAGCTGTACCTTACGCCAATACGGCCAAATACCTTGGGATGAATTTGGATGCAAAGCTAAAATGGAAAGAGCATATCAAAAAGAAAAGGGAAGAGCTCAACTTGAAATATAGAAAAATGTACTGGTTACTCGGTAGAAATTCTGACTTATCTGTCGAAAATAAAATAATGCTTTATAAACAAGTACTTAGACCTGTTTGGACCTATGGAATCCAATTATGGGGCTGTACAAAGAAAACAAATACTGAAATCATCCAAAAGTTCCAAAACAAAGTCCTTCGTGGAATAGTAAATGCACCATGGTATATAAGAAATAGCGATTTACATCGTGACCTACAAATAGAAACGGTTACAGAAGTTGTAAGAAAACATGCTGTATCACACAATCAGCGACTGCATAGTCATATCAACTCTGAAATGGAGTCCGTATTAAATACGAGAGGCAATGTTCGGAGATTAAGAAGAACCAAGCCACACGAGCTAATGGCCTAAAAGTCATGGGAAGCATTAAAAGTTTAAGCTTCCCTTAAAGCGATAATATTATTGAGAAAGAAAAATCTGTTGTCGATCGTTATAGATTGGTTCTGATTACGAGGAGTTTTTAGTGGGTAAGAATCCCACACTACTTGGTATCGAATACTACTAAGTGTCTTTTGAAGATTTACTCCTGACAAAAAAAAAAAAAAAAAAAAACATTTACAGAAAAATGTGAAAAGAAATATGCAAATATAGCTTTCAATCACAAAACAGATTTTTATATAAATCTATCTCTTGAAATCAATGAAATTCTAAAAATCAAACATTTTAAGCAACAAAATGGCGGAGTGTAAGAGTGGGCATACGATTTTATTCAGTTAAACATTTGTGAACAGACCTTCTGACAGCCATTTTGCTTTTGTTCGAGATACATGAAAGTCTCTAGACGCACAAACATTTAAAAATGAAAAGTTGAAAAACTCATTCGATACTCGAAAATCTATCCCCGACCAAATCTTGACCATCCTTTTATCTATCGGTTGTCGGGGATGTTGTTTTTGCTTTGCATGTAAAATGATGTTATGTATATAACAGTCTTGTGAAAAAAACACGCCTATGAATGAGAAATTTTAACCCATGGACTAACTCTTTTTCTGTGGTTTAGTGAGTCTGTAGAATAAGAGTAGAGTAAGCGTTTTTTATTAATATGGCTGTAAATCTTTTCACAAAAGGAGTAACTCCTTTCGTCAGTGAAAAACGATGTAAGTATGTATTTTCTATTTTTGATATGCATAAGAATGCAGAAAATGCCGAAAGTAAATTATTTACTTCATTCAATAGTACTTACTTTTTTCAGATAAACTTTTTAAGTAAACATTTTATTTCATAGATACATCTGCAGCAAAATTAATAGCTACTTTTTTTATAAAGTATATAGTCACTTCTTTTTTTAAAGTTGCATTATTTTGAATTGAAATGATCGAATCGATCATTAATTACACAGGCATATTGCAGGCAGACAAAGATGTTGCTAAAGATTTTGCTATGTCCCCACTTGAACTTATGTTATGTCCGCACCTGGGTTTCATTCCAGGATGGTTTGAGTTAGGGGCCAGTTATAGCGGTCAGGAAAACGAATCAGGAAAAATTTTTAAATGGAATAATAACTATGTTTTCGTTGCAATTGAATAACAAATGTTATACCAATCGATGGCAAATCACTCAAAGAATTTTTGGTGCCCAAAAAAGATATAATAGAACAAATATTTTGTGTTTAATTTGTATTTTTCTATTTTCCTGTTCCAATTCCATCAGGAAAATAGAAAAACACAATTATACGGCAAAGTATTTGTTCAATTGAACATTTTCTGGACAAAAAAAATTCTCTGGGCTGTTTACTATTTATTGGTATAACATTTGTTATTCAATTGTAACGAAAACATAGTTATCATTCCATTTGAAAATTTTTCCTGATTCGTTTTCCTGATCGCTATAACTGGCCCCTTAACAAAGTAGAGTCCGCATATGCAAAAAAGTTTTGAGTTTATCTTTTCGTCTTATGTTAGAAAGAGACAGATATAAAGTACGAGCAGAACGTCAACGACGTATGAGAGAATTAATTCTCTCTCCACTCACTTCCACTCTCTTAAATGCCAAATTCAATGGAGTATTGGAAATAGTGCATTCAGCGCACTTGGTTTCGAGTAGGTTATCACGAAGCCCAGAGACTAAAAAGGTTTCGTTTTGTATGGCAATCCACTTGGTTATCATGTTGGTTTGGGATTGTTTTGAGTTAAACAATTTTAACTCTCAGGTGCGGACATAGCATTCAACTAGGTTTCATTCCAGGATGGTTTGAGTTAACCTCGTAGGGATCCCATATGAAAAAAAGTTTTGAGTTGATGTTTTTGTTTTTGTAAAGTGTGAGCAGAACGTTACCGACGCATGACAGATTCCATTATCTCTCCACTCACTTCCACTCTCTTAAACTTCAAATTCAGAGGAATATTGGAAATAATGCATTAAGCGCAGTTGGTTTTAAGTAGGTTGAGATGAAACCCAGGAACTGAAAGGTTTCATTTTGTATGGCAATGGCAAACCGCTTGGTTATCATGTAGGCTTGGGATAGTTTTGAGTTGAACGAGTTTAAGTTCCAGATGGAAACATATAGCTAGCTATAGCATTAGGTATGCATGATGTCAAGGTTCGTTCATTGAAGCCCTGGGTTCGCCCTGTGGTCGAAAGAAAGCGTTTTTTGATAATCCAAACTAGCCCTGAATGTCAAACTGACAACTCATATGGTTGTCAACGAGACCTGGGTCAACCCTGGGTAAAGTTCGGCGAACGAACCTATAGGTTTTGTCCAGTGGCGGATTTAGCTATAGGCTGAGTAGGCTGCAGCCTAGGGCGGCAACTCCAGAGGGGGCGGCAAATATTTTGAAAATAAGAATTTTTTTCTCGAACAAAAAAATGTTCAATAGAAATGTTATTTTTTTATTTTTTATGTCAACTTGATTTTTATTTTTTATTTTACAATCTTATGTTATCGACGTTCATGGTCGAGTTTCATATGACTGTGGTGAGTGTAAATATGTAAAAAAAATTTTGGGGCGGCTTTTTTTCACAGCCTAGAGGCGCCATCAGTCTAGATCCGCCACTGGTTTTGTCTTTATCACATTTGAAGAGTAGGTTTTTTTTTAGATAATGCTATCCATTTATATTTATCACATAAAAAACCATCAGAAAAGGAAGAGTTTATTTCTACAAGGTTTAATACCTCAAAAAAGCTGTTTTGGATTCAGTTTTTACATTCTGCGTGTAAACTTTTCGTCGAACAATTTTGTAAAATGAGATTACTAAGCAAGTATTCACCATCTACGACTATTATATATATAATGATCATCATTCGTTATTCTTTATTCACTTCCAATCCTTTGTCAGCCTAAGAATAAGAAAAAAATAATACTGGCTAGGATTTATTCAAGTACCAATTTTAAAATGATCTACCTTTGAACACTTCCTCGTTGCATATGAGTTCACTCCGGTTCTGGTTTCAGGAAGCTTCTATCTAATGTCCAGTGGTATTATTTATGTTGTGTTGAAATGGATATAAATATCAACTTATTTTGTAGAAAAATATAACTAGAAATTGAAATATAATAAATTCACAGAAGATATGGCTAAACGTGTCGTTTGATGTTGTTAACTCCAGGAATGTTCCACTACGTCACATCACATGAAATATCAAATATTCAAATATTCATTGAATCACGTGAAAGCGAGGTAGTGGCTTTTTCCCACGTCTAATTGAAAGACACTGTCAAGCCAATCGAAGTCGAAGAAACGAACTCTGGAACAGTAACATTTCTGAAAAGAGAAGAATGCAAAAAACACAAAATATTAAAGAATGAACTCTTTATGTTATAATATGTATGTATTTCACAATCAAGGTCAAATGAATTAAAGTACAAAATCATATTGGAATCCTTTCCAATACATGGTAGTTTCAAAAGTGACTATTCTTATATTTTGGTAAAGAATATCTAAGTATAATTTTTATTCGTTTAAAACCATATTTCCAGCTGGCACTAAAACGAGTTTAATTCAAAACTACCCTAAGCCTTCATGAAAATGACCCGGTTTGCCAAAAGCGCACTTGAAGTAAGGAAATCGAGGCCAACACTGCTTTCCAATAGCACTTGAAGTAAGGAAATCGAGGCCAACACTGCTTTCCAATAGAAACTAACTAAACAAGTGAGAACTCTAAAAGAAGCTGCATTAACCTTAAACAAGCGTTAGCGAATGGACAGCATGCAGAGCACTTCGCAGAATGGGCCTGACATCGGAGGTTAAACATAAAAAGCAAGCACTATCCACAAAAAATGTAGCGGCGCGATTGAAATTTTGCAAAGAGCATAAGAATTGGACTGTCGAAGACTGGAAGAGGGTGATATGGTCAGAAGAAACCGAAATTAACCATTTCCAATCAGACGGTAAGGAATATTACTGACATAGACTATATGAAACCTTGCAAAGGCATTAGGTTAAGGAAACCATGAGACATGGAGGAGGTAGCTTAATGATATGGAGTTGCTTCACTTGGTTGAATGTTTGACCGTTAGTGAAGATTAATCGAATTATGAAAAAAGATGATTACCTTCGTATTTTAGAAAAAAAATTGCCAGACTTTGTAAACGAAAGTGCGTACCCAGGAGATGAAGTCATATCTTTCAACATGACGGAGATCCAAAGACCACCGCAAAAATTGTTAAAAATTGACTCGGTAGGCAAACATTCGAAACGATGCAATGGCACAGAGTCGAGATCTGAAACCTATAGAAAACTTATGGGCTCTTTTGAAAAAACGATTGGGACGGTAGGACAATTGTCCAAAGAACTTAGATGACCTTTGCTCCCGGACTTAGACGGAGTGTGAAAGTATTCCGCACCAATCAACTAGTAGAAAGCATGCCCAGACGACAACTACCGTCATTAAAGCCGAAGGTCTTTGCACAAAATATTGAATATGCAATATTCAATTCATTATTTTTGGGCGTGCAAAAGTGGATACATATAGTTTTTTTGTTAAATGAATTGTAAGTTAAGTTTGGATTTAAGTTCAAGAATTTTTTTTTTCATTTTCAATTTCTATGAAAAATAAAAATATTATAAAAAAAAGTTGGAATATCTTTTCTTTTGTGAGTTTTAAAGCTACTCAAAGTCAATTTGAGCAGGATATATCCACAAGTGTTCGCAAATGTAAATGTTCCAAGTACCTCAACTCAAGTTCAGGAAAAATTAACTGAAGTGACTCGGGGACAGCCAACATTGAGAACAACAGCAATACATTTGAAAAATAATGAACATCTTAATTTTTTTAATAGCGGAAAAAAGTATTTGTTCATTCTAGTTGTCGAAAACGCTTTACCGAGCGTAAAAGTGTTTCAGCTTTTACCGAGCGTAAAAGTGTTTCAGCTGAAATAAGAAAACTTGAACTTTGTGAAAAAGAATCTCTTAGCAAACCCAAATTGAAGTTAAGAAGATCTTCGAATTCCTCTTTTGATTGGGACGAAAATTGTTTTATTTGCACTGAATCATTATTTGCTGAAAGAAAAGTCAAGCAACGCCAGAATATTTCTGTTGTTACTTCCCATCATACGAAGAATAAATTACTTGACCTTATCAAGAATAAAAGAAATGAATCTTCTTGGTCTCCTCTTTTGAGGATTAATTCAGCGAGTGATTTGAGGTCTGTAAGCGAAAAATACCATCGGACTTGTTATGCAGATATTCTAGAACAGAATAATACACCAGAAAAAAACAATTGATGACGAACGGTTAATACAAATGGCGCTATGGACCGACTAATTGATTATGTTGACGATCAACCCGATTGTCAGTTTTCTTTGAAAGAGCTGATGGATGTAGTAGGTGATAATCCGCCTGCTCCTGAAACTATTAAGCGTCAATTAGAGGAACACTTTGAAGAAGATCTTATTTACGTTTCATAGCATTAGCTTCAAAAATAAAAGCGAACAACTTAATTCCCTACCTCCGTCAGAAGATGCAGCAAAACAACATATTTAAATCTACTTACAATTTCAGCAATGGAAAAACAATTCATCGATACCACCTGAAGAATGTGGTTGGCGAAAAGAGAATTTAAAACCAATCAAAATGACACAACCAGCAGCACCTGAAAACGTTTTCAAATTGATATTTGCAAAACAGGATGCGGTTCAACCCAGCGTGTGGCTGCAGAAAAAGTGGGCTTCATTGCTCACCAGCCTGCATAGTTTGCAGTGGAAATGACTGCAGTAACCAACCGCCACTTGAAGAAGATGAAAAAGTCTCCGAAACGCGAAATGTATATAAAATAATGAATTTTCTATGGTCAATAAAAAATTTATATTTTGGTCCACAAATAAATTCCATGTCATTACTGCACGGGACAAACTTATAGGTAATTGTTTATAACATTCATTAATATATTTACAAGTTTTTAATGAATACTGTATAGTAGAAATATTTTTTCGTGCATCACAGATATTGTTTAAACCAGATAAATAGTTCTGTCCCCACTCCAAGAGGTCTGTGATTTTAAAGAATATAAAAAACAAAATTTAACAAAAAAAAACATCAAAATCGGAGCTGTTCTTGAGGCCTTCCGAAGATTGTCGGTTTTATGTATGTATTCATTGACGCGACTACTAAGGAAGAGTGAAGAAAAAAAATATGTATATGTATACCTATCATATTTGTCTAAATTTTTTTTATAGTTTCTTTTTTTATTGATTAAACAACAACGACTGTTACTGTCATGTTTTTTGTGTAGGAGTTGTTAAATTTGATTTAGAAATGAAAAATCTTGAAGACAATAAATTTTTTTAAAGAAAATGTTGGAAAGATCGTGAAGATCACATCAACTCCTAGTTTGCGTTTCTTTTTTTTTTTGTTGGTTAGTAATAGTTTTGATGAAGTCTGATCTATTTTGTTCCTCGCGTTTTTTCATAATATTGAAGGTTGATTTTGTTCATTGTGTTAATAAATAATACCTTAGTATTGATGGAGTTTGTTTTTGTACCTTAAATAAATAAATAAATAGGGTGGTGCGACAGAGCGAGGAGCCCCTGGGCCTAGCGCATTTCTCACAACCATGCTTTGTGAGGGAATGGAGGGGACCTACAATTTTCTGCCGGTTCCGAACCACTAATTGAGGAAGCGCTTTTCATGGCAATGAATTTACTAACGGAGGACTTGCCAATTCCTCGCGAAAGGCGATACCCGTGGAAAAAAACATTTTTGTCTCTGCTGGGATCCGAACCTCGAACCTCTGGGTTATGCTAACCATCACGCCACGGGTACCACGTTTTTGTACCTTATGTTGATAAATAATAATATTCATGAACTATGAATTTATTTTTCGTTTTTTATGTTCTTGATGGCAAATTAATTTTATCAAGAAGTTCTTATAAACAAAAAAAAAACAATTACACGTTTGATTCTATTTGATTTGTATGTGTTTTGTATTTGGCAAATTTTCAGAGTCTGGCGACTTTTTGGAACTTATTTTTAGGATTGGAGTTTCCAAGTTTTAAAACCTGACAAGCCTTTAAATAATTTTATTTATAACTATCGGCTCTAGACTGCAAGAGAACTGAATATACTGTTACTGCTGGTTATTGCTTAAAACGTTATTATCCGAAATACCGAGCTTTGAAGGCGACCAACTTTGTTCTCGCGCCCCAAAGCGCTTTTCGTCTTCAAAGCTTTAAGCTACCGCAGTTCTCGATTTTTGTAGTACAGATTTAGGTGCGTTTGGACATTTTGAACGAAAACCCTTTGACCGGAAATGACTGAGAGATTTTCCATCAAATGAGGTCATGTTAAACAACTCAAAACAACCGACAACGTGATTGCATAGAAACAGTTCCTCTAGTTACAACTTCTTCTTTAGCTGTAAAAACATTCTGAAAACGTCCTACAAAGAAAAACTTGTGTTTATGTCTGAAGACACCTGTTTCGACAAACGACTAATAACTAAATAACTTTAAAATAACTATTGTGAATTAACAAAACAATGTTCTAAAATTTGAATTTGCCGCCCTTTCGGCCATATTTATTTTGTAATTCGAAAAGTGGAAAGAAAGAAAAGCAAAATAAAATAGAATTTATCATTCCTTTGTCAAGAATCACGTTGAACACTCGTCTTTTATTGCTATCGATATTTTTTAACCGGTGTACACCTAAGTACGATTTTTCAGAAATTAATATTTTGAAAGTTTAATTCGCAAAAACCATTGCGAAAATTCAACACCTTTCTGCAAAATATTCTTTGCCGTTAATGTTAACAAAATTTCGTCAGCCATATTTTAATTTCCCTTCAAAGTAAATTTATTTTACCCTTATGTACAACACAATTACAATCGTCTACGACGCGACTGTGTTGTGTATATACTAGTACGAAAAAATAGGAATCTAAAAACACTTGCGGGTAAAAAAATTGGTAAGGAATAAAATATATGTGGAAATAGGTAAGAGCTTTGCCTTCAACTGCAATACTCTTGTGTCTGTTTTTTTCACGCTTATGTCACTTGTCAGTTGAATCCTTGAATGACATCCAAATTAACTGAACACGACACACGTGATCAATGATGATGGCGTTTGAAAACCTTGAAGAAATGACACCTTAATTGATATTTCAAAAATATTTACTCCAAAGAAAAATATTCACACTGTTTCCTATTTACCCGCAAGTGTAAATCGAATTTCAATTGCTACTGTCTGTGGGTTTCTCAAATTGAATCTTGTGCTTATTCAATCGGAAGTAAATGCTGTCTAGTCTGTACTTTTCTTTCGACTCAAAAATAAATTTAAAGCTTTCAGCGAGCGTGGTTGATATTATATCGAATAATATAAAGTGCTCCAGAACCTTTATTTACCTTGAATTACTGAAAATCTTATCGAATCTTTATTGTCTGCGAGTTTATTTCTAAAGTGCAGATAGAGGCTATTTAAGTATAACGTTACGCAATTTGGAGGAAGAGATAATGTTAAACATTACGATGCAACGCGTTTCGTAACATTTTTTACAATGCCGAGTTTTATTCGAAATCTATATTCACTTATATTCACTTAAGCAAAACATCGCAAAACATTGCTCATGGAAAAACAAGAACTCCTAAGGCCGTGTGTGAATTGCGTTAAAATGTGTGTTAAAATTTAACCCGCGTTAAAATTTGACACTAATGAGGTGAATAAAATGGGTTAAAATTTATTGAGCTGTAGAGCAGGTTAAAAGGTGTTAAAATTTGACGTTTCTAGTGATAGAAAAATTTGTTCTTGCTTTTGCATTCAATTCAAAAAACGAAATATGAATCAAGAAAAAAAAACAAAGGCAGGATGGAAAACTATACATTAAATGTTAGTTTGAAATCAATCTTAATATATATAAATTACGTGTCACGATGTTTGTCCGCAATGGACTCCTAAACTACTTAACCGATTTTAATCAAATTTGTACACCGTGTGCAGTTTGATCCAACTTGAAAGATAGGATAGCTTACATCACAATTTATGTTACGATACCCACAGCAACGCGTGGCCGGGTCAGCTAGTTAATTTATATATTCAATGCTTTTTTTTATAGGGTCTCACGAAGAAAAAATAGAACTAATTGAAATTAGGATAAGTCTGGATAAAAAAACAAGAATTATTACAAAATACTTTAAATTTGTCATTTTTCTAAACCAAATACGAATTTATTGTTTTGTTTCTTTTGAAATGTATGAAAGATATCAGCCATGAAAACTAATTTTCAGTGTTTCCACACCGAATAAATCAATTAACTAAAATGGGAATTTTGTTTGAATATTTTTTATTGTTGTTTTAATATGTGACATTAGAATCGAGTACAATAAATAAAAAAGATTTTTTTCAGTTTCAGAAACTTTTTATTAACCCTGTTTTCTTAAAAATATGTTTTGTAAGAGAAATAATTTTTCCGTGAAAAAGAAAACCAATTTTCGTTCTGAGAAATTTCTTAAATTATCGAAGGAAATTTTTTTAACCTACGCATAAATCTTGGTTAAAATAATTGTTTTAACGCAATTCACACAGCAAATGGCTAAATTTGATCTCACCTCAAAAAAGACGTCAAATTTTAATCATGGTAGAAGTTTTAACGCAAATTTTAACGCAAATCTTAACGCAATTCACACAGGGCCTAAGTGAATAGCGTAAGTGAACAAAAAAAGGTCACTTTCCTAAGAACAACAGGGATGGTTGGTAAATTTCTTTTTTGGAACCCAGAGGTTGGCAGTCTTTGGGATGTGTTCGTTAATATTTCTGATTTTCGACAACAGATTCAATAAGTCTGTTTCTTGACTTTGTGTACAGAAATTCACAATGTGTCATATTTTAAGGAGTGATTGTAAAGTTCTCTCAGAAACTCTCTGAAAGAACGTAATGGTCTTAAAAGTAAAGAAACGCTTTGAACAAAACATTCGCAGCAACGCAACACTTGGAAAAACGTCTGTTTGACAGGTGTTGTATTTGTTTTGGCTGTGCACGATTTCTGTCCACAGAAATTTTGGTGGCAGTACTCTCTCGAGAGTACTCTCTTTTGTGCACTGCTACTAAAAATCGCTATGCTGGAACGGGACTAGTCACATGAGTCACTTGCTAGCTTATGACTTCTGACCACAGAGGAGATACAAGAAGAGGCAAAACCACAAACACACCACGGGATCTGTCCTAAAACTGACTTCACAGACACCACTTTATTTTCAGATTTCAAAACCAGTTTGAAATCCGAAGATAAAGTGGTGTTAAGGCGGTGGTGGCAGGAGAAGCATTGGTTTTCCCTCTTGTTCTTTATTCCTCTGAGCCTTTGACTTATTTAATTCATAAGTCACTTACTAGCTTATGATTCAATGAGTTTTTAATTCACAAACTCGCAACCCTGAAATATATACCTGCATCGAAATCTGTATCCTAATCCGATTCGATTACTCGATCCTAAAAATAAAAATGAAATTTTTTGAACATAGCCATTCCAAAAAAAAATTAAAGTGACATTTGTTTGTTTACCTCGAAAGTAGAAAGTTGAAACGCGGCAAATAAATTGGGAACCGAGAATTAAATTGAAAAAAAATAGAAATGGAAAGTAAAAGGTATGCATTTATATTCTTCTGAATGCAAATTTTTAATGTTTCTAATCCTTAGAACAAGTGCAAAGGGTACCAACACTGAAAGTTAAAATTGAAAGTGACGTGCTAAGTGAATATAAACCAAAAATCGTTTTATTGATAAGTGCACATAAGTGCACATAGAAAATTTTCAATAAAACGCGCCTATAAATTACAGTTTGCAGGGCTGTACAAACCGTTTATGGGGAAAAAGAATACGGCCACATACACTTTCTGCTTCAGGAGTAAATTGTCACATAGTTGTTATGTTATATTTGAGAGGGGATGGTACATAAAAAATTTACCGTGCGTTACATGGGGTAGGGTTTCAAATCTTAAATCTCTGGATCACAACACTGCCTTATGTCGTTTTCCATTGGTAATCCGGAAAACTCTCCGATCCGGGATGCCAAAGTAACACTTTTATTTGCTTTGAAGTTTCGTTGCTTCTATTGTGTATCGGTGTGAAACGTCGAGCGCTATTTTTTTTCATTCACTTTTTTCATTTTTTTCATAATTCATAGAACTCATCTCACAAAATTAATTAATAAACAATTGTTTTCAGGTCACTTTTTTCAATTTTTAGAGGTGGCAAATCACATTTGTCAATTTTGACGTCAACAGTGTTTCAGTGTGTGAGTGCTTCTGGTTTCGCTTCCTTCTTCAAATCAAGAATCAAATTTCTCTTCTTTCGAGGAGAGGAACTGTCATTTCATGCCAATGGAATGATTTGAGAAGCGTTCAGAAGGCTTCCGAACGACCAATGGAAAGCGACATTAGCTTCGAATTCGCCTGACGTTTATAAGTTACATATTTGATCATAAGAAATAAGTAGACACATGTAATTTTGATTTCCATGTTACGTTGATTTGTGTACAGAACAACATAACGTGACCCCACCTAAAAGCAAAAAGTTCAGTTTGGTTGAACTTTGACTGGAAAAACAGCAACAAAATCACTGTTGCACACCGTACTTTACAATATTTGATTAAATGTCTCAGAAATTTGATGTAATATAGCCACAAAATGAATCTAATTGAACACAGCCATTACGAAAAAAAAATTAAAGTGACATTTGTTTTGTTTACATCGAAAGGAAAAAGTTGAAATGCGGCAAATAAATTGAGAATCGACAATTAAATAGAGAAAAATAGAAATGGAAAGTAAAAGGTATGCATTTATATTCTTCTGAATGCAAATTTTTAATGTTTCTAATCCTTAGAACAAGTGCAAAGGGTACCA
Organism: Melanostoma mellinum; assembly: GCA_914767635.1. Lineage (NCBI taxonomy): Eukaryota > Metazoa > Arthropoda > Insecta > Diptera > Syrphidae > Melanostoma > Melanostoma mellinum. The sequence goes on along the minus strand of OU612060.1, from coordinate 61,426,845 downwards.
ACACTGAAAGTTAAAATTGAAAGTGACGTGCTAAGTGAATATAAACCAAAAATCGTTTTATTGATAAGTGCACATAAGTGCACATAGAAAATTTTCAATAAAACGCGCCTATAAATTACAGTTTGCAGGGCTGTACAAACCGTTTATGGGGAAAAAGAATACGGCCACATACACTTTCTGCTTCAGGAGTAAATTGTCACATAGTTGTTATTTTATATTTGAGAGGGGATGGTACATAAAAAATTTACCGTGCGTTACATGGGGTAGGGTTTCAAATCTTAAATCTCTGGATCACAACACTGCCTTATGTCGTTTTCCATTGGTAATCCGGAAAACTCTCCGATCCGGGATGCCAAAGTAACACTTTTATTTGCTTTGAAGTTTCGTTGCTTCTATTGTGTATCGGTGTGAAACGTCGAGCACTATTTTTTTTCATTCACTTTTTTCATTTTTTTCATAATTCATAGAACTCATCTCACAAAATTAATTAATAAACAATTGTTTTCAGGTCACTTTTTTCAATTTTTAGAGGTGGCAAATCACATTTGTCAATTTTGACGTCAACAGTGTTTCAGTGTGTGAGTGCTTCTGGTTTCGCTTCCTTCTTCAAATCAAGAATCAAATTTCTCTTCTTTCGAGGAGAGGAACTGTCATTTCATGCCAATGGAATGATTTGAGAAGCGTTCAGAAGGCTTCCGAACGACCAATGGAAAGCGACATTAGCTTCGAATTCGCCTGACGTTTATAAGTTACATATTTGATCATAAGAAATAAGTAGACACATGTAATTTTGATTTCCATGTTACGTTGATTTGTGTACAGAACAACATAACGTGACCCCACCTAAAAGCAAAAAGTTCAGTTTGGTTGAACTTTGACTGGAAAAACAGCAACAAAATCACTGTTGCACACCGTACTTTACAATATTTGATTAAATGTCTCAGAAATTTGATGTAATATAGCCATTTGAGGCCAGATTTGGATTCAGCTCGTAAAATAAATTTGGAAAAACATGTTAAGAACAGAGGCTCTTAAACTTTTTTTTTTATTTTTCAAGTTCAATACGAAAAGATATCGTGACAGAGCCATTCAGAAGCCAGATTTGAAATCAGGGCAGCAAAATACAGTTTTCACTATGTGGCAAAACTATTGTCGACCAGAGTGCCGAACTCGCGGATTTCATTTGGCAAACGATGATCTCGCTTATATCTAAATTTGTTTTATTTATTTCGCAACATTCGCAGTCGGCTCTCAAATTGTCATTTCGTCTTGCACTGATCTCCCTGAAAAATTAAATCCCATAATTATTATGCATTTATTTCTTTTGCATTCCAATCAATTTCGAAATTTGTGACCATGTGATGAAGTGAAAACCAGACAAATTAAAAACAAAATATAATAAAAATATTTTGTCAAATAACATAAAGCGACATACCTATCAAAACGCGAAATAAATCAGTGCGAGGGAAGATAAAGCCATTTAAGTAGTAGCGAAATATTAAATACAAGATCATCTTACAGCGGGATGATCGCAAAACCAAAAATCAATTTGTTAAACAAGAATTGCGAGAAAAAGCAAAATGCGAATTGTTGATATGCGAAATAAGAAATTGCGTATTGACCTCTGCGAAGTACCTAACCATTTGCGAGAAAAAAGCCGTAGGGGTCAACCTACCCTTGTCGACCAGTATCATTGGTATAGTTTTATTGGGTCACTTATGTTTCGGCAGAGGACGTTTACCATTTCCTTATTTCGCGGTGCTCGTTTCGACTTCATTTGTTTTGCAAACCGTATTTGGCAAATAACACTTTGCATTCTTTCATTTTGTCGTCTTATCAATACGCAATTATTATTTGGCATTTGAATCTTTCAACTCAGTTTGAAATGATTTTGGGAAAATTCGGAAACATCATTTGGCAAATTGTTGAATGCCCTTCACTTACTTCGGTTTAAGTTACTTGGCCAAGTGTTTATTTCGCAAATGATCGTGAAAAGTTTTGTGTGAACAACACTTTAAATAAGTTAGACCCTTGCAATTCCTCCGCCGCACCAGAAGATGACCTTTTTAATTCCTACACAACGGAACCTACAAAATCTGGCACACAAGAACATCAATTAGATTATGTACTTTGAATGGTTGTCAAGAAGGAAATAATGAACAAGCGGAACTTTTAAACATCTCTAAACAAATACATAGAAATAAAAGTACGAAATGGTACGTTAAGCCATCCATATACAGTTGAGCGTTGGCTTTCGATTGTTTGATTTGAATTTACCGTAAAAGAAAATCGTAAAGGAATGACTGGGTAAGTTCTAACTTGAATTATCAATGAGTTTTATTGTATTTCATTAGCTTAATTTAATGGTTTTGCCTAGTTTGCTTCTAATTCGAAGTCAACTTACACTTTTCTTTCACCAACCGAAGGTCTTTATACAACAGATCTTTGAGTTGATTTTCAGTGAAGGAAACTCAATTGAAATGCCACGCATTTTTTTTTTTCTGCTTCCAACTCATGTGCGTTTTATTAAAAAAAGCACCAGTATTATGATACTCTCGAGATTGCATAAATGGCCACATCTACTTTTTTCACCGGCTTTCAACTTTATATTTGCAGTGCGTTTCAAAAGAATTTCTGCACCAATTTGGGCCCATGACATGCTTTGACATAACTCTCTTACCAACATAGGCCACAAGCAGTACCAACAGCATCAGCTTTCAATGATGCAATTTTTATCGAAGTATGCTGAATCGAGAAGGCAGGATCGGATCGGATCGTGTTCGTTATGATGATGACCGTGCATTCAACAGACAGCAGACAACCAGTCAGCAGTTGGCTCTAAGAAGAAGATGGCTTCACCTTTCGTCTATGTGTAGGCAATTCCATTCCTGTCTTCGATTTCTATGTAACAACTGAGTGTTTGCTGTTGGTTATTAATGGGTATCGTTCACCAAATTGAGAAAAGATAGTTCTTGTAATCTTGCTAGAAACAAAACGAATGAATAAAATTGAAAAACGACAGTTCGTTAGACTGTTGATTGCGCTCACACCTCTTGCGGATTGTCGATATTGATAATGATATTGTAAGACTTAAGCAAATTTATTCAACAATTCCTTCAAGTAATGAAATTTTAATTGAAACAGATGTTAGATCTATTGCTGTATTTACTATTAAGTTGTTATCACGAGTTGTATTTCACTTGTGCGAACAAATTGGAAATAATTAACATCAGGTTCGTTCGTTGAAGCCATAGGGTCGCCACAAAGCGTTTTTTGAGAAAACTGCCCTGAATGTCAAACTTATAGTTTTTTGAGCCTTAGGGTTGACGTGGGTTTGCCATTAACTCGCCCTAGGTTTTTGTTGTGGTGATTTGAAGGCTGTCAAATGACATGTGTTTTAAATGACGGATGTGTGGTGATTTTGTGGCTGAGCGTTTTTTGAGAACTAGGAAACCCAGGTTTTTTTTTTGACAACTCATAGGGTTGTCAAGAAAACCTGGGTCAATCCTTTGGAAATTTCATCAATGAACCTATTCACAGTGCAGCATTGTGTTGAGCATCTCATTCAAATTTATTTTCTCTGTTTTAGTAGAATTGAAGTGAATTAGAATAGCTTACCTAATTTGACACATGAACAAAAACTGTGCAAAGCGGCCGTATGAATTAACGACCGATGACCGTAATCCTAGTTCGTAGCACAATATTAGGTTTGTTCGTTGAAGCCCTGGGGTTGCCCTAGGGTCACCACCAATCGTTTTTTGAGAAACCTAAATTCGCCCTGAATGTCAAATTGAGTGTTTTTTGAGCCATAGGTTTGCCATAGGTTTTCTCCCAACTCACTCTTGCTTTTTGCTGTGGCGATTTGAGGGCTGTCAAATGGCATGTATTTTTTTTTTAATGACAGGGATGTGTGATGATTTGTGGTTTAGCGTTTTTTGAGGACTGGAAAACCCAGGTTTTTTTGACAGCTCATAGGGTTGCCAAGAAAACCTGGGTCAACCCTGGTGAAACTTCAACGAACAGACCTATTTAAAAGAACACTAGGGGTGTGTTTCTTTATTTTTTCCGGATAAGGAATAGAAAAGACAGAAAAGACAAAATATTTATCCAGAATATCCAGAACAGAATAAATAAAGAAACAGAACTAGCAACAAGCAACAACTGACAATGAAAGTATGTATGTATCTGTCAAACTACAGAATATTCCATTTAAACCACCTCTTGACTAGGAATGAAAAGAATGCATTCCAAATATTCCAGAATGAATAAAGAAACAAGAAAAAAGTTTATCCGGAATAATCCATTGAATAAAGAAACGCAAAAATGGTATTCCGAATATTCCGAATATCCAGAATGAATAAAGAAACACACCCTAGATGTAAAAAAAGAGAACAAAGTAAAGCAAAAGGTATTTCGTCTGGCAGTACACGGCCTGTTTCCCCTCGAGGTGCCGTGGAATATGTACATAAAGCGAGTCAAATTTTAGCCTTTAGCGGCGTCCACACTGTCCAATTTGTTTGTCAAACTTCGAGTTTGTCAAACAAATTGGATAGTGTGGCCGCTCATCAACAGGCTTGTCAAATTTGTTGGATGGTTTTCAAAATTTTTTGATATTTTTGCAAGTTGGACAACAAATTGGATGAGTGTGGACGCAAGTCGTCAAACTTGGGAATAAATTTCATTTCAAAAATGTTTTCAAGTAGTGCTCATCGCACGGAAAGAACATTTTTCTTTGTTCGGTAGGTACCTACATTCATGAGGAATTTATGATGGTGTCAGGTAGAGTCGTTCGGGGTAAGTGTACGCACTTTTGACTTTGAAGAAGGATTTCATGCAAAAGAAAGGATAATACTCAAAAACAGTTTATTGAATATTGAACGGACACATTTTTACTACTATAGTTCAACCATAAAAGTACATTTTTTTTATAAATTTAGCTGTATTTTTATATGAAAATTAAGGCAAGTCGAATTGCGCACACTTGCCCCTATGACGGGGCAAGTGTGCGCAGGGTGTAGGGTAAGTGTGCGCATGCTATTTCTGCCTCAGAACGTGTCGTTTCAGGTAGCTTTCCCACACCGGATGGTCCTGGTTCCGAAAGGATTGCCTTTTCATCCTGTGCTTTCCGTTTGGATTCGAGATCTTGCTTAAATGGACTTGATGTTATAATTCCAGACTTAAGGGTTTTTCGTTTTCTTTGTGTGGCCTTCTCCGGTCTTGGCAAAGAACTCATGGACAAGAGAGCAACATAAGTAGATTTTTGTGTGTTTAGATTCGTTGGAGTAGAATGTGTGACCGTAATTTTATTCGTAATTTTCCTGACTTGAAGCAAAAGTTGATTTATAATGCCCAAAAGAACTCGCCACAGTGGTCAGGATTAGCCGCTTTCTCAAGGCAGACTCGCTGATTCTCACCTTCTCTGCAGGCGCACGTTTACTTGAGCCAAGACTTATAAGCCATTTAGCTTCATCAATTTGAGCTTGTGAAACTAGCTTTTATTGTATTTTTTCTAACATATGTTCGAGGCATGCCTGTTTCATTTAAAAAAAAAAAAAAAAAAATACACAGATATATAAACATGTACAAATATTTGCAATTAAATACAATGATTATTCAAGAATTTTATGATTTGTTTTGATTTCCATAACTGTGAAAAATTAGTTTGGGGTAAGTGTACGCATGCGTTCACTTACCCCCAAATTGTTGCGCACACTTACCCCAAAAGGACTTTTCTATTGTTTTTACAAAATTTTAAACAAACAATTGCCAAAAACTGTAAAATCTTCACCCAAACATAAGGACAATAAAGTATATTATAAAAAAAATCCCTACTCACTGCACTACAAGACAAACTCAAGTCACTGACACAGTTTGAAAATGAAGAAATATTTTAGTGAAACGTACCTTTTTTTTCTTTTGTCTCTCGTCGAAACACCAAACACGGCAGCAGCACTAACACAACTTACTTGCACTCAGTTCAGATACCTACTGAATACTGAATTGCTCATCAACAGAAACCTGAATTTCATCCCTATTTTCAAGGAAAGCACAGTGCGCACACTTCCCCACTGCGCACAGTTACCCCGAACCCGAACGACTCTAGTGCACCTCGCAAGGAAAAAAAGTTGGGTAGATTAAAAATGGATTTAATGATATTTTCAGGTAGTGGACCTCGCACGGAAAAATTTCTTTTTGTTGATAGGCACATTGAAATAGGAATTTACGATACTTCCAGGTAATGGGCGTCACAAGGAAAAATATTTTTTCCTTGATGCGCACTTGAGGGTTTTAGGTTATATTTTGGGCGCTTTTTAATCCATTCCTTGGTCCAAATCCTTTTCCTTTTATTTTGTTGCTTTTTTTTCTGCTTGTTCATCGCACTCTGTAATCACCAAAGCTGCTACAATTACGTCTGCCATGATCAAAATTCTAAAATGAACTGATTATTTCCAAATTCCAAATGCTTTCAGGTACCTAGTGCACATCACATGCACGGAAAGAATATTTTTTCTACAGCTTATAATTTAAATTAAAGTCGATTATCTCCAAATGTTTTCAGGTAGCGCACATCGTACGGAAAGAATATTTTTTCTTCGTTGTGCACATTCATGATGTTTTCAGGTAGTTTCCTCTTTAGTTCCTACACACTGTCTTTTGTTTTTTTTGCTTTTCTAAAATGTCATCCCTAAATTGCGCTGCTACTGCTATGTCCTTCATGGTTGAAATTCAGACCAGAATGAAGTTGGACAACAAGTTTGATCAGTGTGGACGCTATGGGTTTTTTCCGTCCAACTTTTCATCCAACAAATTTGACAAACAAATTGGACAGTGTGGACGCCGCTTTTGATAGAGAGAGAACGTGTAATCTGTATTGGCTCCCCGTCTAGTCTAGAGGGTTTCTGGCTTGGTGTGATACTCTTTGCAAAGGAAGATAATTCATGCAGACCAAGAGCTCGCACTAGAACACCATCTGAAGTCTCCAACAAAGAAATCATTCTTAAGACAATAGAATACGTAAAACCTTCCGAATCAAAGTAGGAAAATCAATATGTTGGAGGAACTGGGCGGCCCCCTACAGATCTGCAGTTGTAGTGATTAACAAAGACTCCAGTGCCTCCTAGTTGCGACCCAAGGTGAGATTAAGTTTATTTGGGCGACAATTACCTTAAATATATACGAAAACGACGAGGACAGTTCAAATGCACCTCCAAGAAACTGAAAGCTCTTGCAATATAAACAAGTGCATATTGATGATCTAGTCATATTTACTGACAACTGTTCAGTCAAAAACAAAAATCGACCTTTGATGTCCTTTTGACATCATCTAAAAATAAATAAATAGGGTGGCAACAGAGCGAGGAGCCACTGGGCCTAGCGCTTTTCTCGCAACCGTTCCTTGTGAAGGAATGGAAGGGACCTACAATGTTCTACCGGTTCCGACCGGCTAATCGAGAAAAGCGCTTTTCATGGCAATGAACACTAACGGAGGCTTTGCCAGTTCCTCGCGAAAGGCGATACCCGTGAAAAAAACATTTTAGCCTCTGTTGGGATCATCTAGTCTAGTCTGTTTGACATCATCTAGTCGCAGAGATAAAAACTTAAAAGCGTAACGCACCTTTATTTTTTAGTGAACAAACACACACATTTGCCATTAGACAAGGACTTTGCATTCATAGAGAAGTGTAAACATGGATAATACGCGAACAAAACCTACTAGCCGCAGGGTGGGCATAAAGTTATTAAGGAAGCAAACAGGAAAGATCCTTTTGAAGTTCTTCAACTTCGATACTTTTCACCTCTTTTTTTGATTTGGTAGACCAATTAGAGTTCAAAACTTGATCCGTTTGGACACATTTGCTCTACTTTTGAAAAAAATTAAAATCTACTTCGACGCACCGATTTTCTTGGGGCTTACGCCGCTTTTCAACATAGAAAATTTAAATTTAATTTTTTTTTCATCTTCAGTATGCATATGCTTATATATATCGTCGGCTGAGTTCTATCTTGTTCAATAGGCCCTTTTTCACGAAATTGAGTTAGGTATGCAGTCTTCATAATTTGGGGACGCTGTTTCGTTTGGCGCAAACCATTTTGTCCTATCCCTTTTGGGTTTTAAGTTATGGATAACTGCTTTGTTCAACAGTACAATTTTCTAACTGTTTTTTTGTTCAATAAACACTTATTGACTCATTTTTTATTATGTTGAACAGTTTCTTTCTATCTTGTTCAATGTTCAATTCTACTTTGTTCAATTACTTACAAAATGATTTCCAACTCGTCATTGCTCCATACAAAATTGTTCAATATCCAAAACGACTTCCATATTGATTTTAATTTAAAGAAAAGAAAAACATCTAGTATGACATGTTTTAAACCTACAATTGTCTACGCTTGCAGAAAAAATTTACTTCCAAACAATAATCTTCAAATATAATAAAAAACTTTCGATCTGAACCTTAAAAATCGATTTCCCAACATTTTGAAAAATGGACATTGCACAAGATAGAACTCAGCCGACGATACATAAATATTTACATTTAATAAACTTAAAATTATCAAAATGATAAGCTATATTTACCAATATGTAATATTTATTAAAAATTTTCAAGTTTAATATTATTAAAAGTGTTAAGAAAGCAAAAGTTCTGAAATATGAAAGATGCACTCTGTTGTCTATGACAAGTATCGAATGAAACTTGGTTAAATAATAAGAGAAGAAGAAAAATAGTAACATATACAATTTGAAAAAAGCATAAGAAGTACATAAATTTTGTACGGTACATAATTTATCGAGATTAACGATTTTATTGCATATTTTATTTATTTTTTATTTTAAAACTAAAATTCTAATTATGTCATTTATTTCATTTAAGTCGAAGCTAAAAAGGCGTTGCTTTACTTTGATAAAGAAAAGGATTTTTGAACCAATGGAACGAGTGTCTAGAGGTATTGCATTATGTAGCCTAGGCGCTTCTGATGCGTAAAATTTTAAAAAGAGTTGAGTATTGTGACGTAGAATATGAGCAATATATCCAACATTACTGCGTAAGAATGAATTCGGTTCAAAAGATAGCCACATCTTAAATAAAATACTTTTAAGACTTTGTAAAAGCAAAGATTTTTTATTGTAACTTTGATTGAACCAAAACAAAATATATTGTTTCCAAAAGTTTTTATTCGGCAAGTATTTTTAAGATGATACATGATTTAAAATAATTTTATAGAGACAAATTATGAGCTTTCCAATTCATGTTACAATCAATAATTAATCCAAGGTACCTAAATTCTGTTAAAATGTCAATTAAAAAACAATAAGATGAACAGTTCACATCAGACTTGTAAGTTAAATTATTGTTAGATAATGAAGAAGTACTTAAGGGACTGTTTTTGCGGTTGTAACTATGGTGAATAAGAAGGCGAGGATTTTGCTCAGGCAAAGGTAATTTGAAAAACATTAGTTTTGTTTTTTCACTCATGACTAGTTTATGAACTACAAACCAATGCCTTATAGAATCTAAGTCATAATATATATCAGCAATCAAATCTAAAACTGAAGAACTGGAATAAACCAGAGCTATATCATCAGCAAAACCATAGTAGCTTTTCCTTTTAAATTCAAACTTAAGATCGAGTTTATATCGATCAAGAATAATATAGGCCCAAGAACAGAGCTTTGAGGTACACCAATTGATATTCAAACTTTCCCTAAAAGTTTCGCCAATTTTAACATACTGTTTCCTACATTTGAGAAATGAAGCAAACCATTCCAAAATAAATCCCCGGAAACCAATTCCTTGTAACTTACTTAATAAGATATCATGATATACAGTATAAAGCAGCAGTAAATTTTTTCAAGTTCAAACTTTGGTGTATTTGAGTAGAGAAGGTAAGCAGTGCATCTTTAATCGATTTCTTAGCTCGAAAACCAAATTGTTTTGAGCTAAAAAACGATATGTTATCTAAGTCTGCTAACATTCTTGTTTTTATATTTTTTTCAAATATTTTAGAAAATACTGCGAGGAGCGAAATAGGCCTATAGTTCTTAACACAATTCTTATCACCTTTTTTAAAGATTGGAATAATTTCCGCTACTTTTAAGTTTGGCGGAAACAAACCTTGAAAGATACTTTGATTAAGCAGATGTGTTAAGGCATCTACTAAATTTAGGCAAACTTTTTTGATAAAATTATTTGAAAAACTATTTATTGTAAAAGAATCTGATTTATCTAAGGCCATTAAAGTTTTTTTGACGTCGAAAGAAGAGATTGATTCAAAGTCAAAGCTATATGGATAAATTTATTCGGCAAGTGCTGAACTTATTTGAATACAGCTTCAGAAAGAGTATCCATACCTATTTTAGTAAAATATTCATTGAATAGTTTACCAATAATGCAATGATCAACAACATTCGAATTTTCATGTATCAATTCAACCGGAGCATTAGAATTAAATTTTTTTTTATCAAATAATTCGTTCACTATTTTCTATTCCTTTTTTAAATTTCCGCGGGCGTTATGAAATTTGTTGGCATAGTAATTTTCCTTACACACGGGAACCTCAATACAAATCTCTTCACATAAAAGATTATAATTATTTCGAAGATTGATGTTATTAGAGTCTTTTTTATACTTTGACCATAAAGTATGTTTTTTAATCTTTAATCTTTCGTAACAGGTACACAGGCATCAATAGCTTATTTAGCGAAAATATGATCAATGCAGGTATTAGAATTAAGAGTTTTTCTATATAATTTATAAATAAATAAGTAAAACAAGTGATTGGGGGTGCAACAAAACTCTGAGACCCTCGGACCTAGTGCATTTCAAAGACAAAGTTTAGAAAAAGTACAGGTTTTCTTTTTGTATCAAATCTACTCCGGAAATTTTACATTTAATCAATAATTTTTTATCTCCAAAATATATTGACTGAGGTTCGATACCTGATACAATAAGACGAGCGAGACAGTTTCGCATTCGAAAAAAGGAAATGAAAAAAAAATTACTGGACGTATTGAGGAAATTATTTACTGTCTGCAAAAGTGGTGTTGATGACCAATAAAATTAGTCAGAGGCTGAGTAAGAAAACACACATCTAAGTGTATTTTTTTCTGTTATTTAAAGGTGTGTTAGTTTATTGACCCTCTGAAATTTCTGCTGTTCGAATACATGTATGAATAGTTTCAATAATCATTAGCAAATTTAGTTAGCAGAGGCATTACAACTTAAATATATAAACGGTTTGTTTTCAAGATCTTTGTATATGTTTTTGTGGCTTTTATTTTTTATTTAAATTATCCCTAACCGGATAGACTGTCTTTTCTATGTTAATATATTTTCATCTACCACGGAGGTAATAATTCCATCACGAATTTGTTCTTTATTTTGAAAGTATCTGGATGATAGATTGATTTTGTTTTAAGCCACAATAACACAAAACAAAAAACACGGTGCACTTACTTTGAGTTAATTAAAGAAAAGTTGGTAACGATTCTTACTTTTCTGAGGATGTCCTGACTTTGAAGCACATTTAAGTAACACATTTATTTACTAAACTTGAACATTTTATGAAAGGAATGAACTTGAACATCACTTTGAAAAAAAAAAAAAAAACCAAACATTTTCAAACGCACTCAAAAAAATGTTATCTAGCGGCAACAATATAACCGTTCAGCTTATATCCGTATGCATTGGAGAACCGTCGAATACTAACTAAAGTTATTATCGATGCTGTACTTCAAAAAATTTACAATTCGAATTACCCGGTACCGAAGTGACAAATTTGCTGACAAGGTTTTTAAGAATGTCACATGCAGATATTGTTGCTGTGTTCGTTTTATTTTGAACAAAATGCATTTTGTATTGAAACGACAAATGAAGGCAAAAAGTCGGGACTCGAAAAATATTGTAACTCGATAAGTTCGGTCAAGTTACCACTATATAAACAATTTTCCAACTAGGAGACGCATTGCTAGTGGAAGCACAGGAAGACATCGGATCAAGAGAAAATGTTTTTTTTTGTATGCCACCTTATTTGAAGCTTTGCTTTATTCTTGTCTCGTCTTAAAGGTAAAATGATATCAAATTATGTGAACGGTATTGCTGTTAATTAAAAGCATTGGTTGATAGACGGTTGGCTCTAAATACATAGTTGGAGTCCATAGGGTACATAACAAATTATCATCAATTTAAATAAAATTTTTATGATTCTACATTCTTTTACTTTGGTTGTACTCATTGTTCTTTTTTTTTTTTTAAACAACCATACGCATTCCATGCAAAATTTCAAATTCTTATAAAAATATAAGATGGTGCAACAGAGCGGGAGCCACATAGCCTAGTGCATTTATCTCAACTATATCTTGTGAGGAATGGAGAGGACCTACAATTATTTTGCCGATTTCGAACATCGCATCAAGAAAAGTCTTTTTATGCCAGTGAAATTATTTTCGGAGGATTTGCCAGTTCATGACTAAAGGCGATACTGAAACTGGAAAAACAGTTGGATGTTTCTGTGATTAGAACCTCTAACTCCTACGTAACAGGCAGACATGCCAACCGTTGCACCATCTTAAGTCGTTTAAAATTTTAGTTGTGACTTTCATATGAATAAAACGTAAGTTTACTTTTGAGTTCTCTTTCAATAATTTAAGGCTGACTTCCGATTAAAAAGCAAAAAAATAAATAAGGCGGCGCAACAGAGTGAGGAGCCCCTGGGCCAAGCACATTTCTCACAACCATGCCTTGTGAGGGAATGGAGGGGACCTTCAGTTTTCTGCCGATTCCGAACAGCTAATCGAGAAAGTGCTTTTCATGGCAATAAATTTACTAACCTAGGACTTTGCCAATTCCTCGCGAAAGGCGATACCCGTGGAAAAAACATTTTTGCCTCTGTTGAGATTCGAACCACGAACCTCTGGTACCACCATGGACGGGTACCACAAAAGCAGCAATTAAAGTGCTTTTAAATATTGTTACTGAAGAATTTGCAATGTTCCCTATGTTTCTTTTACACTTTTTCAAAATTCTTTTGTAAAATGAGAAATTTAGTAAATGACACGTTTTGTTTTGCTGTAAATTGTTTTCCCACAATTTGAGTGCGAACGAATAGTATTATTTTCTTTTGACGATTTAGGTGACTTCTCAAAAGGAAGTGTATCATATTTTAAGATAGGCTTGCAGTAAATTAGGAAAATGTTATTTGAATTCATAGTCTCTTTATGGCAGTATTATGACTGGGAAAGAAATTCACATTATGAAATTGTAATAAACATCACATATGTTTGTATAAATACATACATTCATAAGTATTACTAAGGTGTTCCTTTTGGTTACGCTATCAATTGTGACCTCATATTTTGGTTATTATAAAAAGTATGAAATAAAATCACCAAAAAGACTATACTTTTGCATGTAAAACGATTGATATTTTTCAGGATTATCTCCACACTCCACAGTAGCTAGCGGCTGTCTCACTACACTACTATACAAGTGCAACAGCCGTGGTCGTTTTTGTGATCTGATCACAATGTAAATAGTGCTTTTAAGGAGAAGGAATAAGAAATTTTCACTATGTTTCTTTGTATATATTTACACAATGATTGAGTCTAGTTTATTTAAGTAATTTCAAGGTACGATTTAGAGGCGCTTTTAAATGCTTTTTTTGGACTGTGATTTTCAACAAGAAAAAAAGCATTTGTTATGGCCAAGAATCTAGCTTCATTATAAGTACTTGGCATCGAGTTTTGGAAATGATTTCTGGGGTGAATAATTCTATTTATTATTAAATCCTAACTAATACTATAATTATTTGTCTGTCCAGCTTTCTATGTTACCGTCTCCTGCCCAAACTACAGAACTGACTTAAATGAAATTTTGTACAGAGATAGTCTAGAACCTGAAGAAGGACATAGGTTGCACATTTTATCCCTATATTCCCACGGGAACGGAAACGTATACGGTCCAGCTTTCTATGTTACCGTCTCCTGCCCAAACTACAGAACTGATTTAAATGAAATTTTGTACAGAGATAGTCTAGAACCTGAAGAAGGACATAGGTTGCACATTTTATCCCTATATTCCCACGGGAACGGAAACGTATACGGGAACCTAGAAACTACAACACCGATTTCAAAATTTTTTCCACCGGTAGAATGCTTCACTATCCCAGAGTAACATAAACTTTAATTCATCCACATATTCCTACGGGAACGGGAGTCCTTACTAATATAACAAGTGTGAAAGAAGCTCTGTCTGTCCGTCGTTCTATGTTACCAGCTCCCACCCAAACTAACAAACCCATTTAAATGAAATTTTGTACAAAGATTGTTCTGAACTTAAAGACGGACATAGGCTGTATTTCATTCGAATATTCCCACGGGAACCGGTTCACACTATTATTATAAGTGCAAAAGTAGCTCTGTTTGTTCACCATTCTATGTTACCATCTCCCGCTCAAACTAATAAACTGATTAAAATTAATTTTTGTACAAAGATTGTTCAGAACCTGAGGAAGGACATAGGTTTTATATTTTATCCCTATATTCCCACGGGAACGGGAACGTATACGGGAACTTAGAAACTACAACACCGATTTCAAAAATTTTTCCACCGTTAAAATGCTACACTATACCTGAGTAACATAAATTTTAATTCATCCACATATTCCTACGGGAAAGGGAGTCCTTACAAATATAATAAGTGTGAAAGTAGCTCTGTCTGTCCGTCGTTCTATGTTACAATCTCGCGCCCAAACTAATAAACCGATTTAAATGAAATTTTTTACAAAGATTGTTCAGAACCTGAGGAAGGACTTAGGCTATATATTTTTTTTCCTATATTCCCACGGGAGCAGGAACGTATACGGGAACTTTGACACTACAGCACCGATTTCAAAAACTCTTCTACCGTTGGAATACTCCATAATCCCCGAGCAACATAAACTTTTACTCATCCCAATATTTCTTACGGGAACGGTCACCATGTTTCCACGGGAACGGGAGTCTTTACTAAAATTATAAGTACAAAGTTAAATCTGTCTCTCTATTTCTCTTTGTTACTATTAGCCGCCCAAACTATTGAACCTATTTATATGAATTTTGGTACAGAGACAGTCTAGAACCTGAAGATGGACATTATGTTAAGCAATATGTTTTATTCGTGTATTCCCATGGGAACGGGAACTTGGAAAATACAGCACACATTTCAAAAAATGTCCACCGTTAGAAAACTACACTATTCCCGAGTAATATAAACTTTAAGTCATCCTCCGGAAACGATCCCCATATTTCCACGGGAATGGAAGACTTTAGTAACATTATAAATCCAAAACTAACTATGTCTGTCTGTTTTTCTTTGTTTATATTTACCGCCCAAGCTATTGAACCGATTTATATGAATTTTGGTACATAGATAGTCTAGAACCTGAAGATGGACATCCTTACTAATATTAAAAAATCCAAAACGTTTTGATTCCCCGTTTTCCTTTAATTCCCACTGATTGGTCATTATAAATAAGGCTTATACGCTTTAAGTGGCAGGTGTTCGCTTAGAAAAAAATCCCATGGCAACTTTATGCGGCAGAATCACGTGTATCAATCCCACAAAACCTTTTTATTTCGCAAAAGATGGAAAAATTAAGAACGTCGTGTGCAAACATACACTTAAATAAAATAATATAACAATAGTTTACTAGAACGCATGAATGTGTCTTATTTGTAAAATAAGTAGTCTAAAACATTAAGAATGCTGCCGAAAGTCACTATTCCACGCGGGCGAAGTCGCGGGCACAGCTAGTCGAATATATTTCGCCGATGAAGTTAGGATACGGGAGTTTCCTTTTATAATCTTTCTGATTAAACATAAGGCTTTCAACAATATGCAAAACAAAACATATTTTTTTAGGAACAAAAGCTTTATTTAATTCACCTCTGTTTGGCTGATTGAAAAATGCGAGTCCAGTCAGCCATTGTGAAGGCACTTTTATTTTTCTTTGCTGTCTCTATTGCGGAATGCATAGAGTCACATTCCATTTGGGAATGCCCTGACTCTAGAAATTTAAGTTCCACTCTTCTTAAATTTTCCATGTTTTGTGTAGCATACATCAAAGCTGCTGGTACTTGTTGGTTTCTGTTCTGACCACCGCACCGCAGGTGTCACAGAAAAGTGAAACATCTGTCACAGTTACAGGCAATGTTTTAAAAAAACGGAGCAAAATTTACCCAATCTCATTGCTCCATCGCTTACCATTTAACTCGTTCCAAGTGTAACAATGTGCGATCTCTCCATTTCCTACAGTCAAATTGTACACGCATAATTTCCGGGAATAATAGAACAAAGAAACACTCAAATAAAGCAACTGCAGGACACTTTGCAAATCAAAAGTGCAGGTTATAAAGGTAGGATCAGTTTTGCATCTCACTTTGTGATTTTCTTTGGCTTCATTACACTGCGTTTTTCTCATCAAATGGAATGAATATTCTGCTTCCAGGTTTTTTTTAATTTCTTGAGACGCTTGATCGTATTTTGCGCACGTATTGCAAAGGTCTTTTTTTGGTTTAAAAAACGAGTAGTTGTAATTTTCACAGAATATTCTTCTATAAAGGTGGTAATACACTGTCATATAAATATGACAAGTTGACAAAAAAAATATGGCACAACATCGTCATATAAGTGTGATAGTCATATATATATGGCAGTATTTATATATTACCGTGTTTATATATGGCAATGATTCTAGAGCCATATATATATGGTGTTTCCCAAACTATTTTGAGCAACAGACCCCTTTTCCGAAATGAACTGATACCGTAGACCCCCTAGGCCAAATTACTTTAAAAATTCTGTCTCAAGTTTTTGACTTACTCTTATAGTTAGATACCTAGTACGTAAAAAAGTTTTGCAGTAGTGCAGAAAGAAAATTTTTTGAGATAACAATAAAACATAACGTTACGATGATAGCAGGTATGAAATTCAGGTGCCCTGACATAAGGCCATACGACATAAGGCCATATTCGAATATATGGCGCTATGACGCTTTCAATTGTGACTTAAGGCCATATTCGAACATATGGTCTAATGACGCTTTGTCAAAGGGTCGTAAAGGCATATTTTTTTGCGACTTTAGGCCATACATTGAAATGCCCTAATGACGCTTTCTAGATTATTTTGTTAATAGTTGACCTTGAAACATTATACAGTTTTTAGAAAGCAACACAAGTGCAATCTCACAAAAAAAAGCAACAGTTATGAGCTTAACGAAAAATTTTTATTGATCATTGAAAACTTGCATTCATTCATTCATTCATGCCTTCATCAAATCATTGGATACTTCTTAATCAGTTGCACAAGTTGTCGTTACAATTGAGAGAAACAAGTGGAATTAAAAGACCTTATACATATACAATATACATTATACATATATGTTTATGTATATATAGTTTTTGCGAAGGGTTTCGAAAAGGCAGCAAATGGATTTATATTCCGGATTTCAAATAAGTTTATAAATGTAAATATGAATCCAAGTATTGAAAATACCAAATCTTAACACAATCACTTTCTTTATCGCATAAATTTTGCATTCATAGAAAAAAACAATTCGTTCGTTTATGGATAACCGTACGATGGCAAATTTATGCAAAATTATGTTCGTTTGGCTTTTTACTCACGATAGAATAATGAAGACAAGAGCGAAGCGGAAAAAATTTTCCCAGAGGAGTATGGATGTGTGGTGTAAAAATAAAAATTCGCGCGAATTTTTATTTTTACACCACACATCCATACTCCTCTGGGAAAATTTTTTCCGCTTCGCTCTTGTCTTCATTATTCTATCGTGAGTAAAAAGCCAAACGATAAAAATTCGTTCGAATTTTTAGTTTTACAGCACACTCCATACTCCTCTGGGAAACTTTTTTCATTTATAAACTTGTTTGAAATCCGGAATGTAAAGCAATTTGCTGCCTTTTTGAAACCCTTCGCAAAAGTGATAATTATATATAAGCTCTTTTAATTCCATTTTTTTCTAAATTGAAACGACCGCTTGTGCAACTGATTAAGAAGTAAGGATTTGATGGAGGTATGAATGAATGAATGAATGCAAGTTTTCTCTGATCAATGAAAATGTTTCGTACAGCTCATAACTGTTCCACTTTAAATTGTATTTAGAATGTCTTCCTCGGCCAACCGAAAACTACAATAAAAACAAAAATCCAACCCTCTGTTCTTTTTGCAGAAGAATAGTGGAAAATAGTTTAAATATATATTCTTAAAACACTTTCTTGAAATTTAAGCTGTTAATTTGATTATTTATCAAAGATTTATCTTTGCAAATACATAATGTGATGTTTTTTTGATTTGGAAAGAAAAATTCAGTTTCGTTGTTATAATGTTTGGGGTTTATTTTTTTAACTGGGAAACGGAAGAATGGGTCATAAGGCCATGATGGCATTAAGACGCTTTGGAAAGCGTCATTAGACCATATGTTCGAATATGGCCTTAAGTCACAAGTCAAAGCGTCTTAACGCCATATATTCGAATATGGCCTTATGTCGTATGGTCTTATGTCAGGGCACCTGAAATTCAATAAACATGAAGTGTAATTCATAATTTATTAATGCAGGTTTTTAGAAATCGTGCTCTTAGTTGAGAACAAATAATAAATTCATGATTTGAAAAATTTATGCGATGGATGAATTTCTACCAATCTAGCTAGATCTGGTTTAATATTGGTAAGTTGCAGCCTTAAGTCTCCGCGTTCGTTGAATTCTTCCAAACGGTTTCTTTTTTTCGTCAAAATGTTTGCAACCACACTGAAGCCTTTTTCAACTAAATACGATGATGGGAAAGCGATGAGATATTTTTCAGCAATGTTCCACAATGTAGTATATTGAGTTTCAATGCTGCGTTGCAACCAGAACTTCTGATAGCCTTCGTTGAACTTTAGCTTAAACTCTACGTCAGTTTGGGTGGTGATCAACTCTCCTTGCATTATCACATTGGTTTCTTCCATGGTGTTATACTGTACAAATTTATTACCCACTCAGGAATTTGTAAGTTCAAAAGATTCTCAAACCTCTTGGTAAAATCTTTGTGAAGCGCGTCCAAGTGAGCGACATATGAAAAAAAACATCGTCTTGAAGGATTTCTGTTGATTTCAACAAATGCGTAAACTGAAAGTATTCTTTTCTGCTTAAATTTTGTTTAGAAAGAATAAGTTTTCTCACAAATACCGCTATAATTGATTTTGTTTTGATCAAGTTGAGATCGGTCATGTAATAAATATCCGTCATAGAATTTTTCAGATTTTCTTCCAAATTTAGATCTTTTTCATTTAAAAACTCCAACACAGACCCAAAAATAGCTGAAAATCTTGCTAAGCAAACACATTTTGAAAACCAGCGAACTTCAGTGTGTAAAAGTAACTTAGTAAAGACTTCGTCGTTATCCTCACAAAGCTGAGCAAATAACCGAGAGTTCAATGAATTGCTTTGAAACTTGTTGACAGCATTTATAACGTATTGCACAGACTGGTGCAATCTAGCACTCAGACTTTTTCCTACTAAATGTTGTCTGTGAATCACGCAGTGAATCACCAGTACACCAGGCAATTACCGCTTTAAGTAAGCAATAAAACCACGATGACGACCAACCATAGATAATGCTCCATCAGTCGCAACAGAAATAATGGTTTCTCCATGGAATAGCTTTGTCGGTAAAAAACGTTCCGGTACCAGAAAAATGGATTCTCCTCTGGTATCAGTTTCCAAATATATGGTAGAAAGCAGTTATCGGCACATATTTTCATCTATGATATATGGAACGTATCCTAACAACAGAGCTTCATTGCCGGGTAATGTAGACTCATCTAACTGGAGAGAGAATCTCTTGGTCTGCAATAAATTGCATAAATTGTTTTCCAAGTCGCGACCCATCTCGTCTATTCGTCTCTGAACGGTGTTATTGCTGAAGGATATTCTTTTTATAATATCTTGAGCGGGCTTATGGAATACATTGTTGAGGACGTCTGCAATGTCTGCTAAAGTAAGCTGCTCTCCAATTGTGAGAGGCTTCTCAGACTTCGCTATTAGCAGAGATATATTGTATAGTAGGCTCGCAAGCCATCAACGTTTTGCATAGGAACGTGATATGAGGTTCTCCATTTTTCAAGGCTTCATGGCATCGTTACTAAATACTTTTTCACATATGAGACACATCGGCAAGTGTTTATTTGATGGATTAAAATTTCTCATTTGACATAAGCACTCCGTGCATTCAACGTGCGTTTCAAATAAATTCTATTTAAATTGAATTTGAATTTAAATTCCAAATTTATTTTCATAAAGATGGAAAGCCAAAACGAAGAAACAACTCAAGAAAGTGTTAAAGAATCACGAAAGAAGAAGCGAGCCCGTCAAATTGTGCATGAATGGACAGAAAAGGAGATCACACAGCTCATAGAAGCTGTGGAACTCAAACCCGAACTATGGAAATCATCCGATCTTTTATACAAAAATCGTAACAAAAAAGCAGCAGCTTGAAGTGAAATTGAAGAAAGTGTTATCAACGGTCTTATTGAATCTTCTGAAATATCGTCGAAGTGGAATAATTGCCGCGTGCAGTACAAGGCATATGCTGCGAAATACAAGTTTAAACCATCTGGTTCTGGAAGAGATCACACAAAATAGTTTAAATTTTTCGATGCAATACATTTCATTGGAGTCAACGATGATTTGTCATTTGACCCAACAACCTCCAATATACCAACGGTTATTATGACAAATGTTTTGTATTTGCTTTCGTTTAAGTCTCTCTAATTTCCATGATAGGTACAGAGTATTGACATAGATAACGGAACGACAAATCACTCTCCATCGGAAGTTAGTTCAGCAGGACAAAAAAAAAAAAAGCAAATCAAACCAACCAAATCTTGGCTGCGATGATGTGGTGCTAAAGGGAATAAAATTAGCGGTTTAAAATATGCAAGAATCGAAGAATGATGAGTTCAATATTTTTGGACAATTTGTTGCTGCACAAATTAAAAGATTGCACACCGACTACCAAAAACAGAAACTCAAAAGAATTATTCAACGTGCAATCATGGACTTTAACGATAATGTTCGTCAGCTTTTTAGATTATTGTTTTTTACTTGGCGTTTCTCACGTTTTTTTTATAGATTGAACAGTGATGGATTAACGCATAGGCCCGTGAGGCCCGGGCCTAGGGCGGCACGATTTGAGGGGCGGCAAAATTTTTCAGAACGTTAAAATTTAAGAGCCGTATGATTATTTTTAAATTGGCTGAACATCTTACATTCATTCGATGTCTCGGATTCGATGTCACCGAAAATCAACTCTCAAAGATCAACAACGTCAACATCGTCGATGGCAAAACCCTTTGACGCCACACAAAATACAACATGACCTGCGCTAATTTGCTTTCACTTAAATAGGCATGTAATTATATTTGTCCATTGTCTTATGTAAAGAGAAACATAAAATATTTCATTTTCATTCATGTTTCAGTTGAGTTAACGAGTCGTTAGTGTTTTAAAATCGGCATTGTGAAGTGAAATTGACACACAAAAAAAGCAAAAAATATACTATATTGAAATCAGTTTTGTGAAGTGAAATAGACACATTAAAAAATCAAAAAATATACTATACTTTATTGAAATCTTTGATAAGTGTTTATATGTGTGTGTGTTAAGGAATAAATAGGAATCTTTTTTATTTCTAAAAGATAACCGCACCTCCTGAAGATTTGTGAAAAAACAAGCTTTTGAAGTCAAATGTTTGAAAATAGGTAGTGATTTTACAAAAAAATATATTTAAAAAAATTCTCTGTGTTTACTACATATCGTTTTCAGTGACATAGAAATCTCTAAATTTTGTGAGCATTCGATCGAGCAGTCAGTTCAATTGTCGAGGTCCGGAATTTATTTTTTTAATCAACAATGAGTAGCTATCGAAAAAAATTAAGCGGTTCAGAATATCGTAAAAGAAAAGCAGAAGAATCTTCAAAAACAGAAAGTTTACTAAAAAAAAATCCCAAAAATATCTGATTTTATGATAAGTTCTACAAAATCTTTAATTATTGATAACGATCAACAAGCATCAGGGTCAACTGTCGTAAGTATTTTGATGCAATTGTTCATAATTATTTTCCTTTACTATACGGAAGTGGGGTTTGCATGTTTTTCGGCCATAAAAAAATCAAAGAAATTACTTTCTCATAATTTTTTTTCTTATATTGTTCTACTCTTCAGAGGATTTAAGATAAATATTAACATAAGACCGTGAACATTAAATTTAATAAAAAGTCTTGAGATTGAATGTTTAAAAATGAAAATTTTCACCTTCAATCAAATTTTCAATATTGAAAAAAATCAAAAATCTGACATTTTCGTAATTTAAGAAAATAACCTATTGAAAGAAATTTTTTTTTGAAACTGTTCTACTTTCGATGCGTAGTAAAAAAAATAGAGGTATGCCAAAATGTTTATTTATAACCTTCAAATTTTTATGGCTGAAAACATGCGAGCCCCACTTCGAAATTTTATTTTACAATGCTTTGAAAAACTAAAACTTTAAATGGCTACTACTTTTTTTAAATGGCTTATGTCGACAGAAGCTATAATTTCTTTTGATTTCAACTTGTAATAAGCGCTTATTTCATGACTTAAACCGTTTCAAAAAAAATATATTTTCTTATTGTTTTGATCAATTTGAACTCAATATAGACGTAAGCTGTTATGCAAATGCATTTTTTGCCTATTTTAACATAAGCTGCTTTGATTTTTTTGTTTTTAACGGCTATTTTTTGTCGTATGGCAACGGGACCCAGATTAAATGAAGGGCAAACAGAATTGAAAATATGTGATACTGAAATAACCTTATCTTCTTTGAATGTTAAGTTTAATACTTAATTAAGAATAAATAAATAAAAGTAATTAAAAGAATTGAAAAAATTCTAGGCGGATTTTAACAATTCTTCAGCACAAGATGCCAAAGAAGTACAATCAAATTCTTCATTATTACAAGACACAGATGCGAACGAGGAAACACAGTCAACAACTGATATTTTACAACTAAGCAGTGATCCTTTTCTATGGAATCTAAACGAAAAAACTCGATATTTTATAACTATGAACGGTGTGCCACAAAATGAAGTTACGGATTTTAAGAATTCTAAAAATGTTTATAAGGATAAAACGAGGTTTTGTTCTAAAAGTTTATTCGAACGTACTTTGAAAAACGGAGAAATTCAACGTCGTGAATGGTTAATTTATTCCGAAACAAAAGGATCCTTATTTTGTGTTTCATGTTTACTATTTGGTAAAAGTGGTGAAATGAACGCTTTCACTGGTGAAGGGAAAAACGCAAAAGGTCGAATTGAAGCTCATGAAAATTCTGATTTTCATAAAACTAACGTTAGCAAATTAAAAGCTCGAGCAGTCGTACAAGGGCGCGTTGATGATTGTCTAATAAAACAGCTAGATGAAGAAATTTTGTACTGGAAAAAAATCTTATATCGAGTGATTGCGATTGTTTAATCCCTTGCGACAAGAGGGTTGCTATTTAGAGGACATTCAGAACGAATCGGAGATCCTCATAATGGGAATTTTTTAGGTGCAATTGAGCTTCTTGCTGAGTTTGACCCGTTTTTAGAGGAACATTTAAAATTGTATGCGCACCCTGGCCGTGGAAATACCTCGTACATATCTAAAACAATATATGAAAAAATCATGTTACTAATTCAAAACAAAGTTTTGTAACAAATTTCTAAAAAAGTGCAATCTGCTTAGTATTTTGGTGTGATTGTGGACATTGCACGTGTTGATCAGCTCACGATAATTATTAGATATGTGCGCGGTAACGGTGAAATTGTTGAGAGATTTTTAGAATTTTTACCAAATACTGGCCATAAGGCTAAAGACATTGAAGATGCTTTATTAAAATCTCTTGAAAACAATGGTTTGGACATAATGAACTGTCGTGGTCAATCCTATGATAACGCAAGCAATATGTCAGATTTATATTCAGGAGTGCAGTCAAGAATTAAAACGATTAATCCATTAGCAGAATATGTTCCTTGTTCTGCCCATTCTTTAAATTTAGTAGGAAGGTAGGAACCTGTGCAGCTGAATCTGTAACCGAAGCAGTAGACTTTTTTTCTACTTTACAAGAACTTTATAATTTTTTCACTATATCAACAAATTGTTGGACAATCTTAGTGCAGCATACAAGTTTAAGACTTAAGAGTCTCTTTCAAACTCGTTGATCTGCTCGTCATGATGCATGTTATGCGTTACAAAAAGAATGGCCTGGAATAATTAATGCACTGAACTTTATTGCTCAAAATCGTGATGAAAAACCGACTACGCTATCTGAAGCTACAGGATTGCAGCGAAAATTGCAACACCTAGAAACGGCTATTTTGGTCATAGTTTGGAATGTTATTTTAGATCGTTTTAATGCTGCAAATAAGAAGCTTCAAGGATCTCGTGCGGATTTATCATCTGTTGTACAAATTTATGGTTCTTTGGCATTATTTCTTCAAGATATGAGGGACAAACAGTACTCTGAATATGAAGAAAAGCCAAAAGCACTGTCTGGAGTTCAAGTTAACTATCGTTATGATACAGGTCGCAAGAAAACTAGAAAAATTCAGGCTGATGAGTCACGGGTGAATGAAACAATACCTTCATCTGGTCACGAACATTTTCGCACCAATGTGTATTACCGAATTTTAGATACGTTAAGCATACAATTGGCCGGACGTAGCAAATACAGAAGATGTACGCTCAGCACAAGAAATATACAATGTCTTGCATTCTCGAAATCTTTGAGATGTTTATCCGAACGTAGACATAGCTCTGCGTATTTTTTTGAGTATTCCCGGTTCCCGCCAGCAATTGTTCAGGAGAAAGGGTTAAATCTTATGTACGCGCAAGTATGGGCCAAGATAGACTTAATGCTTTGGCATTATTGTCTATTGAAGCTCAACTGGATCAAGAAATTGATTATGATGACATAGTTGATGCTTTTGCTCGGACAAAAGTCAGGAAGAAGAGACTTACAAATTAAGCAATACACAATAATTTGAAAAAAATGCTTATTATTATTTTTTAGGCTAGCTAGAGTTAAGTAAACATTTTTCTGTATTTTTTAATAATTATTTTTGAATAAGAAATGGAGCACTCTCTTATGCTTTGCACTATGAGTCGTGTAAAAAATAAAAGCTATAATGTATTTTGAAAAAATACTTGTTATTATTTGTTAGACTAGCCAGAGTTAAGTAAACACTTTTCTGTATTTTTAAATAATTATTTTTGAATAAAAAATGGAGCACTCTCTAATGCTTCGCACTATGAGTCCTGTAAAAAATAAAAGCTGTATTTTAATATACACAGAATTTTAGTGTAAATTCACAAACGTCAATTTTTTGTGCAGTGATTCGGCATCACTGCTATTTTGCGATGCTGATGCTTATGCAGCTGTTGCTGATGCGATACCGATGCGATGCTGATCGGTTATTTGTTTGACGTTAAAAAACACTTTTTTCTTTTATTTAATTAATGATGGACGTTCTTTTATTGAAAACATTAATAGATAATAATGACCGTAAAAGTGATAATTTCGTGTATAATATGCGTGAAGCAAAGCGTAAACGTTTTAACAGAAATCGTTTAGTATTAAAATTATCAGAAAAAAGAAAAATTCCAAAAGTAATAAATTACTTCAATGTAATTGAAAGTTATCCAGACGATATATTCCAAAGCCATTTTCGAATGAGCCGCACAACTTTTTATGTGAGCTTATTGTCTATATATAGTGTTTCATATTTGAGTTCTAACTATGTATTCTCAAAATTTAGGAACTGTGTCGGAAACTGGATCCCTTTTGGACAAAGCCACATACTGGTCGAATCGGACTATCCATAGAAAAATGCTTATACATTACTCTATGGAAACTGTGTAACGGCAGAGTAAGCTTTCGTATCCTTTCTGATCGCTTCGGTATTGGAAAAGGATCATCTTTCAAAATTTTTCTTAAAACCGTAAACGTAATTTCTAAATTGAAACATGAAGTACTCTGGCCATCACTTCAACAACAAATGATAATTATGGAAGATTTTGCAAATAGCAGAGAAAACCCTTTTCCGTTCGTGATTGGCTGCGTAGACGGAACTCATTTCAATATCCCTCCTCCAAGAAAGGATCCTTGCAGCTACTACGATCGAAAAGGAAATTTCACAATAACTATGCAAGTAGGTGCATAATCATAACCTTTGCATTTACATTATTTTACCATAAAGATGATCCTTATAGGCCATATGCGACAGTAAGTTTCGCTTCATTGATGTTTTTATTGGATACCCAGGTAGCTGCCACGATGCAAACGTATGGGCAAATAGCCCAATATGCAATGCTATAAACAATCGATCAATTCAGTTTGCCGAAAACGCTCATCTACTAGGAGATACAGCGTACCCACTCTCCAAATATTTGATGGTTCCATACAAAGACAATGGGCACCTAACTACGGAGAAAAAAAAGTTCAATACTTGCCTCAGTTCAACAAGAGTTTTCATAGAACAAGCATTTGGCATTTTAAAGAAGAAATTCCAGATACTAAACTACATTGATATAAGGTCAACGAAAAATATATCAAACGTAGTGCTTGTGTGCTGCATTTTGCATAATTTTATTATTAATAGAGAAAAGATTTTAGACGAAAATGATTGGAGTGCATCGAATGATCAAATCACTTCACAATCACAGCCTTCAAATGATACAACAGAACGGAACACCCAAGAGGGAATCGAAAAAAGAAATAATCTAGCAATGCTTTTTGTTTCTTAAAAAAGATATAGACTCATTTTTAAAGATGAAATGTACAATGTACGCACTTTATTTTTGAATAAAAACAAAACAAAATTAAACAGAGCTTCATACTCATACAAAGGAACTAAAATGTTTATTATCACATTGAGATTTTTTTCCAAAGTTATAAACTAAGAACTAGGAACTTCTTTCTAGCAATAGTTAAAAACAATTCTAAAACATAACTAACACCCCTATTACAGATGACAACCCAACTGAAAACTGGGTTGTGTGCCCGTGTTATATATATGAGGAGACAACCCAATAATAGTTGAGTTGTCATCCATAATAGGGGTATAAAAAAACAAAAAACTTCATAAATATTACACATTAAGTAATCATACTTGAAAGTTATCTTAGTTGAAACTAATTGCCATCTCTATTTTGCAGCATTTGTTGCAAAACAACTTTTAAATCACGCATTTCTTGAATTCGCTGGCGCTCAGTTTCAAGTTTTTGCCTTTCCAGATCCATAAGTTCTTTATGTCGTAAGTCTTCTTTCTTAGACTCCTGTTTTAAAAATTCCAAATTTTCATTTTCTTTATTTGTACGGCGACGTTTGTTCGGTGGGGTGTGGTCTGGCTCTGGGTCTGTGCAAGTTTCGTTGAGGTCATCATTGGCATCTTCCGAAAATGAAATATTCTCAGCGGCAGACTGGGACTCAATAGAATGAGATTCTTGCTCCACCATTGTTGTTGCGTTTGAGGAAACTAGAAGTGTAGAAATTATTTGGCATTCAGGTGGCTGAATGGAATGTTTTTTTCCATAAATTTCATCTAGAATGTCGAAATGGTCCCATGCTGTTGCATCACGTCCAGTTTGTTTGTTTCTTTTTTTAATCCTTTTGTATGTTATTAAAATATTCAGAAATTTACGATGTATTTGAGTTCTGTCAAATTTGAAATCTGGGACTTCATTTTTTATTTCGCAAAGAATTTTTCCCCATAGAACCGACTTTGCTTTTTTTCCAGCCGTGAACTCCGGTTCATATTTTAGCCTAATGGCTATCAGCAACTTTATTTCTGCTTTTGTGAAATACTCTCTAAGAAATGAAATAAAAAAACACAAAAGAATCTTGAATAAATATTTTTATGTATATATTTGCTATTAAACTACTTACTTTTCGTTTTCCTTCTCCATATTTCTAAATGTACTTGATGTTATGTACGATGGCGTCTAACCTAAACACTCTCTCGTCTTGATGCTTTTTCGTTTAGTTTTTGCGCATCAGTTTATGCAACTTTGCAATAATGAACAGTTGACGAGAAAAGTTATGCCAAACTCTGCGTTTGTGAACGTTTGACTTTTAACGTTTGGGCATCATTACTGCAGCGATGCGTTTATGAATTTACACTTAGTGATCTAAAAGGGCGGCGTATCAGACAGGGCCTAGGGCGGCAATAAGCCTTAATCCGCCACTGAGATTGAACAAGAAATGTATGCCGAGTCATTAAACCAAATAGTGGTTATGACTGACACAGGAGAACAAGTGCGAATGTAGTTATTTTCAATAATTTGAATGATAACAAAGAAAAAAAGCTATTGTATAATTGTATTAAATTGTGGTGCTTTTATTTCCATTACTACATAATGGCTTGGTATTGAAAATCAACTTCACCCGCGCCTGGTGTTAAACACCATTCCATTAAGTCATTTCGGATCTGATTTACATCATTTCCTAGGTCTTCAATGTGTTCTTCAAGGTTTTGAGTGCCGTTATCTTCGGTTTCAAACGTTTCTATCTCAAAGACGTAATCTGGTGATTTGATATCTATCAAAAAATTATGCAGTGCACAAGCAGCTAATACAATCAGTTTATTTTTCACTGGTTCCAAGCCAATTGGTTTTTCAAAAACACTGAACATTTTTGTGATAATGCCAAAAATATTTTCAATAACGTGTCGTGCACGGCTTAAACGATAGTTGAATATACGTTGCATATAGCTTAGTTGGCGTTTATTGAAAGGGTTCATCATATGTTTGCCAATTGAAAAAGCGTCATCGCAAACGAAGCAATACGGAATCTAAGTTAAAAAATCAATTTTTGGTTATGAAATAAATAAAGAGATAAGAAAAAGTTTTTTTTACCTTCAATTGACTATTTGGCAAGAAATTTGGTGGCGGAAGATGTAACGCATTGTTTTTCAAATGATGAGAAAGAGAACACCGATTGAAAACACCACCATCAGAATTTCTCCCATTCGAGCCAACATCCACATAAATCAATCAGTAATTTGCATCTCCAACTGCCATAAGAACAATACTATGAAAGTTCTTATAATTATAATATAAGCTTCCTGCATGAGCTGGTGCTCTTATTGCAACATGCTTTCCATCGATTGCACCCAAGCATTGAGGAAAATTCCAACGCTGGCAAAAATCATTGGATATTTTTTTCCATTCCTCTTCTGATGAAGGAAACTACATACATAAAAACATTTTAATAGAACCAGATGAAAAACTAAATGCACATGATTTCTACCTTCAAATGTTGATCTTTCAGTGATTGGAAAATTGCATCGCAAGTTTCTGGTATAATTGTGGATATTGATGGTTGAGAAATACGAAACAAATACGACAAAGGTTTGAAGCTGTCACCAGTAGCCAGATATCTTAATGTTACCATTAGTCGATCACTCGGTGATATTGCTTCGCGAAGAACAGTGTCTTGTTTTTCAATTTTTGGACTTACAAGACCAAGAATCAAATCAAAATTCGATTTTGACATGCGTAAAAAATTTGTAAATAAAGATGGCAATTGAAGGTCAAGTTCCTTCATCAAGTTCTCGCAACACCCTTTTTCCTTTCTTTTTGCTAGCCATTCGTGAACCCAAACTTCTCTTTGCTTCTTTGAGCTAATGAGTTTTCTTCGTCTCAAATAAACGTTAGACAATGAAAGAACGAGGATAGAACTGTTGTCCATTTCACTGCTCCAAAATATTTTTTATTTAAGACTCCGAAAATAAAAAGTTCGGTACTGAATGTCAAGCTTTTTAAATATGCAAATAGAAATAAAGAAACAACTACAATTAGAGAAATAAAAATAAAAAAACATAGGCGGATTGTATGACAAGCGCAATTCATATAAAATCAATCGATTTTTATATGGCTAGTTCATTATATTCATGCTTGCCATACTTTATATGGCACAGGCTGCCATATAGGTGTGATAGCGATACTTTTCTTTGTCATATAATTATTGTTTGCCACATAAATTGTTCATATATATGGCATAGTGTAATAGTACTTGCAATATTTACAGAAAATGTGTCATACATTACATATATGACAACTTTGTTCATATTTATATGAAGTGTAATACCGCCTTAAGTTTTTTCATATACAATTTTGGTTATATTACTATTTTGGCAGAACTCATTTCGATATAAATCATACATTTTCCAAATAGACAAGTTTTATCCAAGTACATATAAATTTTTCGTTGACTTCCTTACATAATGAGATTCCATAACTGGGAAGCTTTCAATATGGGTTTTTACTTGCAATACTCCTGCTTCACTTGTTTTATTCTTCTATTCCATTTGAAACACAGAGGGTTTTTTCAAAAAAAATTGCACATACTCTGTGTCTTCCAATTAAGTTTTCCAAGAAATATGCTTTTAACACTAGGTGCAGATTTCTACGTTTGGGTAAGCTCACTTCGACAAATTTTAAAATAAAATCTTTTTGTCTGTTATAGTCTGCGAACCCTTCAATATGTCTGGCAAATTTTATTTCTTTAAACCTCCGAAAAATAAATGGAACATTGAAACTTGCATTTTGAACAATCAATGGATTTTGGAGGCTTTGCAGGATAGTTTTTTCTTTTTGTCGTATAAGCAAGACATTTAGCTCTACAAGATTTCGTCACATTAAATTTCCAGGTTTCAGGTTTGACTTTCTTATGCCTTGTTAAAATTTTCTTACCACTCTCTGGAAAATAATCTAAAAAATTCCGAAATTTCTGAATCTTCGGGGGCTGGATTGGACTGAAAAGTTGGATCTTGATTGGAGTCATCACTGAAATTCATCTCTTTATCACTTGTGCAATCGTATTCGACTTCCTGAGCAGCAACGACCTTTGAAGATAACGCATCAACAAATTAAATTCAAACGGCTTTTTTAATAGAATCTTTTTTAATATGTAGAATCTTGCCAAATTTTTTTCCGCTTCGCTTTAAGTTTCCTTTTCTGTACTTAACGCGGCGGCTGATGCAGATTTTTTTTTTAAGTCCATCACTTATATCTTAAAATTGAATTAAGTAAGAACACATCTTTTACACACACAGGCACACTTTATCTTATGCTCAAAACCTATACATTCGATTGCACAAACAGCTGTCAAAAAGATAAATTTCAAAAAAAAGTATTCGAAAAAAGTATTGACCAATTGAAAGTCGAACAAGAACAGAGAGCATCGACCAATTCCATAAAACGGCAAAAATGGGTTTGATAGTTAATGAGGGTAAAACGAAGTATACGAGTATACCTACCTTTTCATCAAATAACGACTGCGAACATCGACAATTTGGACAAAACGTCACAATAGACAGACATCATGGTAGTACAGGACTTCGTCTACCTAGGATCCGCTATGGGCACGGAAAACAACATCAGTGCGGAGATCAAACGAAGAATAACTCTTGCCAAACGTTGCTTCTTCGAGTTAAGGAGGCAATTAAAAAACAAAGCTAGGAAAAGACCTGGCTCGCCCTAGTTCTGCTATACGCAGCGGAAGCGTGAGCCTTATCGAAAGCGGATGAGGAAACCCTTGGTCGTTTCTAAAGAAAAATATTCCGAATGATCTTTGATCCCTAATGCAAAAAAAAATGTCTGGAGAAGAAAATACAAGAACGCGCTGTATGAGCTGAACCGCGAAATGGACACAACTAGAAGAATACGCATCGCTAGGCTACGATGGCTGGGCCATTTAGAGAGAATGGACCCAAACGCTCCGGATCGACGGGTTTTCGACAGCTCAAACCTCATCTGACTTAGAGTGTAAGACTAGAGACAGCTCGTCCGAAACCGACATCGTTGACGAGAGAAGTTGGTTATTGCTCAGGTTCACCCCGAAGTGTAATGCCCACCTATGTAAGTAAGTAAGAAACATTTACATTTGCTACGATTGAGTGACAAACCAATATTTCAACCACTTTTCTGATATTTGTTATTTAGGTCTTCATTTATGTCATGATGCATGATCACAGTTTTCTATTGGATCAAGAGGGCTGCTTTTAAAGATTGAAGTGTCATTCCATTGTGACGAGTGGGACATTCATACTCATTTTTGCCTACACTTTGCTTCATTTTTGTCAAACGGCAACGATTTATGTACGTAGTGAATATGGCATTTTCACATACTTGAATAGTCATTCCATACTGTAACATCGAAAAAGGTATGAAAATATCAATAGGCAAGAAACTATGAAACTTTTTTTAAACAACCTAATGTTATATGGTTCCTGATATTGTACAGATTTAGTATTAGAATAGTTTACGGAAATATCTCGTAAAACAAAAATAATATGCTTCTCAATGCTTGTGACTGGGGGGAACAGTACTTTTTTGACGGGTGGGACGAGTAATATTTGGTCATACAAGTGTATAAAGTTTTTTTTTTACTTAAAATCAGCTCTTTAATGAATTATTTAAATGTTACTTAAGTAATCTATTCTCAAGATTTGGATTTAAATATAAAGGGTTTTCCAATAAGAGTGATTTGATTTCTTTAAAAAACACACTTGTAGTTAAGGATATTTAAATATTTTTTATTTAATGTGCAGTTCAATCAATACAATTAGGTTTTAAATAAAACGTCATTCAAATTACCACCACGACTTCTTCTGCAGCAACAAATTCGATGAACCCAATTTTTCCACTAAATCAAGTCGTATATCATGAATATTGACTTGATCAAGTATGTTCGTTAGAATTCAGCCACGTTTTATTTGCTCAACAGTTTTAATGTAAAATTTCTATGATAAATGCCTGAATTGAAGTTTGACCTATACATTTGATAGGTCAAACTTCAATTCAAGCAATTAAAACTTACATTAAAACTTTATAGTGGAAAATCATCAAAATTGTGATCTATACATTTTGATTGGCAAAGGGTACGACGCGCGCCGCGCCGACGGAGCAAACAATACGTCTGGTCGATACAATAGTGTTCAGGCAATTACTTGTCAAAAATTTGCTCCGCATGCTCTGTATGTCCACTGTGCAGCACATTCTTTGAACTCTACTATTTATATTTCCAGCAAAATACCAGCCATTAGAGATTGGCCGGGTTCAAGACGAATTTCGAAAGTTCGAAGAGATCTGTCAGTCCATGAACGATAATCTCACAAGAAACGTCAAGTTTTTTTTTTACCCCAAAAGCAGTTCATTCAGTTGTCAATTTTACTTGGAATAGGTGGTTCAAAGTATAAATTTTGTGTTTTAAGAGAAAAGTTGAAATGGATTTTGAAGACGAAATCCTAGGTAAAAGATTTTATAAGATTTCATTGTTCTTTTTTCACTGTTTTCTTTTATGGGGCAGAACAAATAGAAGCGTATATGTCCTTAACGACCTACTGTTCTCATCTCCTCTATTAAGCACTCCTGAATTGTTGGGAGTGCAGAATGAAGCTATACGAGAAACCAGAATTTCTTCGAAGAAATAATTCCAGCGTATTCCGAAGAAGAATTTCGTCAGCATTTTCGTATGAGTCGAGGATGTTTTAGTGTAAGTTTCAAAAAAAAAAAAAAAGCATAATCATTTATCTTTTTTTTACTAGGACCTTTAAAATAAAGTTGACTTAAAGGCCGAAAAAACGGGCTTATACAAAAAATTGTGTTTTACTGTTTGGATGCTGGCCAAGCAGGAAAGTTTTTTGTCCGCAGGTGATAGATTTTGTCGGAGCTCCAGGGGCGGCTGCATGATGCTCGAGTTTTTCGAAATAGTGAACTGCATAGAAGGATTGAAGAACTGATACCACCAGAGTATCATATTTTAGGTGACTCGGCATATACACTGTCGAGCACTTTGCAAGCTCCTTTCCGCGACAACGGGCACCTTACTGCGGCTCAGTCGCGTTTTAATACGTCACACAGCAGTGCGAGAGTTGCGATAGAAAGAGCCTTTGGATTGCTGAAAGGAAGATTTCGGCGCTTAAAATATTTGGACGTCGATACGCTACAAATGGCAATTAACATGGTTGTGGCGTCCGTGGTTTTACGCAACCACATTTTGCTTTCCGATGGCGAATCTTACGATGAGTTACCTGCAAATGCGGAAGAGGTAGAAAAGCTTCCACTCAACTCACTTGGGCAAAGTGTCTCTGACCAAAGATCTTACCGGGGTGGGGAAACTAAGCATTTGAAAATTTAAAAAAAGTAACAATTTTTAAAAAAAAAATTAATAAAAAACTAAAACAAAAAAAAAACAAAAATTCAGTCTTTCAATATTCAATAAGGAACGTTAAAAATAACCAAAAAAATATAAGAAAACTTAAAAAAAAAAATACTTAAAAAAATCAATGGCCAGACTTTTCAAATTGTTTTTTTTTTTTTAAGGCCAGCTTTTCAGCCTCGATTTTGTTATATTCCTCTCTCAGAGTCACCATTCTCTTCATCGACTCCATAATCGACTCCGCAATTTTTATTCGCCGTGCCTCCACCTCTATTTCAAGAGCCTCTCTTCTGGGTTCTGCTGGCTCTATCAAACCTGCTTTCTCTTTTGGCTCTTGTAGAATTGCCTAACAACAGCAGTCATAGATGAAGTAGAGTCAGTGGCCGTGTCTGAATTGATGCTTGTTGTGAAGGCTCGGTGGTTGGGATTTAATACTGGTGGAGTGTATGGTGCAGTTGTGGGGTATTCTGTGGATGCTCGGGTGTAGGGTGTGGATGCTCGGGTGAAGGGTGTGGATGCTCGGGTGTAGGGTGTGGATTTTGAAGGGAAGGGTGTGGATGCTTGGGTGAGGGGTGTGGATGTTGAAGGGTAGCGTGTGGATGTTGAAGGGTAGGGTGTTGGTGCTCGGGTGCAGGTTGTGCATGCTCGGGTGTAGGGTGTTGATGCTCGGATGTAGGGTGTTGATGTTGAAGGATAGGGTGTTGATGTTGAAGTTTAGGGTGTTGGTGCTCGAGTGTAGGGTGTGGATGCTTGGGTGAAGGGTGTGGATGCTTGGGTGTGGTTGCTTGGGTGAAGGGTACGGACAAAAATGAGTATTTTGGTTTATTAAAGTAATCAAAGTCTTTATGTTTCTTTATCGTTTTCAAAATATGTAATTTTTTGGAATAAATCAACAGTATTAAAACAAGTTTTACTTATTATAGTGAGTTTTCTTAAAGCTCATAACATTTGTGAAACTTAACAAAATCAACTTCTTAGTTTACCGGTTTTTTAAAACTAATTGTATGACACTAAAGTCAGCCTTTATAATATAATAAAAAACTTAAATATAAACAAAGAAAAATTACTACAACTAATGAGTTATCACAACCATGTTATGAAATGACAGCGGACTGTTGGCCAGGGAACTGTAATTTTTTCATAAACATTTAATAAAACAAACTCATTTGAACATATCAGATTAACGAAACAGATGTCGCTCTATACTAGATAATTAATTATTTTAAACAAGTCGTCGTTATTAAAACTGTTAAAAAAGTAAAAAAAAGGCTTACCAGGGGACTGTTTCCTCTGACGGTCGAAACGCGTGGATCACCAGCAGATGCAGTCGTCACACTTAACAAAATGGCGGCTGCCCGCCTAGCTCCATAGCCGAACGAACTTCACACCGATTGCGTTTCGTTTCACGATCTTAATGTTTCGCGCCAAAACAAAATTTGATTTCAGCGCAGTTTTCAAATTTTAGCAAGGCACTGTTTCAAAAATTTGAGGACAGCATTCGCACATAGATATTTTGAATAAATTATATTGCAAGAAATATAATTGAGAAGTATAAAGATACTTAATGTTATTTTTATGTATTTGGATATTTTTTATTCCGTTATCAACGGCAAAAAAATTAATATTGGTAACAAGACTTGGGTGATTCCACGGTAACACCCGAAACGAAAACTTTTCGACTCATAAAATTTTTAATCCTTATCCTGATATCTTAGCGTTTAATTTTTTTTTTTATTTTCTACGTTTTTAGTTGCTTTATCTCAATTGTAAGATTTGTAGATTAAAGCAAAAGGGTAAACAATTTTATGAGTCGAAAAGTGTTCGTTTCGGGTGTTACCGTGGAATGACCCACTTGTAATTCTGGAAAAGGGACGCACCAGGAGACTGCTTTTTTGATGTGTTTGGGGTTTATTTATTCAAATGTAACATTATTAAATTACTAAATAAGCTGTGGCGTGCCAAGAATGCATAACACTATGTCATTATTGATAAAGAAAAGCAGAGAGAAATTTTAATTTATTACATAAAATTTGCTTGGGACAGCGATTTTCCATTTAGTGGAGAAATACCCATCTATATTAGACCTTAGAACAGAGGCAGTATGTAACAAAATTTCACTGTACAAAAACTTCGCATCTGAATTAAACAATAATTTACTGTTTATATCAATGTCATTTGTACAAGTCAACTTCTTCTTCTTCAATAGCGCGGAAATACATCTCAGTGTGTATATTTCATCAAACAAAGCAAAGATACAATACTTTAGTGATTACTAGAAAAAAAAAAAATAACAATAATTGGATAATTAAATAAAAAATATAAATAGTTACATAAAAAATTAAACATGCACTCGTACTAATCATTACCACCATTAAAAATTATTTAACAACAAAAGAAATTTATTTTTAAATGAAAATCTGCTCAAACTAAAATCAATCATTGCATGAAATGAATTTGCAGTTTTTAAACATCTATTCAGTGGTTCATTGGCTGCATAATTTGTTCTGGTGTGGTCTCAGTTACATTAATATCACAATCAATCCGGTGCCTCAGCCAAGGTGCAGAGCTATCTTCAAAATGCAAATCTGAAGTATACGTCAGTATAGGTACATCTTGTGCTCATCCTCACAGACGCACTTGATTGCGATTGGTTCCTTTTTAGTTTGCTCTTGCACTTGTCTTTATCCTTCTTCTTAAGGCGCAAGGTTGATGATGCAATTGTATACATATGAAAGGCGATGCGTCCTCTGATTTAAAGTACAGAAGTGCAGTCTGATAGCAACTACTCTGCTCAAAGATAAGTTTTATCAGGAAACGGTTTGCATTCATATAGCAAACGTTTAAAAGTAAAAAGGGGCCTGGTGAAAAATCCATAAAGAAAGTTTTCTATAAATGACTTTTGAAAGCACTCCTTGTGAAAAATGTTACAGGAGCAGAAGGTTTCGATAGCATCTCTGAATTCTGTCACAAACCTATCTGAAGGACTGTTCTGATAAAATTTTCACCGTGCAATTAATGCAATGGTTGTTTTGGTTTAGGTTTTTTTTTAAGTGTAAATTAATACCTTTTGGTGAACTGAATGGTGGTCTTGAAGCGAAGTAAAAGAAGAGGAATTTGGGTTAGGTAGGGAGTGGACTTAGGAACTTCGAAGCGGAAGTACTTAAGAGAAGAACCAGAAAAGTTTACACCGTAGGAAAATGTAGGTATAATGATTGTACAACGAGGAGACTTGGGAGGCTATGGCGTAGCTCGGCTTAGCTCGGCGGATGTTCTCTCCCCAAGTGCACCTCAACTCGCAACAAAACACATATCGTGCTTAAACAGAACCACCACCACAAAATTGACAGGAACTTTTCTTCATGTTGGAGTAGTGTATGGATTCCCGTATAGAAAATAGACTCTGTCAGAATTCTATTCAACCTCGCCTCGTAACCCTACTCATATTCCCCTGAAAGTGAAGCCTAAGGCTTCCATTGGCCCATTAAAATTCAGCAAGTTCCCTTTTCAGACGTGATGCACACAGTTTCTTTATTTGTATTACTTTAAGCTACAGCACATAAATAACCAGAAAAAAGGCAACGACAAATATCAAAAACTAAATCAAAATCTATAATAATAAAAAAAAAATAGAAATGCAATTGAGTTAAACCTATAGGTTTAACTTAACAGGTTTTTTTGTAAAGAATTTGATTGATACGACTTTTTATTTATGCTTTTCAAGGGCGTTTTATTTTGACTTTGACCTAGGTGCTCAAGGACACTTGTTTTGGCAGGTTGGAATTACTCTATTTTATGCCCAATTAGACATTTTATGTTTATTGAACGATTTACAGGGAGTCCCGTAATTCGTGATATATACTTTGGGATGTGATTCTTGGTCATATTCTAAGAAAAAATTGTTCTACAGTAAAGTCCGATTCTCAAGTTAAACTTAAAGTAAACTTAAACTTTAAGTTAACTTGAAGTAGAGTAAATTAAAATTAAAAATAACTTAAAGCAAAGTAAACTTAAAATAATTTTAAACTCAAAGCAAGTAAACTTATACTTAAA
This sequence comes from Melanostoma mellinum, assembly GCA_914767635.1. Taxonomy (NCBI): domain Eukaryota; kingdom Metazoa; phylum Arthropoda; class Insecta; order Diptera; family Syrphidae; genus Melanostoma; species Melanostoma mellinum. The sequence continues at coordinate 61,388,521 of OU612060.1, read as the reverse complement.
GTAAAGTAAAGTTAAAGTAAAAAAAACTTAAAGTAAAATTAAAGTAGGCTTAAACTTAAAGTAAAAGTTACTTTTCTTTAATTTTACTTAACTTTAAGTTTAAGTTTGCTTTACCTTAAGTTAACTTTACTTTAAGTTCAAGTTTACTTTAGGTACTTTAAGTTTAAGATTACTTTACTTTGATTTTACTTTGCTTTTACTTAAAAATTACTTAACATAAAGTTATATTCTAATACTTTTTTTTACTTTAAGTAAACTTAAAGTTTTTAAGTAATGTAAACTTAAAGTTAAAGTAATGTAAACAATACATGGCTTTTGAGAGCCCTCAATTTGCCACAGCAAAAAGCTAGGGCAAGTTTATGGAAAACCTAGGTCAACCCTAGGGCTCAAAAAACCCTCAACACACACGCTTTGTGGTGACCCCAGGGCGATCCTGGGGCTTCAACGAACAAACCTATAGATTCCCAATAAAACTCGGCTTATAGCTGGTAAATGAAGTTTATGGAATAAAAGCCGAGTTTCATTGGGAACCTGTGCCCCTGTTCTGTAACTGTCGCCTCGATAAAAGCAGGCGATAAACGGTGGAAAATGGAACGAAATCCTACTAAATGCATAGAATTTCGTTCGTTTTTTTCAGAGTTTAAATGAAGTATCCGATTGTTTTACAAACGGAAAAGTTCTGTGTGCTTTGATAAACAGGTTTGTATTTGTGTACTTGTGTCGTTGTTTTCGAATAATGTATTTTTCCTGTTTTTTTCATAGGTAACGACCGGATCTAGTCGATTTTAACTCAGTAAAAGACTTACCAGTAGCCGAAAGCAATGAATTGGTCTTCAAAATCCTTGACAAAGAACTGAAAATATCGAGGGTTATGATAGGAAAAGACTCTATTGAGTTAGACAAGACCGACTCAAAAATTTGGACCAAGAGTTCGCCAAGCACAATACTTGTGGTCTACAAGTCAAATCAAATCCTACCTTCTAGTCCTTAAATTGCTGACCCTTCCAATGCCAATAACAAGAAATGCTGCTAGGTGGTACTTTCGTTTTTCATCCGCACTTACCAGGTGAACTAGCAAAATCACCGACTAAAAAAATTGGATTGTAGATACTATTGCATGCATTGTTGATAGTTTCGTTTGAAGAGTAGTGATTATCTTATGCTAACCTAACCACAAACGCATTATACTAATTATTATGAGTGGATTTAGTAGTAGTTTTTTCGCTAAAATGCTTTGTGTGCTTCAATATGTATTTGATGCTAGGGTATTTTGGTGGTTGAATCTTGTTTCCACACTTGTAATAATAACTTTATAAATTTTCAGAACCTGTTAAGATCATTGTGCATGGAACATATTCCAATAATAGAAAACAAGTCCGTAGACACAAATACGAACAAGAAAAAAACAGAATGCTGGGCAGAAATCCAAAACCAGTAAATTTGTGATTGCATTAAAAATGTTCAAACTACAAATTTTTTTAATTTAGCTGCTGATGTTTCGCGGGATGTCGAGCAGGTCCAATTACAATGGAAGACTATGAAGCTAAGAGTAAAAAGTGTGGAATCAGCCTACAGAAAGTCCAAAAATAGAACTGGGGGTGGTCCGCTACCAAAATCACCATCCAAAGAAGACCAACAACTAATGGACCTTATGCCAAATGAATTCGTAATAGATGAAAACGAATTTGATAGTGATGGAGCTGTTCTGCAGGTACTAAACATCGTTTAAATTTTTGGTAGTAGTTTCCACTCATATACTTTTCTTGTTTTTCATTATTTACATTATTTAGAGTGCAATAGAATTTGACAACAGTTATGACAACCTGGAAATTCTCCTAGAATGTGAAGGAGAAGAATGTTTGAAAGGCGAAGAAGAAAATACCTTGAAAGGTAAAGAAATTTTCAAATTTCATTCATAAACTATACTTCATAGCAGAATATTTTAAATCCCGTCTATTTTTTAGAAATCTTTCAAAACAAATCAGTCCTGACAGATGCCATTGTGCCTAAAAGCAAAATAAAAAGAAAAATATCAAATGTAAGATAAAATAACTGGTTATCCTCCAACCTTACTCAAATAAAATATATAAATATATACATATACCCTATCTATAGGATTCATACCAGAAGCAAATTTTTGAGCTGACTAAAACGCAGATGACAGAGGAGCATGTCCAGAAAATGAAGATTTTATGACTGGAGGAGCAAAGCCGGGTACAAGAGCTGTCGAACTTGAAAGCTCAAGGAGCAAATTTGAAGCAACTTTATTAATTTTGCTGTTTTCGTTTTGTTTTTTAGTTTTAAGGTCATTATTTTTTTTATGAAATGTGATTTTGTTGTTTTCTTTTAGGCTAAGCCTCAGTTTTTTTTAGTAATTAATAAGCAAATGAACTGATTTTTTTTGTATTAATTAATTTTTCTATTACTATTGTTTTTTTTTTTTTTTTGTTCAATGATGAAATGAATTTTTTTAAATGGAATGTGATTTTGTGTTCTTTTAGTTTAAGTCTTGATTTGGTTTTTTTAGTTTTGAGGTTGTTGTATTAAATACAATACATCATATAAAATAAAATAAGAGAAATGAACAAGGACCTTATATATGTTTTATTTTTCAAAATTAATGTAAGTATGTATACAAATTCTATGTGAAGTATGTTGATATAAACGCTGCACGTGAACTTTCTCCAGATGATAATGAACTTTCTTGATGAAATGGTGGTTCAGTGTTTCTCAAATCGGTTTCGATATCTCAATCCAACTAATGTAAAATTCAAAGACGTTACCTAGTGGATCATTGTACTCAATTGCCAAATTGTGTATAACGGCTAACGCCACAACCAATGTTTTCATATTTTGAAGAGCGCCTCTCATTCCTTTTTTTTTTTTTTTTTGTTTTTTTATAATCAACGCGCACATCAAGGGGTTATGAATACCCTTATAAAGTTGTTAAGCACAGTGCGAGCATTTAGAAAAATAGGAGAGGATTTGAAAGGAGACACCGATGCACGTTGCTTTTGAATCTTTGTGAATCGTAATGCAGGGGAAATACAGAGCCAGGTAGAGCATTCCACATTCGGGTGGTACGACTGAAATACGAATCTCTATATATATATATATGTCTGTACATTCGAAGTTGGGCTCAAGGTAAAACTGATGAACATTCCTAGCGAGTCGGGTGTTGCGGCTAAATCAGGTGAGGAATGCAACTGGCTACTTCACTAGAGCACTGCTTGTGAAAAAAGCGATAAAAGAGAGTGAGACAGGCAACGTTTCGATGATGTTCAAGAGAATCAATTGATTCTACGATTGAACTATCACCTATCAATTTTAACGCTCTATTTTGTACCCTATCAAGGAGGTGCAAAGATGTTTGAGAAGCACCTGACCAGATATAAATGATCTGATCTGATCTGGCCTTATAAATTGTAGCCAGATCAGAAGGGTTGAAGAATTTCCCGCATCGTCCTGTTTGCAAAATTCTGAATCGAGATTTCCAAACTCCGAAAGTTCTTTCAATTGTGTTGCGGGTTGCTATTTGGGCGATGTTGTTCCTTATTTCCGGTGAATTTGTTGGATTATTAATAGGCGTAAACAACCGATTTGTGCAGGCATATCCACGGTCACCTAGCAGCCTTCCTCGGAAATCTCCTCTGTCCAATCGTTCTTTGAGTGTACTTTTCCCTAATATACGGGAATCATGGGTACTAACACGCCAATGACAAACTATATCCATTATTCTTAAGTCTGCATCACAGACTGTCTAGAAATATATGTACATTTGTTAACTACAGTGAACAAACAGCCGAAAGAAAAAAAAATTTCCCCTCTTCATAATTAATAATTGAGTAGTATCCTTTCCTGTTGCCGTAGTACTGCCCATTTTCCCGTCCTTGTTTTTTTATTCTTATATGGGTGCAGTCGATTGCCCCAATGACGAATGGAAAACTTCGATTTTTTTTAAATTTCTCCATTGTTTTTATTTAATCGGAAATGGTTTGTGGCATTTTAATAAATTGAATTGCTTTCGAGACAAATGCTCTTGCAACCGTGCATATCACCGCAATCGTCTTGAATCTGTGTTTAAATGGATTTAGTTCAAAAAATTAAAGTACCTACCTCATTACGACCCCAGTATCTGATAGCAGCCATAACTTGCAAGTTAACAGGAATATGCCCACCTCGTTTATTCCCAACCAATTCGGATTCAACAATTGCAATAACTTTTTTCTTATTTTCCTTGGAAAACCTATTCTTTTTTTTTAAACTCCTCCTCGCATAACAAATTCAAAGGATCGTATCGGGTTTTATAAATCTTTCTTTTTCTTGTTGCAGCTAATGGCTGATTGTTAATTCGTTCTAAGCGATTCAAAAATTGCATAAAATTTTTTGCCATTTTTTTTAAGTCAACCTTTCAATACTTCAGCACTTATTTGAACTCATAAATTTGTTCTCTCCACATTTCAAGTTTATTCTTTCGCTAAACCACCCTCATTGGCGGAATAACTTAGTAGACGTCAATTAACAAAAAATTTCCTTTATTAATACCAATTTCCCCTTAGTCCATGGAATAAGGCTTAATCCTTCGCTACTCCACATTTATTAATACGGCTGCTAGTGTTTACTCATCAATTCCTGGTGGCAGATATATGTGACAAGTGCATCATTGGAATCGACTATACGAAACAGCACGGGGTTATTTTGGACATCGGTAATCAAATTTTGAAGTATGTACCAAAATAAGGAACTTCCAATGACCTATTCGAACTAAAGTACGTCGACACTGAGGGCTGTCATCACGGAAGATCTGATTCTGCCTCCTTCTTCTGAAGTGTTCGTTTGGACAAAACGGAAGGTGAGTTTGGAAGCCTTCCATACCTCATGGTGGAACCAGACATAGAGTGTTCCTCTCAGAGCGTCATCATTGGAAAAACACTGGTAGCACCGAAAAACAAAATGGTCCCCGTACGTTTACTAAACACTAGACCGTAAGATGTAAGGTTGAAGAAAGGAGAAGTCGTTGGACGTTGTGAACCGGCAGCAATTACGAAGATCACTGATGAAGCCCCGAGAAAAACTATAACTCCGGAGGAGCTCAAAACCATCAGAGCTAGAATACTGAAGTCATCCAACCTTGATCGCCAACAAACAAGAATGGCTGAAAATCTCCTGCAAGAGTACACTTCGCATCGTCAAAATGGCAATATGGTAGGACACAGTTGGTGCAGCATCGCATCAACACAGGAGATGCAAGACCGGTTCGTTAACCTGCAAGACGCCTTACACTGGCCAAACAAGGTGAGGTTGAGGAAATGATAACAACAACGAAGAAGGCCGGTTTTATCGAAAATTCCAAAAGTCCTTGGGCGTCACCAGTGGTTCTAGTGAAAAAGAAAGACGGAAGCACTCGTTTTTGGACTACCGAAGGCTCAATGATGTGACTAAGAAGGACAGCTATACCCTGCCCAGAATCAGTGATACCCTGGATGCCATGGAGGGAGCCCAGTGATTCTCGACGCTGGACTTGAAGAGTGGATATTGGCAAGTTGACATCCACCCTGATGATCGGGAAAAGACGGCGTTTTCTACAGGTAATGGGCTCTGGCAGTTCAAAGTTATGCCATTTGGGCTTTGAAACGCTCCGGCAACATTCGAGCGCTTGATGGAAAAAAACCGTGCTTCAGAGACTTCGAGAGGCTTACCTTAAACTGAATCCGGAAAATTTTCACTTTTCAAAACGGAAGTTAAGTATTTGGGACACATCATTTCTTTCCAAGGAGTGAAGACTGATCCTGAAAAAGTTGAGTCCGTTAAAAATTGGCCAACGCCACAGGACAAACATCAACTCAGAAGCTTTCTTGGTCTTGCCAAATATTACCGACGTTTTGTTAAGAACTTTGCTGGAGTTGCAAAGAGTTTGCATCAGCTCACCGAAAAAGGGAAGCAGTTTAAATGGTCAGGTGAGTGTGAGAAATTTTTCAGGAACTCAAATACCGCCTCTGTTATGCTCCAGTGCTGGCACATCCAACACCTGGTAACATTCATCATCGACGCAGATGCAAGCAACTTTGGAATCGGGGCGGTACTATCCCAAGTGAAGAGAAAGCGGTGGCATATTACAGCAAGGAGCTCTCGAAGCCTGAAAGAAACTATTGCGTGACCAGAAGGGAACTGCTAGCTCTTATCTTGGCAACAAAGCACTTCCATAAGTACATCTATGGACAGAAATTCCTACTGCGGGCAGATCATGGTGCTCTGAACTGGCTGTTGAACTTCAAAAATCCAGAAGGTCAAGTCGCAAGGTGGATAGAAAGACTGCAGACTTATGATTACCAGATTCAACACCGCAGAGGAAAGCTGCACTCAAACGCCGACGCATTATCCCGAAGACCTTGCAAATTGGATTGCAAGCATTGTAGGCGGCAAGAAGACAAAGACAAGGGAGGAACTTTGAGTCAAACATCTTTCCAAGGAGTGTGCGAACTACTTGGCATTAAGAAGACTAGAACCACACCGCTTCATCCGCAGTCTGATGGGATGGTTGAAAGATTCAACCGGACCTTGAAAGAACACCTCACCAAGGTCGTAGGCGACTACCAAAGAGACTGGGATAGGCACGTGCCGCTATTCCTGATGGCCTATAGAAGTGCGGTACAAAGCTCGACAAACACAATCTGACATCCTGTTCGGGAAAACCATGCGGCTGCCCAGCGACCTGGTCGGTCGTATGCTGATATTGGTATTCACGGAACTACTAAACTGACATCATATTTTAGCCTTTTGACATACTGCATGGTTTCGAAGACTGAAAAAATGATGGTAAATTAATAGTTTCTTCATAATGTTGGGGATTCATCTACTTAAGTTTCCTCATTGTCAAGCTTGGTCCGTATATGCGATCATTGTGGGATTTGTTTCATCCGCGGTTATCGGAACCCAGCGTTCCTGCTCATCATAACAAGCATGCTTTGCTGGCATTCTGGCATCATTCAATTCTCGATTGTCCTGAGAATGCCCAAATTGTTGCTAACTGTCCGGAAATAACTCGAAATATCGCATTGAACTATATTCTGTAAGTTGTGTGTAATAATAATGAATCCATAAAAAATCATCAAAAGTATTTGTAGAGCGGACCATGATGACTCGGAAATTGTAGCGTATAACCGTTCCATGCTACCTGCTTACTATGGTCTGTTGCGTCTATGTTGTCAGCAGAGCAGATCTCTCACCCGCCAATTAGCTGCACATCAAAATCTCCAATGGGCTTTTAAAAACATAACGCCCCACCCAACGCAGTATCCTGGTGCAGTTGATGAGCTATTCAAACTGATGACATTATTTTCGACTCGACATCCTGATATACAATGGAGGAATTGAAATGTGTTTTGAGGCTTTACATACGTTACATTCAATGCACCATGAAGCTACTGCTTGTCATGTGTCTGGTGATTTACAAGAACTTCTTACAGAGTTAGTATTGTTGGTAACAACTCTACGTATAAGTACACGCATTGATAGTCCACCCAAGGCCTTCGATTCAGTAGACAGAAATGCTCTTTTCCTCAAACTAAGCAATATAGGTGTCTCAACTAAGTACCTAAAAACTATACAAAGCCTGTATGAAAACAACCAAGCGGCAGTGTGGGATGGTAACCAGTTATCTAACTGGTTTGATACCAAAAAGGGCGTGAAACAAGGATGCTTACTTAGCCCACTACTTTTCTCATTGTTTTTAGATGATATAACATCTTTCATCCCAGGCGGAATCGTGTTTGAAGGAGTCAACATCAAGTGTTTGATGTATGCTGATGATATTGTGCTGCTAGCAGAAACACAATATGATGCAACTTATGACTAACAAATTGCAGCAATACTGTTGTCAATGGAATTTAAAGGTTAATACCACCAAATCAAAAATTATGATTTTTAGAAATAGTTCAGGGAGATATGCCAGGGAAGAAAAATGGACATGGGAAGGCGAGGAGCTTGAAAAGGTAAGAGAGTACAAATATCTAGGAGTTATTTTGACCCCCAAACTCTCTCTTGAGAAGCACTTCCATTCCAAACTCCAGGAATCTAAAATTGCAATTAACTGCAACTGGAAAGAAATTCTGGGAAAAAACAACATTGCACCAAGTGTAAAATACAAATTATTTCAAGCAGTAGTAAGAACTATTATGTGTTACTCAGCACAAATTTGGGGTGTTTTCCAACACGAGGAGGTAGAAAAACTACTGAGATACTTCTTAGAAAATTTTTCGTTTGCCAGAAAACACACCTACGTAGGCGTTGCCACTGTTTGGAAAAAATTTCGAAGTAGATTTACAAAAAAAGTGCAGTAGATTACATTTTTATGCAGTAGATTTTTTTTTCAAAGACACTCATTTATAATCTTAAATCTATATACATTATACATACATTACATATTAAAAAATCAATTGCGTGCGTTAGTCTTGCTATAACTCGAGAACAGGTAGACTGATTCGGCAAATTTGGGTTTTGAATTATTTGTGGAAGTTCAAAGAAAAGTTAAGTAAATATAAAAAAGGGATGGAATACATAAAAGCAACAATTTCATTTTTCTTAACTGTAGTGAATTAAAAATTAAATCAAAACAATGCTTTTGTTATTTTTTTTTTAATCGTTTTTGACAACAAAAATGAAATAATAAATAACAAATTATTACATTATTGGATTGTTTGTTTTTAACAGTTCTTTTAATTTAGTTTTTAAATTGGACAATAAATTACTGAATGACTTTAATTACTTATTCCTATTTTATTGAGTGATTTATATAAATTCAAAAGTACTCAAGATCGGGAACGGGAACGCAAACGAGAAGTAATTGTTTGTATTGAAGGGGCACCAAAACCATTGATCCAATTTGAATGAAGTTTGGAACACAAAAATGGTCTAAAATCTGAGAAATAACATAGGCTAACTATAGTATGCGGATTTATTTATGCAAAACAACCTTTCAGTTAGAAATCTATATTTATAATGAATAATATTCTAGACAATTTTACATAGAAATATTGTTACTAAGCAACTGATTACTACGTTTGTATTTCATATAATTTCTAAGGTAATTAATAGCAAAGTAGTAGACACTAAAATCTCTCTTTTTTTTTAAACAAATAAAATAAACATGAAAATTACAAATATGAAAAAATATGAAATTTAGTCTAATTCTTTTGATGTTTGAACTGCCCATTCGCCATTAACTTTTTCAAATGAACAATATTACGTCTTGTTATTTCGCCTGTTGACGAATTCTTCACCAAAATATCTCCTCCCTTGCTTCTTATAACTTCGTGCGGTGTTTCACTAAAATTAGTGTCCAGTTTGTTTGCTTTTCTAAAATTCTTTACCAACACTTTGTCACCAACGGTCAATTCACTTTGGGTAGCTCGTCTTTTTTTGTCAGCATATTGTTTTCCTTTTTCTTTTTCAGTGGCATCCTTGTCCCTAATGTCCTGATTGTGGTCTTGGTCTTGATTGATAATTGAATAATTCAGCTGGAGCCTTTCCAGTAGTTGAATGTGGGGTATTGTGATACATGAGCAAATAATCAAGTAAATCTTCCTTCCAATTAGAACCTGTAACCTTACTTATTTTTATTCTTTTAAGAATATTTCGGTTTTGACGTTCCACTTCACCGTTTTGCTGAGGCCAATATGGAATGGTATTATAAAGTTTTATGTTGAACTCTTCGCAAAAATACTTAAATTCTTTACTCGAGAACTGCTTTCCATTATCTGCAGTTATTGTTTGAGGATATCCTAATCTGGTAAACATTTTCTTTAAAGAATTTATAATTGATGTTGAAGTTATATTTCTTAAAATAACCACTTCTTTATAACGGCTGTAATAATCAACGACTACAAAAAGGTGTTCGTCACTCGGCAGTGGTCCCATTAAATCCATAGCAACGTCTATCCATGGAGCTGTCGGAATTGTTCTTCTTTTCATTGGTTCAGGAACAGTTGGTGCTGAAACAAGGAGACAACCCTTGCAGTTTTTTACAAAGTTTTCAGCATCTTGATCGATTTTTGGCCACCAAACTTTTGTTCGCAAACGTCTTTTTGTTCCAACGATTCCTGGGTGTCCTTCATGAGCACATTCAATCACATTTTTACGAAGATTTTGTGGAATCACAATTTTGTTTTGTCGTAGTAGTATGCTGCCGTAAAAACAAAGTTCATTTTCAAATATTTTGAAATTGAGAACGTCTTTGTTCCAGTTCTGTTTATAAATTCCCTCTTTAACACTAAGAATTTCTTGATCATTTGCCGAAATTTTGTCAATGTAATTCAAAGTGAATGCTTTTGGAATACTATTATTTGCTACATGATGGACATATTCTTCAGAATCAAAATTAATGATACTGTTATTATTGTTACTAGGTTCAACAACGCAAAGTCTTGAAAGTGGATCGGCTATGTTCGATTTGCCTGGTTTATATATTATCTTATATTTGTATGATTGTAATCGAAGAACCCATCGCTCAATTCGTGCACATGGCTTAGACTTTGGGCCAAAGATTGTTTCCAAAGGTTTTATGGTCGGTTATAAGTTCAAATTCCAATCCATACAAATATATATGAAAGTGTTCTACTCCCCAAACTAGTGCTAGTGCTTCTTTTTCAGTTTGACAATATCTTTTCTCACATTCTGATAAGCATTTGTTTCCATATGCGATTATTCGTGGTTTAATATCTTTATTTAACTGTATCAAAATTGCACCCAACGCCACTGGACTTGCATCAACAATTAATTGAGTTCTATCATTAGGGTCATAATAACCAAGATACTTGTCATCTTGTAGACACATTTTCAATTCATTAAATGAACGACGTTCTTTTTCATTAAAATGTACTTCTGATTTGCGACTACGATTCTGATTTTTTAAAACATTACGTAATGAATCGGTTAATGTTCCAAGATTTGCTATAAATTTCCCAACATAGTTTATGAGCCCTAAGAAACTTTCTAGCTCTTCAATGGTCTTAGGCTCTCGAAATTTTTTAATGGCATCAATTTTCAAAGGTGACGGTCTTACTCCGTCTGCAGAAAGAACGTGTCCCAAAAATTCTATCTGGGAAACATTGTAAATGCACTTGGCATCGTTAAGTAAAATATTATTTTCTTTGATAACGTCCAACAATTTTTTTAAACGAATGTTATGTTCTTTTTCATTTCGGCCAAAAACTAACATCTCCATATTCTCACGGGAACGGAAACATAATCGGGAACTTGAAAAATACTAGACTGATTCCAAAAATTCTATCAGTGCTTCATTGCCCCTGAATACCATGGATTAAATTTCATCCCCGAATTCCCATATGAACTGCAATTCAAAACCACTGCAACGACGATATAAAATTTTTAACGCTATTACAATATGACGTTATCTCCAAATAGCTTAAACAATATTTTATCCCCATACTCCCAAGAGAATAGGACGGAAAAAAGAACATTAGCAGGAACTTGGAAAGTACTGAACCGATTTCAAAAATGTTTACACTGTTAGAGTGTTTCATTGTCCCTGAGTAGCATAGACTATATTTCATCCCCACTCTGTCAATAGAATTTAAACTTAGAAACTAATTTATTTAACTTTCAATTTGATAAACGTAGGGCCTGAGCTATGCCAGGCGGGTTAACTAGTACATAAAAAAAATTATTCATAAACTGATTCCAAAAAATCTAATTCTCTCCATTAAAAACTCAATAGCCAAAAGCTGAGTGCACCTATAATACGGGTGCGTTTGAAAAATGGTTGTATTCAGTATATATGGTCAAAAAATTCATTTATAAGTATTGCAATTATTTAAGCTTAGTTTTTATTTGTAAAATCAAAAGTGCAGTAGATATCTTTTTAAGGCAGTAGAATCATTTTTGGAAAAAAATGCAGTAGATCTACTGCAATTGCAGTAAAGTGGCAACATTGTAAACGTACATGCTTCATTTGGAAACTGGACTACCGCCTCTATATTTGTACACACTAAAACTGCATTTCAATTATATAAGAAAAGTATTGGAGTATGACCAACATAGACTACCTAAAATTGTGGCTTCGCATATGATGCATCGCAAAACCCAATTCTTTGGAGAATGGTTAAGGTTATGCACAGAAAACAACGTAGATCAAGTTAGCGACAATCCTGCTACATGGAAAAAATCGTTGGAATTTTTGTGGAACACAATCAAAGAGAGGCAATTTAAAATTTATCACGAAAGCGCAAAGAGGAGTGAATCCAGAATCATCTACCGAACATTGGAACACAATCTCCAAAATAATTATTTTAACGATAGTAACAGTATTGAGACCATATCAACCATTTTTAAATCAAGAGGAGAGCTTTTGTACCTTAACTATATACCACATCGAAATGATAGCCCTACTGAATGTACACTGTGCAATCTACATGCGACAGAAGATGTAAAACATTTCATTGGAATCTGCCCAGTACTCAATGGCATCAGACGCTTCCACTTTAGTAAAACCACACTCACTACTGAGGAATGGCAAAGCATTCTAAATGGTAGCAACTGGTCAACGCTAGTAAGTTTTGTAAAAAACGCTTTAAGATATCGTAGACAGATTATAAATGAAAGCTTTTGAAAAAAAAAAAAAAAAAAATTATAATAATTATAATAACAATAATATTTTTATAAACTTATATAAGCATCTCTACTTATAAAACCATCTGATTTTTGAATATTCTCTTTCTTTTTCGGCTGACGGCAAATGCCATGCTTTTTTGTGAATTTTATAAAACTATGTAAAAACAAACTTTTGTATGGATTAATAAAATCACAAATTTACTTACTTTTACTTACTTTACTAGTCCACCCAAGAAGCACCAGCAACCATTAGGACAACATAATCTTGTAAAGGGTTTGCCAGAAGCTGTGAAACGACTGGCAACATTTTTAAATACCTACAATCCTCAAGAGATCTGTAATCTTTCATTGGATGTGCTTAAGGAACTTGTTCGCAACCCAAACTTAGACATAACTAATATTCTTGCACCTATATTTACGAATTGCCATATATCGGCCCAAAATGCACCGAACTCAGTTGGGCCTCTTGGTCCATACTTTCCAAGACGTGGTACGAAAGCACCGTGGCCCTCGCTATCAAAGAATGCTCCACGTCCACCCCGTCCAATGGTACAAATGAGCATACCTCAGAATGAAATCATCCAAAGGGGTTGTCGATAAAGAATATGATGCACGATTAGAGGCATTCTATAGACCTTACCATGATTTTCTTGATGTAATGATGCGAATGGCTGTCAATACTAACCAACTGAATGAGTCTCTGGTCAAGCTGAGTTGTTTAGCGGCTATAGAAGCAGCACCGCTGCATTTTAATCTATTTCCAAAATTCTGGGTTGGAATTTACAACAACAAGAGCACAAACAAGTGAGTAAAACGAACGAACGGCTTGCAATAATTACTAAAATGAAATATGCTTTGTCAATGTCTTCGTCATTTTCTCGTTACAGATACGTGGAGCTCTTGCTAGCCAACCCAAACTTAATTGAATATGTTCATATTATTCTTAGAGATGAACGTATATCATTGAACGATCAGTACGTTCGAAACTTCTTGGAAATATACTATCCTAAGGTTGTACTATAAACACTTTTACATCCCCAAAAGTTATTTATTTAACCGCTTTTCCATTTACCTAGATTAAAACTAGTCTTCCAATACCTCGTCTTTTGTATACAATAAGCTACTCTTTGCATGCAAAAGTTGATCTAGACGAGTTATGTGGAGACTTATTCGCGATTCGTGTTATAGCACAGACCACTGGTGTACCTACATCCGTCCGAAAACAGCGAAGAGCTTCACTAAAGTCAGTGCTTACAAAGAACTCATGTGATATATCTGAAAACGGTAAGTAAATGTAATCTTACTCACACATACCATCAATTTTTTTTTTTCGTACACGCAGATGACGTGCGACCAAAAAAAAAGCTTAAACTAATCCAGCAATGTTCAATGGAAGTTACTGAAACTGAAGATGCTGTGAAAAGTAATGATATAAAAACTGTAGAAGTTGTTCTTCCAGCAGCGGCCGACGTTAAGTCAAAAAGCGAAGAATCTCCTGCCACGAGTGCAGCGGAAAGCAGTACAACACAAAAGATATCTGATTCCACATCATTGACTTCATCAATAACAACCGAAGAAGAGAAGCCGCTTGACGAAAGTAACGACGCTGATGACGAAGACGATGACGAGGAGGTCAAAGAGCTTCGAAAGTAAAAAGAGCCACACCCGAGTATCCTGCTGGAAGAGAAATAATTGTAATCGCCAACGATTTGATCTTCTTCATTGGTTCGTTTGGCATCCAAGAAGGCATTCTATTCCACAACCCACAAGGCATCTCAACTTTTTTTTTTTTTTTTTTTTTTGTTGGAGGTTTTTAAAATACCAGCTGGAGCACTCAGACCTAAATACCGGTCCATTGTACTACCAGATAGCAACCTTCTATTTGTTATAGCTTTCCAGATGTTCGGAGAAAAGCCAAAAGACGCTGCCATGATAAGGAGCCTAAGTTACCAGCTCTCACCATGTCTGCGCCGAGTATCTGTAACCTCATGCGAGAAAAAGCAGGACATTCACAGAGGAAGTGCTCTGCGGTGTCCTCATCTTCTCCACAAGATTCACAGAGTGTGGTGTCGCTTAAGCCTAACACGTTTAAATGCTTGGCAAAAGAGAAGTGCCCGCTGGCAACGCCAATAAGCTTTCTACAGTCTTTTCTGCTACGAGCTAGCAAAAATGTTGCAGTCTTCTTACTAACGTTGGGGAGCATGCGCTTGGTTTGCCTGCATCCGCTGGAGGCATGCCATCTACGATTTTGCTCTTCACAGATCCAATCGTTGATTGAAGCTCTCACTGAGGATGCTGGCAGACCTAGCGACGGTTCAGGTCCTGAAAAAGCTGTCTGAGATCCCTGCCTAGCAAGTTCATCGGCGACTTCATTTCCAGTTATACCGTGATGGCCCGGAACCCAAATGAGACTCAAGGAATTTAATCTTCCGATCGCATTCAGAGAGCTCTTGCATTCCTGGATCACTTTCGAAGTGGTTAAAGGGTTGAGAAGGGCCTTAAGCACAGCTTGGCTGTCGCTGCAAACACAGATACTTCTCCCCGTCCATCCATTGTTCGTTACGTAGCTCAAGGCCATAAGGATAGCATAAGCTTCCGCTTGGAAAACGGATGCGTATGATCCCAAAGATGAGTGCAGTCGTATGTCGTCGTTCTCAACAAAGGCACCAGCACCAGAACCCTCGTCGGTTTTGGAGCCATCTGTGAAGATACGATAACAGTTCTTTCCAGGCTCAGATTCTGGGGTGAACCAGTCCTGAACCAAAGGAAAGTTTACTGAGTAATTTTGACGCAGTTTGAGCCTTGGGATCATCGTGTCAGACGGCATATCCATTAGACGTGAGTCAAAAGATATGCTGCTTGCGAGTTCCTCAAAGCTCCAGTGCGAATTGTGCCAGAGACCACATCGCTTTAAACGAGAAATGGTCTTGAGAGTACACCCCATGATGTAAGTATCAAGGGGAGGAAGATTCAACAGTGCGTCGAGAGCAGCTCCCGGTGTGCTGGGGAAGGCCCCCGTAACACCCAGACAAATTGTTCTTTGAAGTTTGGCAAACGAGGCAATAACGTATTTACGCGAGAGCTTATTCAACCAAACAACTGACGCATAGGAGATGATTGGTCTTATCATAGCCGTATAGATCCAAAGGACCCTTTTCGGTGAAAGACCCCATGTCTTGCCAAAGGCTCCTTAACATTGCCAGAAAACTGACAGTGCTTTAGTAGTTTTAGACTCGACATGTTTTGACCAAAGAAGTTTGTTATCCAGGATTACTCCAAGATGTTTGACTTCATTTGAAAAAGGAATGTTGACGCCTTTAAGCGAAAGTTGGGTCAAACCAGTCAATTTTCTACGTCTCGTGAAGAGGACAACCTCGGTTTTAAGAGGATTGACGGAGAGACCGTTTCTAACACACCAGGTGTCAATCATACAAAGCGCAGCCTGTGCTCGGGAACAGACAGCTTGGAGGCTGGAGCCAATCGAGAGCACGGCGACGTCGTCTGCATATGCTTGGGCATGAACGTTAGAACCATTGAGCATTACGAGTAGAGAGTCGATCAACATGCACCACAGAAGAGGAGACAAAACGCCACCTTGTGGGCAGCCCTTATTCACTCCCGTTGCAACATATTGTCCACACTCAGCCTCAGCGATTACGGTTCTATTTACTAGCATTGCTTTAATCCACAACACTAATGACTCGTCCACACCGTGTTCTCTGGCAGCATTACACATACCATCGAAACTTGCATTGTCAAAAGCACCTTGAATGTCGATGAAAATACCTACCGCAAATTCTTCCCTGTCAAGCGCGCATTCAATCCTGCTAACAAGATTTTGAAGTGCGGTCTCGCAAGATTTTCCTCTTTGGTAAGCATGTTGCATCTGAGACAGAGGGTGTAATTGGAGTGAGGTTTTACGAATGTAAATCTCAACCATTCTTAAGCAGAAAGGAGGTAAGACTGATGGGTCTAAAGCTCTTGGCGAGTGAGTAGTCTTGTTTACCAATTTTTGGTATGAAGGCGACTCTAACACTCTGCCATGGAGTTGGTATATACGCTAGGGCTAAACTACCAGTGAAAATATTTTTCAAAGTAGGAAGCAAAAGGTTTATACTTTCCTGCAACATAGCTGAGTAAACACCGTCAGTGCCAGGTGACTTGAAACTGTCAAAAGATGCCACGGCATATTTGATGGCTTCGTCGGTAACAACTAACGATGACGTGTACCAGCTAAGTCGAGTGGATTTATCGGATTCAACTGATCTAAGGGAAATAGATTGCTGTGGTCCGATTGATATCTGGTTTCCTGGAAAATGAGTTTCCAGCATAAGACTGAGTGTCTCTGCTTTGGACTCGGTATAGGAATCGTCTGATTTCCTGAGCGTTTCTAGTTTGTTTACCTTGCTCCTTTTAAGGGCTTTAGTAAGTCGACTAGTTTCACTGAGTGTTTCTATACTTTCACAGAATTCTTTGTAAGAGGCATTCTTTGATCTTCGAATTAACCTTTTAAAGTCCTTCTGCTTAGATCGATACAGGTTCCAGTCGACATCTGATTTGGTCTTGAGGGACCTATTCAAAATACTTCTGGTTTCCCTGCGAAGTTTCTGTAGTTCATTGTTCCACCACGGAACCATAGATCTACTAGGTAATTGTCTAGCTGGACATGCCAGCTCGAAGCTACTTGTAAGGGCACAATTCACTTCTAGAACGGCATCTTCCACTTTTTGTGATGTTGAGAGCTTAGGTAGAGTTTTGACGAAATTACCGAGCTCATCTTTGAAAAGTGTCCAGTTAGTTTTTCTGGGATTTCTTGTAACTAAAGGAGTGGGAGTCACATTTGCTACATGGAATTGAATGTATCTGTGGTCTGAGAGTGACACGTCCAGCAATACTTTCCAGTTGGTAATCTCCTTGGCATATCTGTTAGATAGTGTCAAGTCAATTACGTCCTGTCGTATAGCCGTAACAAAAGTTGGCGTATTACCAACATTGTTAATGTCTAAGTCAGAAGACAGAATGTAATTAAGAAGATGGTTGCCTCTCATGTTGCATTTGACGCTGCCCCAAACTATGTTTTGAGCGTTTGCATCACAACACATGATAAGCCCCAACTTCCGGTTTTCACAAAACTCCACCAAATCCACAACCTGTCTTGAGGGAGGGGGAAGAATGGAGTTCCAGGGAAAATAAACTGACGCAACGACGAAAGTTTTCCACTCACCGTTCGTTTCGTAGTTTATCATAGCCGCAACCAGGTCTTGACCACAGAAGTGGTCAAGTTTAGTTGCTGCAAAAGACCTCGGTATGATGAGACAGGTCCGGGGTGGGTCAGCCCGTTCGTCATAGAGAATATTGAAACCTCGTAGCCCCCCAAGACCAAGAACTCGGCCCTTCCAGGCCCATGGCTCTTGGATTGCTACGAGGCGAGTTTTTGTATTCAACACGGAAAGCCTGCTACATAGGAGTGCAGTAGCAGCCTTAGAATGTTGAAGGTTAATTTGATTTATTATCATTGCTCCTTTCGAGGCTTTATCCCGTCCGGTCAGTGTCCGTGGACCAGACTGACTATCAGTCTCGGTTTCATTCACCAACGTTTCGGTTGGACCTCCAGGAGTTTTGACCATGCCGGCTTCGTCCTTTCCAGCCAGTGTCCGTGGACCGAATTCGCAAGCCTTGCGACCTGTTCCTTCAGTTTCATTCACCGACTTTCCAGTTAGACCAACAGGAGTTTCAACCATGCCGGCTTCGTCCTTTCCAGCCAGTGTCCGTGGACCGAATTCGCAAGCCTTGCGACCTGTTCCTTCAGTTTCATTCACCGACTTTCCAGTTAGACCAACAGGAGTTTCAACCATGCCGGCTTCGTCCTTTCCAGCCAGTGTCCGTGGACCGAATTCGCAAGTCGTGCGACCTGCTCCTCCAGTTTCATTCACCGACTTTCCAGTTAGACCAACAGGAAGTTTTGCAGAGCTTCCGGAAACCTTCTTCCTTTCGACCCTGTTCGCGTTTGCAGAAGTTGGGGTGACTTCGGTTACATGAGACCGTCCGTTGGTGGGTGAGACCTCTTCCGACCTGTCCCTTTTCGCCGCCGTCACCAAAGGTTCGCAACTTAATTCAATGCCTTCGGCCACCCTGGTGTCCTCTTTGCGTTGAGCCTTTGCCGCTCGCCTTCTCTCCAGCTTTTGTTGGCGCTTGGAAAGCTGCTCTCCAGAGGGTGTCATCGTTGGAGTGGGATCCACTTGTTCAGCTTCACTTAGTCCGGTGATAGCACCGCTCTGGTCAACAGCTAAGCCCGGATGAGAGATTAGCTTTGGAGGTAGTACCTCCGAGCTGCCTTCTTCATCTTTCCAGTTCAGACCACGAAGAGCTTCATGGAGAGAACTGCAGGAGTCATCGGTTACGGTACCTTCGACTCACGTGTATCCACCAGTAAAGGTGTGCGTTTGTATGTCAGATGGGGCCTCCAGAATCCGTGCCCCTGCCGTAGTGAAGACTACGGGTGGATTTTCGCTTTGACGATTGCCACCTGGAGAATAAAAATCCTTTGGGTTATCTTCCATACTGTTTTTATGATCAATTCTTAGTTTTCATTCATTTTCCCCATCCTTCGACCACCTTTCGGCATCGAGCTCGGTTCAAATAAACTAATTAAGCCCTCCCACCGCGACAAGGTGACTGATCGTCGGGAAGGCGATCTCAACTAGCCCGAGAGCGGAAATTTCCGAGGGTAAGACTGACAAAATAGTAATAATTACGTATAAGTACACGCATTGGTAGTCCATCCCAGAAACGCCATTAGGACAACATACCTTATCTTGCCAGTAGGTTTTTGTTTTTAATTTGCGGCAGTCAAATGTTTTTAAAACAACCTGTTTTATTATATTTTCTTATTTTCTCAATTGCCTTGAAAAAGTTGTTTAAAAGAAATCAAAACTAACAGCTGTTGTTGAATTTCTTGTGTGCTTTTTTTTAAATATGGACAGAAATTTAATTTTTGGTTTGATGCAGCAAAATGCAATTAAAATAAATGGGAAAGTTTTGTTTCTGTACTTAAGGGGGGACGCTGGTCTAGAGCGTGAAAAAATGGGCATAATATATAAATTTTTTATGACTCAACAAAAAGATCTATCGTAAATTTGTGAAAGAGGTCTAATAGTTTAGGTTTTAATAAACAAATACAAATTTTTTCGTGTCAATTATTTTCAAAATGGCGGCTGTCCAGCATTTCCTCGGAGGCACCTCATTTTTTAGATGGGTCCATGGCCGAAAATGTAACCTCCTTAATTTTGATCCTGGAACAAAATCCCGAAAATTTTTAGTTTCTATATAACAACAGCAAGAGCCGTACGTAGGATTTTTTCGATATTTTGTTTTTTGGCGAAATGGTGCGCGTTTGAACAAAAAATTAAAATTTTCACTTAAAAAAAAAACGACAAAATTGTTGATTAAAAAAAAACTATGCAATATAGAAAAAAAATCCTACCTACGGCTCTGGAGAATAGTATTTCGAATGTACTGTTAAAATTTCGTATAGATCGGTGAAGATTTGCTCGAGTTATGTTTTCGGCCAGTTAAAAAAAGTGATTTCGAGAAAAACGCGTTTAAAGTTTTAAATACTATAAAATTATACGGCATTCCTGAGGAGCGCTGCCGCAGAATGGAAAGTTTGGGCATTTAGACATTTTTGCCGGCATCCATCCTTTGGTATGTTATTTTTATGACCTTAAAGTACCTTTTAAGACAAAAAAAAATTTCGGTTTTTTTCAAAATTCTAGACCAGCGTCCCCCTTAAGAATAAAGGTAGATTTAATACGTCAAAGGCGGCAAAGACGGAGGAAAATTGCCATGTTAAATTTAAAAATACAAATGCTGGCAAGCCAGGTAGCGATGTGGAAGAATCCAAAAGAGTTTTGGATAAAGGTAACTAAACTGACCCATTTTTGTTCGCTACTAAGCGGCCTTAAGTTGAAAAGGGCTCAAAAAAAAGGCTACAAAAGTCTCGTTATGGCATCTAATAACTTATATAAATGAATGTGAAAGTGAGTTGTTTTTTGCCCCGAAAAAGTAATTTTTGGGAATTGGAAGTGCCTAATTCCGATGACGACTTCTTTAAAGAAAATTTTCGAATGGACAGGAGTACATTTGAAGAGCTTTGCGCTGAGCTCAAAGGTATGGAAAAGAAAGAGACACGGTTCAGAAGTCCGATACCCTTGAAAAAAAAAGAGTAGCAATATCCCTTTACTCGCTTGGGTCTTCCGCCGAGTATAGGACAGTTGCTAACCTTTTTGGTGTTGGCAAATCTACTGTTTGTCATATTTTGAAAGATTTTACCAATAAAGTTTGGGAAACACTCCAATCCAAGTACCTTAACAAGTATCCAATGACTGCAGAAACAATTAAGGAATGTGTTAATGGGTTTGAGCAGTTGGGGTATCCTCAATGCGTAGGAGCAATAGGTAATACATTTAAAATGATGCGTTTGAATGTATAATTTGATATACTTTATTTGAAGACGGTTGCCATATAGAAGTTCACCCAAGAACGGAAGATGCGGTTGATTACTTCAACTACAAAGGTTGGTATTCCATCGTCTTGCTGGCTTTGGTTGATTATAGGTAATGTTTTGTATATAACTCAATAGCAACAAATTTTAATACGAATATTTAACAGGTACAGATTTTTGTATATTAATGTCGGTAGTCCGGGTCGTTGCAATGATTCACAAATATTTGAGAAGTCTTTGCTTAAAAAGCAACACCAAAAAATGATTTACAAAGATATGTCCAAGGAGATTAATGGAGTTTTCGTTCCTGTGCATATAATCGGAGATTCAGCCTTTCGATTTTCAGATATGGTCATGAAACCATATCCTTATAACACATCGGCTAGTGCATCTGAAAAAAACTATAACTACTGTTTGTCGAAATGCCGCAGAGTAGTGGGACATTTAATTTGGACATTTAAAAGCAAGGTTTCGGAGAATCGGCAAGGGCTTAGATAACCACATTGATTATTCAAATAATATTATCAAATGTGCTTGTGTTCCTCACAACTTTGTGAATGAACACAATGACCAAATAAACCAGCATTGGGTACATCGATTAAGAGAGGACGAAGCTAATAATTTAAGAATTCAACCTACCGAAAGCTTAACCCTTACTGATAACGACTCAAGCGCTGTCAACATTAGAAAGGCAATAAGTACATTTTTATGTAAGTTAGTTATTTTTATTAATTGCTTTTAATAGTTCGTTTTGAAACGAACTGTTGTCGTCAACAAGTTTTGTTAACAAATTAACAATTTTATCATCATTTTTTTGTTGTTCTGTATTTGTTTTGGCTTCTTCAGCCATCTGCTTCTCCAAATTTTCATTTACTCTTTTTAATTCTTTTAGTATAAGACCCTGAACATTATCTCTTTTTTTCTTTGCAGATATTGAACCTGAAGCTGGCTCAGAATATTCTCCAGAGACACCTGGAACCAACTCCGGCGACACCAGCTCAAGCCTTGGGTAGGGAGGGCTTCTCTCTCTCTTTCTTCATCCATGGAAAATGTCGGCTCGTCGACCAAGAACTCCACTGGAAAGTCTGTAATTTGATATAAAAGATAAATTAGTTTTGTTTAATTAATTAAATTCAAAAATTCAAATTGTTAAACATTAACAATATTAACAGACATTTTGTATCCCCAAATACCCTAAGGAACGGGAACTTAAAAAAATAAACTGATTTTAAAAAAATTCAATACTGTTTGAACTAGGGGAGGTAATACAAAACCTTTCAATGGGTGATTCAACTGTTTGGTAACTCCTTCCTTAAGGTAACAGATTGTTTAGTAATATTGATATTGGAGTGA
Organism: Melanostoma mellinum; assembly: GCA_914767635.1. Taxonomy (NCBI): domain Eukaryota; kingdom Metazoa; phylum Arthropoda; class Insecta; order Diptera; family Syrphidae; genus Melanostoma; species Melanostoma mellinum. Next base: position 61,366,038 of record OU612060.1, on the reverse strand, counting down.
AAAACCAGATGCAAATAAAGAAAGTGTTCTGGAGCTGGTATATGTATATTAAAAAAAAACTGTTTCAAAACAATGGAAATGTGTGAATGAAATGTAAATTATGTCACTGAGGGATAATGTAACATCCTAGAGTTGAAAGAATTTTTTAAATCGGTCAAGTAACGGCCGTTCTTCTTTTCATTTCCGGCGTTACAAGTAGTAAGAAATTTTTCACAAATGCGGCAATGCATTTACTTATGAAGGGAGTTGATGTAGCACCCGTAGTGCTGAAAGAATTTTTGAAATCTGTGGAGTAGTTTCTAATTTCCTGTTCCCAACCCCGTTCCTGTGGGAATATGGGGATCAAACCTTGACAGGAACTATCTCTGAACTAAACTATGTCTACCCTGAAAGTTTCATTCAAATCCGTTGGGTCGTTTAGGAGTCTACACCGGACATATGTACATACATACATCCTATTTCATATTGTAACGTGAACCCAACATTTTATACCAATTTCCTAATCGAAAAACGTTCAACCGAAAACACAACTGGCAACACTATAATGGAATGGTATAAATGACAGGCGTTGCTTGTAAGCCAGTGTGTGTGAGTGTAGAGATGCTTGACAGCAAATGTGGAGAGCATGTAGAAGTAACTGGAGAGTTCTAGATGGCATGTCATTCGGTATAAATAGCCCGCCCGAGGCAACCAGAGGGCAGTCTTGTTTATAGAGTGATAAAGTTAAGAGTAAATACAAGTGATAGTCCAAAAGTCGAGTTGAGTTCAAATAAAGTGTATATCGAAAGTAGATACTGAATAAAGTGGTAGAATTAAATTGAAAGGTAGAGTTTTATTTTTGCGAACTAAGCGCACGTTACATTGGTGTCAGAAGTGTAAATAAAACTTATTTGACTAGTAAAGTGTAAAAAAAAAAGTAAAAAAAAGAAAATAATAATTATATACAGTGAAAATGGGTAAGTTGTTAAGTTGTTAGAAGAGCTCACTTGCATTGAGCTTAAAAGTGAGTTAGGTAAGCGAAATCTTTCTAGAGCGGGATCGAAAAATGAGCTCGTCCTGCGCTTACGTAACTATTTGGAACAGCAAGGGGAAGACGTGAACACTTTTGTTTTTGAAACAGAAGTGGAAGAAGAGGAAGTAAGTGAAAATGTAGATTTTTCTAGTATGATGAAACTTTTGTTAGAACAACGAAACGAGCAAAAGAAGGAACAGCAGAATGTTCTCGAACAACTTTAAGCACAACGAAACGAGCAAAAGAAGGAACAGCAGAATGTTCTCGAACAACTTGAAGCACAACGAAACGAGCAAAAGAAAGAACAGCAGAATGTTCTCGAACGACTCGAAGTACAACAAAAGAATCTGGAAGATCAACGAAACGAACAAAAGAAAGAACAACAGAATATTCTCGAAAGACTTGAGGCGCAACAGAATGTTTTGGAAGGTCAGAAAAACATTTTAGAAAGCAAATTGGGTAACATTGAGAAAAATGTTTGTGGCCTAGAAAAACGCATTGAATGTGTTGAGAAACGATTTTCCAAGCTTGAGAGTCAATGCGAAAGTCAGCTTGCCACTTTGGAGAAACGAATCGAAAACATGGCTAAGGAACTAGACCAGATGCGGAAAATGGAGCTACGGAAAACTTGTGGAGATTGTCTAAAGCAAAGAGAAGTACAACCACCAACATTCGACGGACAGTCGTCTTGGTCAGTTTACAGGAGACAATTCGAGGCAGCTGCAGCTGCAGCTGTAAATGGCTGGGTTGACGAAGACAAATACATAGCACTGACTCTTGCTCTTAGAGGACCAGCAGCTGAATTACTTCAAACTGTTCCAGCTGGTAAGAGCAACGACTTCAGTTCTCTCGTGGCAGCTATAGATAAACGCTTTGGTGATAGCCACTTGAAAGAAGTCTTCCGAGTCCAACTCAATAACAGAGTCCAGAAAAGGGGTGAAAGTCTACAGCAGCTCCAAGCAGACGTCGAAAGACTGGTTCACCTGGCATACCCGGATGCTGGAGAAGAAATCATCAACCATCTGGCTGTTGAGTCCTTCGTTCGTGACATTTCTGACAAACATCTTCAGAGATCTGTGCGAACTGCTAGAACACGAACTCTTTCTCAAACTCTAGAGTTTGCATTAATGATGGAAGCATCTGAGCAAGCTTCTCAAATGGTACATTGTCAAAGAGAAGCCATATTCGAGGCTGGATCATGCCCAGGAGTTAAGCTACAAAGGAACCAGCGGAACGTACTTGCCAGATGTTGGAAATGTAATAAGACGGGGCACTTACAGCGACAATGCCGGTTGCCACCAATTAAAACTGAAACTGCTTGTCGACGTTGTGAAGTCCAAGAAAATCAATCCACGAGCTGTAGAGTAAGACCGCAGACTTATCAATACCGAATTGGACATCAGGTAGAAAACTCCCAATGGAATTGCTGGCGGAAAGTAGAGACCAAGACTCAGCGTATGAGAATGGAGCCCATATTCGGATGGAACAAGGAAGAATTGAGGTCTGCTCAAACGAAGGATCCAGACATCGGACCGATTCTCAAATGGAAAGAGAACAACACGAAACCTGACTGGAACGACAATTCTGACCAAAGCCCTGTTGTCAAAGCCTATTGGGCACAGTGGGATTCGCTTCGCGTGCAAGAAGGCGTACTCCAGCGCAAATGGGAATCTCCTGACGGTAAATCTTTTGTAATGCAGCTTATTGTTCCTCAATCGAAAATCAAGGAGGTTTTACAAAAGATGCATAGAAGCCCTACAGGAAGCCACCTGGGAGTCAACAAGACGCTGGAGAACGTGCGAAAACGCTTTTACTGGCTGCATGTTAGAGGTGACGTGGAGAAGTGGTTCCAAAATTGTTATGTCTGTGATTCAAACATAGCGGTGGGTAGGATTACAGATAGATTTAATAGAACAGGGACATGGGCCACAGTGTATGGCGACCGGATGAAGACACGGTATGACACAAAAGCGAAAACGACAGGATTCCAAGCAGGTGATCGTGTGTGGCTTTATAATCCTCATCGTCAAAAGGGATTGTCACCGAAACTTCAGCAAAACTGGGAAGGTCCTTATACTGTTGTCACGAGGATTAACGATCTACCGCATCCAAAGAGGACTAAGAGGCAAGTTAAAAGTAGTTCATTGTGACAGGCTGCATCGATATAGTGGCGAGGCTGCAGATGGAATTATTCGGGACGAACAATCCTAAGAAGGGGGCAGTGTAACGTGAACCCAACATTTTATATCAATTTCCTAATCGAAAAACGTTCAACCGAAAACACAACTGGCAACACTATAATGGAATGGTGTAAATGACAGGCGTTGCTTGTAAGCCAGTGTGTGTGAGTGTAGAGATGCTTGACAGCAAATGTGGAGAGCATTTATTACATAGAAGTAACTGGAGAGTTCTAGATGGCATGTCATTCGGTATAAATAGCCCGCCCGAGGCAACCAGAGGGCAGTCTTGTTTATAGAGTGATAAAGTTAAGAGTAAATACAAGTGATAGTCCAAAAGTCGAGTTGAGTTCACTGAATAAAGTGGTAGAATTAAATTGAAAGGTAGAGTTTTATTTTTGCGAACTAAGCGCACGTTACAATATATATAGATTGAAACTGAAAATTAATAAACATACCTTCATCCTGTAATACTTCCACTTGAAAATAATCTGTAAATAAAAAAAGGAAAATTGTTAACAAACCAGTTTAAATAAAGAAAAAAGTATGAACATACCATCTAGCTCTTCGACATTTGGAAAAGTATCTGTAAATAATTTTAAAGTTACTAGATAACATCAAAAATCAATGAAAACAGATTTTTATAACATACCCATATCGGACTGTATACTTTCCTCAACAAGTGCTTCTACATTCACGCTTTTAAATGACCCAAGCACAGCGTGAACTTTGTGATACATTGGCCACTCAGAAGGGGATCCTCCTTTTCTATATAAAACGAAGATTATATAATTATTTAGTTCTATAAATTAAACAGCGAAACTTACTTGTATCTTGCCGTCATATTGTTTATTTTGACATGGATTTCTGACGGCGTGAAATCCATGCCATTAGCCACCATCATTTCAGCCATTTCCTTAAAAATGTGGCTGTTTTTACGGGTCCCACGAAGCTGCTTAATTTTTTCACTCCACACCTCACAGAGAAAAGTTTCTGTGTCCGGACCCCAAATTTTTTTTTTTTGTTTTTTGGTTGTCTTCTATTTATTTTTGTTGTTTCCTAAAATAAGAAAACTTTTACCAAGAATTTAATAGTTTTATGAAATTTTTTGTTCTTACCATTTCAAAATTGGCTGTTTAAATCTTTATCAGTTATGCAGAACAGAGCGCAACTAAAAAGATATAATTTATTGGTTATTTTAATACTACACAAAAAAACAAAAAATTAAAAAAGCTTACCAAAACTCCAATAAACAAAACAGCGAACGAAAACAGAAAAAAACTTTTGTTGCTACAACGTATTCTGTCATGCTGTCACTTTTTTTATTAACACATTGCAACTTATATTTTGAAAGATATTCCCATGCCACCACGATTTTTGGCAAATTGAATATGGAGGACGGTAAAGATGCGTTTGGATTCTACACAGATCCAAATTACTTTTTTGAGACAGGATATATTCAAAGATACAGAACGAACTATGCATGCCAAGGGTAAAAAAAATGAATCGTCAGGAAGGCGGCATTTGAGGTGGTGGTGGCTGGTGGCAGCGCGCGGCGGTTATGTAGTAATTGACATAATCTTCCTCAAGCCACTCTTAATTTTTTTTCTGCAGAAAATCGGCCCTATCGTGGTAACCGGAGCGGAGTTTTCTCCGCAACGCATCTTTTTCGGAGATTCAATTTTGCTTCGAAGTAGTTGACGTCAAGACTTTGATTCAAAGAACAAGAGATTGCCCAGGTTTTGGTGTTAACATAAGGTACACACAATTCTAGTGAAAGATTTCGACAATCGACAAAGTCTTCAGGTAGTACACCACCAGATGATAGTATTCCCATTATTCCTGACTCGGATGATGTCAAAGAAGAAATTTAAAGGAACCGAATCGTTGAGCCACCATCGTAAGTAACAAAAATACCTACTTACAGACCTCCATGTTAAGAGTAACAATTTTTTTTTGCTAAAATAAATTTCTAGAGTCAATGTAAATAGAGTTGTTACTCTCAAAGAACTCAATTGGGATCTAGTATAGGGGAGTTCTGCTCAAGTTGACATACTCCGGTAAGATGACATACTCGTATTTTCTCTGTTTATAAAGCCGCCACAGTTCTCTCGAACATATCCAGACATGCATTTTTTCTAACTGTTTTGCCAGAATAAACTTACAGCTGCCAATATACTACCTGCTGTCATCGTGATCGGTTCAAACGAAAAAGCTAGAGAGTAAATTTTTTTGCGAGTTATTGTTTATTTCAAAATTGTTTAAAAAATTAAGTGTTTTTAAGTGTTTTATGTTTGTATTTATGTGTATAGACAATATTTTGTGTGATTTTGCTCCTTAATTATAATGTTTTGATTCCTGAATGGTTGTAAAAGTTTTATTTCCTATCGGGCAAGATGACATATAGCTTATCAGTCCATGATGACATACTAGCAGCCTTATTCATAATCGCATATTAAAGATAATCAGATGATAAAACAGAAATTCTTATTCATAATAGATAATCAGCCTGATAATATGGCAAATAAAGATAATCAACGGTTGGAGGTTGATTATCCTCTGAGTAACGGTTTTTGAAGTGAATTGTCATTTTGGCATCTGAATGGATAGATAAAATTAAATTTTAAATTCAAAATTTCTTTCGAAAGTTCAAATACCATAGGAAAAATCAAAATGCCATTTTCTTTTTCCACTTTCGTTTCTGACCTGAATGCTATAAATGCATTCAATGGAAGACCAAGAAGGAGAAAAGTATATAAGTCCAGATTCAATCCATGGACGCTTAGCGATGGCCAATTCTTGTCTAAATATAGATTTTCGAAAGAAAATATGAGAAAACTGATAGACATTGTTCGTTCTGATTTTAGCGAAATTAAAAAAGGTGGTAGTATTCCTGTAGAGCTGCAAGTTATGGCTGCAATTCGATATTGGGGGAGGAATGAGGTTAGCGTTCTTTTGCCGCTCATGATGCATAAAATAGTCTTTTTATTTCTTTTAAAGATCCAAGATGACGGAGCTGATATCCACGGTTTTTCGCTTTAAGTATCAACAAACAGAATGAAAACAGTTTTTTTCTTTTTTTTTTCAAGCAGCTAAGGCCGTGTCCGAATTGGGTTAAAATCTTCTACCACTGGTTAAATTTTGACGTCTGGTTAAAATGGGATCAATTTTTAATTTTTGCTGTCCGAACTGGGTTAAAATTAAATGGGTTAAATGGGATATTTAGTAAAAATTCCCCCTAGATTTAAGAAATTTCCCTATCCTTTTTTGTGTATCGTTATTCCAAAACATAAATATTTAAGACAAAATCCAGCTTGAAATGTATTAAAATACAAATTTGGCTCAAATGAAATAGAATAATTTTAAATTCATTTACTTTTGTAGGTTTTGCATCAATTATATCCCTTCATCATTAGGAACAAATCCTATTGTGTATTGCTTGTTAATGAAGTCTGCGAACACTAGTTCTCACTAGCTGCTCACTAGTTTCTTCCTTGAGAAACGTCAAAATTTAACCACTTGTGTCAAAATTTAACCTGGTCTGGAGCTGGATAATTTTTAACCCATTTTATTCACCACGCTAGTGTCAAAATTTAACCAGACGTCAAGTTTTAACCCACATTTTAACCCAATTCGGACACGGCCTTAGTTGTGCTGTGTCAAAAAAGTGGAATAGATTTACAATTTTTGGTACTTTTTCTGACACAGGTATGTGCCAACTATTTCGGAGGAGAAAAAGCATTATGAATAGGAAGCTGATTAAAAAGATAGTCAGTGTGTATCTAGTCAGCCGATCATCAGTGTATTATCTTTTTATTATGAATAAGGCTGTATAAATACTATGACATACCTACTAAAAAACACAAACCTTTTTTTTTAATTTAAATAGTTATATGCAAATTTAAAGTACATAATTATATTTCACCAAGCATAAAACAAAAATCATGAATGCTAAATGGCCGAAAATCTAAGCTGAAAATGTGAGTTACATACTGACTGAAGCTGAAGAGCCAAATAAAGCAGGCATTTTTACAATATGTCATCTTACCCTCATGAAGTATGTCATCTTATACCCGACTATGTCATCTTAGCCTTGGCCTCGGACTGTTTTTAACTAATTTTTTTAAATTAATTCTTTTTACTTTAAACTATTCATTCAAACTTTATTTTTTCCATACAATCATTAATTATTTAACAATGTAAAGATTTTGACGCTAGGGTGTGTAGAAAATTTTATTTCTTACTTTAAACAAAAAGTATGTCATCTTGAGCACAATTCCTCTAGCAGAATGCATTTTCTGCTATTGAAGATGTTGACTTGACTATATTAACAAGATCTTGCAAACACAGGATAACTTAGACGATGCCGATGAAGTATAGGAGTGGGACAAACTTTTTACCGATGTCACAGCTGTAATTAATTTGGATAAAGGAACAGTTGATTGAAATTGCACCTGGTGAAGTAACACACACTTTTGGATAAAAAAGACGATTGAAGAAGGTCCATCTTTTGTACATACCTTCGTTTTTTCTCACTGCTACTAAAAAACACATTTATTTGTTTCAAATCTAAAAATACGCATTATTAAGGTAAAGAATTTTTCTTTGTTTTTTATTCAACGCTTGCGAAAATCAAAAACTACACAGAATATTTGTCAAATCAATAAAATTTATGTATTTAAAACCAAAACTAACAATAAAGTGATTGCTAACCATGCTAACCATTATGATCGTGGTTGTCTGCAGTAATTATTCACTCTTATTACAATAGGCGTTCTGGTAAAAAGCTAATATGATAACATAGCTCTACATGCCGCATTGGCATTTTAAGTAAACTTACTTTCAAATAATAATGGTAGGTATTGGTAATCTCAATAGCAGAAAAAAAAAATGGAACACAAATCGTCGGGTCTGCAGCCCTGTCACTTTTTAGGCATCCATTTCCAATTCGAAAAGACTAGATTGTAGGCTGGTCAGAAGCTGTTCTTCTTCCTCTTCAGTAGGCAAATAGTTCTCCATAATACTGTTTCTGGTGGAATTTAGTTATCATGTTCGAGTTTCACTGTCTCATTAAGCTGTATGCCAACCGGAGGACCTCTGAAATTACAATTATTTTTATTACAAAAAAAATTTTATTAGAACTTTCTTTAAACTTTAAAGACTTACTTTTTTAAATGCTTTTTCGAATGTCTTACAAGGGCTGAAGATTGATTGAAACTTGAAGGACAATCTTTGCATTGGTATAGGTATGGTTTCTCGCCAGTGTATTCTAACAACAACAAAAAAGTTAAATAAACTATTTAACGCAATGTCGCAATCCTTCTGTGTGACTTACCTCAGGCAAACCAAATTGGACTTGCATGCGAGAATCTTATTGCAACCATTTATGATTCTTAATTCCTTTATGCACTGCTATGATATGCACCTTAAGATAAGAGATTTCAAGAAAGGTCTTTTTATATATATCACAGACAATATCCTTTGTTTCACGGTGTATCGGCTCATGTTTTACTATGACCCGTTGTAATGCAAACATTCGTACACACGCTCTTCGGAACGGGTTTGCTTGTGCGCTTTTAAATTGCTTGTAGTAGTAGTACAGATTTCGAACTGATAGCGGCTTTGCCCAGTGTGTACCCGTGCATGCAGCAAAAGACTACTTTATTGTGCAAAGCGTTTATGACAAATCTGAAATGAAACTCTTACTGTGAAGAGCTTTTTCAAGGCTTATGTTCTACTAACGCCACACTGAAATGGTTTTTCAATCGTATGTATTCTCATATGGGACTCCAAGTAGCGCGGATATTCATAAAATTTTACCGCACTCATTGCATTGCTCAGGAACTTTCAGCGGTTTGTTTTCATCTTTTTCATTCGTGCTTTTTTGGGACTCTAGAAAGTTAAAACGTGCATAAAAAAGTAAAATATTCATTCCATTGGCATACCACTTTTGTCGGCAAAGTCGACACCACGCTTGTAGGTTCATCAACGTAGATCAACGTAGGTTCTTCGATGTTGACTTCCTGTCTGAAATCCCCACTTAATATGATGGTGTCTTGTATCGTTTTCCCAGCGGCGGATCTGGATTAAACTATAAGAAAAAATTACATGTAAGCAATTGCTTCACATTGTGCGGCCTTCTATTGTGTTTCAACATTTCTTTGTTGCTCACCTTGAAAATATACTTTTCCACCATATCAATTGGTCGTACAAGAAAAATTGGACTGAAGATGGAGACCAAAAGATTAACCCATTGGTGCAGGTATTTGCAGCGTCTTCTGGTTTCTTCTCCTGCTCTTCAATCTGACCTTTCAAGATCCACCATGCATAGAGCGCAACTACAATAATTTATAAGGTATTTTAATACTAAACAAAAACACAAAAAATTGAAAAAACTTACAAATTCCCAAAAAACCGACCGACCGAAAAACAAAAGTAAAAAAACGACTTTTGTTGTGACGGTTGTGACAGCGTATTCTGTCAAGTTGTCACTTTTTTCCCGGTTAGTTCACAATAGGTTGTGTTTTAGTACTGTTTGGTTAATTTTCTCCAATTTTCCCACGTTGTTAGCGCATAATTTCCGCCCAATCACCTCAAGTTGAGGTAATTTTGATGAAAGATTTTGTATGGGTAACAAAGTCAATTATGACCTAATTTTGAAAATTTGGTCAAAATCATCTCATTTGCCCAAGTGAAAACGTAGTATAAGTGTATCGCAAATGGCTTACCATATCTTGATCGTGTAGCCTCGGGGCTAAGATTTTCGAAGTAGGTTTCAGGAACGCGGCCAATGGTTGCGTTCGGATTCTTACCTAAGACGAACTAGATTCCTTTCGTGACATTTGTTGTTAGTGTAATCCCATGTTAAAAAGCAGCTGACTGCAAAACATCTTTTGAGGGGAAAGCGATCCAAAGGTACCTTAAAAATCATGGTATAGCAAGCTACCCAATTTGAAATTTGAGAACAGCTGACTTGGATTCATTTTTGTTTTGCTTTCTGTCATAGTGCTTTGTTGCAAAATTGTTTTTTGTAAACATAAAATTTAAAATATGGTGCTCCTAATTAATCTAAACGACATTGCTTACGAAGTAAACGATTGTGAAGAAGTTTGCAATCGAATAATAAGTGGTTCGTGTTGTTTGCAATTTTTAAAACATATTTGGTTTGGTTTGTTTTCACTTCGATTTATCAGCTGTTTCTGATTTGACAGATACCTAATCTTATGTCGTTTTCCATTGGTCGTTCGGAAGCCTTCTGAACGCTTCTCAAATCATTCCATTGGCATCAAATGACAGTTCCTCTCCTCGAAAGAAGAGAAATTTGATTCTTGATTTGAAGAAGGAAGCGAAACCAGAAGCACTCACACACTGAAACACTGTTGACGTCAAAATTGACAAATGTGATTTGCCACCTCTAAAAATTGAAAAAAAGTGACCTGAAAACAATTATTAATTATGTAATTTTGTGAGATGAGTTCTAAAAACATTTTAAGACATATTCCTGTCGTTTTAAGTGAATTATGAAAAAAATTAAAAAAGTGAATGAAAAAAAATAGCGCTCAACGTTTCACACCGATACACAATACAAGCAACGAAACTTCAAAGCAAATAAAAGTGTTACTTTGGCATCCCGGATCGGAGAGTTTTTCCGGATTACCAATGGAAAACGACATTAGTCGTTCGAAAACTTACCCGGATACAAAGGTATCCTAGTTATGCTACCCATTTTTTCTCGAACGCACCCAATCATTCCATTATTCGGAGTAATGTGAGCCCAGTGGTGAACCAGCTGTTATTGACATTCCGAAAGCAAATAACAGCTGTCACTGTCATTCGAATTTCGTTGCCAAAACATAAAAACCTCGAACCAACGTGCTTCTTAATTTTATTTTACTATTTGTTTAGTATTGATCACAATTATTATTAGTTGACTTTATTGAAATAAACATTCAAATATGAAAAAGTTTTTCGTTGTTAAAAATTGGAGTAAGGACGATAAGCCGATGAAGTTCACTTCTGTACCTAAACACCAGAAAGTCGATTCATCAATTACCAAAAAGGCAAAGAAAAAAAAGAAAAGGAATTGTGAAGCTCCAAATGAAGCTTCAAGTGTGCCTGCCCAGATCGGTCCTCGACCGCCCCTGGCTCCACCCCCTTCACCATCGAATTCAGATCTACCAAGCAAAAAAACAAAATCTATTTTAAACGGCCGGGTAACAAAGCCACCGAAACTGAAGCCATTGAAAGAACCAACAGCTATTAAGGACGTCGCACCACACAAATCAACGTCGAGTTTTGAGGCGAAATTAAAAGAAAATCTTATGGGTGGTCGATTTCGTTTTATTAATGAACAACTTTATACTATGAGCAGTAAGTCAGCAAATAAACTTTTCAAAGAAGATAAGTCAGCATTTGAAGCTTACCATGAAGGCTACCGTCACCAAGTTGATAAATGGCCTATGAATCCATTGAATAAAATTGTCAAGATCATTAAAAAACTACCCAAAGACTCGGTGATTGGTGATTTTGGATGTGGTGAGGGAAAGCTTGCTCAGTCCATCCCAAACAAAGTTTTTTCTATTGACTTAGTTGGTTGTAGAAAGGATATTATCGCCGCTGATATGGCTAACACTCCGCTCGATAATCAATGTCTTAATGTTGCTGTATACTGTTTGTCTCTCATGGGAACAAATTTAAATGATTACTTACTTGAAGCTAACCGTTGCCTAAAAATGGGTGGGATTTTGTTAGTTGCAGAAATAGAGTCCCGTTTCGATGATGTTTGGCGTTTCACGAAGTCTCTTGAAAGTTGTGGATTCAGTTTAATCAGAAAAGACGCATCTGTTAAACTGTTTCTTTTTTTCCAATTTAAGAAAGTAAAAAACGTCGGAAAAGATGCTAAGTTGGTGCCTTTTTCTCTGAAGCCTTGTGTATATAGAAAAAGGTAGGAGGTTTCGTCAATAAAATAAGTTCTTTATTGTTTAAATTTTTTTCTTCCATTAAAATATGGAATGCAAGCAGTTCTTATGTTCAAAAATGGTTGATGTATGTTATTAAAAACTTTCAAAATATACTCAAACTAACCTCAGAAACTATGTTTTATTTAAAACTGATCTATAGACTGTGGTGCCCGTGGCGTAATGGTTGGGCGTGTGTTCTTGTTACGCGGGAGGTTCGTGGTTCGTATCCCAACAGAAAAAAAAGTTTTTCCACGGGTATCGCTTTTCGTGAGTAATTGACAAGTCCTTCCTCGATTAGCCGTTCAGAATTTCTCTTGAAATTCCTTTTGAAGATAAATTCAGTGTTCATCGGGTGTACCCAAAGGTAGCCACCTCGGTACATTGTTCTTCATAATATTTATCATTATGCATTCAAATATTGTAGGTGTTTGTTGTATGCGGATGATCTCAAGCTATTCTTGACAGTTAACAGCTTAGGTGATTGTCAATTGATTCAATCTGACCTTGATTCTCTCACACACTGGTGTCACTAAAATTGCTTGAAACTTAATATAAAAAGTTGTAACATTATTTCATTTTCTCGAAAATGTACCAGTATTCGGTTCAATTACACAATTGAATCTAATATCTTAGATCGTGTCTCAAACATTAAGGACTTGGGTGTTATTCTTGATTCCTCACTAAATTTTAGGAACCACATTAATTTCTTAGTACCAAAAGATAACTTGTTAGTTGGATTCATAAAACGTAATGGCAAAGATTTTCGAAATCCTTGTGTTTAATTAACATACATCATTCTCTTGTCAGATCGCGTTTGGAATACGCTGATGTAATCTGGAGTCCCTCGTTTAAAGTTAATTCTGACAGGGTAGAATCGGTTCAAAGAAGATTTACGAAATAAGTTTTCAACAAAATGAGCTGGGGTTTCTGTCCTGATTACAAAGCTAGGTGCTTATTACTTGGAATTAAATCATTAGAATCAAGAAGAAAAATGCATGGTGTGAGGCTCATAAGAGACTTACTATGCTACCACATAAAGTGTCCAACACTCCTTGCTCTATTACTTATTCATGTACCTGCCAGGTTCAGGAGAACAAGAATTTTTCTATTTCAAAAAGTGCATAGAACAATTTATGGATGTAATGAAACGCTATCAAGATGTATAGCTGATTTCAATGAAGTGCCCTCAGAAATTGATTTTTCAATCCTTAGTCGAAGTAAATTTAAGACTGATTTATTATACTTATTTATATTTTAATGCTTTATCCTTGGAGTGCTATATCTGTTAGCTGTAAAATTGCTTGTAGATAAATGAAATAAAATAATGGGCAGAAAATTGTAGGTTCGCTCCATTCTTTTACCAGGAATGGGGGTGAGAAATGCGGTATGCCCAGGGGCTCTTCGCTCCACCCTATGTATGTATGATCTAAACAACAAATAGGAAAGATTTTTTGTTTTTTTGTTCGTGTTAAATAGAATTCGAAATTACTGATCAAATTTGAATGAAACAGTGATGGTCTAGAGCCCGAGCAAGGACATAAGCTATATTTTACCCTCATATTCATTGTAGAACCCAAGCTACGTCGGGTGGCTTTGCTAGTGTTAAATAAAAAGAAGTAGCAGGATATACTCATTTTTTTAACAATTACAAGCTTACCTTTTTGAAAATAACAATACTTTTTTTGATGGAGTTTTTCCTTTGAACTCTATTTTTTGGCCAATCGAATTTTTGACGGGAAGGCTTCCAAGGTTCTTGGAATTTTTATTACGATCAAGTGTTGTTACTATTGTCTTGTCTATCGTAATCTATTAGCTCCAATGAGTTAATTCTCATACTCATACATGCTTTGTTGTTGATAAGTACAACATATTCAAACTTTTCACATTTAAGTACATATTTCCATCAAATAAATGTCTGGAAAAGACAGGTCTTGATCAAAAGGGTACCATACCGACTATGTACCTTATAAAATGTTTACCCATACGTCGAGTAACAAGCACTCAAGAAATGTAGAACAATCGCTATGATGATTACATTGCTAGAAGTCCACTAGCGCAAACATGCAAATGCACTAAAGAATCACAATGTTTTTCCATTTGGATTCTTATACACTAGATTCCATCAGTTGTCGACTAAACTTCGACAAACTAAAAAATACCCTATCCTAATACCCTCTCAATAAAACATCGGCCTTTTCGAACGCTAACTAGTTCGGAATGTCCCTTGAATGCTAGGTTACTCGTCCTGAAGCAGCTCTAGGTTTTTGCCGGGGCAAGTTCAATTAACGGACAGAGCTATGGCATGCATTTTTTCTTTTCTTAAAATGGCAGGGTTGTATGATGAACTTTTTTGAGAACCAAAAGCACCAGGAAACCGTATATTAACGAACGAATGTAATAATGACCTCAAAAAGTAAGAGGGCGACCGCTTAACACAGGCAAATACAATTAGATATTCGAATGTTTTGACAAAAAAGACAAAGTTTAAGCATACAATCCAGTCACTTCTCCTCACGTTCTAAACCATTTTTTTGGTATGAATACGTATTTTAAAACGCTTCCAAAGGGGAGGTATTAAAAAAAAAATAGAATGATAAAAAATTGGCCAAAGAATCCAAGAATTCATTACGCTTTGTAAGGACACAATATGACCAAGTTTTTGCATAGTAAGGTTAAAAATACTCTTGTGTCTAATATGAAGTAAAAACTTTTGGTCTTTTGTTGCGCTCGTCTTCAATGACTCTCCTAATGTCAATTCCTTCGACAAACTCAACATAACCATACAGAATTTCGGCTCCGCCTGAGCTTGTGAGTGTGAACTGTGCAATGAAGCAGATATTTTCCTCGCTCGGTAACAAGTGTTCTTAACATAAATCCGCTGGCCCAGACCACTGCGTAAGTTTTTCTATCTATGCTATTCTTCTCGGTTCTTTCCGAGTAGATGGAAAACAGTATTTGTCCAGCCTGTCCGAATCTTACTTAAATCTTACTCCCCTTCTATAGCCCGTTCCTTCTTTCCAAGGTCATGGAAATGTTGATAAATCGTCAATAAAATATCTCGAAGAATGAAAGCTTCTTAATGACCGACAGTACGGCTTTCCTAGGAAAAGTATAGATTTCTCACTGATATTCACCATAAAAATGCTTGCGCGTTCTAGCTCCGTTTTGACACCGAAACTCTTTCATATCTGCCTGAAACCTCTAAACCTCTAAATTGTATTGCTGACGACTTAACCCTCAGCTGGAACTGAAACGATTACATATGTATGACTAACTCCTTGAATTCTTACATTGGCAGCATTGTTGCATGGAGAAGTATTAATCGTGAAGAATTCAATTCCTCCAAAACCCTATGCTGTGTTTAGTCGTAATAGCTTAATCGTCCCCCACTACCATTATCCACGGATGGTACCTGTGTCCAAGAAACCGAAACTCGGAATGTGTGAAAACGACGATCTTCTTCACAAATTTGAAGTCGCCAAAAATGCTGCAAAATGCTTAAGACTTTTAAAACGATAGGAAATTTTTCACCCCCTCTGATCTGACTACGGTCCCTATTATGAGTAGCGAATCGAACGTTCGATTGGTAGCGAATGTTTTTGCGAGCTTCTTTTATAGCGGTATTATAGGTTGTAAAAACAAAAACTTTGTAGAAAACTTTTTTTCGACGTTTCAGATAAGAGAATGGACGAAGTTTAATGATAGTAATCCAATAAACGAGTTTTTCTGAAACATTCGCTTCCAGTCGAACGTTCGATTCGCTACTCATAATAGGGACCTACAATTAACAAAGCCTACATACGACTCACGAGTATAATTTCTAAGTTTGGGCAGATGCTCCTCTAATCATTTTACCTGCTTGACAGTGTTCAAAATCGAGCACTTCAATTGATAGGTGTGATTTCAATTCAGTTCTACCATCAGCCCTATATCGATCGTACAATTAAGTACAGAGATCCACATTTAAGCCGCTCAACCCGGGATGATATGCTTAACCCAACTAAATTTTCCCCACGCATTACAATCCGAATAAATTCAAGAAAAACGTAAAAAAATGAATACTGCTAAGCGTATCAACTTCGGTCAAAATTATTTTATGTAGAAAATCTTACTCTTTGTGAGACGTACCCACCTATAGCACACATCCGTGTCCATGACACAGCCACAGTCCAGAAGTTGCTTTCAACTTACAGTTTATCAAAAAATAAATAAAATAAAAGACCGAAAAACTCGCCAATAATTTACAAAAAAAAACTCAAAATATTAATTTTGATTGCTGTTTCTATGTATAAAATTATTATTATTTCTTTGTTCATTTTTTGATTTATTTTTCTTTTTCTTTAAGGGAATTAACAAAAACTTAAAAATGTTTGTGTTTTTCTTTTTAAATCTTAAATTTTAAAATTTATCTATAAAGATGCCATCTCTATTAGTTATTTATTTTAATTCGTAGTTTAAACTTTAATAATAATAGTAGATACATGTGTAATTTGTATATATAATTTTCTGTGTATACATAATTAAATTATTAAACATGTTTCTTTTTGTTGCTGTATACTGGTAAACGATTTTAATTTTTTTATACATTTCTATTGATGGTTATTTGTTGTTTTAAGTAAAAGATTAAAGTAAATAGAATTGTTTTTTTTTCTTTTTGTTTGTTTATGTTGAAATTTTTCTTCTACTTCTACTATTTTTAATTTTATCCTAATTGAATAAGTTTGTTTTTCGTCCCCTTTGTCTGTTTCTGTGTATAATATGTATATGTATGTTGATCTTTCGTAAAAATAAAACACATTGAAATCTATGAAGAAGAATTTAAAAAAAAAAGGAAACGAATTAAGTAACATTGAAATAAATTGCATGGTATAAAAATACAAACATTACTTAAAAGTATAGTTGTGTAATTGTAATAAAATCTATGAAAAATAAATTAAAAATACAATTTACAAAATTTGTTATTTTGCTTCTTTATACATACATATACACAAATCTTATGTATGATTAAAAACTTGCCTGAACTTCTAAATCTACTTTTTTGTTTTATCACTAAAGCATTTAAATTTAATATATTATTATAGTCATACTACTGCTCCATAATGTTTTTTTTTTTTGTTTTTGTTTCTCAATGTGTTTATAATTTTTTTTTTTTTAAGAAGTGGGTTTTATTCATATATTTTACAAATCTTTTCTTTTTCAACAGCAAATAGAAAATATAATTTACAATTTTCTTAAGTTTTTCTTTTTAGTTTTAACATTTAATAAATATCACCAATGTTTTTTATTTAATTTTTCTTTTCTTTTTTTGAGAAATACAATTTGTGGTTGCAAGAGTTTTGGCATGGTAATTTCTTTTTTGTTGATATGAAAGTACATATCCCTTTGTACATTCATAGATTTTTTTAAATTAATTTATAGACGAAAGAAAACATGGTTTGGTTGAATTTCGTCTTTTTTTTTAAGTTTTCGATAGTTTGGCTTTATTTCTAAAAATGTAAAAATAAAATAAATAAAACTAATTTTTATTTCTTGAAACAAATTGTAACATATTGCTTTTGTAATTTTAATTTGCAAATAATTTTTTTTATGATTTTCAAAAGAGAACCCTTTTTACAGTATTCATTAGGACTTGTTGCTACATTTTATAGGTCAATTATCGTATCATAGCTTTTTGTTGTTGTTTACGTGCTAAGCACTTAGCCGAGGCACATAGCCATTTCTGCTAAAAAGCCATCTAAAGGTATCCGAGTATTTTTTGTATATCTTTCTATTCAAGTGATCAGCTGATAGAAAATTTATTTTTATCTCTTTTCATGTTGGTTTTTTGTTATGGTGTGCATTTATTTCATCATTTATTCAGCATGTTCAACTTTTGGCTGCTAAAATAAAAAATACTGCTACTCGTTTAATTTAGTAAATTTTTCATTCAAAATTTTTGTCAAATATCATAAACAGGTTTGTCCTCTCGTTGTATCTCCTCTTAGACATAAACAAGGATGTTGGACGCCCAAGTAGGCTAGACCTTTCAAGCTGAAAATATCACTGGCGTTGATACACACACAATGGCATCTGTCCTCAAACTGATTTTACAAGCACCACTTTATTTTCAGAGTTCAAAACCAGTCTGAAATCCGAAAATAGAGTGGTGCTAGTGATTTCTCTGAAACAACTTTATATTCAGTTGAATACCTGTATCACAGATCGTGTTACAAAAGCAACAATGTAAACAAATGGAAGTTTCTGGGTATGAGAAGTAATGGTTTTCTCTCTTGCTCTTTATTCCCCTATACTATGAATCAAATGAGTAAGAGAAAGGACAACAGAAAACCTAAACCACATTATATCAAGTCACCAAATGGTGAACTCTTTTGCATACACGCACAGAGAAAAGGGTACAATAACGAAATAATTTGTATTACTATAAACAATTAGTTCTCTTGTTCTCTAGAATAACGTTTTCCAAAACACTAACAAATTCAACATACAAATTTAGTTCGAATAAAATATTTTGGATCGGTATATGTATCAGGTGTAATCGCCACAAAGCGTTTTTGAAAAAACTCGCCCTGAATGTGAAACTAAATGTTTTTTGAGCCCCGGATTTATCCTCATCCTGCTCTAAGGTAGCACTAGGTTTTCGCTGGAGTTCAGGGCTATCAAATGGCAGGGATGAGTGGAGATTTCGTGGCTTACTGTTTTTTGAGAGCCAAAAACACAGGTTTCTTTTGACAACTTATAGGTTTGTCACACAAACCTTAGTCAACCCTGGATAAATTTCAACGAAAGAATCTATTAGGTCTCTTTCTTTACTTTCTAAGTAAAGTTTGGGAAAAGGCCCGAGGAAAAGTTTGGGCACGAGCTTTTTGATGTTGTTTTCGTATCCAGAAATGAAAGTAAAGATACGAATTTTTGAATGTTTCTAGCTCCGTGACATTTATCGCTTTTGTTTAATACAAAAAATAGATACTTTGCATTTTTTCATTTTATTTAAATATAAATTTCAATTCAATTGATATTTTTCGATTAACTGAACTTCAATATATTAACATTTTTGCTTTTGTAACACGAGATCTATTTGTGATATTCGCATTCAGCTGAATATAAAGTTGTGTCGGTTTAAAATACTCACTTTTAAAAAAGTGTTTAAAGATGTAGGAAGTCTGCATCTCCCAAACCAAAGCATTTTTGCAGTTTCGGCTGCGGCAGAAAAACTAGAAAAGTTTTTATCGATTCAGTTTAGGCACTCTCATACAAAATTATTTTAATGTAATTTATGAGCTGAATTTTTACCCGAGAAGTGAAATGCCATTCGAAATGAGTTCAGGATATTCTTTGTTGAACAGCACATTTCTGTATCCGTAAGTACGTAAGTACACAACCAAATTTATAGTTAAAAAGAAAATATCATTAGTAAAAGCCGAAGCTGGCTTTTGGATCGGATGTGTTGAAGAAAAGAATTGCAAAAGTTGTATTCTTTTGAAAGGGTTTTTGAGAGATACGCATACCTCAAAATTTCAATAATGTTAGAGCATTGTTAGGAGTATTTCCCGAAGAAAATGGCTTAGAAAACAATAGGTTAAATTAATATATTTCCAAATACTGGTGCCCGATTATGCATTTAGAGGCAAATCGTTTTTGGTGGCGAAAACGGGATTTGGTAATATTGCTCTCACTTTCGTTTTATATTCGCTTAATTATAAAATAGCTATTACATTGAGTTTCCACCTGAGGTTAGAAAAGGTCCTAGAATTATTTTTTAGTTAACTTAGTATCGTTAATAAATAATAGATGTTGTGAGCTGACGTCTTTACTTTTGTTGTTTGTTAAATAGAGACACAGATCCTTACATGTAAACAAAATGCCACCAATGAAGGATTCCCAAACTTCAAACACATTGGAAATAACGCACAAAAGTTTTCAGTAAGTTTCGAGAACTTACATACCTACTGAAAAGATTTCATTTTGTATTGGAAACCACGTAGTT
This sequence comes from Melanostoma mellinum, assembly GCA_914767635.1. Taxonomy (NCBI): domain Eukaryota; kingdom Metazoa; phylum Arthropoda; class Insecta; order Diptera; family Syrphidae; genus Melanostoma; species Melanostoma mellinum. The sequence goes on along the minus strand of OU612060.1, from coordinate 61,345,905 downwards.
TTCATGTAGGTTTGTCATAATTTTGAGTCAAGCTAAATGTACTTTAAGCGCCATGTACTTTAAGCGCCAGTATTAGAGTATAACATTTGACTAGTGTTTTTGAGCGGATAGTGTTTTCAATAGACTGAAACAAGGTAAGTTGAATTATTTAATCATAAAAGAAAAATTTAACTCTACATATAAAACATAATTAATAAATGAACAAAAAGTTTTAAAATAAAAATAACATTTCCTACAAATTAGCTGTCAAATGATTTGTAGACTCGCCTTAAATCTGATGATTGGGAAGATTTAAGCAAGTTGGGATTAAGATATCGAATTCAAAACGAGTCGCCTCGAACTTCATAATCGGGACCTTAAATTTTTTTTTTGTTAAATCTGCTAACATGCGATGAAAACAATTTAATCGTGTGTCTGAGGAATATAGGGTCACTATGTACATAATATTTTGTAGTATCTGGGCTGCTTAAACTTTCAAATAGGCAGAAGCTATAACAGGCTGCGGAATGTGTTGAGATCTACGGAATGTGCTCGCCATATTGTGGTGTAACTTGATTAGCATGAAAATTATCTTTACCAAGTCGATCCGTTAGTATTATCTTTTAGTTGCCCGAAGGAAGCCGTGTTTTAGTCATAAGAAGATAATTAGTTTTGATTCTAATATAAATTGAAAAAAAAAGTTTCTTTGCTTACCATATATAGTGGGGATACAGTAGCTTGAATTTTTATGATAGCATAGCTACTATTGGTTTAAAAAAAAAAAGTAAATTTTCAAAAAAGGTTCCCTGAAATAGTTTGTCAGCCGTAAAAAACTATTAAAGTCTAAAAAAGCATGGTTAAAGTGGAAATATCAGCTGTTCTAATGATATTTTTTTCTAATTTTCTTAATCGGCAGGGGAAGCAGATATTTGTGAGAGCTATGATCAGTTAAAGATTACGATGAAGAAGATAAAAAAATATATTCAAATTGTAAATCTAAAAATCTAAAGACAATTTTAAATACCGGTCACTCTAATAAATAAAAATTTAAATGTAAAATTCAAGGTTCAGATGAATTCCAGTATTTAGTCTTTGAAAACTACATGGACCAAGTCATGGTGAAATTCAATTCAAAAACTATCATAAATGCCATGTAAGATCAGTTTAAAAAAAAATTGTATTAATATAAAAATTTTTTTATATTTAATTTTTCTTCTACTCAACATTTACTTTTGTTGAATCTGAATTTTTATAATAAAATGTAAAAATAATAAATACAATTTTTTTTTCTACAAAGACGGGAATGTGTAGCACACCTATACTCTTGCAAAACTCACAAGTCATAATCTTATGAAAATAAGTAACAAAAAAATACAAACTTTCAACAACAACCAATTCAACTGACAAATGTCTTTCAGTAATAATGAAGAATAAACAAAACAAAATGATTGGATTTACTGTAAAATATCCTGAATATTAAAACTGTCATTATCCAACGAATTCAGTAGGTCTTGTGTGGAAAAATTACTTGCATCTCCTACAGGCAAATTATCAAAGAACTCAAGGCATAGATCATTTGTATTGCCGACAACAGAATTGATAGCTTGGTTGATCGAAGAAGTTGCAGCTTGCATCGATGTAGCCGGTACAGCTAAGGGTCCACTAGATATAGAACCTTGTACTCCATTTGAATTGTTCCCGGCACCACCGGACATTTGTATCATTTGTTGAGTGTGCTGATGAGTTGTAGTTGTTGTCGTTTGTTGAACAAATTGTTGCTGTTGTTGTTGTTGTTGTTGCTGTATTGTGATTTGTTGTGATTGTGACATATGCATGGAAGCCAATTGCATCTGGTTCATCATGTTCTGTTGTTGGGGCTGCTGTTGCTGTTGATGATGTTGTTGTTGCTGTAGCATTTGTTGCATTACAGCAGCTTGCTGGTTCTGATTTATGCTGCCCATCATGTTTTGCTGTTGCTGGTTTTGTTGTGCTGCAACGAGCTGATTTTGTTGCTGCTGCCGCAATAATTGTTGTTGCACTTGTGTGGGCGTCAGTTGCATACCCGAATTGGGACCTTGTGACATTCCACTAGGGCCTCCAGCTGCAGAGTTAGACATGAATCCACCTTAAATTAAAAATAATTGTTGAAGAAATGATCAATTTTATATAATTATAATATATTAGTTACCTGAATTGAATCCAGAATTTGGTGCCTGTCGCATTGGACCTGGTCCACCACCGAAAGACATACTCTGCTGCTGTGACATCATCATATGACGCCATTCTTGTTGAGAGCCCATTGGCATACCTTCGGGAGAAACTTGTACGTTAGGCGGTCGCTGTGGGCCAGCTCCCATCGGACCACCATAGGGGCCCATCGCTGAGCGAGGACCACCAGCTGAGGAATGTTGCATATACATTGAGTGTTGCGGCCGCATCATGGGACCTACAATAAAATTTCATTAGAAATCAGATAAGTTGATGGTTTAAAGTTACTAACCAGATGGTGGAATAGGTTGTTGACTCATTCGCCTCATTGCAGCTGCTTGTGCTGCCGCATTGGGGAATCTTCCACCCGAACTTTGGTGCATCATTTGAGCTTGCATCAGCTGAGCCTGCGTTGCTTTGTATTCAGGTGGTGGGGGTCGATTTCCGCCAATATGCTGTTGTTGCATTGCTTGGGCTCGCATTATCTGTTGTTGTTGTAAAAATTTGGCTTGATTCATTCCCATTGGTCCTCCAGACATCATCATAGAATTTGGTCCCATTCCACCAGATCCAGTAGTTTGATTCATGGCATTTGGTACCATTGAACCCATGCCTCCCATTTGACCGGGCATTCCATTCATGCTTCCCATGCCCATATTACCAATGCCACTTGGGCCATTATTAACATGGGACATGTGGCCCATGCCTTGTGGCATATTGCCAGCGGCAATATTCGCATTCATGCCCCCTTGACTCATTTGCACATTTGAAGCTGCATTTGCTGCCATTTGACTCATACTAGCCATGGCGCCAGAAGCCGATGGGTTTCCTCCCGATTGGTTTGCAACATTGCTGTTTGGAACATTATTAGCAGCAGGACCAACTGAGGGACCACTACCAGGAGCTCCAGTACCAGGAACACCACCACCCATGCCTCCAACATGAGCAGCAGCTGCTGCTGCCGCGGCTACAGCAGCCGCAGCTGCTTGAGATTGTCGCTGTCTAAGTGACTGTTGTTGTTGCTGCTGTTGTTGTTGTGTGAAGCTGATGGATTGTGTCTGTGACATGCTATACGAGTCATTTGCAGAACCTATAGAAACATCAATTTTTGTCAGTTTTTTTTAAAAAGACCTCGAAAAAAATTTTGTACTCACCAGAAGGATTAGTAATCGTTTGATTTGATTGCTGATTTTGCGGATTATTGCTGAGATTATTGCTTCCTTGTTGCGGATGTTGTTGAGATTGTGGATTTTGTTGTTGATGTTGGTGCTGCTGTTGCTGTTGTGCTTGCTGTTGTTGTTGATTAAAGAAAACACCTTGTTGAGCAGCAACTGAAACGTTGCTTTTAAGATCACCACTAAGGTGCAAATGCTGACCCGTTGATACCTAATTTAAATAAAAAAATGAAATACAACATTGTGAAATTATTGAAATATAAAAGTTGAATTCAACGTTCGGTTTTAAAGTGAAAAAAATTAAATAAAAATTTAAGCAAAATAAAATGTTTGGTGAGGATAACATATGTCTCATTCTCACATAGTTTTTAAGTTCGAATGAATAACTAATTACATTTATTTATAACTGCAAGAGACCCTCAGATAAATAAATAGGGTGGGGCAACAAAGCGAAGTGCTCCGGGGGCTAGCGCACTTCTCACAAACATTGCCTTTGTGAAGCAACGGAGCGGACCTACAAATTTCTGCTGACTCCGAACGACTAATCCGGAAAGCGCTTTTCATAGCAATGAATTTGATATTGGAGGAGATTCCAGTTCTTCGCGAAAGGTAATACCCGTGAAAAACATTTTTGCTTCTGTTGGGATTCAAACCACGAACCTCCTGGTTAACAGGCATACATACTCACCATTGCGCCATGGGTACCACCACAAAACGCTCAATGGGCAAGCAACTTTTCCTGAAGCATTTTCAGGAGAAGCCCACTACTTCATATTCCATCATTTTTCTAACGATAGTAAATTGTTAGTTTAATATCCAAAGGAGGGAATACGAAATATGAACTTCTACATATATAGGTACATATTTTCCGGAAAAAAGCTCTTAAACTTGGAATTGGTTATAGTGCAGGATTTGTTTCTTCCATGTGCCACATACAAAGTTCAAAGAACAAAAGCAAACAGATAGATGTTGCAGGCTGTCTTTGCCTGTATAAAAACATGAAAACTATAGAAAATTTAACTTATAGAGATGCTTTTTATGTACACACACATATGTACATCAGAAGTCCATTCATTCAACCTGCACTCGACTGTTTGTCTTTGGCCTGGTTAAAAGAATCCCGGTCCGATACTGAGTGAGAGAAATTTCTTTGATGTTGCAATTTACATAGAGAAGCGCTCGACACATTTTTAATATGTATATAGATATTAATAGGGCTTCGTTAGGTTTAATTGTAAATAAAGTAAAGTGAATACTACACTAACGAATAGAGACACAAAAGTTGCAAAAATTTGCTATAGAAAAGCAGCTTATTTTGTTTGAAAGCGAAGTAGACAAACTGCAGTTTAGTGTATTTTTTTTTTTCAAAGGGTTTGACTGTTCTTTTTCTCTACAAAGTAATATTTTAAAGAATTAAAAAAGAAGAAAACTTTTGAACTAACCGAAAAAGTGTTTGGTTTCAGAACATAAAATTGGTAGCATTTGATTACCTTTCAGCTTTCACGCCGCATTCACAAGGTTTGTTCGTTGAACTTTGAGCAAGGCTGACACAGCTTGACAACCCCATGAGTGAAATAAAACTGTGTTCTCAGTTCTTAAAAGACGCTCAATCACGAAACCACACACATGATTGTCAAAAACCCCAGTTGTAATTTGAGGTGAGTTGAGAACAAAATCAAAAAACACTCAGTTTGACTCAGTTTTCATGTCACTTACAGCAGTGGTAGAAATGAAACCCAAATTATCTACAATCAACTACAAATCTATGCAGGAAAAAGACTGAGTGCAGATGTCTTCTACTGACGCAATTTTTTATTTTTATGATGGCGGTATGAAAAAACAAAAGAAAAAGGAAAAAAAACCATAAAGCAGAAAGAAACGTAGGGTCGAATGATGAAACCAAATTTGTTAAGATCAAAATAAATAAATAGCGTGGAGCAACAAAGCACGGAGAAGGCCTAATGCATTTCAGAGACTTTGAACTTATTTCGAACATTTTAGTAAGAAAGCGCTTTCATGGTAGTTTGATTCACTCTCTCAAGTAATAGAGATCAAAAAGATCGTCTCGAAGTAAAAAACAGAAATTGCAACAAATAATACTACTAATACTAATAGGATTTTTGATCTGCCTAAAACGAACCAACACGAGTCACACGACGTGTTTTTTATCTTCAAGTGACTTGATTGAGGGGGTGTTACATAGCACGGCCCACACTTTGGGGTCATATGCACTGTATATAGACAATACTTGAGCATCAAACTAGATTAAAGTTAAATGATCAAGTTTTCATACCATTCATTCAATTATGTTGATGGCATTTTTTACGACCCTTCAAAAACTACCTGAAATTCATGATACACGAAAAAAATGCCCCAAGTACTTATAAACAAGAAAAAAAAAAAACGATCTGTTGAGTGCTCCACCAACCCAGTTATCACGATCGAAATATTAGAAAGTAACCTTTTACTAGCAAAGTAAATCGCAAAAAACGACGACATATTTGCAAAATCCCAAGAATTCATAGAATCAGATTTTTGGAATACGGTACTTTTTGCGATGAAAGTAAATTCAATATCAATGGATCTGACGGACGTCAAAAGTTGTGAAAAAAGACATAGAGCTTGATTCAGCAGTGATGTGGAAACGGTATGGTGCGGGGTTGTAGGCAGAATCTTACTTACTTACTAAGGTGGGCATTACAGTTCGGGGTGAACCTGGGCCTCAACCAACATCCTTCTGTCACGACTTCGATTTCGGGCGAGCTCTATCCAGTTTTGCACTCTAAGTCGGTTGAGGTCTTCTTCCACTTGATTGCGCCACCTAAGACCTAAGTCTTCCCCTTCTGCGATTTCCCTGCAATGTGCTCTCAAAAACCCGTCGAGCCGAAGCGTTTGGGTCCATCCACTCTACATGGCCCAACCATCGTAGTCTCGCGATGCTCAGCCTATGCCCATGTCGCGGTACAGCTCATACAGCTCGTTGTTGTAGCTTCTACTCCACTCATTGTCTTCGCATACGGGACCAAAGATCATTCGGAGAATTTTTCTTTCGAAACGACCAAGGGTTTCCTCATCCGCTTTCGATAAGGTCCATGCTTCCGCGCCGCGCCGTAAAGCAGGACTGTGATAATCAAGGTCTTATACAAGGTTACCTTGGTTTTTCTAGAGAGGGGTTTGTTTCTCAATTACCTTCTTAACCCATAGAAGCAACGGTTGGCAAGAGTTATTCTCCGTTTGATCTCCGCACTGATGTTGTTTTCCGTGTCTATAGCGGATCCTAGGTAGACGAAGTCCTCGAAGTTATGTCTGTCTATTGTGACGTTTTGTCCAATTCGTCGATGTTCTGTGTCCTTGTTTGATGAAAACATATACTTCGTTCTGCCCTCATTAACCATCATTGACCATTTTTGCCGCTTCTGTTTCAATACTCGCAAAAGTCCTTATGACATCACGTTTTTTTTCTTCCCATTACGTCAATATCGTTTGCGTAGGCGAGTAATTGTACAGACTTTTGAAAGATTGTTCTTTTGGTGTTGACGTTTGAGTTTCTTACAATCTTTTCAAGTATGATGTTGAAGAAATCGCATGACAGTTTGTCCCCTTGCCTAAAACCTTTTCGACATCTCGGTGAGTTCTCTACCGACCTTGACGGAGCAGCGTGAATTCTCCAAAGTCATCCTGCATAGTCGTACGAGTTTTGCAAGGATGCCGAAACTAGACATGGCTCGGTACTGCTTGTCTCTGTAAATACTGTCATACGAGGCCTTGAAATCGATAAAGAGATGGTGAATATCGATATTACGTTCTCGGGTTTTTTCCAAGATCTGCCGTAATGTGAAAATTTGGTCTATTGTGAACTTCTCTGCTCTAAAACCACATTGATAAGGACCTATCAGGTTGTTGACGTTGGTTTCAGACGTTCACATATTACAGCAGACAAGATCTTATAAGCGACGTTAAGGAGGCTTATCCCTCTGTAATTGGCGCAATTGTGAGGGTCTCTTTTCTTTAGAATCGGGAATACGATACTGAGGTTCCATTCCTCGGGCATGCTTTCTTCCGACCATATCATGCAGATCAGCTGGTACATGCTCCTTTCCAACTGGTCTCCAGCTGCCTGGAAAAGTTCGGCATCAAGGCCATCTGCACCTGCAGTCTTATTTGATTTAAGTTTGCATATGGCAAGCTAAACTTCTTCTGGGTCGGGAGGACGGCATTCTTGATGATCGTCCAAGCTGAATGGTGCAATCTGCCTGGAAGCGGGATTTTTGTCCTCATCGCCGTTAAGCAGTCTGCAGAAATGATCTTTCCAGATCCTCAGTAGAGACTGTGACTCTACAACTGTGTTTCCCTGCTGGTCTTTACAGGCTTGAGTTCGGGGTTTGCCACTCTGGCATGGATCTTGCTTGGGTAAATTAGTGTTTGTCGTTTCTTTTTTGAATAGGTTCAACTATTTTAATATCAGAAAGAACAAACTGTACGGAAATGCTAGAAAATTGGATATGCGTAGAACATTTGTCTTCCAGAAACACAATGATACTAAAAATACGTCAAATGTTGTTAAAAAGGGGCCGCTTTATAACGTTTAAATCCAGTTCAAGAAACCAATTTAGTTTACCAATTTGAATGTCATAGAGCATTTATGGAAACATCTCTACTGTCAACTTAGAAAACATGAGATTATGGTGAAAAATGATCTAAAGCTTCTTTTTCAGGAAGGAAGGTCTTAAATTGACCAAAACATAACTCAAAAATCCGTTAGTTCAATGCCTTCACGCATAGTGCATTTATTTGATTTATTTTTTATTTTATTTATAGTGACATTCTGTATTTAGAATAAAATAGCATTAAATACCACTAACATTATACAAAATTCTATTTTTCTGTGAGTGTGGAGTGATTAATGCTTAAATGAAAACTACAAATTTTTAGTTTTTAACAAATGCAAAATTTTGAAATAAAAACAAAACTACATATGTATGCACATTTGATAGACAGAAAAAGGTACATATAATTGAAAGAAATATTCTTTATAAAAAGTTCAATATCAAGAGACATAGGAAAGCAAAACCTCGATTTGGATGTTGTCAAATCCAAAAAGCCAGTTTTTAATTTTTTTTAATAAAGACAATGAGCGAACAGTACGAATAATTGGAAACGTATTAAAGAGCTTGCAGGGCACAATGGAGTTAAAGTTTCTGAGATGAGAAGTACGGAAAGAGGGGACGATCACTTGACATTCGAAGTTGCTTCGCATAGTACGAACATTAGAAATTGGGCTTTGTAAATAGCCACCTCTCTTAAAAAATATTTAAGATGTTTTGTAATAATAAAGATGCCTGAGACGTAAAACATTTAAGGACCTTAATAGAGCCATAGAAGAAGTTAACCATTTAGCATCGTAGATCTTTCTCATTGCACATTTCTGCAAAATAAGGAGAGGGTTTATTTTAGTTTGGTATGCCCCACCCCAGCAGCTTATGCCATACTGGAGTTTTGAATGGAATATACCAAAATAAGCTGTTTTAAGTGTTGTGTTATTACAGAAATTTCTGAGATGATAAAGACTTCTAACTGACGATCTAAAATATTGCTTCAAAGCTGATATATGGTTAGACCAGCTCATAGTCTGGTCAAACACAATCTCAAGGTATTTGAAATCATATACTGCTTCTAACTCAAAACTCAAAACAGTTTAGACTGCAGTTTGCCTCTAGGTCATAAAGTAATAAATTAAGGCCAACATTACATCAACAATAAGATAGTTTGAATTATATACAATTTTGTGCATGGAAAACGATTTTCAAATCAGGAGCTTCTCACATTCTTAAACTAAAGTACATACATACATAGCTTTAGTTTTGTTGCTCATGCAAAGTTTATTTTTAGCAAATCACATCTGCAATAAATGGAAAGTCTTGATTCAAATTAGCCAAAAGATCCAATGTACTAGATGAATTATAAGCTAGACCAAGATCATCTGCGAAAGCAGAGAATGGTAGTTCGAACAGAGAAGTAATGTAGATGAGAAAAAGAATGGGACCAAGAACCGAGCCTTGTGGAACAACAATGTTTGAAATCCTCGATTCGCTAAAGTTTTCCTCAATTTTAACTGTTTGAGTTCTGTTCTTGAGGTACAACTCAAACCAATTATAAGCGAAACTTCGAAAACCAGCCGATTGAAGCTTGTAGAGGAGCGTGTTATCATTTACAGTGTCGAACGCTTTCCTTATGTCTACAAACAAACCAGCGCAATACATTTTACTATCGATTACTTAATGATAGAACAAAAATCTAAAAGGGCGAAGATAGCCCTTCCCTAAAACCTAGGTATTTTCTTTTGTGTTATGTATTTTTCATTAATTTAAGTACAGAAATATTATTTTTTGTTTCGAAATACATAAACCTACATATGATTAACAAAAACAATTTCGTTTGAGGGTAATTATATGTTAGTTTAAAGCTGCTTACTCACTGCTGTGAAGCATCGTATGCCTAGGAATAATATTTTGTTTTTATTCTAAAACAAATATTGCATAGGAGGATATACATTCTACTCATTTATTACCTACTTTTGTTTATCTTGTTCATGACCATTACCTACAGATTTTCAGGTTTTCATTTTAGATGTACGCGATTCATTTTGTTTTTGTATTGTCTTTTTATGCGAATCGGAAGATTTATGCCCTCGTTTGAAATATCATTACAGAAATAAACCCAAGACTAAAGAGTAGCATACACCTATATAATATATGTTCACCCAAAGATTAGTTCACATAAAGTAAGAATAAAAGGAATAACGTTAAGATTATAAAATGGATAGGATGAACCAAGAACGTTTATAAAGCTTTGTCCTACACGGAATATGCTTTTATGCTTACGCAGGTGAAACGCGCTTAACAAGCAACAAGGCTTTGTCCAAGAAATGTATAGTAAGTTTTATGTAACCCTGTGTTTTCCACTCTTTAGTATTTGATACTTATACACATGTGTGTATCCAACAATAAGTTTGAGCTCAAAGCTTTATATGGAGTGTATGTCCTTGGAAAGAAGTTTATCCGAAATACGAAACAAATTCGAATCAAATAATAAAGGAGAATTCGTTTTATATCCAACTAAAAAAGCATTTTCTTTTCAAAACACTGAAGAGAAATCGGGAGATACTATGTTGCTAGTATAGTCATATCCATCCATTAGTATGCAACGAAAGGAGAAAATGTGAGTGACTTAGAAAAGAAAATTTTCATACACTTGAGCTAAATTGCCATCAGTTTATTTATACATCCGACACTTTATTTTGTTCATTTATATAGCATAAAACTGTGACTTCAGTATTGCAGTGTTTTTAAACAAAAAGCTTTCTGCCATTTGCCATATGCGCCACTCTATACATATCTCAATACATTTAAAAGGTAAGCTTTCAATTAGGGAATTGAAAATGCTTTGAAATGTAAACACAGTCGCGATGCCAGCAACTTGCTTGAAATATGAGCTACAGATTTTGTTGTAGATATAGGTAACAATATTTTGAAATATGAACGGTAGAATTCCCTTTTTGGTGAATAATGTTTGTATGTATGTACTTGTACGTTCTTTTTTTCTTATAATATGGAGTTATGATAATCGTTGTTGTTTACGATTGGTACCTATGCATGAAATTTGAGAGTTTATTTTGGCAATCATAAAGGAACCAGGGGTGCTTTTGAGCTTTACGTGCAGAAAAGAAGGAAAAAACATTTTATTCTAATTACATATGAATAAGAAAGAGGATGAGAAGCGTTTACAGAGGAAACTGACAGATGTCATAATAGAAGATTAAACAAAAACTAAAAAGATCACTCTATATATGTAGTAGTAACTACTAACTAGTAAGTCATAAACTCAAGTTATTTAGTGGTACGCGTGGCGGGATAGTTAGCATGTCTGCCTGTTAACCCAGAGTTTTGTGGTTCGAATATCGCCTTTCGCGAGGAATTGGCAAGTCTTCCCTTAGTAAATACATTGCCATTAAAAGAGCTTTCTCAATAAGCCGTTCGGAACCGGCAGAAAAATTGTAGGTCCACCCCATTCCTTAACAAAGGCCCCGGGGCTTCTCGCTCTGTTGCGCCACTTTATTTTTATAAGTTATTTAAAATCTGAGAAGACGACTTTTGCAGAGTGCCTAATGGTTATGATGACATATACCCACTGCCATGCAGGATTTTTTCTAGAACAGTTGGGTAGGAACTTGCAACTTCTGGTCCTTATAAAAGAAGCTTTAAAATAATTGTAACATCATTGATTTGTTTCGAAGGTCTATTAATTCACAGATGTCGCTGATGTCCTTTTAGACAAATTTAACTTTTTACTTACGATCATAGGCAAGTTTTGCAATCGTGCAGAAATTTTTTTTTGAGAAAACAATCAAACATGACATTACGATGATAAATAAGACAATAAATAGGGTGGCACAACAGAGGGAGGAGCACCTGGGCCTAGCTCATTTCCCACAACCATGCCTTGTGAGGAAATGGAAGGAACCTACAATTTTCTGCCGATTCCGAACGGCTAATCGAGAAAGCGCTTTTCATGGCAATGAATACTAATGGAGGACTTGCCAAATCCTCGCGAAAGGCGATACCCGTGGAAAAAACATTTTTGCCTCTGTTGGGATTCGAATTCGAACCTCTGGATTAACAGGCGGGCATGCTATCCATCACACCACGGGTACCACACATTACGATTATAGACAATACGAAAAAAGTGGGTCCTGCAATTCTGTCGGTCTGTGTGTCTGTCTGTTGGTGTGTTTGTCTGTCTGTCTGTCTGTATATGGATGTACAGCCTGAACCAATTGACCGATTTTCTTCAAAATTTACAGTTAGGGTCTGTGGAGCAGCCTACATAGGAGATTTTCGGAATTTAGTCTCTAGGTCTTGAAATAACGGTACCTGCTATACAACCGATATGATAATACTTATTTTTCTCGAAAAGGCTCCAACGATTTCGATAAAACCTTGTGTGAAGGATTAATTTTGGATTGTTTTTCTTATGATGTAAAAATTTTTTGAAAAGGGCTAAAACCATACCTCCCATAGTAACGTTTTTTTTCAAAACCGACTTTCTCGTTAATGGCTGACCAAATTTTGGATTTAAAAAATCGTAAACTGTTAAAGAAAGACTGCATATCAATATTTAAAAAAAATTTAGTTTTGAAAATTTTTATAAATTTCTAGCTAGAACGGCAACTGGACCAACTCATACGAAGAAACATTAAACTTGCTACTGGATACTCATTTCCCTGGTAGCTCGTTGACAATAACAGACGAAGAGCACTTGCCTCGACTCGCAAACCAATCAGGTAAAGGTTTTATCTCTAAAGATATACTGTTATGGGCAATAAACAGCTTTGACCCTTATAAATCACCAGGGCCTGACGGAATCATCCCTGCGGAGCTGCAATAGGTTTCAGACATTATCATCTATAACTTAGAGATGATCATGAAAGGATGTATCAGCTATGCATATATTCCCAAGGCCTGGAGAGAAGCTAGGGTCGTTTTTATACCTAAAGCCGGCAAAAGCTCCCATGTAAATCCAAAAGATTTAAGACCTATTAGTCTATCATCCTTCCTCCTTAAAACACTGGAAGGAATGATTGACATACACTTAAGACAAGAAATTAAACCTAGTCTGATCTCAACGGCGCAACATGCCTATACAAAAGGTAAATCAGTGGAAACTGCACTCCACTCTCTGGTTTGCACCATTGAAAAATCCCTGCACTATAAACAATACTCTCTCGTCGCATTCCTAGACATAGAGGGTGCATTTAATAATGTTAAAAATTCAGCAATCACTAATGCTCTTGATGGGCTGCTCATAGAGGAACACATCAAAAACATGATAACAACAATGCTCAGCAGCAGAATCATTAGTTCCGAAATGGGGAACTACAAAACAAGCAGAATGGCCAATAGAGGAACCCCGCAGGGAGGAGTTTTATCTCCCCTACTGTGGAACCTGGTCGTTAACAAATTGTTAATCGACCTAGAGGACGAAGGTTTCAAAGCTATAGCCTATGCCGATGATGTAGCAATTGCCGTTTCAGGCAAGCACCCACAAACCCTAGCTGAGCTGCTACAAACAGCACTTAACAAGCTTAACAATTGGCCTGCAGATTGTGGTCTGAACATCAATCCACACAAAACGGAATTAGTTCTCTTTACGAGGAAATACAAAATTCCGGACTTCAGACCCCCAACTATTAAAGGGGTAACTCTCACACTGTCAAATCAGGCTAAATATCTAGGTCTCATTTTTGACAAAAAACTGACCTGGAAAACCAACATTGAGGAAAGAGTAAATAAAGTCAACGTTGCACTCTTCTCCTGTAAAAAAGCCATTGGCGGGAAATGGGGTTTTTCCCCCCAAATCACCCATTGGCTGTTTACATCGGTAATTAGACCGATACTCACATACGGGGTGATAGTCTGGTGGACAGCACTAGACAAGATGATCAACTACAACAAGCTGGCCAAAGTTCAAAGAACGGCTAGTCTGTGTATTAGTGGTGCACTGAGGACAACCCCATCGGACGCCCTCAATGTACTACTAGATCTCACACCCCTAGATATCTTCAGCAAACAAGTCGCAGCTAGCTCAGCTACTCGACTCAGAGCTACATCACAGTGGACCAATAATCAAATCGGCCACACTACCATTCTAGATAACTTTAGATTCTTACCGAATCGATCCGACTACACCACCCCCAAGTTGGTGTTTGACAATAATTTCCAAGTAACCATACCTTCAAGAGAAGCTTGGGAAAATGGCGCTCTTTTGGAAAATGAAGCAATACACTTCTACACCGATGGTTCAAAAACCAGCGAAGGTGTGGGAAGTGAAATCTACTCAGAAAAACTGAATCTCAGTCTTTTCTTCCGCCTACCCGATCATTGTAGCGTGTTCCAAGCGGAAATTCTGGCGATTAAAGAGGTGCTGTCTTGGCTCAAAGAAAACGTCATATCCTCTACGGATATTCGGATCTTCTCAGACAGCCAAGCTGCCCTTAAATCTCTTGCCTCTGTCTCTACAAAATCCATCACGGTCCAAAATTGCCAGATGTCTCTGAGGGAGATGTCAAATCAGTTTAACATTCACCTTTCATGGGTGCCAGGGCACAGGGACATACCAGGCAACTGTATGGCAGACGAACTAGCCAAAAAGGGCACGACCACTTCCCTACGCTCAGAATGGAACAACGTAGGTGTACCTATCGCTACATGTAAACTCCTGTTTACTTTTATTGTATATTTATGTATTTTTTAAACAAAACTTTTACTTTCTTTTCATTAAACCTCGTTAAAGTCAAATTTCAGGCAGACGGCAAATAATTTTTGCCATACTAATGTTCTTTGTATTTTTTATGTAAATTTTTCGAGATTTTATCAAAATAAAGAATTTATAATAATAATAATTTATAATAAACTCCTGCTTAGACAGGACGCTTCAAGGATAACAAACACTAGATGGACTGAGAGTAATACATGCCTTGCAACCAAAAAAGTTTGGCCGTGTGTGGACTCAAAACGATCAAAGAGTTTGTTGGCCCTGAACCGTCTGTGTCTAGGTTCTACCATAGGTGTTCTTACGGGACCTGTCTAATAGGGAGACACGCCAAAAGACTTGGTGTGTTTTCCAATGATTTCTGCAGAAGCTGCATGGACGAGGAGGAGGAGGAGACCGTTCAACACCTTCTTTGCTCATGCCCTGCACTGCTTCATAGGAGGAAGGCTCATCTCGGTGAATTCTTGTTCGATGATACTAGCGACCTAGCTTACATAGACCCTAAAAGTCTTTCAAAATACATTAAAAGTTCCACGTGGTTCGACTAGCAGGTGATTATCGGCTAGTACCGTAATGGAAGATTAATAAGTGATCAACTCGTTAATCTTACATCGGGTTTCTGAGATCAGTAGGTGATTAACTTGCTGATCTCTGTGGTATCACAATGGGCCCATGCGGCCTAAGTGTGTTAGGCAATGTACTCATTGACTGACAGCCACTTCCACCTAACCTAGCAAGATCTAGAACTTTGCATACTTGACTTTTAAAAAACAGTTTTTCAAAAAAATTTAAAAATAAAAAACCATTTTTTGAAAAATTTGGTTCAACAATTTTGATTAAATTTTCATTATGCATATGTAATAGCAATTGCACAAAAGAATGGCGTTTAGATTTTTGCTTGAAACCTTTAAAATATTTAATTTAATTCTTTGATTATTTTGCATGTCGTCTTCTGTTTTTTTTTTGGTTAACTGGCTGGTGTTATTAAAAAAAGTTTTGTTACCTAGATGGTTGTATTCTCTTACGGTGCATATGTGGACAGCAAAAGTGATCGGTTGAACGGATCGATTTTGGTTTCGGTTGGTTATTTGTGTATTGATTTATAACCAAATTTGTATGACTGGGATACATTAATCTTCCTTCGTAATAAATACAAGAAAAATGTACACAAATTTCTTATTTTTCTATTTTCTAAAATCAGTGAGCATTTTGTGCGTCGAATGAAATTCCGTTCCATAGGGGGAGCTGTAATATCAAACTCACTTAATTCCGTCAAATAAAATTGTATTCGAGAAGGTTTATCTTATCCCGTATAGGCGGGAGCGGCCCGGCAAGTTTGAATGAATATTTCTGTCTCTTTATAGTGGTAAAGAAAAGAAATCGCTGTTGACGCCGATTTTTAGAGAAAAAGAGAATATTCGGCACGTTGTTGCAAAAAGTGCTCGAAAATTGGTCATCTCAACTGGAAATTATTCGAACCAGCCACGACAGCCACTTGCCCGAAACCATTTTAAAAAAAATGGGAGATCCTTATATTTAAAATAAGGCTTAATATTTGGCAGTAACATTAAATTATATGTCTCGTGCCTTTCGCAACGAGGTTCGGCTGTAGATATGAAAAAAGATATGGACAATGCATAGTTGACGACAGTGGACACGTTACGAAGCATAGTACAAAAAGGAGACCAAGAGTATAAAATAATGTGTTAATTGTTATATCTCGTTTTCTCACCAAATAGATCAAATATCTTTATCGTGACCTTTTTTCGTTTCATCGAATTCCAAATCATGTAATAGAGGGTATTTTTAGAAAAAGTTAAGGGGAGCTGTCATAATTCAGGACTACAACTATTTCGAGAAAAAGTAACATTATACATATGTATATGTATGGATGCATATTTATTTGTTTTCAATAGTCGATATATGCATATATATTTTTTATTTTATTTTTTATCAGCGTAAGTGATAGGACTGAAAAGTTTGCTTGCACATGCAAAACAAAAGATACAAATACGAACACATTTGCATGTCCTTGTTGTTGTAAGGCTTTGCAATGAATAAAGCAAAACAAAATGCAAGGACGACGAAACGACTAAACGAGTTGAGCTCCGTAAGTTCTTAAATTATTATTCTTATTTCATAATCACAAAACATAATTTCATAATCATAAAACATCAAGGGGTTTTTTATTTCAAATATGTTTATTTGAATTTTACGTGACATAAACTCAAAGAACAGGATTCAAGGCCGGCAGAAGTTGTGCTCCTATTGAAAACTGAATGATGCACTTCTTTGTGCCAGAAAAATTTAAGGTATAGCTGTAATAGGATTCCAATAATTTTAAAATGGTGGTCATTGTCTTTTAACAACTCAAATCATTGCGACCATTGATAGAAAATTACGTTCCTAGTGTAGAAAAAAAATTGTTTTCCATGAAAAAGATTTATAGGTTAAAAACCATTTCTTTCGAACTAAACATTTAAGTCGAAAGTAATTCTCAATCCGTTTTCTGGTAGAAGTAACTTCATGTTACATTAAACAAAATAACGTAGCGTTTTATGATTTATATAGAAATTTTGCATTGGTAAATTTGAAAACTAGGCCGCAGTTGCCCCATATTTTGAAAGTCTTTTTCTTATTTGAAAACATTTGCTCAGCATTCAAACTGAAATAAACTTAAAAACCAAATAGCAATCAATTATTTCTCCATAAAAATATGAATTTAATCAAAAGCTGGTCAAAAAGCTTGTCTAATTTCAACAGTTTTCAAAAGCCAATCTTTTTTGATTTTCAATTCCACAACTACCCATTCATCTATCGGATGGATAGATGCACACACAACTAGCCACACAAAACAACCTTAAGCAGCTATAGCCCACTGAAAATTAAAAACCGAATGGTTAGTCACAATTAAAGGAAGAATATACAAACAAACTATACAACCAAAAAATGGATTTTCGCATTTCAGAATATCTTGCTGTTTTGTCCTGAAACATTTGTTGCTTTGTCTGTCAATGGGGGGTGGTGAAGGGTTGGTTATATTGAGTTGAGTTGTGTACATTAAACTCATAAAAACATTTCCAACGAAATATCCCACCGAAAAGTGGTGAGTTTCATGACATGTAAATCTGGCACACTGCTCACTATAGCAGCTCATCATGAAGAACTACATATAGCATCATGTCATACAAAAAAAAAATTCACAAATGAATAGAATAGGAGGAGAAGGACAAGGATAGCGAGAGAAAAATAGAAAAACACACTCCCGCCATTCATGGGTCATTGTTCTATAAATTGTTTTAAACACTTTTTTCATAGAACAGAATGAAGTCTGAAAAAAAAAAAAAAAAACATTAATGCATAGTAGAATGTAAAACTATTAAGTGGTTGTGTGGAATGTGGATGTATTTGAAAAGAGATAAATATCATGAATCTGAGCCAAGTTGTCGGAAGGCGAATATGTGAACTAAAATTTGCGATTGGGATTGTGGGATTGTCATACCAGAGAGAGAAGCTGTCAAGACACATTATTCTTTCTGCTGTACATATCTATGTATAAGTTTGAGAATTTTCAAAATGTACCCCTACAAGCTAATGCATGAGGGGAAAAGCGAGCTTGTCGTCAGCTATGATTTTAATATTGCCTCTGAATGATTGATTATATGCTGCAAGACTATAAATCACATTCGCATAATGCCGTGTGTGATTTTGTTAAAATGTCAGTTAAAATTGCCATCTTGGTAAAATTTTGACACTATTGAGGTGAATAAAACGGGTTAAAACTTATCGAGCTGTGTAGTAGGTTAAAATAGGATAAAATTTGACGTTTCTCAAGACACCGGTTTGACACTATTGAGGTGAATAAAACGGGTTAAAACTTATCGAGCTGTGTAGTAGGTTAAAATAGCATAAAATTTGACGTTTCTCAAGACACCGGTTTGTAACCGATAAAGGTAAACTATCAAGGCAATAGAAAGATTATGAGCAAAATAAAATCGTATTTGCTCGTTAAAGAACTTGAACAAGGAAAAATAATTTTGTCTCAAGGAAATTTCTAAAATCATAAGGGAATTTTAACAAAAAAGTGGGTTTAAAGCATTGAATAACTATATGTATATAGAAGCTGACACCCGAATAAAACAACTTTCTCAAACTCGACATAAGAAGATTGTTACCTAGCAATAGTCACACTATTTATTATTAGGCGTGTTTTTTTTAAGCTAGTATATAGTACAGCATTCGAGTTAAAAAAAAAACGATCTGTCCACAGTATTTTCAGTTCTATTTTCAGCAACAAGATGGAGCTCAACGCCAAAGCTTGTTGCTACTTTTCAAAGCTCTCTGTGAAATTCAAGATGAAACAAAATCAAATTCATACCACGTTTGTTTCGTTAATTGTTTTATCAAATGAATAACGATACAAAGCCAGGTATGAATTTGTATTTTTTTTCTTATTTTCCATACATCGGATTCTGTCTTACAGCTCTTTTTTACTATTTTTGGAGGCATCGTCCAGCAGTGAAGAAAGCTCTATGTCAAAGTCAGCTGTTTTGTTGAAAAAAACTTTCGGGTATGTTCGGGGAGTATGTAAAAAGATATTAAAAACCAATCTTTGATGAGATTTTCCATTGGCAAACAGAATCAATTTATTTTTTATCCAAACCTGTGGTAAAGCAATTTTACACTATTGACCAGTCTTTTCGATAGGTTTAGAAAGAAAATAATTTGATTCTTTTTACAAAACCGTGAAATTGAATTGAACAAATAAACACAACCCAAATTAAATTAAGTTGAAACACGTACTGCTAGTCCCAAACTTGAATTTCTATTGAAGAATGTTTAATTTTCATACATATATCTTTCCCTTTTGACGGCGTACCCCACAGGCGGATCACTAGTGTGAAGCGGAAAAGTGGGAGAGTTGTGATCGCTTCAAGATCACTACTCGTAACGCCGGAAATGAAAAAGAAGAAGATATCTTTCCCTTTTGACCATTTTTACTGCTTTGTTTGTTTGTTTGATTTGTTTTTTTTCTTGCATTGGGCTATATTTTTTAGTCAAATAATTCCAAGAGAAAAGCTATTAGCTGCAAAAAAGAACTAGTGCAAAATACTGTATTATATACACCACCAGGTAAGAAACAGGGCGAAAATTCAATATGAATATAGTTTTTATTTCTTTAATTTTTAATCGAGAGAAAAATTTCTTTGCAAATACCACATTTTTTTTGAACACGTCCTTTCGAAAAAGCTTTGATGAACTGAAATCATTGTTGGTGCCATCTTATTTTCAAGGCTGGAAACTATCAATCCACAGCAATGCCATCCCTGTTTTCACTGTGGAAAATTACGACAGTAAAATGAGTTGTTGTTGTTCCCCAAGGGAAATTTTTACTGTACTATATACTAGCATAAAAAAAACATGCCTATTGTTTATGTTTTTGTCTCTGCTTTGCTTATTTCATACACAAACTATTTTGAAATAAGGGTAATTTGGCAGTTTAGGTTTTAAAATATGTCCCTTAAGGGATTTATTTCTGAAAATGGTATTGAGAAGCGACAACAATCGCTAATTTTGAAAATAAAATCTTTGAATAATTAATTAGTTGAAAAATGGTGTTTTGTAATTTTAAATATTGTAAAAATAGTTATGGATCGGGAGTTACTCGTTTTAAGTTACCAAAAGACGCAAATCGCCGCAATATTTGGCTTTAAAATTCGGGAAATTGTAACTTAAAAGAAATGAAAGAGAGCCTACCGTTGCCATCGTTTAATATTTGCGTCGATTATTTAAAAAAAAAAAGATTTGGCCTCAGGCGGTATGCGGTTACGATTGCTTCACGGTGCAGTTCCCAAACGTCATTTTAAAGAGAACAACATAAGAAATCAAAACACTGTCGATTCCAAGGAAGGATGTGTGTAATTATTCAATGACTCAGTTCTTATCATCACTTTAAAACCATTTTTAATCTTAACAACCTCATCGGTAACCAACGAAACAATAATAAAAAATATCCTTTGGGACTAAATTTGCAAAAAGGTTGGTGAATTAACTAGCTCCGACTCCGACGACACTAGGGACATAAGAACTCCTCGTGGCGATTTTCTCCGGTGTCACTTCTATATATAGGTTTAAAGCAGGGTTTCACAAACTATTTTGAGCCACAGACCCCTTTTCCAAAATGAACTGACACCGTAGACCCCCAAAGCCAAATTACTTTAAAAATCCTGTCTCAAGTTTCTTACTTACTTATAGGTACCTAGTACCTAAGCAAGTTTTGCAGTAGTGCAGAGAGAACATTTTTTGAGATAACAATAAAACATGACATTACAATGATAGCAGGTATGAAATTCAATGAACACGAAGTGTAATTCATAATTTATCAATGCAAGTTTTCAAAAATCGTGCTCTTAATTGGTAACAAATAATAAATTCTTGATTTGAAAAATTAATGCGATGGATGAATTTGGTGACTTTCTACCAATCTAGCTAGATCTGGTTTAATATTGGTAAGTTGCAGCCTTAAGTCTCCGTTCGTTGACTTTCAAACGGTTTCTTTTTTTCGTCAAAATGTTTGCAACCACACTGAAGCTCTTCGTCAGTTTGAATGGTTATCAACTCCTCTTGCATTATCACATTGGTTTCTTCCATGGCTGTTATACTGTACGGATTTATTATCCACTCTGGAATTTTAAGGTTCAAAAGATCCTCAAACCTTTTGATAAAATCTTTATGAAGCGCGTACAAGTGAGTGAAATATAATAAAATAACATCGTCTTGAAGGATTTCTGTTGACCTCGACAAAAATGCGGAAACTGTAAGTATTCTTTTCTGTTTAAATTTTTATTATAAAGAATAAGTTTTCCCACAAACGCCGCTATGATTGATTTTGTTTTGATCAAGTTGAGATAGTCATCCTGCTGCAAGTTGACTTTATTGAACATGTCGAAGATATCAGTCATGTAATAAATATCCGTCATAGAATTTTTCGGATTTTCTTCCAAATTCGGATTTCTTTCATTTAGAAACTCCAACACAGACTCAAAAATAGCTGAAAATATTGCTAAACAAGCACCTCTTGAAAGAAGAAGACTTCGTTGTTGTCCTCACAAAGCTTAGCAAATAACCGAGAGTTCAATGAATTGCTTCGAATTTTGTTAACAGCATTTTTGACGTATTGCAAAGACTGGTGCAATCTAGGACTCAGATTTTTTGCTACTAAGTGTTGTCTGTGAATCACGCAATGCAGCACCAGTACATCAGGCAATTGCCGCTTTAAGTGAGCTATAAGACCACGATGACGACCAACTATAGATAGTGCTCTATCGGTCGCAACAGAAATAATGTTTCTCCATGGAATAGCTTTGTCGGTAAAAAAAAACGTTCCACTGCCTGAAAAATGGATTCTCCTCTGGTATCAGTTTCCACATAAATGGTAAAAAGCAGCTATTGGCACATATTCTCGTCTTTGATATATCGAACGTATCCTAACAACAGAGCTTCATTGCCGGGTAATATAGACTCGTCTAACTGGAGAGAGAATCTCTTGGTCTGCAATAAATTCCATAAAATGTTTTCCACTTCGCGACCTGTTTCGTCTATTCGTCTCTAAGCGGTGTAATTGCCCAAGGGTATTCTTTTTATAATATCTTGAGCGGGATTATGCTAAACATTGCTGAGCACCTCTGCGATGGCTGGTAAAATAAGCTGCTCTCCAATTGTGGGAGGCTTCCCCGACTTCGATATTAGCAGACATTTATTGTTGGACGCTCTCAAGCCATCAACGTCTTGCATAGAAGATGATGCAAACATCGATGTTATGGACGGCCTTTTCTCTAGTTTTTTTCTAAATAAGGTAAAAGGAATTCGTTGAGTTTTTTAAAGGTGTAGCAATTCTACTTTTTATTTTTAGAATAACAAAAGTAACGCAACACTATCTTTAAAGTTTAAAATAAGAAAATGTGTTAGGGGGTCAAAAACTTGTCGACCCCCAAATTCAGATTTCGTTTTTGTCGACCCCCGAGGAGCCGATATAGACCCCAAGGGGTCGATATCGACCACTTTGGGAATCACTGGTTTAAAGTATCCCTACTAACCCAATGCACACAGCAAAAAGCGAAATTTGATCCAACCTCAAACCAAACGACAAATTTTAATCGTGGTAGACACCACGTTACCCTATGATTTTAGTTGGAATATTAGAACTTCAATACGTAGGTTGTCAATTATGAAATCGATACAGTGGGAGTATGACCGATCAATGGAACCTCATAATCGTATGCTCGATCCTTAAAAAGGATCATAACTCACCAATTATTAAGAAACTAGACTTCTTATGTTGTATATAAATTCTTTTCTTCTGTAACATGTGAACGTCTGCGATCCCACGTCAATGATTTGATAGGTCCATATCAGTGTTGTTCTACATCAGGAAAGCCTACAATAATCCTATTGTTCACATTACGGTGGATCTAGGATAAAACTTGGGAGTTTGGCATCGGTTTCCGGGCGGAGCACGACAATATCTATAGAGGCCGGGGCCGGCAACACAAAGTCTATTGATTATTTCATGTAAAGGAACTGAGGAAATAGCCGTCTTTTATTGTATGAATCGGTTAAATAGCAGCTGTGCCCAATGTGAAAATCAAATATGTATATACGAATAAAAATTAATTCTTATCTGTTTTTTTCAATATATCTCGCGAACGAAGTAAGAATTCCATAAATTTAAGGACAAACTTATTGTTAAGAAACAAATTTCCCATCGAAGAGTTTTATTGGGGTTATAATTTCAAATCCAAATCGTAAGTAAAAGGGTGTTTTTTAATTGTAATTTTCAATCTAGCAATAATTTTTATTTGGAGTTGGTCTTTCTGACAGCTGTCACTTGATTTATGCTCAATTGTGTGTGTAGTTTACCATGTCATTTTGGAAGAAATGAAGTCGCACGACTACTGAGCACTACATTCGTTCGAAGAATCCTCTCGAAACGAAATCGCAGTTAACGCCGACTTTTACATAATTTCGAGTTTCAAACCTGTGAGTTACCTCCAAGCTCCAAAACCGGGCGATTTTACACCGCTGAACTATTTTTTTTGGAGTTATGTGAAATCGCTTGTCTTCACAGATAAGCCCGAAACGATTAACGCCTTGGAAGAGAATAAACGAGACGTTATTGTTGAAATACGGCCCCAAATCGATCGATTCTCATTTTTTTTTATTATGATTGTGTTTTTTATTTTCATTTTATTGGAAAATCATTATTTTACTAATGACAAAATGTCTTTTACTTCATTTCTAAAATTCAAAATCTCTTTTTTTTTAACAAAACAAACCAAAATAGTAAGGATCACACGGCTAAGATGATTGCGACATGAAGAGTTGATGGACATTATCGTTGCGTCTCGACGGGTTTCGGAAAACACACTACATTTTATATGCACTATGCACTTATTTGGGTGCCGGGGCACATAAATATCGCGGGTAACTGCAAAGCGGATGAACTCGCCAGAAAAGGAACCGTTCTACCGATCTCAACCAGCAGGTTGAATATTGGTATACCAATCGCTACATGTAAACTTAAGCTAAAGCAAGAGGCAATGGATAGAACAAATTATAGGTGGAACAATATCACCACGTGTGTGGCAACAAAACAGATATGGCCAGGACTAGATCCAAAACGCACAAGACATTTGTTATCCATAATAGCTCCGTAATCAATGTCATCACCGGACATTATCTTATAGGAAGACACGCCATAAGACTCGGCGTTTCCTCTAATGACTTCTGCAGAAGTTGCTTAGATGGGGAGGAGGAAGAGACTATTCCACACCTCTTCTGCTCATGTCCTGCACTCTCCTTTAAAAAAAAACGGCATCTAGGAAAATATTTCCTTGGTGATCTGACTGATCTGGCGAACACAGATATCCTGCATCTCTTTGGCTTTATCAAAAGCTCCAAATGGTTTTGTTAATTGTGGTACTTCCACCCTTAATTCTTATGATATCACAATGGACCTAATACTGGTCTTAGTTTGTCAGTTGTTTTCCTGGCAGCCATTTTTAACCTAACCCAAACTTATTGCTCTGTTTTTAAATATTTAACCGTCAAAAAGCTCTTTTCGAAGTTTTTCTAATAATGTTGCCAACAGGTGTATTTTAAAAGCTTTTACTTTATTTAGTTTTTTACTTTTTTTACTTTGTGTTTCGATATAGTTCAGGCTTAAAGCAAACGCTACGTCCCGCTATTTTTAAATCATAAAAGATTTAAATTTATCTTCGAAAATATTCATTTAAATCACATGCTGTAAAGACAATTTTGATCTACATGAAATGCACATCGTATCTAATGTATTTATTTGGATAAGGAATGATACTGTATCATTTAAAATAGCTTGGAAAATAACCCATATTTTTTTTGTAATATGTAAAAGATAAAAATGGATATTGTGGGTTATCCTTAGGAGATAAACATATGACTTTTTTATTCATCTTTTTAAGATATACAATTCCGTAGTACATAAATTTGATCTATCTCGTAAGGTTTAGCCAGAGTTTGCAATGTAAGCGCAGAAAAATATTTTTGTTACATCACATTACAAATCTTTAAATTTCTCGGCTTTTCTCTACTATAATATGCATGTATTATAAATATAAACCTTCCTCTTAAATCACTTCATTCATTAAAAAAAAACCGCATCAAAATCCGTTGGATAGTTTTAAGAATCTAAGCATACATAGGGACATAGGGACATAGGGACAGAGAAAGCGACTTTGTTTTATACTATGTACTGATTACTGTGCTAGTTTTTTAAAAAGTTTTGAAGCACCCATTGCCAATATATTGTTTTTCCCTATGAACTTATTCGTAAAAAATTAAATAATGTCAATAATAGTGTCTGAATGTGTATTTTACCAATACTCCTCGGATGTCGGATCATAACACATCGGTCTTTACTTGATCTTCTCTGATCTAATTATGACTTGAGTATATTTAAAACTTATTTTCACGTCTACTTGAAGGACTGTCTCCCTGATTCTCCTCGTAATATCACATCTTGTCTTAAGAATCTGTTTTATGTATTATTTAACAAAAATTATGCGGTACATTCGACACTCAAAAGCGAGGTTATTTTCTTAGCATTTAGTATAAGGCCCAAGTTGGTACATTTCTTGATAACATTTTCAGCTAATGAAGATCCGTTGAAGGAAATTCCTTTAAAATGTTTGCAAAGAATGTTCAAAGTTTTCATTATTCCATTATTTCAGCATTCCATTTTGTTCTTCGCTATTTGAAGCAATCAAATAAGATCGTTATATAAGGGACCAGAGAGTATATAGCAACAAATCATCACTTAGGTAACTGAAATGAAAACAGGTATCGTATGCTTATTTTCTACTTCAAAGCCGCCCCCAATTTCATGTACCCTTTATACTGCACTAACAATCTTATGGTGAAATGGTTTTAATGAAATTCCCCCCTTTAAATACAATGATGCTGACGTCAGAAAGGAGACAGGGAGCCAACTAAACAATATCGCCCCAATAATAGAAGTTTATCACTCGGAGGGCATAAATGGCGCCTATCTTTGTAAAATGTGCTAAACTATACCATCACCGGAGGTGAATCGTATTAAAAAGGTACACAGGAACTGAACTCGATTTGTGTGGGTTTTTATGGGGACTTGTCCTGTTTGTTTTTTTCCTCTCTGGGGCATGTAGTACATACAGAAACAGGGGGTGAAAGCAAAGCTTTCTCGTACTTACACTTGCTTTTAAAAATAGAGCTTCTAAGCAGCTTCACAAGCAACGCATTGACTCGAATCGTTTATTAAAAGTTTAGTCGTGCTTCCCTCTTTCGATGAATGCTCAGGAAGATGGGGATTCGTTTTTTTTTTTTTTTTTTGAAACTCACTTGCTTTTTCGTAGGAGTTATAGAGAATGGCAAATACCTACCCCTTGTTTGGAGGCATGATACTCATAGAACGAAAAAATTAATAGAAGGACAAGAGACGTCAGAATGCTAAGTAGAAACGCCTTGGTGACTTGCTCATTGATTCTATCGAAAATGGGAATTTAATTTGATACCATATATAAGACGTCTTTTCAAGCATTTCCGGAGAATCGACAACTGGTTGTAGATGTTAGATAATATTTTTCAGTTTTGTGTCGCATATTCATTCTTATTAGTATTATTTTAATTTTGGTGTTTTCAATTTTGATACATTATTTATTTACACACATTAAAAAAAGAAGGGTATTAATTACGTGAAATACCTTTATTAGCTTCAGAACAATAGAAAAAGACTAAAGGACATATTCACTTCAAGGGCTCTTTTTATTTGCCTACTATTTTACCTACATATATATATGGTTTCGAGAAGGCGCTCTTCATTGCAGTGAAATTACTATTGGAGGACATGCCAATTCCGTATGAAAGGCGATACCAGCCGAAAAACAATTGGTTGTTTCTGGGATTAGAACCTCAGACTCTCACATAACAGGTAGACATGCCATCCACTACGTCACGGGCAATTGTCAAATGTTTAATATTTAGAACTTATTTGGATGTCGCATAAGAACGTCCCTACTTTTCCCGAAGAACAAAAGCTTATTCCTAATGAACAACAATACGGCTTTCGTGGCAAAAGATCCACAAGTGATTTGATGACTTTTTTCGCCGAATATGAAACCAATCTTTACATTGTTTTTGAGAAACTAAGATTATTTTGCTTCACATTTCTAAAGAATTTGAAAGATCATAAGTCTCTTATACGTTGGATTAGAAATTTGCAAGTTGTATCGGAGTCTTTAGTCTGATACTCACCATATAAATGCTTGTGTGCTCCACAACTTGCTGACGAAGGAGCTAGGACTATACATCCCTGCCAAAAGCACTTAACACTAGACTTAAAGTTTTACAAGGCAGTGGGTAGCGTATTAGCCCAAAGAAAAGACTGAGTACATACTTGTGTTGTCCGTTTTCTCATCCAGACATGCCTATTTAAGACCTTAATTTTAATAAGTCGTGTCTAGCTGTGAAAAGTTTAAATATCTGGGATCTTAAGATTGTTTTTTTAGAGGTTTGGTTTTTAGAATGGCAAAATTGTTTATATAGTAATTATCAATTGCCTGTACATGCACAAAAACAACATCTTGATGAACACAATAGATGCACGGATCAAGTCATCTCTTTTTAGCATCATGAGAAGACGAAATATTTTGTGTTAGTTTGCATTATGCAGTTATTGCTCTCACTCTTATATATTTGTTAATTGAAAGCTTTATTAAGACATGCTGAAGATGGCATATAAAATGCCGAAACGGATACAATAATTTGACGTTTTTTTTTTTGTTTTCTATCTATGAGAAAAAAATAAAGAAGAAACGGGCAAAGTAATATGAAGTCCATAAGGCGAATGTATCATTCATTCGTTAATGAATATTTGTGTATATTTTGTAATTTCAAAATGATTAGACTTACTTGAGAACAACGTTTTCAAATCATGTAAATTTATTTTAAATATCATAGTTCAGTGCGCCAAAACTCATCGTGCTAATAATACGCATCCAATACTTGATAGGTCCTTATCAATGTGGTTTTAGACGAGAGAAGTCCACAATAGACCAAATTTTCACATTACGGCAGATCTTGGAAAAAACCCGAGAACGTAATATCGATATTCACCATCTTTTTATCGATTTCAAGGCCGCGTATGACAGCATTTACAGAGACGAGCTGTACAGAGCCATGTCTAGTTTCGGCATCCCTGCAAAACTCGTACGACTATTGTAACGAGGCAAATTTCAAAGACAGAAATATCCCTCGTCACATGCTTATAGAGAACAGGGCGCCGCCATCTAGCGCCAAACTGAAAGGAAGAAAAGTTCATCCGAGACAACACCCGAGACAACAACCATAAATTAAGCTTTAGCCAAGACATGGTACCTGGTGGCGAAAAGTACGCAAGTTTGCCACGGAGGTAAAAAGCTAACCGCGCCAACATCGATGGTAGACATTGGGTTATTGGGTAGGTGGAAATACCACCCAACGATCAACTCCCCACGCACAAGCAGTGCATGCGACGACGGTCGACAGTGCTCGATGGTGAGTTATTATTATTTTCTTAGCAAGTCTCAATGGCAAGCATATGGTTATGCGAGGTGTATTTATTTCTATAATGAATGTCGTATAGGCAGGCATATGAGTATGCCGTGTGTAATTGGGAAGATTATATGGGAGTGGGGGATATCCCATTAAAGTATATGGGAATCGAATAATGTACCGCTGCTCCTGTGGGGTATAAATAGAGCGGCTCAACTCGAAGAAGATACAGTCCGCCGGCACCAGTCGTATGGTGCACATCTCCCGAAGTACCCAGGAAGAAGTCATTAAAACCGAGCAGCAGCTAGCAATAGGTAAAGGTAAAAGGTTGATGAGTAAGTTTAATAAAATAAATATATTTCTTACGTATTGTGCCACCTGGGGCAGAGACTAATACCTGTTTGATCCCCCAGAGCTATTGCCTGTGATCTACCTAACGGGGTCGTAAGACGCTCGTGTTTCTACCTACCGGGGCCGCAAGGCGCTCGTGTTTCTACCTACCGAGGTCGCAAGACGCTCGTGTTTCTACCTACCGGGGCCGCAAGGCGCTCGTGTTTCTACCTACCGGGGTCGTAAGACGCTCGTGTTTCTACCTACCGGGGTCGCAAGACGCTCGTGTTTCTACCTACCGGGGCCGCAAGGCGCTCGTGTTTCTACCTACCGAGGTCGCAAGACGCTCGTGTTTCTACCTACCGGGGCCGCAAGGCGCTCGTGTTTCTACCTACCGGGGTCGCAAGACGCTCGTGTTTCTACCTACCGGGGTCGTAAGACGCTCGTGTTTCTACCTACCGGGGCCGCAAGGCGCTCGTGTTTCTACCTACCGGGGCCGCAAGGCGCTCGTGTTTCTACCTACCGGGGTCGTAAGACGCTCGTGTTTCTACCTGCTAGGGTCTTCAGACGCCTACGCGCTTCGACTACCTGCGGCTACCTATAGGGTGAACGCGCCGCAAGGGATTATGCCGCTAGAGGCAGCTAAACCGCTTTAGACCGTATCATTACTAATCCGTTCTCTCCCTTAGTTTTCTATAAGGATATTACCAGTTTCCAGAATTGCGGAAAGCAACCAGCCCCGAGTCTTAGAGGTCCCGGTTATTCAGACTAAGGAACGTTAGCCGCTAATCTGAAGGTGCAACCGCACCCAACATACAATACATGAACATATAACCTTATCCAAAGATGTATATATGCCTACAGTTTGTTAATTGTAACATTAAATATTATTAAGTTCAAATAAAAAGCGAATTTCTTGACCTTTGTGAAGTTTTGGCGTTTTCTTCACTAAAACCTTGGCTAGCCCTGAGTATCACCTCGGCTGGAAACTAAAAACACGTCACAATTTGGCGCCCGAGCAGGGACTATTAAGGTCCACCGTTGAAAAAGAAATTCGCTTTGAACTATAAAAATAAATTAGTAAACGAAAAAAATCCAGACATGTCAGACTCAGAAGAGGGCTTTGACGTTTTCGGTAGTATAGGAGCAATATACTTGCTCAGCAAGCCAGAACTAGTGACTCGGATGAGTCAGCTGGGGCTTGATACCGAAGGAACAGTGTCAACGCTACGAGCGCGTTTTAGCAGCTATATCAAAAAGGCTAGACTTCGGAAATCCACGCAAGAGCTGTGCGCGGATTTGGAGAAAGCCGTAACCGAGCGGGAGTACAAACAAGTACCCACCCAAGAAATCGAAACAGAACCAAAGTCGCCGATGTTCACCGAGATCTCCTTCCAGGTGCCATCCTATGTACCGACTGCCGCCGCACCGTCCGCCGAAGACGACCTGGCAAGGAACTCGGCATCGTCAAGTACCGCTCCCCCCAATGAAGGCGCGACCCCACCCCCTGGCGAGCCACCGGCCGCTAGACCAGCTTTCCGACCAACTGGTCGGTTTGTTCTCAGCTACGAGGCCGAGCTGATGAATAACGTCCGCAAATGGGGATTGAGGTTCGACTCGTCAGGGAACGCTATCGAATTCATGGATCGACTCGAAGAGTTAACCGCGTGCTATGACATACGCCCCGATGATATTGTCAAGGCCTTGCCGGAAATACTACGCGGCACCGCGCTAGAGTGGTTCCGCATAAATAAAGATCGTATGAAATCCTGGACCCAGTTCCGCACCGTTTTCCTAGACCATTACCTGCCGGCAAGGTACCTCTGTAAGTTGGAGGAGGAAATATTACGGAAGAAGCAAGGGCCACGAGAAAAGGCAAAGGATTTTATACAGGCCACCCAATACCTGATATACAGACACCCGCGTATAAGCATAGAGGATAGCCTCGATCGCATTTACGATAGTTTGCGATCGGAATATCATCTATATATCAAAAGACGTGATTTTGATACCTTGGACGAACTTATGAAGCTGGCAGAGGAGTATGAGTACATACGAAGGGAAGACCACACCTCTCGCCAAGCACCGCCCCGTACCGCTCCTACGCCTAACTGTTTTACTTTTCCTGACCGACCAGTAACCGACCGCCGAGCTGTATTGCCGTCACCACGACCGAATTTTAACCGGCCTGATCCGCCGCAACCGCCACCTCACTTCGGTCAATACGATAGAGATACCCACTGCTGGAATTGCAAGCAGCGAGGGCACAATAAGAGTAACTGTCGAAGGCCGTTCCGTCTCTTTTGTTCGTATTGCGGAGAGGACGGACGGCTGACGAAAGACTGCAGTTGTCATCCGCACCGAGCTGCAATCATGTCCAGCCAGCAGGAGGGGCCCCGACAGCAAGATCCTCCGCATAGTGTTGCAGTCATGTACGGCCAGTCCCGTAGACCCAAATACCAGCATCCCAGATACGATAAGTCCACCGTTTCATGCACACCGCCGCTGCCGCCGGTACCAACGCAGCCAAGAGACCCTCTACCACTTAACCAGAGTGAGCTGTTGATTCGGTGTAGCCCCGTGAACGATTGGAAGGGACGACGTTCCAGACAAGTGGAACTCCACCCCGCGCAGTATCCCGAATTTCGAAGGCCAGATCTAGAACCGTCGTCTTTAATCAGTCCCAGCAATCAGATCCTACAGTCCAAAGTCGAAGGAGAAGTGGATCCCGCCCAGTCCTGGCAAAGGCAACAGACTATGCCTAGGAGGGTTACTTGCTCAATATGTACCGCTATTGCGTCATCAAAGCTGCGTACCTCCAGTAACACGCAGCCCAAGCCAACCATGATACAGACTACAGGGAGCGACCTTAAAAGACGAATAGCCAGAGTTCCGCACACCGTAGCCAGCCAAACTACCGTCAGGTCCAGAACACCCCTCGCCAGTACCAGCCAGAATAACACCGTGAAACCCAGTACCAATCGAACCACCGTCGCCGCCAATAAGAAGGCCACCACCAGCCGAATACCGACCGTTACCAGTAAACCAGTCACCGTTACCGCTACAACGATTTCTCCGAACCACGACCCACCAGCCAGAGTGAACAACAAAACCGCTGGTCATATGAAGACCATCCTACCAACCAAATCGCGAAACCGACCAGCCAGTAGAACAAAGACCGACCGACCCGCCAGGAAGAGTGACCCCGCCGTGACATCTGCCGAGAATACGGGCCGAAGTAACGCAAAGATATCGACCAAGAAGGCCCCCGCCGATAGAGGCCCTGTATTCGACCTTCCGAGTTTTGGTCGGGTCAGGGGAATTCGGACTAGCACAGTGACCGCCAGACCAAGCATGAGCACGGAAAGACCAGTCGTCACCGCCGTGATCGAGTTGCCACCTGCCAATCTGAGGAACCAGTTAAACCCGGTATCAACGCTAGCCGCTACCAAGGAACAGCAACGCCCGGCTCGCGGTCCAGAGTCCCGACCCAGAGAGACGGTGGATCCGTTCCTAGGATTTGACATCCGTCGCCATGCGCAGTACAACCCGTCGAGGCGTCGACAGCGCCCAATATTCAAGCGCCAGACCGGCACAATACTGTGCCGAGTTTTGAAACGAGGAGAAGCGGTCCTCGTCCACCAACCAACAGGGCAATCCAGGAGGACTACCTTCAAGCCATAATTTTTTTTTTCTTTCCTAGATTTGTTTGTTTTGCCAAGAAGGCTTTTGTTACGTTTTTATTAAATAATATTATAAGAAGAAGGAAAAAAGAAGAAAAAAAGGATACGAAATAAAAGAAATGAATTACTCAACTAAATTGGGAAGACCGAGGGTCAGACGAGGAGGTCCTCGTCTCCGAAGAAGGGGGAGTATGTAACGAGGCAAATTTCAAAGACAGAAATATCCCTCGTCACATGCTTATAGAGAACAGGGCGCCGCCATCTAGCGCCAAACTGAAAGGAAGAAAAGTTCATCCGAGACAACACCCGAGACAACAACCATAAATTAAGCTTTAGCCAAGACATGGTACCTGGTGGCGAAAAGTACGCAAGTTTGCCACGGAGGTAAAAAGCTAACCGCGCCAACATCGATGGTAGACATTGGGTTATTGGGTAGGTGGAAATACCACCCAACGATCAACTCCCCACGCACAAGCAGTGCATGCGACGACGGTCGACAGTGCTCGATGGTGAGTTATTATTATTTTCTTAGCAAGTCTCAATGGCAAGCATATGGTTATGCGAGGTGTATTTATTTCTATAATGAATGTCGTATAGGCAGGCATATGAGTATGCCGTGTGTAATTGGGAAGATTATATGGGAGTGGGGGATATCCCATTAAAGTATATGGGAATCGAATAATGTACCGCTGCTCCTGTGGGGTATAAATAGAGCGGCTCAACTCGAAGAAGATACAGTCCGCCGGCACCAGTCGTATGGTGCACATCTCCCGAAGTACCCAGGAAGAAGTCATTAAAACCGAGCAGCAGCTAGCAATAGGTAAAGGTAAAAGGTTGATGAGTAAGTTTAATAAAATAAATATATTTCTTACGTATTGTGCCACCTGGGGCAGAGACTAATACCTGTTTGATCCCCCAGAGCTATTGCCTGTGATCTACCTACCGGGGTCGTAAGACGCTCGTGTTTCTACCTACCGGGGCCGCAAGGCGCTCGTGTTTCTACCTACCGAGGTCGCAAGACGCTCGTGTTTCTACCTACCGGGGCCGCAAGGCGCTCGTGTTTCTACCTACCGGGGTCGTAAGACGCTCGTGTTTCTACCTACCGGGGTCGCAAGACGCTCGTGTTTCTACCTACCGGGGCCGCAAGGCGCTCGTGTTTCTACCTACCGAGGTCGCAAGACGCTCGTGTTTCTACCTACCGGGGCCGCAAGGCGCTCGTGTTTCTACCTACCGGGGTCGCAAGACGCTCGTGTTTCTACCTACCGGGGTCGTAAGACGCTCGTGTTTCTACCTACCGGGGCCGCAAGGCGCTCGTGTTTCTACCTACCGGGGCCGCAAGGCGCTCGTGTTTCTACCTACCGGGGTCGTAAGACGCTCGTGTTTCTACCTGCTAGGGTCTTCAGACGCCTACGCGCTTCGACTACCTGCGGCTACCTATAGGGTGAACGCGCCGCAAGGGATTATGCCGCTAGAGGCAGCTAAACCGCTTTAGACCGTATCATTACTAATCCGTTCTCTCCCTTAGTTTTCTATAAGGATATTACCAGTTTCCAGAATTGCGGAAAGCAACCAGCCCCGAGTCTTAGAGGTCCCGGTTATTCAGACTAAGGAACGTTAGCCGCTAATCTGAAGGTGCAACCGCACCCAACATACAATACATGAACATATAACCTTATCCAAAGATGTATATATGCCTACAGTTTGTTAATTGTAACATTAAATATTATTAAGTTCAAATAAAAAGCGAATTTCTTGACCTTTGTGAAGTTTTGGCGTTTTCTTCACTAAAACCTTGGCTAGCCCTGAGTATCACCTCGGCTGGAAACTAAAAACACGTCACACTATGCAGAATGACTTCAACTTTATACTTGAAAAGATTGTAAGAAACTCAAACGTCAACACCAGAAGAACAATCTTTCAAAAGTCTGTACAATTACTCGCCTACGCAGACGATATTGACGTAATGGGAAGAAAAAAGCGTGATTTCATAGGTATATAGAACATATAGTAACACCATGAACACTCCCGAACTTGCTCGATTAACGAACTTCGCGGTTCTGTTGAAATTTATTTTGGTGGTACACTTGGGTATTATATATACAATGTTAGGTTCTACACTTCACTTTTTTTCAGATTCAAAATCGAGCAGGTAGATGGCGAAAGCATCGGGAGTGTTTATGGTGTTACTATATGTTTAATATACAATGGGTTTGGCTCCACCTCGACGGGTTTTCGAAAGCACATTGCAGGGAAATCAAGGAAGAGGAAGACCTCGTCTTAGGTGGCGCAATCAAGTGGAAGAAGGCCTCAACCAACTTAGAGTGCAAAACTGGAGAGAGCTCGCCCGAAATTGAAGTCGTTACAGAAGGATGTTGGTTGAGGCCAAGGTTAACCCTGACCTGTAATGACCACCTAAGTAAATATTTTCGGTTCGTCTTTACAGACAAGTGGAATCATTGGCTGATATTTTCAAACGGTGATACCGGCCATAATGTAACCGTCATGAAAAGATAGAGCACTGATTAAACTCTAAGTTCCTCAGCTGAATGGTATTGACGTGGCATTTTTTGCACACTCGATGAGTGCATAATTCCGCCTGATATACGTGTAAGCTGCGCTCCGCGATCGTGTCATCTCACATGAATTACTTTCTTTGGGTATAAGTGAAGGCACAAGCTTAAGCGCTTTTGCCGATTTATGACTTATTTATTTATGATTTATTTTGACAAATATTGGCATAAAAATATCTTTTATTTTGATAATACCTTAACAACACAACTTATTTTTGCGCATTTTATTTTATTTTGAATTTGTATATGTACCTCTAAAAAGAAAAAAAATACCCATCAAGCAAGCGTTAAGGTGGATGAAATGGCGAGAAAACTCCGCCATCTTCTGTGACACAAATTCCCCTTGATCGGTACGACAGCAGGCTTGATCGTATAAGAACTACCAAGATCCGTGGAAGCCTTCACGTCAAAAACACCATCTTGCAGAAAAAAAACGCGCTGTTGGCAGTACCAAGTTTAAAAAAGAGATCCAGAAAACACAACGAAAAGGCAACTTAATACAACGTTAAAGGACGATCGTGAAGGAAAAAAGGATAGGTAGAGACAAATATAGAGGCATCAATATTTAGCTGGCTATAATCATGATAAAACCTCAAATCTCAGACTTGCCATCAACTTGAGGTCAAAGAGGCCACGGACGGATCAATAGTTTAAATCAGATGCTTTTAACGACAAAAAGGAAGGAGAGGAAAAAATGAAGCAGAACGGATAACAAGCCTTTTTTGCATATAATCGAAAGCAAGTCAGTTAAAAAACATACCGCATCACTACATGGCATAAAACAAAGTCACTTCCCTGTCTGTCTGACCCTATGTATGCCAAGATCTCTAAAACTACACAACGGATTTTTATAGCCTATCTTTCCTTTTTGTCGTTTTTTATAAACAGAGTGCTGCAAGAGAAAAGTTTATATGTAAAACAATACCTTCATAATAATAAGTAAGATACATGCATAACAAAGCGGTGGTGTCATAAATAAACACACACGCTGGCCGAACCTTACGAGATAGATCAAAAAAGTCAGCAATGGTTATCAGCATTAGACCCGTGCGAGACGGGCGAGTCGCTAATAAGTCATAAGCAACATCAAATCACTGCCACATAACAAATCGAGTTCAAACCGTATTCAAACAAAATCTGACGTGCTTTATCAACTATTCAGAATCAAAACTATCTTTCAAAACGTTTATACATATAAGAATACAAAAATGTGTTGTCTATCAAGTAATATAACAACTTGTAAATTTCACCCACGACAATACGTAACACATATGAAATGGTACTATTTGTCAAAAAAAAATTAACAATTATTTTCAATTACAAATTCAAAAAGTTATATACAAAAACATATACCTTATCAAATGCTCTGCTTAATGTTCAAATCTAAAGCACCCTCATCCTGTTAGTCGTATGACTTTATGTTCACAAATATCTCAACAACGCCCTGTGCATTAAAATGACACCGAAAACCAATAAATTGCAACTGCAATGTAAGCTGGCGGCCTTCCTTCATGCCAACTTACCCTTTGAAATCCAAAAGCTATGTTCAACATTTTGGAAAGGGGAGTAGAATGTGTTACACAAAAGGCTCATATCAATAAATTGAATTCGAATGCGAATTAAGTGCATTAATGAACATACACTTTCCAATGCCTATAAGGGTTGCAACATTTTCCAAATCTATGAAATGCATAATATCCTTTTCGATCATTTTGAATTTTACTTCTGACCCACTCCATTTCACATCCTGAATCAATTCATTGACATACACGGGAAATTTAATTTATAATTATTGCCCTATAATTTATAGAGAACGTCCTGCGTGGTGATAAAGGCAATATAAATATTATACGAGTAAATGTATGTTTTTGTCTGCTTCGGCAGCACAGATGG
The DNA here is from genome assembly GCA_914767635.1 of Melanostoma mellinum. Classification (NCBI taxonomy): domain Eukaryota; kingdom Metazoa; phylum Arthropoda; class Insecta; order Diptera; family Syrphidae; genus Melanostoma; species Melanostoma mellinum. Next base: position 61,308,636 of record OU612060.1, on the reverse strand, counting down.
AAAACAATTTTGAAATGATTTTATGAGCTTGCCTTTCAGTGTGTACTACATATCTAGTATTGAACAATCATTTTAACGAATCCACTAAAAAACTATAAACGAGCTTATTGGCTCGTGTGTAGTTTTATTCTTTGTTAAGTCAGAAATTAGATGATTGCTGATATCCCTCGAGAGAAGAGAAGGGGAAAGAGTTCCGATTTGAATTGCGTGGATAGTTTTAATTTTGACCATGTCTTGAAATTGCTAATCACATGCGTAACGATGTTTTATTCGTCTTTTGTTGCATTCCTCAAGTATTTTGGGATGATTTTCCTTCTAAAAAAACAGACTTTCGCAATATTTACCGACAATCATTTTCTGCAAACTTCACAATCACTCTTACATAAATAAATAAAATAAATAGTGTGACGCAACCAAGCCACACGAAGACCTCGGAGCCTAACGCATTTCAAGTACCTACAATTTAAGAAAGCCCTTTTCATGCCAGTGTGTAATTTCTCTCATAGAACTTGCCAATTCCTCGCCAAAGGTGACACCCATGAAAAACATTTTTTTGATTTTCATTCCCATCCAAGAAGACAAAAAATATGTTTGAGAGCAACACTTTGCGATAAGAAGCCTTAAGGAGGAGGTAGCCCTGTCTTATCATCTAGTATTCAGTTTGGTGCTCTCGAATTTTTTCGAAATACAATAACTTTCAGCCGTTTGCTTAGTTCCATTACTACTCACAGTCGGTTATATAAGTGCCCTATCAAACAAAACATTTAAGTCTCACGATTATATTATGCTGGTGTCAGAAGTTGAGATGTTCACTCTCACGTAAGTGATGCATCTACTTTTTGTTACAACTCTCCTAGTGCATTGAGCGCTTCCAAGCTTCTAAAACTCAAACCTCGGCCGCTCAATGTAAAGCACGAGCTCTTAAGCAAAACGCTTTGCCATGCCACGGGTATAATTACCCTTATCTTCTCTACTACAAGCACGTATTCGAATTTGCATAGCAAATTTGTCCACCATTTAGACGAGAGCTTGAACAGTTTCAAAAGATTGTTGAAATAATCAGCAGATAATGCAACGATATCAAAACAGTCAGTTGAGGGCCGAGGCCGAAGCATAGCCTTTCTGTTTTGATACGGCGCGGCGGGCGGATATTCTCCTTGGCATGGACTCCACCAAACCTTTGCATGCTCTACGCTCATATTTTTCCACTCTTCCTGCAAAATACTCTAAGTCGTGCTGGTTGGTTTTTTTGCAGCAACTTTTTTTTTTGAGAATGTTCCCAAATTCTCTATGGGTTTTAAGTCCGGTGACTGCGCTGGCCACACAAAACAATCACTCTACGCTCTTCAAGGAAAGACTTCATAACTCTTTACGTGTGTTTGGGGTCATTGTCGTGCTGAAAGATCCATCCTTGGGGTAATTGGTTCTGGTAGGCGTCGAGAAGATTTGTGTCCAGTATATCCCGGTAGTCAACACCTGTCCTTATACCGTTTATTTGATACAGCGGGCCGACACACCAAGGCTTGTGAACCACGCCCAAACCATTATAGAATCGCGGCATGCTTTAAGGTCTTTTTGGTGTATTTTGGGTTCAGCTCAGCATTTCTGGGACGTCTAACATACGGTCTGCCATCATTTCCATAAATGTTGACCTTCACCTCACACAATATTTGTTGATGCAAATGTAAGACAAAAAATGTTTTAAATCTTCTAAAAATGCAATGACTTAATTGTATGGTGTATATCATTTTATTGAAATTTGTGTGGTTTGACTTTTTGAAAAATTCGTCTGCTTTGCTTGCAATAAAAACGATCGTCAAAGGTGAATAACTTGTTTTGCGTCCTCCAAATTAAATTCCGTCCATGAGTCTATGTTTCTAATGCATGTACATAATTATTGTACATAAAATTACAAATATGTACTTTTAAAATCACTTTCATAGTTATCTCTAACTACTGATGTGTGTATGTATGTATGTAAATAAGACAAACGAACCTTCTCGGACTAAAGCACTCTTTAAATTGATTTTCAAGACATGTATGTTCCCTATTTCAGTTTACAGTTGCCAAATCACATGTCCGTTAATTTTTTAACTAGGAACATACATACAAAAAAAAAATCTGGGGGTATGCCACTGTTCCACAACGCAAATAATCACACTTTCTAATGTGAGCCATCTTATCAGGGACAAACCCAATCCTTTGTGTATTTTCACTGAACAATATTCCCTATATTCATTGAAATCATTAAAACAGTTTGAATATAGTTTTTCAACATCATCAGGTTTTTTCTTGCAGGCACAAGTCTAATATAAGTGAAGCGAATGACAGGTACATTAAAGAAAAAAGAGATTAGATTTGGATTGGGGCCATTAACCTCACCAGCCATAACGCTGGCGACATCAGTGGGACGGTCGACGGTCAGTTAAATTTTTGAAAGGAGTCTTATTTTGTAAAAAAAAATATGTATATACTCTCGTAAATTTTGTACCCGTGGTGTATTGGGTAGCATGTCTACCTCTTAAGTCGGAGGTTCAAGGTGCGAATCCCAGATACGTCAGAAAATTTTTTTCACTGATATCGCATCTCCTGATCGCAGTGTGCGAAGCCGCAAAGGACCAAGCAAAAATACTGACTTCTTCATAGACAGTCAGGCGGCCATTAAAGCTATCTCATCTATTAGTGCTCGTCTTTAGAAACATGTCGAGTTTGTAGAAACCTTTGGCCAGATATTTCCAAGAAAAAAAAAACAAAATTTCTACTACAGCTTAGCAGACCTCGGCTATCTCTGTTGAAGAGGCAGAGTAAGGATCATTCCACTTCCTCTGTAAGTGTCCTAGTTTGGCCCACACTAGGAAAAAAGCCCTCGGAAAATACTTCTTCGGCGAAATGGGCGACATGTCTAACCTCCTATTGAGCAACGTCCTGAAATTTGCTCAGGGCTCCAAATGGTTCAGTGGGGGTTCCCTACCCCAATAAACCAATCACCAGCCCAACTCTCTACCTCTCCAATCCTCCCACCTATTCATCAGCTGTTTTCCCGGGGAGCACAATGGATCCTTGAGATCCGAGTGAGGTGCAGCCACTTGTGTATGCATCCCCCATTCAACCTAACCTAACCTCCTGAGGAATTGGCAAGTACTCAGAGATTAATAACACAGTGCCATGAAAGACATTTTCTGACTAATTCTTTCGAAATCGGCATGAAAATTGTAGGTCCTTGAAATGAGCCAGGCCTCGCATTTCCATAGCTTCGTGCTCCACCCTATTTAATTTATTTACTAAGCAGCATTCCTTTAGAAGGTTAGGAAGAACATCCGTCAGCAAAAATGGGAGATTGTGACTGTGCAAGCCAAGCAGGCTTTGCCGTACCTGCTATTTAACACCGCTGGACTATTTTTTGTGGAGTTGTGTAAAGTCACTTGACTATACAGATAAGCCCGTGACTAACAGCTGATATTTATTCGAGCCAGCCGCGGTGGTCACTTGCCCGAAATCATTTTTAAAACTTATTGGCAAACCCTTATCTTTAAAATAAAGCAAAATTTTTGGTCATTATATAAAATTAGATGTATGCGCTTTATTTCTCCTTGAAAGAAAAAACTTTTTATAATTTTAAAATCGTTTCGTCTCTAGCAAACTAGTCCAAATCTGGTAAAAATTGGGCATTAGTTTTTTATAAAAGCTTTCAAGACAATGAATTCAGTGTTTATTTTATTTCAGAGGTTAGGGTACGTATTACAGTTTACTAATATGAGAAAAAATCCTACCCTCTTTCAATGTTTCAATTCGGTAAAAAACAAAGTTTACACTCAAGATACGAGTACTTTGCTTATGGCCTTTATCGTAACCAGTATATCACAATTTCATATTCCCATTTTTTTGTAGCATAACCAATATGACTGTTACATAAACTCTTTTAAGAAAAGTTCCTCATGAACGTCAATATAAACGTTTTGTTGCGTACTCACTACTCAGTTGGGTATGCAGTCCTTAAACCAAAAATATCAACTTCACATTGACTTACGTATGTATTTATTACTTTTTAAAAGTTCATTCGCAAACACAGTATCGTTTACAGTTTCGTAATAATTTCCATTACGTCAAGAGCTCTAGTAGCCCCTATTAAAACAATATAGGTATACGAGCAACAAAAGGATGAAAATAAACCAACCAACTGTGTTTCACTAGGTAGGCCAATAGAATAACCAAAACCAACAATTTAAACGAGACTACCTAAGTCCTAAGCCTTAATAATAACAATTACTACAAATTAAGTAATTATCCACGTGTAAGACATACTTTCATGCTTAAAAATGTAGTTTTCAACATCAACACTATAACAGACCGTAGTTCGCTACACTTGCAACCTAAAACTTTTAGGATTTTTTGTTGTGTAAAAATATCAGCTTCTATATTAAGGTTAGAGGCATACAAAATGTGTGTACCTATATTGTTGAAAAAATATAAGTACGCTCATCAAAACTGACTGTGCCACAGAGCTATTCTATTAAATTATTTTACATTTATGTATTAAAGCTCTATGTGCGTGCAAGTGTTCATTCAGTGATAATGAATTTTTAAAAGGGTAGGTATATGGTATATTGGTATATAGCACTACCCCTAAGGTGATACCTTGGAGATTGGGTGACCATCAAAGTTTGGCTAAGAATCCGTGGGATTTTTAATTATAGAACGGAAGTGGTAATTGCTTATAATGAAAACAGGATTCGCTCTTCGGCTTAGAGTAAGGTAATTAGAAAAAAGCTTTTTATTTGATTAAGTGGCACTGTATTGGATAGTTTTAAATGCAAGATTGAATAAAGGGAATAGTTGGTTGAGGACATGTAAGATGATTGATGCAAACATTTTTTGGCGAAAAAAAAACGTTATGAGTTTTAGAAAATCACTTTTAGCCAACGGCTGGCATCGGAAACCTTTATTAATCGATACTTTAATTTTTTGACTGATATTTGAAGTTTTTCATACAGGTTCTGTATTTTTTATTTTAATAATAAATAACCCCTTTTGATTACAGTCAAACTTCTTTATAACGAACCTTCAAGGGAACAAAAAATTGCTTCGTTATAAAGAAGTTTTATAAAAAATTCGTTATATAGAAAATTTACTTTTTTAACACTGCAAGTATTATTTCATATTAAAAAAAAAAAACAGTGGTACAAAAAAGAACTCATTTCAAGTAAATTTATAAATTTTTATTTTTTAGTTAAAAACATATAAATTTTTGATTGAACATGAACATTTTTGGGTTTTGTTTTATTATAAAAATCTTCCAATTTAGAAAGAGAATATGCATTGAATTGAACATTGCTTTATCCGCATCACCGTATTTTGTTTTTCTTAATCTTTTTTCGCTTCTGTTTGAACTTGCTTCGGCAATATCTTTACCTGCATAAAACTGGATTTTCAATATGTATTTTATTTCAAACTCAAGCATTACAAAACGATGTGCTTAAAACAATATCTAGAAAGATAGTGCTGAGTTTGAAAATTCATTTTTATAAGGGTAGGTATATGGTTATACAGGGTGCGACAAAAGTATGGAAACCCCTGGAAATATGGCAGAATATACGTTAAAAAAAAAATCAAAGACCCTATATCCGACATATTTTTCAACGAGGAATCCGATGGTGACCTTGAATTCGACCTTGAACGTAACCTTGAAGCCCCAGCGACCCAAAAACCGATTTTTCAAATGGAAACCACCATTTTTTATTGCCGATTTGGAAAGAGCGCAAAATTTTACGGAAAAACGTGTATTTTTTTAAATTTTTTTTTTAATGATATTATTAGAGGTGCAGCGCTTGAAATAAAAAATACGTGAAAAAAAAACATTGGTCTGAAACCCTTGGAAATATCGCAGAATATTCGTTAAAAAATATCAAAGACCCTATATACGACGTATTTTTCGACGAGGAGTCCGATGGTAACCTTGAATTCGACTTTGGACGTAACCTTGAAGCCCCAGCGATAGTTTTTTATACCATGTGTTGTCCAGGGGTTTCCATACTTTTGTCGCACCCTGTATATTATTTTTAATATTATTATTTATTCATAAAAGCATAGCTGTACAGTAAGAATAAAATTCTTTTAAATAGTACAGGTACAAGGTTCTTACTATATATACATACTTTATACAAGTTTAAAAATTATAGTCAAAAATTAAAGCAAAGAAAATTTACATGATATCACAATAAAAAAGATTAAATTTACTGTGATAAATGAGAGAAAACTAAGGACAAAATTTTTTTCTGTTGTATCTTGTTTTTCAATGACAAAGGAAGACCATTCCAACATGCTACGGCAAAAATGAAAAACTGACGACGCGAGTTTTCGGTAAGTTTTCGGTGTAAGTTTTTATGGTTTGATAGATAGATTACGCGAAGACATAGAAATATAGAAAAAATAGAAAAATAATAGCAGACAGATAAACGGGTAATTTACTATTTACTAAGTTGATGAGAAAACACAGGGATTTAAATTTAAGAAAGCTTCGGAGGTTGCATCCCAAAATTTTCATAAGAAAACTTGAAACATGATCATATTTACGAAGGTTGAATACAAATCTGGTTACAGACTTCAAGGCCAAGTTGAGTTTGCGAAAAGATTTGTAATCCAAATCAACAAAAATTTCACAGCCAAAAGACACAATAGGCAGAATCAAAGACTTAACTAATTTCAATTTGACTTCACAAGAAAGAAAGTATTTTGATCCAGCTAGACTTCGTAGTGCTGCAAATATTTTAGCTAAGTACTATGTAAACTATGTGGTCTTTCCAAGTCATTGTCTTATTGAATATAACACCAAGGTTACGAACTTTATCTAGCATTTCAATTGCTTTACCATTTAAAATAAAAATATTGCGGAAATTTCGATGGGATACGAGTTGCTTGAACATACATAGGTACACATTTAGTTTTTGATGGATTTAATAGAAGTTGATTCCAAACTGACCTATCAAAAACAGAAGCTAGGTCCCGTCCCGTTTAAAAAACTCGAAAATTTGTCTTTATGAAAAACAGTCTGTAATCTGCTACTAAGACATGGAAAAATAAGCTTTACTGCGTTTGAAGAAAAGTTAAACTGTCTGCTTAGTTTGTTACATTAAATTGTGGGTTCAACAGAATCGAATGCTTTTGAAAAGTCCAAGAGGGTCAAAAGCGTCACTTTGGAAAAAAGTCCAAGAGGGTCAAAAGCGTCACTTTGGATTCTCTTTTGAAGCAAGACGAACATCTTCGGTAACTTTTAGCAGCGCAGTTGTGCAGCTGTGCTTTTTTCTAAAGCCGGATTGAAGTGGATTTAGTGCATTCAAACTGTCAATATAGCCTTTTATTTGGTTACTTGAAATAATAACAAAAAAAAATTGCACTAATTCGGCTGAAGTAAGGCATATTTTTAAGATTTTTTTTGCGTAACGGGTAGTGTTCGTTTATTGAAAAAAACGCTTCGAAAAAAAGTTGGTTTCCGGTGTGCAAAATCCGCAATAGAATCATCTGAAACAAAAACATCAAAATGCAAAGGAAATGTTTCTCGAGGTAATAACGGAAGGATTTTTTTGATTTTTCGTACCACTTGGGAGCCAAAAACTCGATTTTCGCTAAAAAAAAAAAATATCGCCTATTATGTTAAAAAATAAAACGAAAAAGCTCCCGACAATACCTGAGTTATGTAAAGAAGTACTGTGCACAACTTTAAAATGTTCGGTACAGGAAATTTGGAGTTATCGTGCACACGGACTTCAAATACGATAAGTCTCAGAAAAACGGTTTGAAAAACGCAGAAGAGTTTGATCGTTTACAGCTCACTGCATAAGTTTGAGAACACTTCTCGATTGAATAAAAATTTGAGAAAACTTACGTATATCATTGGTATACCAATCGCTACATGGAAACTTATGCTAAAGCAAGAGGCAATGGATAGAACAAATTATAGGTGGAACAATATCACCACGTGTGTGGCAACAAAATATATATGGCCAGGACTAGATCCAAAACGCACAAGACATTTGTTATTCATAACCAGATTGCACGTTAGCTCCGTAATCAATGTCATCACCGGACATTGTCTGATAGGAAGACACGCCATAAGACTGGGTTTTTGTCTCTAATGACTTCTGCAGAAGTTGCTTAGATGAGGACGAGGAATAGACAATCCCACACCTCCTCTGCTCATGTCCTGCACTCTCTTTTAAGAGAAAACGGCATCTAGGAAAATATTTTCTTGATGATCCAAGCGATCTGGCGAACACAAATCCCCTGCATCTCCTTCGCTTTATTAAAAGCTCCAAATGGTTTTGTTAAGTGAGGTACTCCCTCGAACAATTTTTATGGTATCACAATGGACCTAATATTGGTCTAAGTTTGTCAGTTTCTTTTCCTGACAGCCATTAAAACCTAACCTAACCACGCATATCAAAGATACTCAAAAGATTATTTTTGCATTATAATATAATTATTCGGGGTCGAAAAATACAATAGCGCGTAGTGCAGCTGCCGCCCAGGCATAAAAAGCGACATGGAGCAATAGAGCTCAAATAACTTCGTCAATTTTACTTCGATTGACTTGACATTTTAACACAAAATTCTTGCATTCGTTAAAAAAAATTAAAAAAAAAAAATTAAATACTTTAACCCGCCTTTAAAAAAGCTTATAACCTTAAAATGTAGCACCCATAGAGAAGAATAGGGAAAACTAGAGTTTTGGAAATAGGCACTTTAGTTGAAAAGGGAAATTACAGAGAGGTATAGAAAACGCAAGGTAAAAAATGGCGCCCTGATTCTTTACTATTGTAATGTAATTTACAGGGTGATCTGCATAAAATGCAACAAAAGCCCAGAGCGGATAGGTGGTGCTGAGACAAAAAAATCTTATGGGAGGATGGGGGTCTATGTTCCCGTTCGCGTTCGGCGGAAAGGGCAATTTTGTAAAAAAATTGGCTTAAAACCTAACAAAATTATTTAGAAGCAATTAATCCACTTACAATAACATGTTAACTAAGAAAAATTTTTAAAATTGGTTTTCAGTGCTTGACTTAGAATTAAGAGCATTGACTATTACAAAAAAGTGATCTTTAATAATGCAACATTCTATAAAAATTTCGTTCAGAAAAATTTTTTGATTTTTTTGATTTTGACTTGAGACTCGATTACTCAAAAACAAGTCGTTGAAACAACTTAAGGTAAAAGTTTAATTGAAGAACAATGTATTAGCTCTCAGAAACACTATACAGCACATGGTTGTAAGGCTTAATTGCTTCTTAATAATTTTTTTTACTAAATTGCCCCTTCCGCCTAAGCTGGAACCATAGAACCTCCCTCCCATACAATTTTATCTTTGCTTGACCCCACCTATTCGCTTTGGGTTTTGTCGCATCTCATGGAAATCACTCTGTATAATATAGGTCACTGGGGCGAAAAACCTTTTATTCTTGCAAAAAAGATTTTTTGCAGTGCGATATATAATAACGGCTAGCCGGTCTTTAAAAAAATATAGATGACCGAAGACTTTTTATTGATTCCGTACGCCTAACTGATAAGACCGCTTCTAATGGCAGTTAAATAACTCTTGAATGACTTCAAAATATCTCTGGTATAGCGATAGCCTGCAAGATGCAGACATGCTAAACATTTCACCCTTAAGGTCCAGAAAACCCCGTCAAAAAGGTACAGTTAATCAAATGACACTTCTTTTCAGGTTGTGGTTTAAGAATCGATGAAACGAAAATACGTCACGTCTCACGTTAAAGAATCAAACTTACAATTGCATAGGATTAAGTCGACAAGAGAATGAGATAGAATATATGAAACGTTATTTTACATTCTCGGTCTCCTTTTCGAAACGTTTCCATGGTGTTCTACTAAACATTGTCCAAATGTAAGTGCCCTGTATCTATAACCGAACCTCCTTAAAAGGCTTTTATCTCATAATATCGCGACGCCTTGTTATTAAAAAAAGATAGCTAATAGTATGTGCTCAAGGAGGGTTGGTGACCTAGTTTTAAAAAAATCAATTTTCTTTTGAAAGTGTAGTTAGGATAATATACTGTTAAAATTTTATGACGGAAATCCGAATACTTCATGATCTACAGCCAATTAGAAGGTTAGGTAAGTAAAAGAATCGGTTAATCGAGCCCTATTATTGGCTAGTTGCAGCTGGTCGGATTCGTTTACCTGTATAAAACTAATGCGTTCATATCGAAACTACTTTTTTTATCTTGCTGGGGTCACTTGAACTAAAACCAATAGTTTCCGTAAAATATTTATACACTTTTTTATTAACAAAACATTAAAAAAAACTGGTCGTTCTTAAACTTGTACTTAAAGCTGCACGCCATTTTGTAAAAAAAAAAAAATATCTTGCTACACTTATACTGATTAAAAATACTTTAACTTTTTAATTTCAGATCAGAGGGAGAGATAAATCAACTCTTAATAGTTAATTTAATTTTTTAGAAAGGGAGATTTTAAAACCAATTTTTTAATTTAAAACAAATTTACTATGTCTTAGGTTCCATTTTTGTGTAGTTGATGTAGGTAAATAATTAAATAAGTGTAAAAATATCTTTTTCATAAACAAAAAAATAACAAATAGACCACTAGCCCCCTTAATAAAAAAAAAATAAAATAAAAGGGTTTTAATACTAAAGTGAAACTTCTTTAGAACCGTGTGAGTTCAAAATCGGTAAAATGAATGTGTGACAAAAAAAAAAAAAAAAAAAATGTTCATAATTAGGATCCAGTCTGTTGGAAAATGAGGTAAAATACAAATATTCATTTCAATTTTCTATTTTTTGGGACTTGCATTATTTGAAAATAGCTTAGTATGTTGCTATAATTCGTTTTTGAAAAAAAAAAAAATAAAAATTCCAACCAAAACTTATAGATGTCGGCAAAGGAAATACAAACACATTTATGTAGTTTCTATATTCCATTGCACGTCAACCAAGGTCTCTTATAAACTCACAGAATTATCAGTGCTTCCCACTTTAAAAAAAAAGCCTCCAGAAAGTAGATTACGTAGGTATAGGTACATAATTTAAATATCTCTGATTCAACAAACAACAACAACGTTAAAAACATTATGCCAGATGAAAGCAAATTGACAACGGAAAATGAGAAAATTCTCGGGCACTTTGTCATGGCTGCTTATTTGATTTTCATAGCACTGCTATGTCTACATCTACACACTTGTTTTATTTTAATTCACCAATCGGTTAATGCACACTTATCTGACTGCTGCATCGACCGTCCGTCGCGTCGTCGGTCGTCGCTTCGTGTCGGTCGTGTGTAGATGTATGAAGTAAGACTTCTTATTCTTACATTGCTGGCAACTGGCATGGCGTGGCGTGGCGAGTGGCATTAGTTTGTACAAGTGTGTGGAATTTTGAATCTACACTTGCTAAGTAAAATTTTTGTTTTCGTTTGTTTCCTCGATGAAGATTCACATAGATATTTCAAAAGAAAAACAAGAAAGAAAAAAATTTAATCAAAAGTGGAATGTAGGGATGTTTTAGTTTCCTTTTCTCAATAAAAAACAAAATATGTACTCGTGTTATCAGTTTGTTTACTTTGATTTTTATCACAAAACGGTGCATTTCAATACTAAATCAAATCCTTGAAAGCAGTTCTTCATTCAAAAACTATTTTTACAAAATAAAGCAAATAAAAGAGAATTTTCTTTCAAAACTTTCTCAAAAATGAGAAATTGAAAAAAGATTTAATTGAATTTTCAATTTTTATGCGGCAAAAGAAATCGATAAAAACTAGTAATAGAATTTGTATCCACTTCCTCATACTGTAAGCATGTTAGACCGAAAGCAGTAATGAGAAGTTGGTAAGGGGACGATAATTAATTTAATGTTTTCATTAAGCTCTTAACTTACTTACTTATATTTAAGTGGGCAATATACTTCGGGGTGAACCTGGGGCTCCACCAACATTTTTCGATAACGACTTCGATTTCGGGCGAGCTCTCTCCAGATTTGGGCTCTAAGTCGGTTAAAATCTTCTTGATTGTGCCACCTAAAACGTTGAGGTCTTCATCCACTTGATTGCGCCACCCCTGACGAGGTCTTCCCCTTCCGCGATTTCCCTGCAATGTGCTTTCGAAAACCCGTCGAGTCGGAGAGTTTGGGTCCATCAGCTCTACATGGCCCAACCATCGAAGCCTCGCGATGCGTACTCGTCTGGCTATGACCATGTCGCGGTACAGCTCATACAGCTCGTTGTTGTATCTTTTTCTCCACACATTGTCTTCGCATACGGGACAAAGATCATACGGAGAATTTGTCTTTCGAAACTACCAAGTGTTTCCTATTCCGCTTTCGATAAGGTCCATGCTGTTTCAATACTCGCAAAAGCACCTTTGGACATCACGCTTTTTTCTTCCCATTACGTCAATATCGTCTGCGTAGGTGAGTAATTGTACACTTTTGAAAAATTGTTCCTCTGGTGTTGACGTTTGAGTTTTGTAAAATTTTTTCAAGTATGATGTTGAAGAAATCGCATGACAGTTTGTCGCCTTGCCTAAAGCCTTTTTCGACATCAAAGGTCTCGGTGAGTTTTCTACCGACCTTGACGGAGCAGCGTGAATTCTTCAAAGTCATTCTACATAGTCGTACGAGTTTTGCAGGGATGCCGAAACTAGACATGACTCTGTACAGCTCGTCTCTGTAAATACTGTCATACGCGGCCTTGAAATCGATAAAAAGATGATTTATATCGATATTATATTCTGGGGTTTTTTCCAAGATCTGCCGTAATGTAAAAATTTGGTCTATTGTGGACTTCTCTGGTCTAAGACCACATTGATAAGGACCTATCAAGTTGTTGACGTGGGGTTTCAGTCGTTCACATATTACAGCAGACTAGATCTTATAGGTGACGTTATGGAGGCTTATCCCTCTATAATTGGCGCAATTGTGAAGGTCTCCCTTGTTTAGGGTCGGGCATACGATACTGAGGTTTTATTCATCGGGCATATTTTTTTTGGCCGACCATAAGATGCAGATCAGCTGGTGCATGCTCCTTTCCAACTGGTCTCCAGCTGCCTTGAAAAGCTCAGCATCAAGGCCATCTGCACATACAGTCTTATTTGATTTAAGTTTGCAAATGGCAAGCTTAACTTATTCTAGGTCGGAAGGACGGCATTCTTGATCATCGTCCAACCGGAATGGGGCAATCTGCCTAAAAGCGGAATTTGCGTCCTCATCGCCGTTAAGCAGTCTGCAGAAGTGATCTTTCCAGATCCTCAGTAGCGACTGTGATTCTACAACTTTGTTTCCCAGTTGGTCTTTACAGGCTTGAGTTCGGGGCTGGCCAACCTGGCAGGTTCTTTTTATCTTTTGGTAAAACTTCCGAATCGCGTTCCTGCTGCTTCTTTCCTTTTTGAGAATTCGGTGTTCCTCCCTTCTTTTTTTTCTTGTAAATCTCGTTATACTGATCGTAAGCAGCACTCGTTCGTTTCTGAATAAGCATTTGGTGTGCTTTTTGTTTGGCTGCATTCTTCATCACCATGGGTTTCGTTTCGGAGGGACTTGGGTTGCTTTGCACTTAACCCGCACTATGAAGCCGCAAAAAGGAGAAAATGAACTCGTGGTAATATTAAACGCAACAAGAGCTTCGATCGACCTTTGTATGTAAAATTTGGAACAAAAAAGAAAACTCAAAACAAAACCGCAGTGTCACTCAAATAAGATTTTAATTTTTTGAAATTAGCACTACAAATTAACACAAAACAAAAAATTTGTCAATTTTACTTACATATGTATATCTAATTCACAAACCTGCAAATATTTCGTAGGCACTAACAATAGCATAAGATTTTATCATTCAGCTTTCACAGTTATGAATTTCAATTGATATATTTTATCAATCGTCAATCAGTTGATAGCTTATGCTGATAGTCTGTTACTGAGGGATAATGTAGCATCCTTACGAAAAAAGAATTCTTGAAATCAATCCAGTAGTTCCCGTTCATATTCCCTTTCCCGTGGGAATATGGGGATGAAATATAGATATACCCTTTCTCAGAGCTCTGGACTATCTCTTTTCCAAATTTCATTACAATCGGTTCGGTAGTTTAAACATGAAAGCGTAACATACAAACTAACTTTAAATGAATGAATTAAATGAACAAAAAAGGAATAAATGAATAAAAAAACAAATGCGAAAATTCAAGCAATTCGTCAGTCAGGTCAGCCATTAGTTTTTGCAAGTAAAGGAAAGAAATAAAATATTTATGAAAGACTTCATATTCCGTTCTAGACATCACATCATGGGGAATTTGAAGTGAGAAAAAAATACAACACAAAGAGGCGGCTAGAAAGAAGAAAAAAGAACTTTTACGAAGTGTTTGTGTCTGCTGTGCCCTTTTCATTAACATATACTTTGCATCAAAAGGTAAAACCTCTAGTATGTAAGCTCAATTTAATTGAAACAAGAAAATTAATTGACTTCTTTAATTGCATTAACAACAATAACTTAATGTCTTCCGCAGTAAAAGTTTCAAGTCAATTAAGGCATTATAACAATCTAGAAAGCTTTTAACAAGCCAACTCTTTTCGTAAACTCACTTGTGTTGAAAGTCATCCATTGGTGTCACTCTTTGGGGACACACATTTGTACTTTCATCACCTTAAATGTTGTCATCATTGTCAAAATGAATATTTAAGGTTCATTTATGACGTATTCAGCCTACAATGGGACCACACAGAAAACAACCCTTCGTACACCTTTCGATTACCCCCCGAATGTTTTGACAGCAGAAGAAACTGTTATTCGTAATACATTTTCTACATCATCATCACTAGTATCCATTCATCCATAGAAAAAGTGTCAGATCCTTTAAGCGTTATTTGCAAAACCATCTTCATTTTGTTATACACGTTTTCCACGCGTCGGCGTCGTTCTTTCCTAAAAGAAAGCTTTCCTTTTAATTCAGATTTTTCGGTTCTTAGTGAAAAAAAAAAACAAAGAAGTGAAAACAAAAATGTGAACGAAGCAACAACGTTAGAATCTTATCTTGCAATTATCCCAATTCAAGCTGGGCTGAAGGTATCGTAAAAAGGATTGATGACGCTTTGCTTTTGTTTACTTAGCAATACTATGCGATTCGTTCTTTTACTTAAAAAAAAAAAAGGTCTGGAGTGAGAAAGAGACTCAGAGTTCAAAACATGGAGTACAGCACGTACGAAGTTTTTGCACGAAGATAAAACTAGACTAAGGGGTACACAGGGGAGTTAGGAAATGCAAAATGTAATTTACACGAAAACCATTCCATTTTATTAAACATCAAAATTTATGTTATTAATTCGCATGGGGAGTGCAGTGGTGCTGAGAGTGGTGGGGGTATAACGAGGCAATATGAATGTGCAAGTCGCGACATGCGGTAGAGTGTTACTGGTTTTTTTTCGGTTGATAGGTACTTTGAAATGGTTTTTTTTTTATATACATACGAGTATATGTTTCGTTGCTTTTATTTATTGACAGAGAGAAGGGTCCTTTCCCTATAACGATATTTTTGTTAACGTCCCACGACAAAAAATAATATTGCAAAACTTATTTGGCTGGCAGAAATAGATTGAAGAGCTTGCTCACAAATAAACTTCATAAACTACTGTTTAGGGGTTTTGAAAATTGTGATTAAATTATTTTTAATTTTTGTTAAGATTTCATGGTTTCTTTGTATAAGCTTTCATCAAAGAAGGAAAGAGGACATCAACGAATTGGACAAAGCCTTACAATAGACAGACTGTACATGACTTCGTCTACCAAGGATCCGTTATAGACACGGATAGCTACATCAGTGTGGAGATCAAGTGTTGCTATTTTGGGTTAAGAAGGCAATCGAGTAGTTATAAGAACCAAGGTCTATAAGACCTTTATCATAGCAGAAGGTCCTTGAGTTAAAACGAAACGTTTTTCATTGGTCCTTTCGAAAGAAGAATGCTCCGAGTAATCTTTGGTCCCGTATGTGAGGACAATACGTGGACGAGAAGATTCAACAACTAACTGTATATTATGCTGTACCGCGACTTAGGCATATCTAGAAGTGTACTCATCGCGAGACTACGATGGCTGTGACATGTAGAGCGGATGGACATTAAGGCTGCGAATCAAAAGCGCATTGCTAGGAAATCGTGAACGGAGAAAACCTTGTCTTGGGTCGTGCAATCAAAAAGAAGACCTCAAACGATTTCCAAGTGCAAAATTGGAGAGAGCTCGTACGAAATTCAAACTGTTGGCGAAATATGTTTAGATCAGTTCAACCAGAACTGTGAGGCCCACCAAACTAAGTTCATGTTGATTCTTTGTTAAAACAAACCAAAAGAATCAAAGAGCGCTCGTAAATATTTCAAGTTTACGCATGAGATAATGTTGACTTTTTCAACCGACTTGAGGTCAAGTTTTCGTTCAGTAGTAAGGTTAAAGGCGTCAACCCATAGAATCCGTTGCGTCCGTTCGCTGCCGGATTCACCTGACAGCTCGATTAAATACACACGATCTTATGAGAGGTGACCCATAAGCATCGGATGCAACGGACGCAAAAAGTAGCCCAACTTTTAACTTTTTGCGTCCGGCAGAAGAGAGACATGCGCAGTAAGAACCAATTTGAAATTTTCTCTCTGATGACATGCGCAGTAAGAACCAATTTGAAATTTTCTCTTCTGCTAACATGAGTGGTCTTGTTGAGTTGAGACACCGCAACGGATCCCAATCCGTTGTGTACGGTAAAACTCACAGCTGTCAGGTGAATCCGGCAGCGAACGGACGCAACTGATTCTATGGGTCGGGGCCTTAAAACAGATAATATGAATATTTAAAAAAAGGCTTAAGCCACGTTTTTATGAACACATGTGAAAGGCCACAAAATAGCCAGAGTTCGAATTCCAGAAACATAAAATGATTTCCCCCTGCCAGAAAAGTGCCACTCCAAATAATTTTCAAGTCATTTGCAAAACTAAATATAAAATTATATATGTATGTGATAAGTACAAGAAGATCTAAAAGGAAAAAAGTGCAGAAATCTGAATTTTCAAAACTAAAACAAGCAGTACTTCTCTTGGAAACTGAGAGACGCCATGATAAAATGAGATTCGAAAGTTTTACAAAAAGATGAAAAATTCTGACTGGTTGGAAAAGCTCAAGCTCAAGCCTGAAAACACTGGTAGAATCGCAGCAGCTACTGAAGATTTGGAAACACCACTTTGACAGAGTACGTAGCTTTGATGATGAAATAGATCCCGCTGTCAAGATTGAATTGAAAGATAATCAAGAATGTAGTCCTTCCGACTTAGAAGAAGTTAAACTTTTCTTACGTAAGTTTAGTTCTTATGAAATTGAAGTTGACGACAAGCTTTTCAAGGCAACTGGAGATCAGTTGGGAAAGTATGAAAGAAAAGATTGCACAAAAAACTGTATGAGTATGAGGTGTACTACGATGTGGACATCGATAAAAGTGTACGCACGCCTCGTGAGGTAAAGATGGTTAGGACTTGTTGAGCAGATGGGCATCAATGATTTTTCGAAAGCACACTGTACGAATCAAACAAACAAACAAAAAGACAATGAAGAAAACTGGTGGGAGGCATGCAAAGTTGACCACATTCTCTGGTTTGGCTGCAAAGCCGAAGCAGAAGTGTGAATCGATGGACAAACCAACCATCAGCGGGATACACGGTTCGCATACACAGACCCAGAACCAGCTACAAAGCCAGTTCAGATCTATGCGGCGGGAACCAAGCACCCTGATTCTGGCGAGCAGCACAACTCGCTGGGAAAATGCCATGAGCCGGCTGCAAAGTTAGCTCTGGCTAGTGAACCAGAGGGCAAGCTGACCGCCACTGCTAGTAGAGCGGACGATACGTCCCCATTCCTACCGGATCGATACGATTACACCATACCCAAACTGGTGTTTGATAACAATTTCCAAATCACCATCCCCTCGAGATCTGTATGGGAGGATCGTACAATCCTGGAAAATGAAGCAATACACTTCTACACCGATGGTTCAAAAACCAGCGAAGGTGTAGGTAGTGGAATCTACTCAGAAAAACTGAATCTCAGTCTTTTCTTCAGCTTACCCGATCATTATAAGGTGTTACAAACGGAAATTCTGGCGACTAAGGAAGTGCTGTCTTGGCTCAAAGAAAACGTTATTTCCTCCACGGATATTCGAATCTTCTCGGACAGCCAAGCTGCCCTTAAATCACTTGCCTTTGTCTCTTTGAAAACCATCACAATCCAAAACTGTCAAATGTCTCTGAGGGAGATGTCAAACTTATAAACTTCTTCGTAGACAAGACGCTTTAAGCATAAAAAGCACTAGGTGGACTGAGAGTAACAACTGCCTTGCAACCAAAAAAGCCTAGCCGTTTGTAGATTCAAAACGCTCGAAGAGCTCGTTAACCTTAAACCGACTGTATGTTCTACCATTGGTGTTCTTACGGGACACTGTCTAATAGGAAGACACGCCAAAAGACTTGCTGTGTTTTCCAAGGATTTCTGCAAAAATTGCATGGATGAAGAAGAGGAAGAAACCGTTCAACACCTTTTTTGCTCATGCCCTGCACTACTTTATAGGAGCAAAACTCATCTCGGTGAATTCTACTTCAACGACACTAGCGACTTAGCTTACATAACCTCAAAAGTCTTTGAAAATACATTAAAAGTTCCGGGTGGTTCGACTAGGAGGTGATTAACCGGCTAGTCCTGGATTGACAGATTAATGGGAGATCAACTGGTTAATCTCATATCGGGTTTTTGGGATTAGTAGGGCATTAACTTGCTGATCTCTGTAGTATCACAATGTTGGCACTGTAATGCCCACATAAGAAAATAAATGTTAATGCAATTAGAACAGAAAACAGTATTGAAAACGTGACTTCCTGCAAGTCTTAGTTTGACTTTGATGACGAACAATAATTTTAGCACTATCCCTGACGAATTTTTGTTTAATATCCAGCGAATATGCCCTTTTGTATTGCAAAGTCATGTGTTTTTCAGTTTAGTAGTTCTTCCTCAGTAAAACTAAGAATACCAATCATAAATTTATTATAAATGCCTATTACTTTATTGAAAACAAATTGTTTGTGTGTGTGTGCTATTGCTACAACAAACCCTCAATAAAATCAAAATTAATAAATCATGAGGAGTGTGTAAAGGGAGGATTACAGATAAAAGAGAAAAATGTAATCCCTGCTGCCACACCATCAAAGCAAAACAAAGAATAAAAAGAAAAAGAATCTGCGCACACATTTAAAAAAAATTATAGCATTTAAATATGTTGCTGGATAGATGTTGCAACATTTTGTGATCTCTATTTACAGTCTACACTTCTACCGTCTACAGTCTACACCTATCGCAGAGGTGAACTTGCGCAGAAATGCTTTTCAATATTCTTTTACTCTTTTTCGCAGTGAAATTTTCATTATCCTTGGTATAATGCGCATGTTCATAGAAATTTTAACAAAGTCCTTGTGCCACTCAACTGACAATCGGAGCAAAAACCTACCCTACCTCGTTCACAAAGAAAGCCAGTTGTTACTTAATAGCTTTTTCACAGATGACCATTATCATTTAGTAGACAGCACAGTACATCCCCTATAAACTGTGTCTTTATGACACCCCAGAATGTCTGTAAGCAAAATTTGTATATTTTGTTTATCCATTTAACTAACCGTGTTGTAATCTGAATAGATACATTTTGACACAAAGGAAACGAAAGCGATGTACACAGAATTGCGTGGCATTAAGTGCGATTTTATTGATTCATTTAAAAGGTATTTTGAAAGTATCTACCTACAATTCTGTCGTTTTTGTGGATTAAATTTGATTGGGGACATCCAAAAGAAATTAAAAAATAAAAACAGGAAACCCCGCAAGAAATGAGCTTTTTTCTTCTTTAGGCCCCGAGCCCCGACTCGGCCCCGGCCACCCAAAGGCCTCCACTAAAACTTTGAGAAGAGAAAAATTAGAAATTGCATGTGTGTGTTTGGTGGGTGTGTGGCTGTGTGTCTGTGTGAAAAGCAAACAAGTGCTTTAGGAAGTTGTTTGCCGACAAATAGCAAAATGATATGTTAATGTTGGTAAATCTACTATACTACGTGCTGCTGCCCTTTCTATATCGTTCCGACAGAGTAGAAGATGCCCTCTATGCCTGCAAAACAGCTATAGCTTGATGCTATGGGGAGAATACTGCTGTTTGTAGTTGTTAGGTAGTGACACAAAACACAACAGATGGATGCATAATATAAAGGAGGCTGAATGTAGGCACAGAGAGGCTTGTTTGATTCGACGAAAGTGGTTGGAGGTTTGGTTGATTTCAAAGCTTATTGGAGTTAAGTAATTGAAGATGTTAAAAGCTTAAATAATATATTCATTTTGGTTTTCATATTAAAATTGCTTCACAGGTATAGCAGCATAGTAGTTGGGGGAGCAGAGGGAGAAATAAAGGTTCTTGGTTGATGGTATAGGGTCGTTTGCGGGCCGGTCGGTGGAACTTATTTCCAATTTTCTTCGTCGAAAAAAAAAAAAAATACAATCTTTATACGGTGATAAATGGAGGTGGTGCGATTTCATTTCATGTTTTTAAGCGGTAATAGCATTCGATTGATATAGCTTTTATAAAAACCATAGACTTTCAAGCTTTCTGATGACATATTGAAACAGTTTACGAATGTTCTATGTAGGTATAGCGATTTAATTAGTTTGAATTTGATGTCTTCACGTAAAGTGCCAGTTGTTTTAGGTTTCATTTTTTTAAATTTATGTCAACCCTAGGCACAGCAAAAAAATGTTAGAATGCATGCATAAAGTTAGTTAGTCATGCAAGAAAGTTTTTATGTTAAATTACATATATGTATTTGAAAGAAACATTTTTACTTATGCAAAAGTATGTTTTTGATGTATTGAGTAAAGAAAATGGCTTAAGGTTGGTAGTTGAAATGTGTGGCTTCCTTAAGATGAAACAAATTTGCTAGAGCGCGGCTATCAAAACAAGAAAATAAATTACTCGGAATAAGAATGTTGTCTTTTGTTTAGGCGACAGTAGCAATAAAAAAAATTATTATCTTGACTTATTGACAAACTATTGAAAATTGTAATGGCAGAATAACATAAAATGCTATTTATGCTAAACACCGACAGAAGTTACAATATAACTTCTTTTAACGCCAGTAATGCATACAAATTTTCTTTTTAAATTTTATGCGAAGCGCTTTAACGATATATCGGAAAAAGGACAATGAATGAAAGAATCAAAAATCAAAAAACAAGTCGGTAGTCTAGAAAAAAATGTATTCGGTCATGGGGTAGGGTCGACTAAATTCGAACACTCCCAGTTGTCGAACACTTTTTGATAAACATCGCTCAAACTGCATTATTTCTAATTTTTTTAATTTCTTTTAATGCGAAATTGTAAAGTGTGTTATACCCATTAACCCTCAGAAACAACCAACAAGTACAATCAATATAAACGTTTAAAAAATAGTAGTTTGTGATTAGCTTTCAAAGATTAGGGCAGTTGTGGGCTTCCATATAAGAAGGGACTGTTGCGAGTGTCGTGAGAAACTATGATTTTAAGGGGCAATTGAAGCTAAGTATTTGTGTTGTAAGGTTTTTTCGTTATATAATGCTTATTTTATCATCATTTACGTTAACATTTTATCTTAAAAGTCATTAGTTTTATTTGATTTTTGCTGTTCGATTGAAGGAAACTAAATTGTTTTGAGTTTCCTGTGCGAAAACTACTGTTCGAATATAGACAACTTCATCAAAATAGCTTTTTTAAGCTCAGGCTTTACATGTTATAAGAAACAAAAAAAAATTTACGTCTTTCTATCCATAAAAATAGCAAAAACTTTGGGGTCAGTATTCGAACACCTTTTTTCAATGTTCGAATCAAGGAAACTCTGTATAATTTTTGGTTTCCTTTGTCCGAACAGTTAACAATTTCAATTATGACGGAACTGTCTCATAACTTCTTGCCAAAGAAGATGGCTTAAGAAAAATAGGTTGTCACCATTCAAAATCAAGACTTTGTGAGCAACTCTTCAAATCTTATCTGATTTATGTGGTCCAATAAAAATGAGAAAATATAAAAATAAATAAATAAATAAATAAATAAATAAATAAATAAAAAAATATAAATAATAATGTTTTCCAGTTTATATTATTTTATAAAAAAAAACAGTTAAAGTTACAGAAAAAAATTTTAATTTATTAAATGAAGTTTGAATTTAAGAATCTAATTAATTTAACTTCGTATGTTGAACATTGAAGGTTCTCTTGCAGTGAGCGATTAATTTATTGCAAGTCACCAAGTGTTCGACAACTGGGCACATTACCCAGGTAGGATTCGAACGTAGAACCCTTGGGACGTATGCAGTGACAACAAACTTATCCTATAGGTAAAATGATCATAAGAAATTAGTACATCAGTATATGTGCTGTTTAATCAATATCCGACTCTTATTGTTTTAGAAGCTTATAGTTCTCACCATGCGTAAGCTAATCATTCACTATTGTTTTATTTACAGAAACCTTAATTAAGATAGCAATTCAACCTCTAACAAGTTTGATGCGCTATCTGACTACATATTAAGAATTATTTCCCAATATTTTCACACTAAAATCGCAATAGCGGCCAATTCCAATGTACACAATTCAGGTTGGCTTCGAGTTGCGACATTCTGGCCGAATGAAAGTATATGTTGAGATTTTTGCTGAGTTGAACCACCTGACTCAACTTATTGATGAGCCCACTCGGGTTCCAGTTATTGAAGGCCAATCGGTAAACACTCTTGGCTTATTTCTCACTTCTCATCCCGAAAAATACAGGGTTATAGTATCCAATCGGACCATTGTGTCATATCGGTAGATTTTACTTATTCCGTCACTGTAAAAAAACATAAAGCCCCTAAAAGAACTGTGTGGCAATATAGAAAGCCAATAGGGACGGCCTGAGTGATTCCTTTCGAAATTTCAATTGGCCACTGGTGGTTTGATGGCACATCTCACTGAACAGTTGGACTACTCTTTCATTGTTTTGGAGAAAATAAGATTTTTGCGCTTTAGCCATTCTTGAAATTGTCAAAAAGTGATGTCAATTGAGAAACGAGCTTTACTGCAGAACAATTTTTTTCTTAGAATATGACCAAGAATCACACCCCAAAGGATAATACACGAAGTACGGAAAACCCTGTATTAGAGATATAAAACAATATCTTATCAAATATCATTTTTTGTACTCAGTAGATCCAAATCCTCTCTCAAACTATCTCGTTGCCTGGCTTATAAAAAAGAGAGCAAATAGTCGGTTCTGTGTCTGCGATTTCATATTACAAAGCCTTAGCATAAAGCAACCATTTTGTATTTTTGAAGTGAAACCACCGTGCAATTTGAAAATTCAATGAAACGAAAAACCGACAATAAAGCAAATACATATATTTATAAATTCATTCAGCCTTCAGAGAATGATTAGAGAATGATTGGTCTTTTGACAGCTGTCAGTTAACTCATGCCCAGTTTAGGTTGCCATACTATATTGGCTTTCTCTGGAACACCGTTTGCAAATAATGCAAAATAATGCTTGGGTTCCGATTATGTCAATCCCCCAGCGGAATCGGTAATTCAAGCAACAATGCGTGGTTTCGCATCAAATTTACTCTAGTGGATAATGCGCATTCTCAGAAGGGATCTTAGTTTGCTGCCTTCCAAAATTCAACTCGTGCAAGAATTGAAGCCGAACGATCATTAAGAGATAAGAGTGTCGCATGTTCGGTGAATGGGTCCAAAACAAGGTGGTGACTGATGCGATGAGCGAAAAAGCTCTTTTTTTAAAACATAACATTAGCGAAAAACTATATTATGCTTACAGTGAACCTCATTTTTAAAATAAAAAGCCACATGCTTCCTTATTACCTGAGCATCGCAATAGTTAGCATGTCTGCCTGTTGCATGCAAGTTCGAGCTTCGTATCCCAGAAACGTTTTTTCACGGGTACTGTCTTTCCAGAGAATTAGGCAAGTCCTTCGAGAGCAATTACACTGCCATTAAAATTGTCAAAAATTGTGTAGGTCCCCTCCATTCCTCGCAAGGTAAGGTTAAGAGGTCGAGACAATTACTTCCCGAGTCCTGTTGTTACACCCAAATTATTTATTTATTTATCTTCCACATAACTAAATGTTTTGCAAAGTTTTCAAAAACGCTGTTTGTAGCGCTTCACAATCTTAACAAAAAAAAATTGATTGTTCGCCGTACTACATATTCATTTCGACTGAATGTGAAAGGTAGTTATGTTGAAAGAATAAATCTTAATTGATTTAGAAAAAAAAATTTCTATCTATGTAATTATTGCTCTTTCAATTATTTATTTTATAAAACCAAAGTATCCTTCTGGAAAGTCTGCTTAGTTGGTTTGTAAAGCATCAGTGTATTTCCTTGTATGTTGATTTTATGTAAATTCTGAAATAGGTATCTACACCTTATTGATATCATATTGATGTTGTAAAAAAAAACATACGTACACACACACACACAACTCATAGTTAGAAACATCAGAAACAGGAAAATTCTATTTTCAATATTCTTTCTCCTCTAAATTTATACTTCCTTCCAAATAACTTAATATCAATTTTGTTAAAACAAACGCCAAAACACTCGTTTGGTTAACAGAAAAGCACTTAAGCTATTTACATTTATGTCAACTCATTCAATTTATGGTGTTTTACCACGAACGTATTTAGCTTAACTGTTAGGGGTAGGTTAATTCTCTCTATTAACAACTTACACAAGTAAAAATGGGATTCTTAAAACTGAAACAAAACTTTCACTAACCTGAATCCCATGTGCTCCACTTTGCTGACTTATGTGCAACTGTTGGGTCTGCTTCATTTGTAGCGTTGTTGTTCCTGATGACTGAATACCACCGCTGTTTGGACCGCTGTTTACACCGGCATTTTGGTTGACTCCACCACCAACACCACCCGCTGTGTTTTGCCGCTGGGCATTACTAGCATTTGCTGAACTCTGTGGCTGAGTTGGCTGTTGCTGCTGTTGTGGCTGTTGCTGGGGAGGCGGGCATTGCGAGGACATATTGGGTGGAACACCAGCGTTTCCTCCACGTGGTGGTTGTTGCATAAAATTAGGCCCAGCCGGACTGTTATTGCCCTGCTGAGTCATTGGCGAACTATATGGCGAGTACTGCTGTTGCTGAGCTTGTTGGGCAGCTGCTGCAGCAGCAGCTGCTGATTGCTGCTGTTGTGTTGCTTGAGGATTTGTGGGCTTTGAAAAACCACCAGGACCCACAACTCCACTCATTTTTGGTCCCATATTGGGATTAGGTTGTTGTTGCTGTTGATGATGCGGTGGTTGTTGGTGTTGCTGATGTTGTTGGTGCTGTTGGTGTTGCTGATGCTGTTGATGTTGTTGCTGGTGCTGCTGGTGCTGTTGTTGTTGATGTTGCATTTGAGCTTGCTGCTGCAGCCGTTTGAGATCGAAATCATTTTGAGAGGAGTAGAAAAGTTCCTGTTTAATATCGACAAATGATTGTGCGGAAGTAGGACCTTTGTGATACTGTGGAGGCAGTTGTTGTTGCTGTTGTTGGGAATTTTGTTGCTGTTGTTGTTGGTTACCGATGGCATTGCCATTATTGACATTGCCACCATTCTGACCGCCAGAAGACATAAAATCATTTGCAAATGGTCCGAAATCGTTGTAACGGTGGTTTGGTTGATTTCCCCCACCACCACCCATCATTTGATTTTGTTGCGGAGGTTGCATCGGAGGACGGGGGAAGTTCATTCCACTCATGGCATTTTTATGTTGATGTTGTTCGGCCATATGTTTAAGTGTTTGAGCCAGGGACAGTTCGGTTATTGGACCATTTGGACCGTTTTGGAATTGATTGCGCATCTTATTAAGTCCTTGATTGTCACCCATTCCTGATCCAGGCATTCCTGGTCCTCCACCAAACGCCGAAGTAAATTGAGCCATGGGGTTCTCCGATTTAACATTTAAGCTGCTCATCAAATCTTGAGCACTTGGTGGCTCCACTTTAATGCCATCTTCTGTTTTAATATCGAGAAGTGGTTTCTCATCGAATCCATCTAAGAACCCAGGATTGAAATCTTGTAAATCAGATATCAGCTCCTTAAAAGTATCATTGCCTTCGTCTGTGTCGTCACCCATGAGATCGGGAAAGCCTGGAAAGTTTCCGGTTGGCCCTCCACCATCTTTTTCGAGTCCCACCGCCAAATCAGAGAAATCATGATCGGGCTCTTGTTTGCACTCAACAAGGTTGGCAAGACCACCCAATGTTGACGCCTTATTATGCCCACCCATTAGACCGCTGGCGTTTCCTTGTTGTCCACCACCCATGCCATTATTTCCATCACCACCAGATCCAGGACCACCGCCACCAACACCACATCCACCACCTTGCTGTTGCTGATTGTTACCAGAATTCTGTTGTTGTTGTTGTTGTTGCTGTTGATTTTGACCACCACCACCACCACCACCTTCACTCTTCACTGATGTGTTGGTAAGTGCTTTTACTGTAACATTTGTGCTTATTTGCTGGGGCTGCGAGTTTGCCGCTGAAGTTGTGAATTCTAATTGTTGTACAATTTCTACAGAGAATTTGGTTAAATTTTCTGAACCGTTATGTTGTAGCTTGACGGGCGGTTCAAAACTGTCAGCCCCGTTGTCCACATCTTCCGCTGGTCTTTTCAGGAATTTTTGTTGCTGCAATTAAAAGAAAATATTTAACTTTAATTTGTGCATAAAAATTATTCATAATCTATAAAGTTAAAAATATTTGTAAAATTTGAACAATTTATGTTTAGAGAAGTAAATTTTCACTGTTATTATTCAATTCGATATATAGTGTCAATAAAGCGAAAGTTTTTTTTTTGTTTTTCTTCTAACTTATATATGCATGCGGCTGGATTGGTTTAACAAATGGCAAACAAAGACCATATCATTTAAATAATATTTTTTTCCAAAATGATTTGTAATGGGTGATTTTTTAGCTGGTTTGGTTTTGGCAACACTGGTTTTGACAGCTGACGTGTGTTAAGTACCTTGTGTCACTGTCAAACAGCTTCAGTTTGCAATTTAACCATGGATCGTCTTACAAATGAACAACGCTTGCAAATTATTGAATTTTACTATCAAAATTCGTGCTCGGTTCGAAATGTTCATCGCGCGCTGCTTCCGCTTTTTTATCGAAAAATTGTGTTCAGCGATGAGGCTCATTTTTGGTTGAATGGGTACGTAAATAAGCAAAATTGCCGCATTTGGAGTGAAGATCAGCCAGAAGCATTGCAATAGCTACCAATGCATCTCGAAAAAGTCACTGTTTGGTGCGGTTTATGGGCCGGCGGCATTATTGGGCCATATTTCTTCAAAGATGATGCGAATCGCAGCGTTACTGTCAATGGTGAACGCTACCGAGCGATGATACAAACTTTTTTTTGCCCGAAATGGAAGTTCTTGACTTGCATGATATGTGGTTTCAACAAGACGGTGCCACATGCCACACAGCACGCGAAACAATGGCGCAATTGTGAGGCGAGTTTGGTGAACAGTTAATTTCACGTTTCGGGCTGGCCTAGATTGTGCGATTTGACACCATTAGACTATTTTTTGTGGGGGTATGTCAAGGCTAATGTCTATAGGGACAGGCCCGCTTCGATTGACGCACTGGAAGCCAACATCCATGCATTCATTCCTGAGATACCGGCCGATATGTGTGAAAGAGTATGTCAAAATTGGACTCAGCGGATGGGCTACCTGAGACGCAGCCGCGGTCAACATTTGCATGAAATTATCTTTAAACATTAAATTGCAAGGTTCAAACTATCGATTCAAATAAATATTTCATTCATTTTTTCGAATTTTTTGTGTTTTTTAAAAAAAAAAGTTCTAAACCTAAACTAAGATCACCCGATATAAGCAATCAGAATTACCTTGGTGTTCGAAGACTGACACACAGCAACGTCAGCAGAAACATATAACATGTATCGAAAATAAAATAAGATCAAAAATTTTATCCAAATACTTCAACCGCAAAAGTAGGCATAAGTGAAGACATTTGAATAAATTAAATGTTATACACACACATAAAATTTTCGTCCAGTTATATAACTACATACACTCACGATACTATTTTTTACTATGAGAGATAGACAGAATTCTTATGTTGGTCCCCACCTTACGAAAACAAAAGAAAAATTAAACTTTTTTTTAATAAAGAAATTTCTCCAGGCTTTACAAAAAACACCGGAGGAAGGAAGAGCGAAAAGAAAAAACAAAAAATAGGAGCAAATAATCATTGCGAAATTTTAAATATTTCGATTAGACCTGGGAGGTACATTGATTAGAGTATATTGCGACGATGCGTAGGTCGTTCTACAATGAAAACGCTTCCACTCTCTTCAAATTAAATCGACAATGAACCGTAGTCCCATGGCGTGATGGTTAGCATGTCTGCTTTTTAACCGGGAGGTTCGTAGTTCGAGTTCCAACGGGTATCGCCTTTCGCGAAGAGTTTGCAAGTCCCCTTACAGGAGATTCTTTGCCATGAACATTGCTTTCTCGACGCGTGGCTCAGTTCAATTAGTCGACTGCTACTACTACTACTATCATAAATGAGAAACATTCAACTAATATTATGATATGACACTTCAACGACAGTTGAGTTTGACAGAACCACGAAATGAACAACAAACTACAAACAACAAACAACATACAAAATACAACAAACAACAAACAACAAACAACAAACAACAAACAACAAACAACAAACAACAAACAACAAACAACAAACAACAAACAACAAACAACAAACAACAAACAACAAACAACAAACAACAAACAACAAACAACAAACAACAAACAACAAACAACAAACAACAAACAACAAACAACAAACAACAAACAACAAACAACAAACAACAAACAACAAACAACAAACAACAAACAACAAACAACAAACAACAAACAACAAACAACAAACAATAAACAACAAACAACAAACTACAAACAACAAACAACAAACAACAAACAACAAACAACAAACAACAAACAACAAACAAAAAAACAACAAACAACAAACAACAAACAACAAACAACAAACAACAAACAACAAACAACAAACAACAAACAACAAACAACAAACAACAAACAACAAACAACAAACAACAAACAACAAACAACAAACAACAAACAACAAACAACGAACAACAAACAACAAACAACAAAGAGCAGGAGAAGTTCGTTCGCAGGAGACATTATCAATAGCTGGATATGGATTTCGCATAGTGGGGCAAGTCTGTATAGATCAGTGCGCAAAAGGTAGCTTTGAAATTTTGGGTATAGAAACAAATACGGTTACTTTTCATAAAGTATAAGTTATTTTAAGATGTTATAAGATGTTTTTTTAGTAGTTTATTTCTTTCCAAAATAAAAAAAACATTTAATTAACCCGCAATCTGACAAAGAATTTGGCAAATTATGCCATATTTTGGCATAATTAGCTTCCTTTTCGAGATATCGATATTTGAAGTCCAAAAATTGTTTTTGCTGTATATGTGTAAATGTTGGGTAAGCGTTGAATTTAGCTTTATCAGGACAAAATAAAACGAAAATGTTAAATAAAATTATTCAATATTTCGCTTCGTTTTCGAGATATTGATACTTGAAGTCAAAAAATTGTTTTTGCTTTTTATGTGTAAATGTTGCGTAAGCGTTGCAATTGAAAATGAATAAAGGTTAATCACGCCAAAATGAAACGAAAATACAATATTATATTTTTCGATATCACACTTCGTTTTTGAAATACTGATACTTTGTTTATTTTTTTTAGGTTCAAGTATCGATAGCTCGAAAACGAAGCGAGATATTGAAAAATTTTATTTTGACATTTTCGTTTTAATTTGGCCTAACTATAATAAATCCAAATTCATGGTCAGATTGCGGCGCCACGGAAATCGTACTATTCTGAAAACGAAAACCAGCGATTTTTGTAGTAAACACGTAAGTTTATTCGTAAACAACATCCTCATCCCCATCCTCATCCTCATCCTCATCCTCATCCTCGTCCTCATCCTCATCCTCATCCTCATCCTCATCCTCATCCTCATCCTCATCCTCATCCTCATCCTCATCCTCATCCTCATCCTCATCCTCATCCTCATCCTCATCCTCATCCTCATCCTCATCCTCATCCTCATCCTCATCCTCATCCTCATCCTCATCCTCATCCTCATCCTCATCCTCATCCTCATCCTCATCCTCATCCTCATCCTCATCCTCATCCTCATCCTCATCCTCATCCTCATCTTCATCCTCATCCTCATCCTCATCCTCATCCTCATCCTCATCCTCATCCTCATTTTCATCCTCATCCTCATCCTCATCCTCATCCTCATCCTCATCCTCATCCTCATCCTCATCCTCATCCTCATCCTCATCCTCATCCTCATCCTCATCCTCATCCTCATCCTCATCCTCATCCTCATCCTCATCCTCATCCTCATCCTCATCCTCATCCTCATCCTCATCCTCATCCTCATCCTCATCCTCATCCTCATCCTCATCCTCATCCTCATCCTAATCCTCATCCTCATCCTCATCCTCATCCTTATCCTCATCCTCATCCTCATCCTCATCCTCATCCTCATCCTCATCCTCATCCTCGACCTCATCCTCATCCTCATCCTCATCCTCATCCTCATCCTCATCCTCATCCTCATCCTCATCCTCATCCTCATCCTCATCCTCATCCTCATCCTCATCCTCATCCTCATCCTCATCCTCATCCTCATCCTCATCCTCATCCTCATCCTCATCCTCATCCTCATCCTCATCCTCATCCTCATCCTCATCCTCATCCTCATCCTCATCCTCATCCTCATCCTCATCCTCATCCTCATCCTCATCCTCATCCTCATCCTCATCCTCATCCTCATCCTCATCCTCATCCTCATCCTCATCCTCATCCTCATCCTCATCCTCATCCTCATCCTCATCCTCATCCTCATCCTCATCCTCATCCTCATCCTCATCCTCATCCTCATCCTCATCCTCATCCTCATCCTCATCCTCATCCTCATCCTCATCCTCATCTTCATCCTCATTCTCATCCTCATCCTAAGCTGAGTGTACATCCACGGTGTAGAGTTGTTTCGCCATTAAGATCATGAAAAAAAAAAAAAAATCACAAACAGCCAGCTTAAGCTTTCAATCTTCTTTTGACCATTCTCTTTCAAAGTTCTCACTGCAGTAAGGATTGATCTAGTCTCTGATGTCTGCGTCCGGTAGGTCAGGTAACGAACAGGGTTGTCAAATGACATGTGTTTTACTTAAAATTACAGAAATGTGCGGTTATTTCGAGGTTTAGGATTTTTCGACAATCGTAAAAGAATCAGCTTTAAAAGAAGTGAATTTTCTATCACCCGATGACTTGGATAGAAAGGTATACCGAAAATTCTCGCCTTTGACAAATCTTCTGATAGCTACATACATCTGCCTATCTCTATTGCAAGACCACTCGCAAGGTCCTTTGTCCAAAACTCGCTGGGGAAAATAAACACAAAATGTCTCATTTGTTTGCCAGTTTTGGATTTCCCTTCTCCGAGTACATCACTGGCACTTGCCAATAACTTTTTTGAAAAATCAGAGCAACTTGCGCTTTATGGTACTTTAAAATACAAAACTGATCAAAATAATTTATCGCACAAAACCACTACTTCTGCCACTGTGCGTCGACATAGAAAAGCGGTGGATTGATTACACGCTGCAGACACCAAACGACGATATTGCAAAGTAGTTGTTTGAATTCATTTCTGAGGTTGGAAGTCCAAGAAAAACAGAGTTATCAAAAGTTTTGGCGCAAACTGCATTCCACGAAGAATTAAGACAATTCGTTGATGACCTATACTCTCAGTCCAAAGTATGTGATGAAATAAAACGAACGGAACCTTTGAGAATCATATTGAAGCTCCAAATGTTCTGCTTTTGGCAGTCAGTATAACTCAAAAGACCAATAATAATTATACCGGCACATAATTTTTACTTGTTTTCAGTAAAAAGTAACAGCTTGCTCTTCATGATTTCTACCAATACCCACACTTGAAACATTCAAAGAAAAATCAATATGTGATTATAAAAATTTAAAAATATATATTTACCCAAATATTCATTAAAAATGGTTGATTTTGGATTTATTTCAATCTTGCCAAGCAGTCGGTGGTGATGTTTTGTTTTAATGTTCACTTTAAAGATGCATTACTAATTTATAGAACATTTTCTTTTTTCAAATAATTTTAATATTTTGTTTATCACTTTCACACTTCCACCAAACTTTTAACAGTGTTTAAATTTTATTATTGCATCAAAGCTCTTTTTTTCATTTACTTAGAAAGGTCTTATATTTTCTCCAACAATTGACTAGTGTTTTGTTTTTATTATAACTTCAGCATCTTCTCCCCTTATTCAGCTTTTTTCGTTTATTAACTATAATAATAACGACAATCTGAATTGAAAACAAAATACAAATGTGTATTATTGCACCTCGACCACTATTTTTCTCTTTTTTTATTATCTACTATTTTCCTCAAGTGTACGCGAGTTTATTTGTGTGATTTACTTTAACCGATAAACATAAAAATACCCATGAAAAATGCTTTGAATAATAAAAAATGCCATACATTAAGAAGCACAGACGAACAAAATTAAGTATTAAAAAAAAAAACAAGAAAAAATAGAAATATAGGAAAATAAAGTATGTACAGTAAAGAAACAAATATGAATTTCAATTATTCACATGAGCGTGTGCGAGTGTTAACGCAACTGAAAGTAGAGCAGTCTCACACAAATTATTTTATGCACACAATGAGAAGGGAAAACAGTAAAAAGAAGTATTAAAGAAAGAAACGAAAAAAAAGAACAGAAAATAAGTTATTTAAAAACTCTTTTTTAATTTATTGCAAAATTTGCTTTAAGAACGTGTTCACTGTATTTAAGAACTCCATATGGGTTTGTTCAGTTAGCTTGTAAACACATTTTGTTGCAGTATGTATTTGTTAAGGTAATGCAATTAAATGTTTTATGTGATGTATCGGATGATCTGTAATAGAACACGGCAGTCTCATTAATTTGTATTTGTAAAGTTTTTTGTAGGATGATCATACATCAACAATTTTTTATTTGAAATTTAGATTTACTCAAGTTCATATCACTTTCACAATGAATAACTAAAAGAATACCGATTTAGCTGAAGCATGCCAAAGGATTTTTTTAGAGAAAAAAAAGTTGCGTATACGCCCGAGTGGTCCATATCAACATTTTTTTACCCGAAACAGAAAAGACCTAATACAATACTTTTCAGTTCTTCTGAAAACGACGTACATAGCTCTTATTCAAAATTTCTATTTTATCGAATTGCATTTGCATACATAACTTGCGACTGGAATATGATGTCGCTCACTTTTAGTAATAGAAGTGCCACCAGATTTTTAAACTGAAACCGAAATTTGAACAAGTCAGTACCTTGAATGTACTGTCGCAGTAACTATTTTTTTTATTCCTCAACGAAATATCTATTGAGTCTGGTATGTGGTTTCCTATTTGTCACAAAATGATTTCAAGTGACTGAGTAAGAACGCTTATTAATAAAACTTTGTAAAGAAATTAGAATTGCTGTAACAGAGAAGATTTCTGAATATAGGTATAGGAGCTTAAAAAGTATTAGTTGAAACTGCTAAAACACCAAATCAGTTCTCCAAGTGATTCATAAAAGTTTTCGGAAACCAAAGTCGGTTCCAATGCCGCTTGCTCTAAAATAAATGTATAAATACGTTTGAAACTATTGCACAACTACATCTTGGGTTTAAAAACTTGAATTAAAAGAAACTATGAAAAATATATAATTCGTAAGAACTTTATTTACTGATTTGTTTTGTTTTAAGGGAGTCTTATAAGCTCACTAGCTGACCCGCCCGGGTTTGCGCGGTTCTCATTCAAAAGCGTTGTTCCCTAAAAATTGCTAAAAAACCAAAAATTGTTAGAAGAACTCGATGGGGTAAGCTGAATATTGTCTGAAAGTTTTAAGTTTCTTGTTCAAATTATCGTCAGAACTATAATAAATAAATAAGACTGCGTCGGCGCAACAGAGCGGGGAGACCCAGGGCCTAGAGCATTTCTCGCAACCATGCCCTGTGAGGAAATGGAGGGTACCTACAATTTTCTGCCAATTCCGAACGTCTTATCGCGAAAGCAGCGCTTTTCGTGGCAATGAATTTTATCATCGGAGTAACTGTCAACTGCTTGCGAAAATATTTTAACATTTGAAAGGTGAAAGAATTTTTAAAATCGGTCAAGCAGTTTCTAAGTTCCCGTGATTGTTCTTGTGTATGATCCCGTTGGAATATGTAAACAAATATCATTCTAACAGTTACAGAATTTAGAAATTGGTCGAGCAGTTTCTAAGTTCTCTTTCCCGTTACTGTGGACATATGTATACATAAAAACCTTTTTCTTGGGTCACTGTTTCAATTGAAAAAAAACCACATCAAAATCAGTTGTGTAGTTTCAAAGACTTTTAAAAAGCGTACAGGCAGACAGCGGAAAGCGACTTTTTTCATATTTTGCAAATATAATATAAGGGATAAGGAAGTTCAAATAACAGCGGAATGTATCCAGCTGCCAATCATCCAACTGTTGCAGATGTTTAGGCTCAACAATACGTAGTGTTATTGAATTATGGCTTATATGACATGTTTGTAGGTTTAACAAAGCAGTGCCATCTATTGTTTACTTTCTCAAAAATCTGTTAAAATCTTTTGAAGCTAACAGATAATTGTAAATGTGTACTACAGCGTCATAGTATGGCCTTTGGAGGGGGCGCTCTACAATAGGAGCAATAGACGAATAGCACCAAGCAAATCGTCCTGCTGGTAACGCTAGATGTCCGAAACGCCTTTAATTCAGCCCGATAGTAGTCAAATATGATTAATGCGGTTGAAGGATGACTCCAAATTCTAGAGTACAGATGATAAAAGATTACCTCAATGAACGAGAATTTACGAAAGGACATCACAGCTGAAGCAGCACAAGAATCCACTTCCTCTGGGATATTACCTAGGATGGCATTTTTTGTATGGAAATGCCCGAAGTCTGTCTTCTAGTTGGATACTTTGATGACGTTGATGTGGTGATAACTGCAAGGAACATCGAAAGCGCACAGAGACATGGGATGTCTCTAACTACTGAAAAGACTGAAGCATTCTCAGGGTTATCAACTTTTACATTAAAGCCCAAAATAAAAATGGGAAAAATGTGGTTAGCAAAAATACCTAAGAATAAATCTCGATCCGAAACTGAGTTCGTTTACCGACGACGCTTACGATACCACACAGCATTCGAGTGCATTAGATGGGAATCTCTCTGTCACGGAATAAACAGAAGTATTGGAGAAATCAGCTGAAATATTTTCATCCAGAAGATGTTAGAAGACGAAGAGAGTCGGAAAGGGTTTAGCACGTATTTGAAGCAGATTTTGAAAACAAGAAGAGGTAGATGAGGAAAGAGAACCCGCAGTCTAGACAAGAACACGGATTTTATTTTGATATCATGGATCAATCTTCACTGTCTTTGCATGTATTGAAAGCACAGATAAAAAAATAGAGTTATCTGTACCACATGGGAGAGGTACCCGTACCCGTAGCGTAGGGCGGCCGTGGTGCAGTGGTAGAGTGTTCCGTAGGTAGGCCGGAAGCGTGTGTTCGAATCCCGCTCTGGGCATCTACTTTTCTTTCAGCCTTCCAGTTTCATCTGGACGCCCGTCATTGAGGTTATATACGAAATTACATTCACCTTATTTCAATCTACTGCACTACAAAAACGGTAAGGCTGCTACCCTGGTAGTACAATGGACCGGTAACTAGGTCTGAGTGCTCCAGATTAGCATAAGCCTCCTCTTAAAAAAAAAACCCGTAGCGTGATCTTTAGCATGTCTTTTACTAACCCAGAGGTTCGTGATTCGAATCTCAACAACCTGTCGCGTGGAATTGACAAGTCCTCCTATAGTAAATTCGTGCAATGAAAAGCGCTTTCTCGATTAGCCGTTCGGAGCCGGCAGAAAATCGTATTGCGTCATAGAAAATAACAGCAGCACCTCACTTAAAAGCGCACTATAGGACCTAGTGTAGTAACCTTCGCCGATGTCGAATTAATCATTGACAGAAACCCAATTAATCTACGCCACTGGCAACTGCAATAATATGAGTATAAGAGAAAGTCTAACACTCGTCTGAACTCTGAAATGAATTTAAATGAATATGCAAGTCAGTCTTTCTCCATCTCTTTAGCTGTCGTGTGCGGTTGCGTATAGGGCTCTTGTTAGTATTTAATTTGTAGATACAAGTTTCTTGAAAGTAAATGAAATGAAGTAATGTAAAATTTAAGAAGCAATAAATAATGTATTAATTGTAGTAAATACAAGACGTTTACTTATTACAAATAATTCCCCGCACCGCACACAAAGAGACCTCAGGGTTTCTACATTGGTGACCCCGATAGAGAGAACAAAGTCGATTTCGATGAAAGCTGCATGAGATTTTGGCCGACATAAGACAGCAAAGAGGAGACGACCGCTGGGTAGTAAGCAATTGAGAATTTGCTCATGCCCAGGCAAATCCGCAAAATTACATTCACTGCACAATCAGGATCGCTACAAAGTGGAGGTGCAAGCCCATAGTCTACAACCACGAGGCTAAGGAATCGAACGGCTGATGACAACGTCACTGCCGTTGAATCGCAACGGAACGTCTTCAAATACCGTATGAACTACCGCACGATTGCTAACGTCAGACTGTAACAACAGGATCAGTTATTCGAACCCCGAGTTTGGACGTCACATGGATTCATGTAATGTACATCACATGTTACGTTGTTAATTGCATGCACGTGATTTTATTAATCAAACTTACGTAGCTCTATTCGAGGCAACATAATTTACATAATTTTCTTTTGTTTCTTATTGCCGCCTGCACAATTAAATTTAAAATTTTTTTTTTTATAAATACATTTAAGTTTAATATATTACCACAGCTAAATTTTCAAAATAGTAGTAATTAATTGTGAGCCAAACACGACAGAAAAGTTTTTTATCAATGATTATATGAGCAACACTGCGAATGAGTGCATGACTTTCTTAAAGTGCTTATATATTGAAATTTTTGCTTGTTCGAGTGCGTAGGGATTTTTCTTTAAAATAAGAGTTAGTGTTAAAAAAAAATGGATGAGAAAGAATCGACAGCGGCGGCGGATTCTGCAGATCTTCGTGGCCCATCAGGATCACAAGAACAATACGTACCACCACCAACGGTTAATGCTGGACAACAGCATCTCTCGGGGGATCAATGGTACAGTAGTGTTTACGAAGTATCCTCTGTTAAACTGCCTAGTTTTTGGGAGAAAGCTCCAGCCGCCTGGTTTATTGCTGTCGAAGCGCAGTTTTCAACCAAAAAAATTACAAAAGATGAGACAAAGTACTCGTATGTACTAGCTTCGCTTCCGATTGATGCAATCAATAACATTATAGATATATTAAACAATCCACCACAAACAAATAAGTATGCAAATTTGAAAGAGCTGCTCATCAAGAGACATTCACTTTCAGAACAACGAAGGTTAGAGCAACTTTTGTCCGCAGAAAATTTAGGCGACCGAAAGCCATCAGATTTATATCGACACATGGTGTCCACAGCCGGTAATATCTCATTGTTGTGTGAAGACTTAATAAAGTCTCTTTGGGAAAGGAAACTCCCGTCGCAGATTAGCATCCCACTTGCCGTAACTATAGAGCAGCCTTTTCAAACTAGGTTAGATTTAGCTGACAAAATTTGGGAAACAACGCAAACTTTCAACGTTGGGTCGATTCGGCAACCCGATAATAGTCATGTTCCAAAAAACTCTTCCAGCGTAGAAGAGAGATTAATGAAAGAAATAGATGAGATAAAATCATCCCTTAGGAAGCTTTCATTTCGCGATAGAGGCCGCTCACCGCACCAATCCACAAGTATAAGAAACAATAAAAGATTCAATCGAAGTCCTAGCAACCAACGTCTGTGTTGGTTTCATCGCGTACACGGAAGAAATGCTAGAAACTGCAGGCCCCCATGTGCTTTCAATAGCAAAACCTCAAACGAAAAAAACTAAATAATCCTAGCGTTTCGTCGGCGGTCGCTAGGCATTCAAATTTTCGCCGTCTTTTCGTTAACTGTAAAATTAATAAAATAGATTTTCTAATAGATACCGGTGCTGAGGTATCGGTCGTACCTCATAATTTGTTTAAAACGAATAGTACTTGTCCTTCACATCAACAGCTTACCGCAGCGAACGGGTCCTGTATCACAACTTATGGATCTATGCTATTGAATCTCGACTTGGGTTTGCGACGCAAATTCACATTTCCGTTTATAATAGCCGCAGTTACAAAACCAATCATAGGAGCCAATTTTCTAAGTCATTTCAATTTATTGGTAGATATCAATAGACGTACTCTTATCGACTCGCTTACGAATCTAGTTCACGTAGCAAGCCTGGCTTCAAATAAGTTCGAAATTATTTCTCCTCGTATTGCTATTGTTGATGATGAATTTGGAAGTCTGCTCAAAGCGTTCCCCTCGTTGACAAGTACCCCCAATTACAACCTTCCGGTGAAGCACAGGGTAGTACACCACATCTTGACTTCTGGGCATCTACCAGTTTCTCGGCCTAGGCGGCTAGATAAGGTTAAGTTCAAAATGGCAAAGGTAGAATTCGACCATATGATACAACTAGGTATATGCCGCCCGTCGTCTTCACCTACCTGCTCACCCTTACACATGGTAGCGAAAAAAGATCCAGATGACTGGCGTCCCTGTGGTGACTACCGCGGCATTAATTGTGTGACAGTCCCGGATAGATACCCGATAGCACACCTTCATAGTTTTTCAGAAAACTTACGAGGGTGCACGATATTTTCCAAAATAGACTTATCTCGAGCATACAATCAAATACCCGTCGCAGAGGAGGACATTTTTAAAACAGCGATAACCACACCCTTTGGAATGTTTGAGTTCACTAGAATGCCGTTTGGCCTAAGGAACGCAGCTCAAACATTCCAAAGGTTTATGAATGAAGTAGTACAAGGACTCGATTTTTGTTTCGTGTATATTGACGATGTGCTTATAGCAAGCACCAGTCGTCAAGAACATTTAAAACACCTGAAGTTGTTGTTTGAGCGCTTAGCAGAATATGGTTTGACAGTTAAGGCCTCGAAGTGTGAGTTCGGAAAAACGCGTCTTGAATTTTTAGGTCACAGCATTACGGAAGCAGGAATTGAACCGTCAGAGGTTCGCATAGATGCAATCAAGAATTTCCCGGAGCCCCGGTCGTTAAAACAGATCCAACGTTTTGTCGGTATGATAAATTTTTATCATAGATTTATCCCGAATCTGGCTGACCTCCTGGCACCTATTCATACACAGGTGAAACTGTTGAGTAACAATAAAAGGAAAACAGCATTTTCCTGGCCAACCGCGTGCGCAAATGCGTTTGTAAAGGCGAAAAAAGCTCTAACAGGTGCAACAATACTTATTCACCCGAGTGAAAGCTCTCCAACTCGCCTCACAGTTGATGCATCTAACGTTGCCATTGGATCAGTTCTCGAGCAGTTTATCGACAACGTATGGCAACCTATAGGATTCCATTCAAAAAAGTTAAATCCCGCAGAAACCAAATACTCAGCTTTTGACAGAGAACTTTTGGCTATATACCTTTCTATCCGCCATTTTCAATACTTTTTGGAAGGGCGCGAGTTCATTGTTTATACAGACCATAAGCCTTTGACTACAGTTTTAGCGAGTAAATCCGTACGAAGTCCAAGGCAGACACGCCATCTAGACTGGATATGTCAATATACAAATGACATTAGGTATATCAAGGGTAGAGAAAATTGTGTTGCAGACTTTCTGTCAAGACCAGAAGAAAGTATGATAAGTAAGAGCGATTTGTCCGACTCATTCGTTTTTTCACCTGAGGCCGTTGCAAAGGCGCAGTTAGTAGACGAGGAACTAGAATCTCTGTTAACACGCAGAACAAAGTCCTTCAAACTTGAAAGCATAGTTTTTCCCGATGTAAAAGAGCCGATATGGTGTGAAACTTCCAATAATCGAAATAGGCCTTACATCCCCAGCGACTTAAGATATGCAGTATTTTCGAGTCTACATAGACTGTCTCATCCAGGGGTTCGTGCATCTAGGAAAATGCTAACTGAACGATACTTTTGGCCAGGGATGAATGCGGATGTAAAAAAATTGGTACTTTCATGTATTCACTGCCAACGTTCAAAAATATACCGGCATACCAAATCCCCTATAGGTATTTTTGATACCCCAAGCGATCGTTTCGAACATCTGCACATGGACGTAGTAGGGCCCCTTGATGTCTCAAATGGATACACATTTATGATTTATCCTTACAATAGTGGATAGGTTTAGTCGATGGCCGGAGGCATATCCTATAAGGGATCAGAGTGCCGCGACAATAGCGAAAACTTTCATTTCCCAATATGTAAGCCGTTTTGGCGTTCCTGCAAGATTAACAACAGACCAAGGAACACCATTTCAATCAAAGCTATTTTCGGAGTTGTCAAAAATGTTAGGAATTCACAGAATCAAGACCACAGCCTATCATCCTCAGGCAAATGGAATAGTGGAAAGATTCCATCGCGTTCTTAAAGCCTCAATCAGGTGCAAAGGAGATACCAGTAACTGGAGCGAAGATTTACCTCTAATTCTTTTGGGCATTCGTTCGGCTTATAAGGCGGATATTAATTGCTCTTCGGCAGAGTTGGTTTACGGGCAGCCTTTGCGCCTGCCAACAGATTTTTTCTCTACCGAAAACCCCTCTACAAAACTAGGTGATGAAAATTTACCCATTTTCGTGTCGAAATTTAGGGAAAATATGAATTCTCTTCGTCCTAAGGAAACTCGATATAAAGATTCCGAAATATACATTCCGAAATCCTTGCAGGACTGCGATCAGGTT
Source organism: Melanostoma mellinum (assembly GCA_914767635.1). NCBI lineage: Eukaryota > Metazoa > Arthropoda > Insecta > Diptera > Syrphidae > Melanostoma > Melanostoma mellinum. The sequence continues at coordinate 61,267,515 of OU612060.1, read as the reverse complement.
TTCGTTCGCTCACCACCAAATATGTCAGGTCTCAAGGCCCCTTACCAAGGCCCTTATAAGGTTATAAAAAAGTTAAGAAAATATTACGTTTTAGAAATAAAAGGAAAAAATGTAAGCGTTTCATTAGATCGTTTGAAAGCAGCGTTTTCAATAGAAGCATACAATAAAACGGTTGACAAAAGGAAGCAAGTCAATTTTCGAAAATAATTGAAGTTTGATGTAATAAAACCAGTTTCAAATGGATACGATTATTTTGTCTCATTTTCGGTAAACAGTATCGCTTTCAGCTGGAAGGGGGTGATGTAGTAACCTTCGCCGATGTCGAATTAATCATTGACAGAAACCCAATTAATCTACGCCACTGGCAACTGCAATAATATGAGTATAAGAGAAAGTCTAACACTCGTCTGAACTCTGAAATGAATTTAAATGAATATGCAAGTCAGTCTTTCTCCATCTCTTTAGCTGTCGTGTGCGGTTGCGTATAGGGCTCTTGTTAGTATTTAATTTGTAGATACAAGTTTCTTGAAAGTAAATGAAATGAAGTAATGTAAAATTTAAGAAGCAATAAATAATGTATTAATTGTAGTAAATACAAGACGTTTACTTATTACAAATAATTCCCCGACCTCAGGGTTTCTACACTAGGACCAGGGTAAAACGCACTTATTTGAGATGAGGTTTTTGATCTCTTGATCTTCCTTATTTGCAGATTTAACTTCACTTTAGTTTGCTTAAGCCATTCCAAAAAAAGGCGAAAAAAAATGTACAAAATGTAAGCCTTCAGCAGCAGATCGTATTTCAGGGCAGTGCTTTTATAAATTTTAGTTTCATCCCTGGCCCTAGCCCATGGGCGGATCACTAGCCTGATCTACCTTTACTTTAGTATGTTACACCTTTACAAGCTTTAAAAAATTTTGCATTATTAAAGGTCACTTTTCTTCAAATAATTTATTAGTTTTAAGTCAATAACTCAAACCCGTAAGTGAAAAACCTTCTCAGTTTTAAGGAAATTAAAAAAAAGGGGAACTGTTCCCAGAAAATCCATCCTTTTTTTTGGTTTTCCGCTGATTGGACTTTGTTCTCTGAGCGGATTGAAATGATAAGAGTAAAGACCACCTGTATTATTTAAAGCAAACCAGTCACCATCCCCCTCATGCTAAGTGAAATACAATTACACCAGATCCAAAATTCGTTCCTCAACGTGTCTTGACCTAAATCTAAATTTGTTTTCCTAACGGCTATCGAGACAGATCTTTTCATTGCAGTGCAATTTCGAGCAGAAGACTTGCCGGTTCCTCACGAAAGGCAATTAAATGTTTCTGAGATTCGAACCTCGAACTTCTACGTAACAAGCAGACACGCTAAAACAACGATACGGGCAAAACATTGTGAAATAACTGACTCTAAACTAGGTGCCCAGAAAAAAACATTTTCTCTTGAAGCATTGAAATAATAAAAGAACACAACATTTAGCGCATGACCGCACCGGTGCGGTGGTACATGTGGGCTCATGGAAACAATTTGCATGACCCACCGATGGGCAACGTGCATTCAACGTGTACCTATTAAGAAAACGAGTTTCAACAGTCGGATCAATAGTTGAGATTTGTTCTTAAAGGCTCGATGCAGATTCTTCTAAATTTTTAATTAAACCTAAAATGTGAATTGAGAGTCGACGTCTTGCCATCAACTTTCGAAATGCGGAATACTTATTGGGTATATATGATTGTCTAAAAACGAAATAAAAAAAAAAACATTAAGTGTTTGAAACATTGTAAATAAAGCCTGTCAACTGAAAAACCATATACATAGGTATGTTGGTGAAAGTATTCAAAATCATAGTACCCCCGGGTTATGTCTTATTTTTATGATTCGGTTAAATGTTTTATGTTTCCTTTTTTCTAAATTGCATAAAATATTTAAAATCCTTATCGCACAGCCAAACCGCCAATGTTGCAAGAAGCAAGTGAAGCAATAACAAACGAAACGAAAACCCATCAACAAAACGGAAATAAAAATTGAAAACAAAATAAAATAAAAAGCCAGATAAGAAGAGGAAAATACACTCAGAGAAAAAAATACCATAAACTTTCAATGGTACGACCATTGATTTAAAAAGACGCTTTTTAATAAGATTTTACTATGAAATCAATAGTTTCTTGGTAAATTCAATGGTATTTGGGGTATTGATCCAATAGTTTTGAAATTATTAATGCTAATACGACGTATATAATTAATTTAATGGGAAATACTCCTGATTTAATAATATCCTACCATTAATAATTAATACCACGTACTTTTATGTTAAAGGTCCAATACTATAAATTTCTAATAGTTTCGATACCATTAAAGAACATCGTAGTTAATAATTTGTCGAATTAGTTCAATGGGACGGCTCATGGATTGAATAGTATTTGACTATTAACTCAATAATGTTGACACTATTATCCAAGATAAAGTACTCATTTTGTTGAACCATTAAAAACTATTGATTGAATAAGATTTATCTTATTGATATTATTAATACGGACTATTGTTTCAATAGTCTCATGTAATCAAATAGTTATGAAACAAGATCAAAACATTAAATTAATAGTGTATCCCATAAGATCAATGTCTTCAATTTAAATATTTTCGAATATTCGAAATTATCGCTCGAAATGTAACACCCATTGTTAATTTAATAGGAAATACTATTATTATGACCAAAAAAATTAATAACACAAACTATTGCTTGAATAGTTTTATGTAGGCAATTTAATACTTATAAAAAAAACAAAAATAAATTAATAGATTATCCCATTAAAAAACAGAATAGTCAAATCAAATAATTTCGATAATATATAAGGACAAACTTTTATTATTTACAATTTTTTTTCGAGAACACGGAGTATTGTTTTTATAGTTTCATGTATCCTATTTAATATATATAAAGGTTCACTGACAAAATAAGTAAAGATTAGCATAGCCATAAGGTAAAACGAATTCCCAAAGCTAAATAAAAAAGAATTTGCATGTTTAAAGGTTCATATTTTATAATCTTTCGTAAGATCGGTTCCTTAACTTGAATTAAAATGGTTAAAAAATTTAAGTTTATGATTTTATTTTTCCCTGAAAAACGATGTGCCACGAAAAAGTTAATTTTGAACTCCGTGTAAGGAAAAAGTGATGCAACGCCGTATATTCTACGTATGAAACAAACAGGTACGTATATAATATTCATATTGTTATAGCAACTATTATCATAAATATTTAATTTAATGTACAATTTTAAAAGCAAATTTTCATTTTTATTTAAAACTTTTAAAATGATCAAAATGAACAATATTTAATTTTTTTCTAAGGTTTTTTCCCTATCCGCATAAATAAAATAATTTCTCAAATTTAAAAATACTACGCTACAATTTATTAAATAAAAGATGAAGTTAAAAATTCAACAGTAAAAACACTTTTTTTTATGTTTCCTTAGATGATCATTTCGAAAGCAAGGATTTCGTCTTCACTGAAGATGACAGCTTTGCATTTTTGTTTTTACTGCTGAATTTTTAACTTTATCTTTTATTTATTAGATAAAAAACACGTGTATAATCTCAACTAGAAAATTTAGGTTATAGCTGTGAATTATTTGTTTTCTGTACCTACTCAAAAACAGCTCTCAGCTTTCTATCGAATTCTTTGAGATTCACCCTGTCATTAGAAGATTTGTCTACATTTTCTCGCATCCTATAACTTTAATAACTTTCCATCATTGAAATTATATGATTGCTACTATACTTATAGTAAGTATTTTTTTTTAATATGAAATACTATTGATTTAACAACTTTAACTATTAGCAATTATAGTAGGTATGCCCTTTTGCTCTTGTAGAACTAAAATAGTTTAACAATAGGGTGACCTGTATATTTCTTGTAAAATAAGAAAAGAAAATACTGAGTTTTCATTATTGCAAGTTGTATAGTTTGATTTTGCTCCAAAAATAACCTTATTTCCGATACATCCTTCGTCTTTTATTTAACATATAAGGCGTATGAGTAGGAATACTCTCCACGTGTTAATTAGTTCAAAACTACATAAGGTAAAGGCATACACAATAGTGTACGTGAGTGAAGCCACAAACTTGAAGAACAAAAAAAAAAAACAATTTGAGCTTCGTTTGCCAATTCGCTGGGATAAAAAAAAAGGATTCTATGAAAATAAATGTAAAAAAAATGCAGTGCTGCGTGAAATTTTGAAAAAACACAAGATAACATTGAGTTTACAAGTTTTTTGGCTTCACAGTTAAGTTTCGTGTAATAATACACTATCCTTTAATAGTTCAAAATTGATACTTTATGTAATTTTGAAATTAAAAAAGGCAAAATAGTTGAAAATAAAATATGAAAACTCAATTGACTTGATTTGGTTGAGCTTTATTTGTCAAATCAGAAATTTTTGGCCATGGGTGCATTAATTTTGTTAAAAAGTAAATTTTAAATTCTGTGAAAGTGAAAAGTGATGCAATGCCGTATATTTTGCGTATGAAACAAACAGGTACGTATATAATGTTTGTATTATTATAATAACTAATATCATTAATATTTAATTCAACGGACAGTTTTAAAAGCAAATATTCATTTTATTCAAAACCTTTAAAATGATCAAAATGAACAATATTTTATTTTTTTCTAAGGGCTCTCCTTACCCGCATAAATAAAATAATTTCGCAAAGTTAAGACCCCTACCTCTAAAAATGTACATACAAAAATTGGTTGTTTGAAATGTAATTTCCTACAACTTTGTATTTATTCTTACTAGGCCAATTGATACGATAGTAAACTTGTTTTAGAGACTTAAGTCAAAAAATAACAATCGTAGGCAAAAAGTTATAGCAAATTAAATTTTGAACAACTTTCATTATATAAGTTTTTTGTCGAAACATTAAAATAAGCGAGTTATTTAACAATTTAACAACCATTTTTCGAATTTTCTAAAATCAAATTCAGATAAAGCCATTCTCTAGAAGTCCCGTTAAATTTTAATAGTATTTATCCCATTACCTCAAAGCGATAATAGTATATCCCATTAAGGGGCACAGTTCTTTACGAAATTTATGGTATGTATCCCATTACTTTATTCCAATTAATAGTATATCCCATTGAAATAGTAGAAGTCCCGTTAAATTTTAATAGTATTTATCCCATTACCTCAAAGCGATAATAGTATATCCCATTAAGGGGCACAGTTCTTTACGAAATTTATGGTATGTATCCCATTACTTTATTCCAATTAATAGTATATCCCATTGAAATAGTAAGGTTTCGCTAATTTAGGATGGAAAATATTTTGCCATTACAGTCGTTGCCATTATATAGGTAGTTGTCGTTTAGTTGTGCTGCTAATAGTGAAATAAAATATTTGTTCAAAAAATTAGTAAAAAAGACAAAAAACAAACGAAATTGAAAACTATTGAACTCAGGTATTTTCTATATAATTTATCTTGATAATAAATGTGTTTCATTGAGTGTTTTATTAACATTTTTCAAGTTCTCTAAAATCAAATTCAGATAAAGCCATTCTCTAAAAGTCCCGTTAAATTTTAATAGTATTTATCCCATTACCTCAAAACGATAATAGTATATCCCATTAAGGGGCACAGTTCTTTACGAAATTTATGGTATGTATCCCATTACTTTATTCCAATTAATAGTATATCCCATTGAAATAGTAAGGTTTCGCTAATTTAGGATGGAAAATATTTTGCCATTACAGTCGTTGCCATTATATAGGTAGTTGTCGTTTAGTTGTGCTGCTAATAGTGAAATAAAATATTTGTTCAAAAAATTAGTAAAAAAGACAAAAAACAAACGAAATTGAAAACTATTGAACTCAGGTATTTTCTATATAATTTATTTTGATAATAAATGTGTTTCATTGAGTGTTTTATTAACATTTTTCAAGTTCTCTAAAATCAAATTCAGATAAAGCCATTCTCTAAAAGTCCCGTTAAATTTTAATAGTATTTATCCCATTACCTCAAAACGATAATAGTATATCCCATTAAGGGGCACAGTTCTTTACGAAATTTATGGTATGTATCCCATTACTTTATTCCAATTAATAGTATATCCCATTGAAATAGTAAGGTTTCGCTAATTTAGGATGGAAAATATTTTGCCATTACAGTCGTTGCCATTATATAGGTAGTTGTCGTTTAGTTGTGCTGCTAATAGTGAAATAAAATATTTGTTCAAAAAATTAGTAAAAAAGACAAAAAACAAACGAAATTGAAAACTATTGAACTCAGGTATTTTCTATATAATTTATCTTGATAATAAATGTGTTTCATTGAGTGTTTTATTAACATTTTTCAAGTTCTCTAAAATCAAATTCAGATAAAGCCATTCTCTAAAAGTCCCGTTAAATTTTAATAGTATTTATCCCATTACCTCAAAACGATAATAGTATATCCCATTAAGGGGCACAGTTCTTTACGAAATTTATGGTATGTATACCATTACTTTATTCCAATTAATAGTATGTCCCATTAAAATAGTAAGGTAATGGCAGCAAGTCAATGTCCCTCAAAATTGGGTTTTTTCAATGAAACTTTGATTCACTTCATTTTAACAAAAAAGTTTAATTAATTTTTTTTAATTGATAAATGTGCTTGTGAAGAAGATATTATTTATTACTAAAAACAGTTTGAATAATATTCCTAGCAAAAATGGCAGAATCAATATCCCAAAATCAAAAACTTTGAAGGTTTTGAAAAAATCATTTTTTTGAAAATGTTGGAAGTGCTGCCATTCCTAAACTGTTTGTGCTAGGAATATGATTTGAACTGTTTTTAGTCAAAAATCTTACCTCTTGACAGGCACATTGATTTCATTTATTAAAAAAATATTTAGTTGCAACAAGCTTTGCTTATGTATCTTTCCAAATGTATGTTTAAAACGTGTGGCACTATTTGAAATGCATTTTATCACAAACAGTCATGGATAAATGTAATATCGGAGATGTAATAGAGCTTGCTGCTCAGGATTTAATCATTGAGGATCAAACTTATTTAAGCAATGAAAATTCAGAAGAAATTCCAACCTTCGCGGAATCAATGGCTGTATTGGTTGAGAATGTCGAAGATCAAAACGAAATCAAAAGTTTAATTTGCAAGCAATTCGGATTTGAGGAAATGGTGTACAAGCGTGTGATTGGTATGACGATATACATATCACAATTATAAAGCAAACAATATTGTTCTTAAATATATTTTTATAGATAATGGGTTTGATATTGAAAGCCTTACGGTTGCAACTGAGTCAGAAATAAATGAGCTATTTCCTGCTCCCCTTTTGGGTACTAGAGCAAAATTCAAATTTCATTTAAACGTGTGGAGAAAAAATGTAGGTTATTTAAACTTTAAAGTTCAATAGTCCTTTCAATCCTTAATTTTGTTTTTTCATTTTTATTGTTTTTTTTACTATAAGTTGCCGAAGAACGTTTCAGAGGCCTGTAGAGATTGGATCGAAAATAATTGTTCTATCAGTACTCCTACTCCACATACAAGTGGGGGATACAGTAACATAAGTTCACCCACATCTTCACATGCTTCTCTTGGTGATGAGACAAGCATTGTCAATGGTATTACCCTCGAAAATTTACTAAGAAAAACAGAAAAGGGACAGGGCGTGTTGGAATACTACGAACAAAAAAAAAACTTAGATGAAACAAATAAACAACTTTTAATATCCATTATTGTTGAGAGCTATTTATTTAGCAAGAAAGGGATGACAATGCGAGATATTGAAAAAGCCACAAATGCTATTCATTGTCTTTTTCCATCTGAAAGCAAAGTGAGTTTTTTTACTTTAAACTAACACAAACTAAAAAAGTACAGAACTTTACATGATCATCGGTCATTTCAATTCATTTAATTTCATATTTTCATTTTGCTAAAGGAATATTATCTGCACAAAAGAGGTCGTGGGCTTAATCCAACCGGTAAGCTTCACGATAAGGCCGTTAATGCGCGGATAAAATTGAGAAGTTTAAAAAGACAACTAATAACCGAGGGCATCGAGGACGAAGGTAAAAAACAAAATCGGTTTTAACTTTTTCTTTTTGTAATTCTGTTTATTCCTATAGAAACTTTCGTATGTGATCCCCCAAATGATGAGATATTAGCTGAAGTTAACTCCGAAGAAGCTGAGCAAACCATTATTTGGCTGACGCACAATAATGAGCCATGGTCCGAAGTTCAGACAAAATGGACTACAGTATTCCAAAAGCGGAGCTTGGATATAAAAACTGAGGGGTTAAATGTCCTAACAAAATGGCCACTGTTTAAGCATTCTCTTGGGCATACGCTTGTAAGTCAATATGACATCTCTTTTTTTTATTTTACTTAAAAAAGGTTACAATCAGTCAGTTGTAACATATTTATGTATTTTTATATTATGTATTCCTTAAAAAAGACATGAAACATTGATCCAGTTAATTTTAACATTCTTAAAATTAATAATTGCAGGTTGAACTCGACTACGAAAAATTAAAGCCAACGAATAAATCCAACCTTTTCCAACTTTGGCCAGCATTCGTTCAAAAAATTATACCTATCTTGCAAAAGCAAATTAAACACAAGGCCTCATTGGAATTACTGAAACAACTTCAAGATACTGACACAAGTAAGATAAAAATTTTATTTATTTACGTATTATGTTTTTATCTATAAATATAAAGCAGAAAAACTTTTCGCACTGGTCTACAAGGCAAGTGCAATTCCAAATGAAATTCCAACCAGTTTTATTTGCATTACATGGAGAATCAATTTCCACTTCAGATACAGTCCACTGCGGATAGATTTTCTCAACAAAAGTCCTTTTTTTGGAAATGTTTGGAAACATTTGTACACAAAATAATTTAATAAGTTAATTAATACGATTTCAATATGTTATTATTTTTTCAGATTCACGCGATTTTTTAATTCTATCCTCTCTTCATGCTGTCTTGAAGCCATCAGTCATATCAATTGGAAGAAAGGATGCAAAAAAATCTAAATGGAAGCCATCAATTAAAGATGCCCAGGATTCCTGTTTTCTTTGCTGTTCTTCAGTGTCGGAATACAAAGAGAGGGTAGAATCGTTGAGGGAAAAATATTCAACAAAGGGACTTACACTGCAGCCATTAATAATTACAATAGGTAAAGATAAGCAAAATTTAGAAACGTTTTACACCTTTTATGATGGTATTTTGTATAAATTTTCAAATTTATTAAAATGTTTAGACATAACTTTTAAGCTTTACCACGTTATGAACTTCAAATACCCAAAAGAGGGTAAAAATTTTTACCTTTTTATTGAAAGCTTCTTCTACAATTTTGCTCGTCAACCAAACCCTAACATAAATAGCCTCATAAATTCATTGCGTGAATAAAAAATTAATCATCTATATACTAAATTGATTACCTATACTTAAAGTCAAAATGAAATGTTTTTTGTGTGTTAGAAATAATTTTTCGTCTGAAAGTCTAATATCTCATTTGAAATCCGATCACATCTTGAAAGGTTTGGATTTTTTTTTATGTTTAGAAAAAGATTGCTTTCAAAAATTTCAAAATATTTACACGTTTAAACGCCACTTACAAAGAGTTCACGAAAATAAAATTTATAAACCAAAAACAAATCCCATTTCTAACGAAAGAGTTCAAAGTGAATTAATTCCGCACGAAAGTAATCCGAGTTCAAGTTCTTGTCCTTCTTATATTTCAGAATCTCTTGATCAAACATGTACGCAGAATATACTATCTAAGCTTACAACAAGCTCTGATGACTTCGCAGTTGATTTAGCTGGACTTACTTTTGCCCTATCTTTACACAAAAATGATAATTTCAATAGAAAAAACGTTTCAGATATTATCAATCAAGTTCAAATGCATGTCATTGACCCCCTTTCAAAAGCTATTGTTTTGAAAATTCTCCCCTTTATTGAAACTGAAACAAATAGGGCTACTGCTATTCATTTACTAGATCAGTTTTTGCTTCCTTTCAAGTCTATCAATACAGAATATAAATTAATACAAGAATTAGAAAGGAAAGGTTTCTTTAAGAAACCTATGTATTACACCATAAATGAAGAAGTATGTGAAGTAATTGTTAACAATGCCCCCACATTAGATACTAATAAGGTTACAGGAGTAATCATGCCTTTAGAATTTCAAATTCAACAATTCTTTCAATCTAAAAATGTTTTATATGAAACATTTAAGAACACAAACATGCTAAATAGTTGTGCACCTGGTTTCTACAACAGCTTAATAAATGGACAAGTTTGGAAGGAAAAGACAGAGAGTTTTGAAAATAAATTAACACTACCTTTTATTTTATTTTTTGATGATTTTTGTATAGACAATCCTCTCGGTTCACACGCAAAAGATCAATCGATCTGTGGTGTTTACTATACTTTTCCAACCATTCCTAAGCATCATCTATCAAAGTTGAGAAACATTTTTGTTGCCGGTTTTTTCAAAACAAAAGATAGGTCATCGTTTGGTAATTCTTTTTCAATGAAACCATTTGTTGATCGTATAAAAACTCTTGAAAGTGTTGGTTTGGAGATAAATGTAAATAATAAGAGGTACCACATATATTTTATCTTAGCATTTGTTGTCGGGGATAACCTAGGTCTCAACACTTATTTAGGATTTTCAAGCAGCTTTAATTCAAACTTTTATTGTAGAGCCTGCAAAAGAAGCAAAAGTGATATGCAATCTGACGTAGTTGAGCATGCTTCATACCTACGTAATCTTGATAATTATCTAGCTGATCTTGAAATAAAGAACGACAAATTAACTGGTATTAAAGAAAATTGCGTTTTTAACGAAATTAAGTCCTTTCATGTGACGCAAAATTTTTACTTTGATATCATGCATGATATTTTCGAAGGCGTTTGCCGGTATGATATATCAAAAATCTTAGTGCACTTTATCGATTGCGCTAAATTTTTTTCTATTGAGGACCTTAACAATCGTAAGCAGTTGTTTAACTATGGAGAAACGGAAATAGGTAACATTTCGCCTCCATTTGTACTGTCGTTGTTAAGAGTTAACAATTTAAAAATGACTGCTCGCGAAACAATGACTTTTATACATTTTTTGCCTTTGATGATTGGAGATCTTGTACCAGCCAATAATAAGATATGGGAACTTCTTTTAACACTGGTTAAAATAATTGATTTAATACTCTTAACAAAAATAAATGAATCACAACTGAATTCCTTGGAAAACTTAATTACCAAACATAACTCTATGTTCATTAAGATATTCAAAGAACCACTGAAACCTAAGTTTCACTTTTTGGTGCATTATCCGTCTGCAATTCGAAAGTGCGGACCATTGAGAATCTTGTGGTGCATGCGTTTTGAAGCTTTACATAGACAAAACAAGCAGGCTGCAAAAGCTACAAACTCAAGGATCAATATTTCATATACTCTTGCTTTTAAAGCCGGACTAAAATTTTCTGACACGCTTGTTAAACAAAGTTTTTTTGATAGCGATTTTATTTTTGATGAGAAGTCAATTTATACGTGTAACTTAGATCTCCTCTATAAGAACAATAACTATGGCAAAACTAGCCTAGCTCTTTATGACGTGAATTGCATACTAAAATTGATTTTTAAGGGAAAACTATACAAAAAACATTTCTTTTTTACTAAAGCTGAAGAATCTTTATTGCTTTTTGAAATTCAAGAAATTTGTATACTTGAATCAAAGTTTTATTTTCTTTGTGAAGAGTGGAACGTAAAATATTTCAATGAACATCTGCAGGCATTTGTTATAGACAACCACCAAAAAACTTTTTCCTTGCACTCAGTTAATGATCTTGACAGCCCGCCAATTCACATTCATTATTTACACAATGGATTAAAAATGTTTCGGGTAAAAAAAATTTAAAAACATTTGCTTAACATAAAAATAGGTATCTCAACATACAAAATTATTTTAAACTCATAACTTTAAATTTGTATCTTTATTACAGAAATTATGTTTAGTTAAGTTTTTTGTTAAATAAAACCTACATATTTAAAACACTTAAACTTAAGAGAAAATATAAATTGTAAAATATTTTAAAAAGTTTAAATAAATGTTAAAGTAAAATTGTAAAATGTTACTTGAATACTTGTTTTAATTTTTTTTGTAGATTTTTATTTAAACAGGTTATGGATAACTATCACTGAGTATAATGTAAAAGTGAGTATATTTTCAAAAGAACTTGGATCTAATCTGCAATAATGCTTTACCTTTTCAGCTTTTTATTTTTGGAACATAGTGGTACGTATTGTTTTTTTAATATCATATCTACCAATTTAATAGTACATAGCTCATAAAACGCAAAGCGTATGTTGTTACTATTAAATTGATATAGATATCACATTAAAACAATAATGCGTGGCATTAATTCTGAAAAATGTATACTATGAAAGTCATAACATAATACTATTAAAGCAAAAGTACTTAACTATTAAAACAATAGTGCAACCCTATTAAAAAATTAGTACTACACTATAAAATCAATAGTACCACACTTTTGAAACAAAAGTGCTACACTATTGAAATAATAATACTACACTATTAAAATAATAGTATAACACTATTAAAACACTGGTACTTGACTATTAAAACAATGGTACAACACTTTTAAAACAATAGTACTACACTATTCAATCAATAGTACTACCCTTTTGAAACAAAAGTGCTGCACTATTGAAATAATAGTACTACACTCTTGAAACAATAGTACTACACTATTAAAATAATAGTATTACAGTCTAAAATCAATAGTACTATCCTTTTGAAACAAAAGTACTACACTATTAAAATAATATTACAACACTATTGAAACAATAGTACTACACTTTTAAAACAATAGTACTACACTATTCAATCAATAGTACTACCTTTTTGAAACAAAAGTGCTGCACTATTGAAATAATATTACAACACTATTGAAACAATAGTACTACACCATTAAAATAATAGTATTACACTACTAAAATACTAGTACTTGACGATTAAAATAATGGTGCATCACTTTTAAAACAATAGTACGAACAATAGTACAACACTTTTGTTTTAATTGTACTACATTTTTGTTTTAATACGGTTTTCCTATTATTTAAAGGCGATTTACCATAAGATCTTAATAGTTTATATACCATTGAATTAATAGGTATCGCATTGAAACAATAATGCGTACTATACACTTTTGAAAAACATACCATAGAAATTGTAAGATTATACTATTAAAGCAATAGTACAACACTATACATCCGTTTACCAATATATACATTCGAGTTCGAATTTCGAAACTAAGCAATGGTATTCCACTGTTGAATCAATAGTATTACCAGATTAATTTTCAATAGGACATTGCTTATTAATTTTAGTCTGTTATAGTACCAACCATTGATTATTAATAAGAGAGACTATTATTTCAAAACTATTTAACTTTTAAAACAATAATACAGACGTACCATTATAATAATAGTTCCAAAACTGTTACGGTAATGGTCTGTGTCCTATTGACCAATTTTAATCGTAAAAAATCATTGAAACAATGGGAATTCTTATTCAAAATATGGTTTTTTTCTCTGAGTGTAGAATAAAGAGTAAGAGACGACATGCAAAATGCAAAATGTGTTGAGCATAATTTCCGTCTACCCATTCATTTGACTGTCTTCTGCCTGTATCTGTTGGTTACAATTCTCGGACGTATAATGGGTGAGAAGTGTAATTAAATTGAAGTCAATCACTAATAGGCACAAAAACTCACTCTTTTCGAATTTGCTTCGGTGTTTGTGTTGTGAAGAAACCAACACATCCAAATAAACAAATGCACACACATTGAATCTAAGGGTAACCTATTCCAACTCAACACAAGATTCATAAAGTAAAACAAATGTACCTACCTATCTAGTAGCTAGCTGAAAATGTAGCTTGCTATGGTTTCTAGCCAGAAAACAAATGAACGGAAAAAATCCATTTCATACTATGTACTGAAACCGCAGCAAATAAATACTTAAAAAGCGAAATAAATTACAGAGAAGAAAAAGTTGAAATACAAAGCAGCAACAGATACAAAGCAGTTCGTCCATTCGACCGTCAACAACACTAGCTATGACTGTATGACGCGACAACAACGACGAAAGATTGTGGAAATTCTCCATAGTCCAAATCTACTTCAACTAACAACAACAACAACAGTGGCGGCAGCAAGTATTACTCGACAAATAAAAAAAAATAAAAAAAAAAACAAGGAGAAGAAGGTTAACGTGCGAATTTGTAATTTAATTTTTATGTTGATTAAAGAAAGAAAACGAAAATGGATACTAAACAAAAACAAGCAGCAAACAACATAAAGGCAGGCAACAATAACTACGTGCAAGCAATAAAGCTCTCTGAAGTAAGAGATACATAAAAGCAAAGATAATTCATACTTTCGAATCATCACAATAATGAACTTGGTTACTATAATTTATTGAAATTGGAATGAATGTCTAGATTAAGTACTTCATCCAAGTGTCAAGCACATAAGTTGATGTTCGCACGAAGAAATGCTTCGTCGCGTCAGTCGTCACATAATATTTAAAGTCAAGTTAGTTAACAGAAAGTTAAATCATTTTTTAATTGTATGAAAGGCCGACAGGGGTGAAGGCTAAACTAAAATTATTTTGATTTAAATGGCTAAAATATAATAAAAAAAAATTATGTTAAGCAATAGATAAGTTCATTCATTAGGTCTGTTGATCTATAGTCTTCAACGAATATGGTTAAAGCTAAAACTGCATCAGATGTGTGCCGACATAATTTCCTATAAAATGATAGAAATATGTATGATAAGGTTTAATAACTTGGCGAATTGTTCTTCTCAAAATGTGTAGTTAGAATCTTCTTTTCAGCTCAAAGAGGAATGAATATATTTTTCGCTACAATTTTGTGATTTAGATATTTATTTTGATCTATTGCTTTCGACAAACAAAAGCCATAAGGTCATCCATGATACAAAATTTTCACACAAAACGGTGAAACTTGGGTTAATACAGGCTGAAGATTACACGGGACTAAGTACTTGTACCTGTGTAGTGTATGGAATGGTTTACCGAATTCACGAATATTTCATACTTTTGAGGAATACAACATCTTACTTGGGGGTAAGTGAAAGCTGTTTTTCAGACTCTAAACAATAGGAAAGAGCGTTTTTTCAGGGAAATCATTGGATCATATTCCATTGATTGTAAAAAATTATATCGGCAAAATAGCTTGATGATATTTTTTCGAAAAAAAAAATTTGATCACCAAATCGCATATTTGCATCTGTAAGTGCGAGTTAATACTGGGCCATTAGCATGGAGCTTATTTATTTTGTAGTCCCAAAGAAAAAAATGTTAAGATACCAAACCACAAGACTTCCGTGGTCAATTATGATTCCATCTTCGAGGAAATCCCACGGTCAGAAAACTTTTTAAACCAAAAGACGATGGTACCATTGATTGTGTGGCACGCAGCTCATCTGACAGGCAGCCTTGTTAGACATAAACACCGTATAGTGCATCTTCCAATTTTAACCATACAAAAAACAGTAGTTCAATAGCGCATTCAACTGATTCTAACAATTGCTTCAGTCGTTTTAGAAAAAATAAGCTCCAACGACCCTACCACACAAAAGCCGCACCAAACAATCTCACATTGAGATGAAAAAATATTAATATTTTTGGAGACACAGTCCTGAGATCACACACTCAAACTTTTAAGCATCTTTTTTCGAAACTGTGTTTTTTTAGATATATCGAGAACTACTCAACCAATCTTCATGAAATTTAAAACAGGCCTTATGTATCTTAGGTAAACATATTTTTTTTGACTACAACTATTTTTAACGGAAAAAATGTAGAAATATATTGAACAAAATCTACATTTTTTGTTAAAATGCAGCAGAAAACCACAGAGGAGATTTAAGGGGGTGTTCTAGCCCAGTTTGAAAAAATTGTAAAAAATTATTGCGGATTTTTTCTTTTTTCAAATCGGATGACTAGGAGGGTTGAAATCATCGGTATGGTCAAGGTCATGTGTCAATTTGTTGAGATCCCCCACTTCATTACCTACAAGAATTCAAATTGTTTAACTTTTTTTTTTAATTTTCTTCTGTATTTTTTAAACATTAATAAATAACTGACAAAAAATGGATACTAAAAATATTGATTGTTTTTTTTTTTGCGACACTTTAAAAGTTACTTAAAGTTAATGTCTCAAGACTAGAATACCCCCTTAACAAATGGGTAAACCTCGCACACAAAACGGCATATGTCCTCAAGCTGATTTAAAAAAAATCACTTTATTTTCGGATTTGAAAACCAGTTTGAAATCCGAAAGAAAGTCGTGTTAGTAATTTCACTTACACAGCTTTATATTCAGCAAAATGCGTGTGTCACGGATAGATTTCGTGTTACAAAAGCAACAACGCAAATAAGTGGAAGTTGCGGACCAAGAGAAGTAACAGTTGTGGCTCTTGTTCTTTATATCTCTATGCAGAAAACAAAGAATGTTTTTACGCGGGCTTCGCCTTTCGCGAAAAATTCGGTATTGGCAGAAAATTGTAGGTCTCGTCCATTACCACACAGATATGGTTGTAAGAAATGAGCTAGGGGCCCCAGGGCTCCCCGCTCCGTTATTCCACCCAGTTAATTTTTTTTTATTTGCATCTAGGTATTTTCCATATTTTCTAAATCCAAACACTTGGTAGCCTCATTTGATATAAATGATACGAATATTTATCTACCTTAATTAAGCTGTCTCCCATTCGAAAATTCCTTCGACCAAGTCCAACATAAATGAGGAAATACTTTCCAGGTTATTTGAAAGCTGCTTGTTAATGCACAAAATATTTATATAAGGCCTCACAGAAATAGATTATAAAACTCATTTCTACATTTAACAATTACTTACTAAACCCCATCAACACCTTAATAAAAACGAACAACCTTCATAGTTTAAAACAAAATACACACAACAAACAAGGCAATAGTGAGAAGGAAAGAGAGAGAGAGAGAGAGAGAGGTAGTGAGAGGAATGAAAGTTCATTAAAAACCCTTGCATATTAACAGCTTTCATGTTTCATAGCTATGTGTGTATATTCAAACGCCCACTTCGCTTTCACCCCATTCAGTTTAGTAATAAATTAAATACCTTAAGATCTATAAATCTTTCTCGCAAGCAAGATAAAAATGACAAAGCAACCCTCTCAATAAAACTTTCCACCCAGCATCAGATCGTATTCACTGGTTAGAACTGAAAGCTGTTCTTCAAGCCAACCATTTAATCGACAAATAAAATCACTTATTCTAAGAAAAATTATTATATTTAATTAAGTTTTCATTTTGATAGTTGCGTTACGAGGAAATGAGTCCGAATTTTTCAAAACATATCAGGTGACAAGTATTGGAAGTTAAACTCAAAAGTATAACTAGAATGGTTTTGAATAAATGTTTTTCTTTTAAGTTTTTTTTCTATGAATGTATCGGCAACAAATTACTTCGACACGTATTTTTGAAACTTCAAAATAAAACTTAATCGAAAAATCTAAGAAAACTTGAAAAAATTAGCTTCACTTTAGAATTTAAAATTAAAAGCATTTCATTTTTCTGAGTACTTTACTTAGAACAAAGATTTATGAGATCAAAACCAAGCGAATTTTCCACTCAAAACTTGAAATGTTTACTTAAGATCGCCATAGAGAAGATTTAGATTTTGACACAATTGAAAAAAGTTTAACCCCTAGTGACAACTCAGTAACAAACTAAAAAGGACATAATCTACATAATATATGCGGGCTGTTTTTTTCGCTTCAGCTCATAGTACCATTTAGGCTACATACCGTACTAACGAAATATGTAGGGGACTAATCGGCAATAACTTCAAAAGAAAACCATTTCACTCAAATTTATTGCACTTGTTACATCAACCACACCTGCTTGCTCATATTGGCCGGGTTCAAGACAAATTTCGAAAGTTCAAAGAGATCTGTCAGTCCATGAACGACTATCTGAACTTTTTTTTTGTCAAAAGTGGTACTGTGATTCACCTCTCAATTCTACATAGTTACTAGTAAAATTAATTGTAAAAACACAGATTTTTCAGTTTAAAGTTCAACAATTTGACTTCCGAGTATTTCCAAGTTGAGCAGTTCTAAAATTACATTCATTTTACTTAATTTTGACAAAAAAAAATGAAAATCGTGTGCCTTCAAAAATGTATTTTCTTTGTTGATAAACTGACTATTGAAATTAATTTACAAAACAGAATATCCAAACACATATAATTATCAATTTCAATTCAACAAATAACCGAAAACTTGTAGAACAAAAAAATAACCCAAGAATACCTAGTAAAGTTCGATTGGCATATATGTTGTTTCCTTGTTTTTACAAGTAAAATCTGAAGTTCAGATTTTCAGCCAAGATTTTCCATCTGAAAATCTATGTATGTTCGGAAATCTAAATGTCATCTGAAAATCTGAAACTTTTTACAAGGGAAAAGTGACAGAATCTTAAGTCAAGATTTTCGAAGATAGGTGCCAGAAACGCGGCCATTGTCTTTCACTGCTGTCGCACGTCGCGTCAGCGTCGTTCGGGTGTTATCCCCAAAAAACAAATTTTTGTTTTCGTGAGTAGTTTTTTTGTTTCCTTTTTTTTTCATTATTGTGATTGTTTGTGTTCAATGTAAATTTTTTTTTTAGGAAAAAGAGAAGTGTTAGTGTGGCCATTGTTTACATCTGGTAGTTGTTTTTTTATATCTCAATGCCAAAAAAAGTCGTTGAGTGCTGAAGGACCGAACCATCTTTTTTTCTTGGTAATTTAAAAAAAAAAAAAAAAAAATTATGACATATGTGCGGAAAATCGCGAGAGCGCCCAAACCAAAGGTGTTTTTTTTCAAGTTTTCAGTTTGTCATATCACATAAAGTGGCTTAAATTCGCTTTTTTAATTTAATTTTTTTTGTTTATATTTTGTGATACCACAAGGAGTGGATTTGGTTTGATAACTTAATTTTATTTTCTTAAATCATTTCTTGAATCTAGTTCTTATGAAACTTATTTATCTTATTTATTTAATTTTAAGCTTCAAATAAAATTATATTTGCTTATAGTTTTAGTATCAAAAAGCTGGAAATAAGAGTATAGTCAACTTACCCCGGTTTTGAGGTTAGTTGACCAATTTGAGGTCGTTTTGTAGAATTGGGAACAAAATGTATTTGTATTAACAATGTTTACAAGACATATTTTTTAAAGTAGCAAAAATGATGCTCTATAAAAAGGCTTCTTTTCGTTTTGATATCTTTCTTAGATTTTTTTTTAAATATAAGGAAATTTCTAGTCTACTAGCCCCGGTCTCCCCTAATGAACGACTTCACACAAAGAGTTCGTTTTTTGGGTCGAGTTGGTACAAGCAAAAAGTTTGAAATTCATAAAAAGCAGTTTCTTGTATTAAATTGATACGGTGTTTAATTAAATAAATAGGCAACAAGAAAAATAATTAATTCAAAATTTTGCACACGGCACGACTGGGTCGCAGGAACTTGTGATTGTGTTGTAACTACAATATAAATATATTAAAACTGAGTACAAGGTTTTGGTATTCGATAGTACAGGGCTGCCAACTACACATCAATTGAATAAAATCACATAAGATATTGGAACAAATAGATATTCCAAAAGATTTTAGCGAAAACATAAAAACACTGAAAATTTAAGCAAAATCATAAGACCAGTTTTTCTCACATTTAACTTTTAGAAAAGTGTTCTTATTTTTCATTTTTTTTTTTCTAAACTGGTATTTAAAACAAATGAGAAATCCGTTTTCCATCGAGCCTTGCGAAGCACTTTTTTTTTGTACTTTCCAGTACTTCAGCACGGTAGGTATTGATTATTTCATATGTAAAGGAACTAAAGAAATCGAGTATTTTCATTGCAGGAATTGCACCCAAAACTAGTCACTGTTTGATGTGGATTTTGGTCCAGAGATTTTTCGAAAAGGAGCAAGGAGTGACCGTTACAGTCAATGACGATCGTTATCAGGCCATGTTGAACGAATTTTTGTTGACAAAAATTGAAGAGGAGGATATTGGCAACATTTGGTTTCAAAAGTACGGCGCTACGTGCAACACAGCCGAAGCTACACTCGATGTTTTGCGCCCTGTTTTTGGAAAAAAATGTTATTTGGCGGACACTTTATATCGCAAGCGAAACAAAATTTTGAGAAATTATAAGAGAATGGAATTTCACATGGAAATGGGATGTTTAAATGATAGTAAAACAAATGACCAAAACACTGAAATTAAAACTTAAACTTCAAACTTAAATAAAAATTATATTAGACGATTTTTTTCTTGTCTCGATCCAGCTTATCCGTCCTGGATAAGGGCTTACATAGGTTTCAAGGATTCAAGTTCAAGTTGACCCAAGTAGTTGTAGAAGAAATACAACCATGAGAAGTCGTTAGCCCCAAACTTTAAATATGTTTTACTCGAAATTTTGTTCTTAAAATTGTTGGACAAGATTTCTCGAGGACTACTCAACCGGTGTTGATGAAATTTAACAGAAAATGTAGAAAAATATACCTGCCAAAAATCCAATTTTCATTATTTCTTTCTTCGCTCGTTCATGTTCTAGTTCATTAAGACCATGAACAGTTACATGTCTTTTTTTAAATTCAAAAAAATTCTTTTCAACAGCAACAACTCCAGGATTAAAACAATCAATATTTTTTTTTTTTATATGATCCTGTAAAAAGTTCTGCTGTCCAAGGGATCGTCGGAAATAATGTCGCAAACCCGAAAAGTTTTAATAAATATTTAATTTTTTGCAAAAAGATTTGTTGAAAATATGCCGTTTGAACCCTTGTAACCCCTTAAATCGTGGTGCAAAGAAGAAAATTAGATCATCTGTGGAAGTATTAAGATTAAATATCAATATTATTGTTCGAGTGGCTGTGAAACTTATAGAAGAAGAAAAAGACGTCATTTTATGTAACCTTAAGCTGTAATATGTAATGTAAATAATGCAAAATCCCCACTTAAGCAATGAGCTTAAACATTCTCAACCATTCCTGTGAGGGATTTACATTTTTTTTTTTGACGGACTTGCGGACGGATCGGATGAAACTAGCGTTGAAACTTCAAATGTATGGATGCTTCTGGGACTCGAAACTTGCCCTCCGACGTAATAGTCCGAAGCTCGAACTATGATACCATGGGAACAATGTGAAGGTAGTTTTGAAAAATACATTTAATACAAAAAAGTGTTTGGGCGCAGTTCAAACACGGCATAAGTGGAATGTCAGAAAAAACAAAGTGATGACGAACATTATAAAAAATACTTCTACGCTATAAAAACTTTTTTTTCGTATTTTTATTATATCGAATTTTCAAATCACACGATGCTTCACTTCAAAAATACAACACTCTTACCTTATACTAAGGCTTTGTAATAAACACGCGCAAACAAATGTTCTAATCACAGACCATTCGAAATCTTTCTATAAGCCAGGCCAGGAGGTTCGGCTAGAGTTCCAGATAGACAAGGTGCATACATATATACTATGCTTATTAGACAACAGTTGCGATGTTACGAAGCATGACATAAAGGGGAGACCGAGAAAATAAAATATTTTGTTTTGTAGTCTATCTCACTCTCCCACCGACTGCGACTAAGTCCTATATATTTACATATGTGTATGTTACTTTATCGTGACGCATTTTCGTTTCATCGAGTTTCGAAGTCTAAGCTAGTATCTTTCCAATGAATGTGGTGCAAGAAGAACGATAGAGTACACAAACAAAAGCGGTAAGGTTTTACAAAACTCAACAAACGTTTTCTATCTCCTGAAAAAAACCAAACAACGAAGAGAAGCGAGATCGAAAAAGAGGATATATTTCTTTTATCTGACATTTCAATTTGGAAAAATTGATCAGGTGAGGCTATTGATGAAACTCCTTGAAGCAGTTGTTGTTTAAAAGTATACAAAATGCTATTCAATAAATTATTTATTTGTTTTAGATCCTATACTCGATTTCTCCTGAAAATTTCCTAATAATTTCTCTCCTCAATAATTTTTTTTCATATTTATCAATTTTTATTAAAAACTAAAATATAATTCTACTATTGAATCTTTGTTAATAATGTCAAAGAAATTCACTGCTCTAAATTTAAAAAAATATTCATCTTGATTTTTAACAAAAGGCAATCAAAGACTGTAACTAGAATGATTTGCAAAAGATGCTGGCATAGTCAAAAAAAAAAAAACTGGCAAAAAATGGAACATCTTCAACAATTGGGTAAACTATAAATAATAAACAATTATTTGAACTGGATAACGGTGACACAGACTAAGACCAGATACGAACAACAATATTTATCTAAATGAATGCATCCAAAAATTCAAATCATAAACCGAAAATCCTTGACACCGATGTCAATTTTTTAAAGCTACGCAAATCATGCTATTTAATATCAGTGCAGTGTTTTAGCTTTAAATCCGAACATCACACAACACAAAACATTTTTCAATCAACTTAAAAGTGCGCTGCATAAAAATTATAATTAAAAGAATTCATCAAAGAAAAAGAGTGTCAATAGTCACTGATGGAGGTATGTCAAACGGAAGACAATAACAAAAGAGTATAATTTCCACCCCACCCACATTCTCAAGCGGTAGGAAAAGAAAACATAAACAATAGTAGTCTAGTAACTCCCGCTTAAGAACAAAAGTGCACTGCCTCTCCGCCTGACATACAGTTTATGTAGCTCACGAAGTCGCAAAATGTGAATATCGTTGGCTAAAAGTGAAGAGGAAGCCAACGAGGAAGAGAAGATGTCGATTGCATAAAACACAATTATGATGATTTTAGAAGAGAAAAAAAAATTTGATAAAAAAAAAACACTATTGTTCCCAATTTTTCGTTTACTGTAAAGAAAAATTCAATACTACTCTTTACTATACAGTACACACTATCTGTTCACTGTTTTCATCATCTCTGTCTCACTTTTTCTATCTGCCCAAGCAGATATTCGGAAATACTCTTCCTACAAAAACACAAAGTACCGTACCGTGCCGAAAATTTACAAAACAATTCACTAGCAGTTACTAGCAGCCAAAGTAGCCAAACAGAAGCACAGCACACAGGGAAGAAGATACTTTTTTATCTCAAAATTTTTTCACAGGAGCTCACAGAACAACTTCACAGCGCTGAGGAAAGTAGCGATCCGCACTCTCATCGTTGTCGTGTGTATCGCTGTCAGTCGAATACTATCCGAGAAGGCGATTCGGAAAAGCTGAAATCCACCCAAAGTTCAGTTAGCTTGTGTCTGCCAATTGTATGTCTACTGCTTGCCAAGCTATTGCCGTGCAACTTGCGAGGCAAAGCAGTCATCATCGGCAGTGCGCTATTGTTGAGTGTACTTCTGCTTGTGTAAAATCTTTTTTATATGAGGCGAAAAAAAAATCAACAAAACAAATTCGCAAATGACCCCCTGCGCACTGAATCAATGTCTATTATTTCTATATTGTATTTCCATGAGGTCGTTTGTATTTGAAGCTTGATTGCAAATATAGAACATGTTGCAACAGGTTCAGTGTATCTAAACATTGTCTGATACAATTCAGATTCATTGAGATAAGGTGTTGCCGCATTTAAATAAAATTGCAAACCGATGGTTATATTAATATGTGTTAATATTTTATTGAAAAAAAAGTTTTTTATTGTTTATCAAAAATTTGTGAAGATATCAAAATCTGTCCAGTTGTAAAACAGTAAAGTAAGCTTTTATGAGTCCTTAAAGATATTTTAGGGATAATAGTTAAACGAAAAGCACATATATGTAGGTAATATAAAAAGCGTCACGCAACAAAGCTCTGGATACCTCGGGGTGTAACGCATTTCAAGGACCCACAAATTTATGAGGTCATGTTTCGCTACGGGCATCACATATGGACTATTCTTTTACAAACTTTTTCAAGAGCGGACGAAATGGCTGCCCATAAATCGTTTAGAATTAAACAAAAATTAGCTAAAAAGCTAAAGCAAAACAGATCGGTACCACAATGGGTCCGTCTACGTACTGGAAACACTATCCGATACAACGCTAAGAGGCGTCACTGGAGGCGTACAAAGTTGAAGTTGTAAGCTGATTTTCATCTGGATAATGTGGTCTGGAGTTCATCTGGATAATGTGGTTATACCAACATCCAATTACCACGAGGAGCTGAAAACTTTTTAATTTGTAACTGTACGAGCTATAAGTTGTTCAATAAAGATACGTTTTTAAAACGAACACTTCCTGGCCGACAGAGTTTGTATTTGGCGGAATTTTTTTTAAGTTTTTCTAGCTTTTCTCATACGTCCGAAAATAAAGAAATTCTTAGTTTGGTATTTGGGTCTCTAGGTAAGGATCTGATTAGTGTTAACTTGGCGGTGCCCAAATGCAACTTATAGTGCAACTTATAGTACACGTCACTTGTGCCTACTATACCGCCGTATCGTCGCAGACACTTGGCAATGCTCTTTCCTGCGAATAATGGCTGACTGCCCGAATGTCTGCGGTCTGTCACAGTTTGCAGCAGGGAACGTAACAGCGGATGAATTCGATTTATAGAACCAATGGTGGACTTTGACAGTCAAAAACCAGAAACCCTTGAATTAGCTACTCCGACATATTTAGTTTAAGTCTTTAAAGCACGGGTCACACACGGCTGTAACACTATCGGCTGCTACTCACCAGCTTCTCTCAGGAAACAGTTGCAGAGAACCATACAAAAATTTGGTTTTGAATTTTATTTCTAATTTTTAAACCTATATGATATTTGACACAAATTTTGAATGAAAAATTTACTAAATAGAAAGAGTAGCCGGCTACCAGCGAGTGTGGTGAATTTCGTGGTCACACAAAGCTGATCAGCGGCTGGCAGTAGCGGATACTCGACTCGCCGCTGGCACGTGTGACCCGTGCTTAAGAGTCTTTGAGTGCTAGAACAGGCTATTGAAATGGAGGTGGTAGCGAATGAGCTCCTGGCAGGTCACTACAGTTCTCAAACTCTTGCAGCAGAGTACTGACAGTGATCCGGCTCTTTTGGTCCAAGCGGATCTCAAAAGGACCTGATCTGCACGCGGGATGTAAGATCCTCTAACGGACTACATTCAGCCGAAGAACTATCGAAAGCCGTAAACTGCTTTCCAATCGCCATCCAAACAAGAATTGAATGGGTCGGCGATCAAGAAAATGAAAAGCGGCTACATCTACTATGGCGACTGCAACAAAAAACAACACTTATTTGAATGAAGATTTTTCGTTAGAAATATTCACCGCCGAAAATCCAGTTTATAAGCGTTTAATAAAAATCCGCAAAACTCAAATCAAAATACATAAAATGGCGAAAGTCTTCAAAGAGATATCAATAACTTAGCAAAGTGGTGTAATGAGAATAAATATTGACGTCTCCAAATGCCAAACTATGACCTTCTCTACAAAGGGAAGATGTCGAGAGTTTGGTGCTTACTTCAAAATTGACTCAATTGTCAGGAAAGCAAACTCTATGCTAAGTTCAGCTATCACTTAGATTCTTATCAAAATTACTGCACATTTGTTTTGGATAATTACATAATTTTACAACCAAACATTCCTTTTTCTTTTTCTGAAATATTTTTTTTTTTTTTTTGGTTTCTGCTAAAAATGTTTGCATTTCACTTCTGTGAACGATGGAAAGGTTCGGTATAAAAGAAAACGAAACAAAATTTCTTCTGGTAACACTTAACTTATCCTAGACACTTTTGTTGCACCACCACTGGTTTCATTCTTACCTGACTAGCAATGTTTTTTGTTTACTCTTATGTTTTACCACAAGTGCGCATATTTCGTTTTCATTTGGTATGCTCGTCTCGTTTGTTTGTATCTATCTGTTCATCCATGTCCAACAGACTGGCGCAACATAATAGTTTGCATTGAAACAAATGCCACAATTTTTCTGCAAAGCGCAGACGAAAACAGAAATATCTTTAACTGTGCAGTCAAAAAAAAAAAGGGCGGAAGGGGCATTTCTTCTCAGTACTATTCATTCGATATTGAACTTTACTGGTTTTTCTGCAACCATCCTACGGATACAATTGTGGTGGTAGCAACAGCAAAGTCAAGCAATAGAGCCAGAAAGATTTTTCTCTTCATTGTTTTCTGTGATTTAAAATAAGCGATTTGTTTCCTACTTTTTTAGCTAGACTTTGCTTGTACACTTGTACTGTTTGCAACTTGCAAGTGCAATTATTTATATGGATATTAGTTGATTTTATGGCTTTAGGTAGAGAAGTCACACTTTGGCTTTGGGGGAATATAATATTCATAATGCTTTACACATTTATGTTTCTTTATCTAATTGAATATCAATTCAATAGTTGAATGAAACCTAATTACATTATTTAACTCAAAGTTAATTTGAATTATTATTTTTTTGTGATGAAAAATTACTGTAGAAAACAAAACTTAAGCAAATAAAATATTAGAGCGAATTTTTATAGCATCTTAACACTTTCGTTTGGTTTCCAACTAAATGCCAAAAAGCTAAGTACATACGTGATTTGAGTAAAAAATTCAAAGCAATATTGCAACTAAGCTCAAGCAATATGGAAAAATTAAGGAAAGTTTTAGTGGGAAACAAACATGATGCTTAAATTTCTTATATTGCAAGGGCTACTGAACATACTATTAAGCAATAAATTTTGGTTTGTGAAGCAATATATTAACTTATTCAAAATTTTTAAGCTGTTTAGTAGAATGGTAACACTGGTTCTTGTGTGTTTAGATTGTGTTCTAATCGCGTCTTATTTATTTTCATTTATCTTGTGTAGTCTAATAATTTTAATTATAAACTGCAAGTCAAATAAGTGTTTAGAGTTCGTATCTTTGTTTAAAGTGTTAATTTTCTTTGTAAAGTAATCTAAATTCTGTGTATTTACAAGTTTTCTTCCTTAGCTTAATTGTGTAGTGATTGGTAAGAAAAAGTTTTTTTTACCCGTTCCCATTAATTGAGTGAAAATTGAGTTGTTTTCTTTTAATATTTGTCTCTCCCTTTAACTTACTTGATTTCCTAATCTATCCTTTCTCCTCAAACTATAATTTCCTTCCATAATCACATTTGAAATATATAACTTTGTATAACTCTTAATTATCGTCTGCTTGGTGCAGTTGGTAAAAGCGTAGATTTATTTTTGGAATACACACTAGTAATCCATTCTAGGTTCAACTCCCAGTCCATCCCAAAAAAAATTTATTTTTTTTTTTCCAATATTTTTATATTTTTGTTCTGCTCTCAAATACTTTTTTTATTTTGCTAACTATGGATTGTGCAGCAGTTAAATGTTTGGATAGTTCCAACTCACCTGTGTTTGCATGCTATGGTGTATGTGGCAAGGCA
The DNA here is from genome assembly GCA_914767635.1 of Melanostoma mellinum. Classification (NCBI taxonomy): domain Eukaryota; kingdom Metazoa; phylum Arthropoda; class Insecta; order Diptera; family Syrphidae; genus Melanostoma; species Melanostoma mellinum. Next base: position 61,240,033 of record OU612060.1, on the reverse strand, counting down.
TTTCATGCAAAATGTATTGGGGCGAACAATGCGCTTTTAGATAAAATAAGTGCTTTTAAAAATGCTTGTTGGTATTGTGAGGAGTGTAAAAAGATATCTCTCTCCCACTTAGCAATTAAAATGTCTACGTTCAAACTAGATATTGAAAAGCTGTCGAAAGGTTTTGATCAACTTTTCAAAGTTTTTAATAAATCCGTTTTGAACTTAGCAACATTTTCCTCTCCCTGTAGCTCTGTTGACATGTCTACATCTACAGAAGACTTAGAAATTCCAATTCCCAAAAAAACCCTTGGGTTGAAGAATCTTAATGCTCAATCTACGTCATTGAGCTCTGTTTCATTTCCAAATACGGGCGCTAAGAAGAACAGTGAAGGTACTGTGGCTAGCAAAAATTTGAGCCCTCCTTCAAAGCGCAAGACATTGAGAAGCAACTCTGTCAAAGTTAATGGTCCTTCTGTCCCGATGGAACTAGTAGCAGAAGTAGTGGATCTCGAAAATAGATCATTGTCAACTAATTCCAGTTCTGAATCTGAACCCGAGTCTGGTGCATCTTTCACACCAATAGAGACGGTTCCAAAACCGAAATTAATTTTTGTGTCTCGACTTAGGCCAGATCTTAATACAAACGATGTTTTGCATTATCTAGTTTCAAAGAAATTGATTCCCAATGAAAATTTTATTAAATGTAGTAAGATAAGCAAAACTGATAGCTTTGTGTCTTCGTTCAAATTGCTTGTCCCGCCCTCGTCTTTCGACTCTATTTGTGACAGTAACTCTTGGCCTGGTGGTGCTCTTGTTAAAGAATTTTCCATCAACAGGAGAGCCAAAAACAAATTGGTTATAAATACTGCTCCAAAAAACTAATTAGATTTTCCCTCTTTTATCAAAATGTAAGAGGTCTTCGCAGTAAAACTGCTGATTTGTATGTTAACTCCCACGTTTTCAAACATGACGTGTTTGTTTTGACTGAAACTTGGCTAAGTCCAAGTTTCTGGAATTCCGAAATCTTGAGCCCTGAGTTCTCGGTCTACCGTAAGGATCGGCACATAGACAGGCCAGATGAGGTCGGTGGTGGTGTTCTGATTTCGGTCAGGAACACATATATGTCGTCTCGTATACTCTTTCCGTTTGAACTGACTATTGATGTTGTTTGTGTGAAAGTCTGTACACTGTCTAAAAATATTTTTATCGTTAACGTTTACATTGTTCCAAAAAGTCCAGCTTCTGCTTATGCTGAACTGTCGCTAATTTTGGATCATATTTTTGAATTGTCGGACCTAGAAAGCCAAATTCTGTTACTAGGTGACTTTAATTTGCCATATGTCCAATGGTTACCCTCTGACGATGGATCATTCCAAAAACCCTCTCTAACTTCACCGCAGCGTGAGCTTTCTTGTTTAGATAATGTTATATCTACTGACTTACAGCAAGTAAGCTGTATTAGAAATTTCCAAAACCGTATGTTAGACCTTGTTTTCTCTTCCGAAGCTATTAGCACGGTTGTTATTCAATCTAATTCAGGCATAACTAGAATTGATGATCTTCATCCCCCCTTAGATATTTTTATTGAACTAAGCAACGTATCTCACGTTATTAATAATTCAAATGACTGTTTATATACTTTTGACTTTCGAAAGGCGAATTTCGATTTGCTCTCGAATGAATTAAGCAGGGCTGGTATTGAAAATATATCAACCATTGCAAATATTGACGAAGCAGTCGCTTGCTTTTACTCCATTCTAGAAAATTGCATGGAAAAAACCATTCCCCAAAAGACGCTCAGAAATGCTAGTTTTTGTCAACCGTGGTTTACCAAGGAACTAAAGGCTCTGAGAAATAAAAGAAACAAGGCTTGGAAGACCTATTTAATTACTCTTTCTCCAACCGACCACCAAATATTTATAAGTTTTTTTGAAGACTTCAAAACGCTTTCTCAGAATCTGTACTCTAGCTACGTCACCCAAATGGGCTGTTCTCTGAAAAACGATCCAAAAAGCTTTTGGTCCTTTGTAAATTCTAAAAAAAAATCAGACGGCTATCCAGCCAACTTTATTTATAATGCCATTTCATTAAAAAATACTCCCGACATTTGTAATGCCTTTGCAGACCATTTTAATGGCTCTTTTTGTAATACAAATCTAGAAATTGATGAAAACTACTTTGAATATTTAACTCACTGCTCGCAAGTGAATTTTAATAATATCCCTATTCAAAGTGACAGAATTACTTACTACCTCTCTTCTCTCAAAGATGACGTTTCTTCTGGCCCGGACAGGATTCCACCAATTGTTTTAAAGAAGTGTTCCTCACGATTATCCTTTCCACTTGAACATCTTTTCAAGCTTTCATTAAAATCTGGAATATTCCCCACTCTTTGGAAAAAATCTTTTATCATACCTGTTTTCAAAAAGGGTGAAAAATCCGATATAAAAAACTATAGACCTATTTCAAAGCTCTCATGTATACCTAAGGTATTTGAACAAGTAGTCTGCGAAAGCGTATCCTTTTTTTCAAGGAATGTTGTCTGCCACCAGCAGCACGGATTTATGCAAAGAAGATCGACGGTTACCAACCTTCTATCCTTTCATCATAAGTGTTCCAATGCTCTTGAATGTGGGAACGAGCTTGATTGCATTTACACTGACTTCTCTAAGGCGTTTGACCAACTGTCTCATAACATCATACTTTATAAACTAAAAGCTTTTGGATTTCCCACAGTATTTATTGCTTGGATAAGCTCCTACTTAAAAAATAGGACTTATGAAGTCAAATTTCGTAACATTTTGTCAAAACCTTTCAATGCTATGTCTGGCGTGCCACAAGGTAGTCATCTTGGCCCCTTGCTTTTCATTATTGCTATAAATGATGTAACTTCTTGCATCTCCTATAGCGAAATTTTAATCTTTGCTGATGATATGAAGATTTTTAAAATCATCAAAAATGCTTCAGATCGCGACTTCTTACAAAAAGATATTGATAGTTTTGTTGTATGGTGTTTAATGAACGGACTAACTTTAAACACTTCCAAGTGCCAAAGTATGACTTTTTCCCGCAAAAGATCTCCTAGCATTGGAGAATATTCAATATCGCAACAATCTTTATCACAAGTTTTTAGATTTCGTGACCTCGGTGTTCTTTTTAGTACCAACCTCGAATTTAATGAACACATCAACCTAATTATTAACAAAGCTAATTCAATGCTTGGCTTTATTAAGCGATGGGCAAAGGAGTTTAATGACCCTTATGTCACCCTCTCTTTATACAACTGTTATGTTCGTCCCCATCTAGAGTATGCTTCTCAGGTGTGGTCACCATTTTATGATATTCATAAATCACGAATCGAAGCAATACAGCACAGATTCATACGCTTCGCTCTCAAAGGTCTTCCTTGGCAAGATCTTTTCAATCTCCCTCCTTATGAAAATCGTATTCGCTTATTAAATCTTCAAACCCTCTCACAGAGAAGAATCAACAATGATTTAGTATTTTTTCATCAATTAATAACCGGTATAATTGATGCTCCCGACTTGCTCTCCCACATAGGATTCAACTATCGTGGAGGAACTCACCAACTACGTAATCTAGAGTTTATACATCGCTCCCACCACCGAACTAACTATGGAATGCATGAGCCATTAGCACGCATGAGTAGGTTATTCAACTCTAATCCTTTTATTGTTGATTTCAACATTAGTAAAAGTAGTTTAAAATTAATATTAAGAACCAGTGTACCATCTGCATGATAAATGTTTAGTAGATTTTTAATTACTGTAGTTTAATTTCATTTTTTATTTAAAACCTTGTTTAGTTATGTTTCACTAGTTTAGTTTGTTCTCGTAATGTTAATTTAATTTAAGTTTTACTTTGTTATATTTTTGTAATGTTTTTTTATTTTTCCTCGTATACGTTCTCTTTGTGCTTGTGTTGGCGTTATTTACTAACCACTAACACTTGCATTAATGATGAAGAGCGTAGATAAGTGTGTACAGACGAGCTTGCTCTAAGTTCAGTACCACTTAAGTCTATAAAAAAAAAAAAAAAAAAAAAAAAAAAAAAAAAAAAAAAAAAAAAAAAAAAGAATCAAATGAAATATAAGCCTACATTTTTAATTTAAACAACTTGAAACTAGAAAGCATAAAAATAGAATGGATATTTAATTGACTCTCTGCAATAAATGTGCGGAAAACCTCAAAATGTATACTGGAAACAGAAAAACACAATGAGAGATATGTGCATCATACGAGGTTATAGGAAAGAAATGTATGAACAAATCATTTCAGAGTTATTCACAGATGACCTCGAAAACATAAGCTACAGATAAACATTAAATCACTTTGAATTCTCAATAGCTAGCTATAAGCGTTAATTAGGGGCACATACATTTTCCATTAATCAGTTACACCGGGCTTTATAGACGCAAGTTTTAAATTTGGTATAGCCGAGTTCACACTGTACAATTAGTTGGACAGACTTCGTTTGATGGAAGTTGGATGGTCGGATGTAGTTTGCGTTCACACTTATCAAGCGTGTCGTCCAACTTTATGTCACACACTCTCCCACTTTATCCAACTTTCAGATTGTCAAAAATATTTGAAAACCATCCAACAAGTTGGTCAAGCGGTCGTATGAGGGTTCACACTATCAAGCATTGGTCGTTCAAGCCAAAGTCTGTCCAACTAATTGTACGGTGTGAACTCGGCTTATGAAAAACAATTGAAAATTTATAATAATACCAATCTATGACTCGTCAAACGTTGTTGTGCCCTCGAGCAAATGCTTTAATGTTTGGTTTTGCGCAGCACTTTGAGATCAAATACCCCAGGCCATAGAATCCGTAGCGTTCATTCGCTACAGGATTCAACTGACAGTTGTGAGTTTTTCCGGACACAACGGATTGGGGTCACCATACAATGACAATCCGTTGTGGTGTTTTGAAATATAATCAGGCAAAATGAAAAAGAGAAATTATAGATGAGTCGATGAGTTAGCTCTTCATAAAATTGTTCACAAATGGAGTTTTTCTGAGGTGGTGTATATACAGTGTGCGCCATTTAGACCTTCGGTATTTCAACATTGAATAACTATGACATTTTTCAGCCCATTTCGACAAATGAGCAAGATTCTTAAGATTCTTAGCTTTTTAATTAACCCCAAAGAAAAAAATCAGGTAAAGATAAATCCGAAAAACGAGGAGGCCACTCCAAATCACCCACAACGTACGCACCTACGCACGCACAGTTTTCACAATTAAACGAATGCTTTCAATTTAAAGCGCTACAATTTCAGCGCGTTCTTTCGGTGTGTATAAACTCATGGTTAAAATGGTACTAAATGACGTTTTAGAATCGTGCTCATTTGTGAAAATCGGCTGAAAAACAAGAGACGTTCAATGTTGAAATACCGAAGGACAAGATGGCACACCCCTTACATTGTAGGTTTTTTATAAAACTAACTCTCAAAAAGAACAGCGGTTTTCAATAATTCTTAACCAAAAAAAGTGAAAACTGAATTTGTGGGCAATTTGTAATAATAGCCGATTTTTATTGGGAATCTATATTC